>OX422213.1:649289065-650489065 GCA_949130495.1 Sambucus nigra
TTTTCACCCTCTAACGTCATGTTTTTAAGCCTAAGTGTAGAAATAAGCAAATTACCGTCGTACTCTCAAACCGGGAGACCCGCGGCTGCGGGGTCAGTTCCTACGAGTTACGTTTGTCCCGAGGGAGGTGTTGGTGCCACCCACGGGGCCGTTCGGTGGCTGTTTCGAGTTTTCACCCTCTAACGTCATTTTTTTAAGCCTAAGTCTAGAAATAAGCAAATTACCGTCGTACTCTCAAACCGGGAGACCCGCGGCTGCGGGGTCAGTTCCTACGAGTTACGTTGGTCCCGTGGGAGGTGTTGGTGCCACCCACGGGGCCGTTCGTGGGCTGTTTCGAGTTTTCACCCTCTAACGTCATGTTTTTAAGCCTAAGTGCAGAAATAAGCAAATTGCCGTCGTACTCTCAAATCGGGAGACCCGCGGCAGCGTGGTCAGTTCCTACGAGTTACGTTGGTCCCGTGGGAGGTGTTCGTGCCATCCACGGGGCCGTTCGGGGGCTGTTTCGAGTTTTCACCCTCTAACGTCTTGTTTTTAAGCCTAAGTCTAGAAATAAGCAAATTACCGTCGTACTCTCAAACCGGGAGACCCGCGGCTGTGGGGTCAGTTCTTACGAGTTACGTTGGTCCCGTGGGAGGTGTTGGTGCCACCCACGGGGCCGTTCGGGGGCTGTTTCGAGTTTTCACCCTCTAACGTCATGTTTTTAAGCCTAAGTGTAGAATTAAGCAAATTACCGTCGTACTCTCAAACCGGGAGACCCGCGGCTGCGGGGTCAGTTCCTACGATTTACGTTGGTCCCGTGGGAGGTGTTGGTGGCACCCATGGGGCCGTTCGGGGGCTGTTTCGAATTTTCACCCTCTAATGTTATGTTTTTAAGCCTAAGTGTAGAAATAAGCAAATTACCGTCGTACTCTCAAACCGGGAGACCCGCGGCAGTGTGGTCAGTTCCTACGAGTTACGTTGGTCCCGTGGGAGGTGTTGGTGCCACCCCCGGGGCCGTTCGGTGGCTGTTTCGAGTTTTCACCCTCTAACGTCGTGTTTTTAAGCCTAAAACTAGAAATAAGCAAATTACCGTCGTACTCTCAAATCGGGAGACCCGCGGTTGCGGGGCCAGTTCCTACGAGTTACTTTGGTCCCGTGGGAGGTGTTGGTGCCACCCACGGGGCCGTTCGGGGGCTGTTTCGAGTTTTCACCCTCTAACGTCATGTTTTTAAGCCTAAGTGTAGAAATAAGTAAATTACCGTCGTACTTTCAAACCGGGAGACCCGCGGCTGCGGGGTCAGTTCCTACGAGTTACGTTGGTCCCGTGGGAGGTGTTGGTGCCATCCACGGGGCCGTTCGGGGGCTGTTTCGAGTTTTCACCCTCTAACGTCGTGTTTTTAAGCCTAAGTCTAGAAATAAGCAAATTACCGTCGTACTCTCAAACCGGGAGACCCGCGGCTGCGGGGTCCGTTCCTACGAGTTACGTTGGTCCCGTGGGAGGTGTTGGTGCCACCCACGGGGCCGTTCGGGAGCTGTTTCGAGTTTTCACCCTCTAACGTTGTGTTTTTAAGCCTAAGTGTAGAAATAAGCAAATTACCGTCGTACTCTCAAACCGGGAGACCCGCGGCTGCGGGGTCAGTTCCTACGAGTTACGTTGGTCCCGTGGGAGGTGTTGGTGCCACCCACGGGGCCGTTCGGGAGCTGTTTCGAGTTTTCACCCTCTAACGTTGTGTTTTTAAGCCTAAGTGTAGAAATAAGCAAATTACCGTCGTACTCTCAAACCGGGAGACCCGCGGCTGCGGAGTCAGTTCCTACGAATTACGTTGTTCCCGTGGGAGGTGTTGGTGCCACCCACGGGGCCGTTCGTGGGCTGTTTCGAGTTTTCACCCTCTGACGTCATGTTTTTAAGCCTAAGTGCAGAAATAAGCAAATTACCGTCGTACTCTCAAACCGGGAGACCCGCGGCAGCGTGGTCAGTTCCTACGAGTTACGTCGGTCCCGTGGGAGGTGTTCGTGCCATCCACGGGGCCGTTCGGGGGCTGTTTCGAGTTTTCACCCTCTAACGTCTTGTTTTTAAGCCTAAGTCTAGAAATAAGCAAATTACCGTCGTACTCTCAAACCGGGAGACCCGCGGCTGTGGGGTCAGTTCTTACGAGTTACGTTGGTCCCGTGGGAGGTGTTGGTGCCACCCACGGGGCCGTTCGGGGGCTGTTTCGAGTTTTCACCCTCTAACGTCATGTTTTTAAGCCTAAGTGTAGAAATAAGCAAATTACCGTCGTACTCTCAAACCGGGAGACCCGTGGCTGCGGGGTCAGTTCCTACGAGTTACGTTGGTCCCGTGGGAGGTGTTGGTGCCACCCACGGGGCCGTTCAGGGGCTGTTTCGAGTTTTCACCCTCTAATGTTATGTTTTTAAGCCTAAGTGTAGAAATAAGCAAATTATCGTCGTACTCTCAAACCGGGAGACCCGCGGCTGCGGGGTCAGTTCCTACGAGTTACGTTGGTCCCGTGGGAGGTGTTGGTGCCATCCACGGGGCCGTTGGGGGGCTGTTTCGAGTTTTCACCCTCTAACGTCGTGTTTTTAAGCCTAAAACTAGAAATAAGCAAATTACCGTCGTACTCTCAAACCGGGAGACCCGCGGTTGCGGGGCCAGTTCCTACGAGTTACGTTGGTCCCGTGGGAGGTGTTGGTGCCACCCACGGGGTCGTTCGGGGGCTGTTTCTAGTTTTCACCCTCTAACGTCATGTTTTTAAGCATAAGTATAGAAATAAGCAAATTACCGTCGTACTCTCAAACCGGGAGACCCGCGGCTGCGGGGTCAGTTCCTACGAGTGACGTTGGTCCCGTGGGAGGTGTTGGTGCCACCCACGGGGCCGTTCGGGGGCTGTTTCGAGTTTTCACCCTCTAACGTCGTGTTTTTAAGCCTAAGTCTAGAAATAAGCAAATTATCGTCGTACTCTCAAACCGGGAGACCCGTGGCTGCGGGGTCAGTTCCTACGAGTTACGTTGGTCCCGTGGGAGGTGTTGGTGCCACCCACGGGGCCGTTCGGGGACTGTTTCGAGTTTTCACCCTCTAACGTCGTGTTTTTAAGCCTAAGTCTAGAAATAAGCAAATTACCGTCGTACTCTAAAACCGGGAGACCCGCGACTGCGGAGTCAGTTCCTACGAGTTACGTTGGTCCCGTGGGAGGTGTTGGTGCCATCCACGGGGCCGTTGGGGGGCTGTTTCGAGTTTTCACCCTCTAACGTCGTGTTTTTAAGCCTAAAACTAGAAATAAGCAAATTATCATCGTACTCTCAAACCGGGAGACCCGCGGTTGCGGGGTCAGTTCCTACGAGTTACGTTGGTCCCGTGGGAGGTGTTGGTGCCACCCACGGGGTCGTTCGGGGGCTGTTTCGAGTTTTCACCCTCTAACGGTGTGTTTTTAAGCCTAAGTCTAGAAATACGCAAATTACCATCGTACTCTCAAACCGGGAGACCCGTGGCTGCGGGGTCAGTTCCTACGAGTTACGTTGGTCCCGTGGGAGGTGTTTGTGCCACCCACGGGGCCGTTCGGGGGCTGTTTCGAATTTTCACCCTCTAACGTCATGTTTTTAAGCCTAAGTGTAGAAATAAGCAAATTACCGTCGTACTCTCAAACCGGGAGACCCGCGGCTGCGGGGTCAGTTCCTACGAGTTACGTTTGTCCCGAGGGAGGTGTTGGTGCCACCCACGGGGCCGTTCGGTGGCTGTTTCGAGTTTTCACCCTCTAACGTCATGTTTTTAAGCCTAAGTCTAGAAATAAGCAAATTACCGTCGTACTCTCAAACCGGGAGACCCGCGGCTGCGGGGTCAGTTCCTACGAGTTACGTTGGTCCCGTGGGAGGTGTTGGTGCCACCCACGGGGCCGTTCGTGGGCTGTTTCGAGTTTTCACCCTCTAACGTCATGTTTTTAAGCCTAAGTGCAGAAATAAGCAAATTACCGTCGTACTCTCAAACCGGGAGACCCGCGGCAGCGTGGTCAGTTCCTACGAGTTACGTTGGTCCCGTGGGAGGTGTTCGTGCCATCCACGGGGCCGTTCGGGGGCTGTTTCGAGTTTTCATCCTCTAACGTCTTGTTTTTAAGCCTAAGTCTAGAAATAAGCAAATTACCGTCGTACTCTCAAACCGGGAGACCCGCGGCTGTGGGGTCAGTTCTTACGAGTTACGTTGGTCCCGTGGGAGGTGTTGGTGCCACCCACGGGGCCGTTCGGGGGCTGTTTCGAGTTTTCACCCTCTAACGTCATGTTTTTAAGCCTAAGTGTAGAAATAAGCAAATTACCGTCGTACTCTCAAACCGGGAGACCCGCGGCTGCGG
This sequence comes from Sambucus nigra, assembly GCA_949130495.1. Taxonomy (NCBI): domain Eukaryota; kingdom Viridiplantae; phylum Streptophyta; class Magnoliopsida; order Dipsacales; family Adoxaceae; genus Sambucus; species Sambucus nigra. The sequence continues at coordinate 649,293,382 of OX422213.1, forward strand.
GGTCAGTTCCTACGAGTTACGTTGGTCCCGTGGGAGGTGTTGGTGCCACCCACGGGGCCGTTCGGGGGCTGTTTCGAATTTTCACCCTCTAATGTTATGTTTTTAAGCCTAAGTGTAGAAATAAGCAAATTACCGTCGTACTCTCAAACCGGGAGACCCGCGGCTGCGGGGTCAGTTCCTACGAGTGACGTTGGTCCCGTGGGAGGTGTTGGTGCCACCCACGGGGCCGTTCGGGGGCTGTTTCGAGTTTTCACCCTCTAACGTCGTGTTTTTAAGCCTAAGTCTAGAAATAAGCAAATTACCGTCGTACTCTCACACCGGGAGACCCGTGGCTGCGGGGTCAGTTCCTACGAGTTACGTTGGTCCCGTGGGAGGTGTTGGTGCCACCCACGGGGCCGTTCGGGGACTGTTTCGAGTTTTCACCCTCTAACGTCATGTTTTTAAGCCTAAGTGTAGAAATAAGTAAATTACCGTCGTACTCTCAAACCGGGAGACCCGCGGCTGCGGGGTCAGTTCCTACGAGTTACGTTGGTCCCGTGGGAGGTGTTGGTGCCACCCACGGGGCCGTTCGGGGGCTGTTTCGAGTTTTCACCCTCTAACGTCGTGTTTTTAAGCCTAAGTCTAGAAATAAGCAAATTACCGTCGTACTCTCAAACCGGGAGACCCGCGACTGCGGGGTCAGTTCCTACGAGTTACGTTGGTCCCGTGGGAGGTGTTGGTGCCACCCACGGGGCCGTTCGGGGACTGTTTCGAGTTTTCACCCTCTAACGTCATGTTTTTAAGCCTAAGTGTAGAAATAAGTAAATTACCGTCGTACTCTCAAACCGGGAGACCCGTGGCTGCGGGGTCAGTTCCTACGAGTTACGTTGGTCCCGTGGGAGGTGTTGGTGCCACCCACGGGGCCGTTCGGGGGCTGTTTCGAGTTTTCACCCTCTAATGTTATGTTTTTAAGCCTAAGTGTAGAAATAAGCAAATTACCGTCGTACTCTCAAACTGGGAGACCCGCGGCAGTGTGGTCAGTTCCTACGAGTTACGTTGGTCCCGTGGGAGGTGTTGGTGCCATCCACGGGGCCGTTGGGGGGCTGTTTCGAGTTTTCACCCTCTAACGTCGTGTTTTTAAGCCTAAAACTAGAAATAAGCAAATTACCGTCGTACTCTCAAACCGGGAGACCCGTGGTTGCGGGGCCAGTTCCTACGAGTTACTTTGGTCCCGTGGGAGGTGTTGGTGCCACCCACGGGGCCGTTCGGGGGCTGTTTCGAGTTTTCACCCTCTAACGTCATGTTTTTAAGCCTAAGTGTAGAAATAAGTAAATTACCGTCGTACTTTCAAACCGGGAGACCCGCGGCTGCGGGGTCAGTTCCTACGAGTTACGTTGGTCCCGTGGGAGGTGTTGGTGCCATCCACGGGGCCGTTCGGGGGATGTTTCGAGTTTTCACCCTCTAACGTCGTGTTTTTAAGCCTAAGTCTAGAAATAAGCAAATTACCGTCGTACTCTCAAACCGGGAGACCCGCGGCTGCGGGGTCAGTTCCTACGAGTTACGCTGGTCCCGTGGGAGGTGTTGGTGCCACCCACGGGGCCGTTCGGGGACTGTTTCGAGTTTTCACCCTCTAACGTCGTGTTTTTAAGCCTAAGTCTAGAAATAAGCAAATTACCGTCGTACTCTAAAACCGGGAGACCCGCGACTGCGGGGTCAGTTCCTACGAGTTACGTTGGTCCCGTGGGAGATGTTGGTGCCACCCACGGGGCCGTTCGGGGGATGTTTCGAGTTTTCACCCTCTAACGTCATGTTTTTAAGCCTAAGTGTAGAAATAAGTAAATTACCGTCGTACTCTCAAACCGGGAGACCCGTGGCTGCGGGGTCAGTTCCTACGAGTTACGTTGGTCCCGTGGGAGGTGTTGGTGCCACCCACGGGGCCGTTCGGGGGCTGTTTCGAGTTTTCACCCTCTAATGTTATGTTTTTAAGCCTAAGTGTAGAAATAAGCAAATTACCGTCGTACTCTCAAACCGGGAGACCCGCGGCTGCGGGGTCAGTTCCTACGAGTTACGTTGGTCCCGTGGGAGGTGTTGGTGCCATCCACGGGGCCGTTGGGGGGCTGTTTCGAGTTTTCACCCTCTAACGTCGTGTTTTTAAGCCTAAAACTAGAAATAAGCAAATTACCGTCGTACTCTCAAACCGGGAGACCCGCGGTTGCGGGGCCAGTTCCTACGAGTTACGTTGGTCCCGTGGGAGGTGTTGGTGCCACCCACGGGGTCGTTCGGGGGCTGTTTCTAGTTTTCACCCTCTAACGTCATGTTTTTAAGCATAAGTATAGAAATAAGCAAATTACCGTCGTACTCTCAAACCGGGAGACCCGCGGCTGCGGGGTCAGTTCCTACGAGTGACGTTGGTCCCGTGGGAGGTGTTGGTGCCACCCACGGGGACGTTCGGGGGCTGTTTCGAGTTTTCACCCTCTAACGTCGTGTTTTTAAGCCTAAGTCTAGAAATAAGCAAATTATCATCGTACTCTCAAACCGGGAGACCCGTGGCTGCGGGGTCAGTTCCTACGAGTTACGTTGGTCCCGTGGGAGGTGTTGGTGCCACCCACGGGGCCGTTCGGGGGCTGTTTCGAGTTTTCACCCTCTAACGTCGTGTTTTTAAGCCTAAGTCTAGAAATAAGCAAATTACCGTCGTACTCTCAAACCGGGAGACCCGCGACTGCGGGGTCAGTTCCTACGAGTTACGTTGGTCCCGTGGGAGGTGTTGGTGCCACCCACGGGGCCGTTCGGGGACTGTTTCGAGTTTTCACCCTCTAACGTCATGTTTTTAAGCCTAAGTGTAGAAATAAGTAAATTACCGTCGTACTCTCAAACCGGGAGACCCGTGGCTGCGGGGTCAGTTCCTACGAGTTACGTTGGTCCCGTGGGAGGTGTTGGTGCCACCCACGGGGCCGTTCGGGGGCTGTTTCGAGTTTTCACCCTCTAATGTTATGTTTTTAAGCCTAAGTGTAGAAATAAGCAAATTACCGTCGTACTCTCAAACCGGGAGACCCGCGGCAGTGTGGTCAGTTCCTACGAGTTACGTTGGTCCCGTGGGAGGTGTTGGTGCCATCCACGGGGCCGTTGGGGGGCTGTTTCGAGTTTTCACCCTCTAACGTCGTGTTTTTAAGCCTAAAACTAGAAATAAGCAAATTACCGTCGTACTCTCAAACCGGGAGACCCGCGGTTGCGGGGCCAGTTCCTACGAGTTACTTTGGTCCCGTGGGAGGTGTTGGTGCCACCCACGGGGCCGTTCGGGGGCTGTTTCGAGTTTTCACCCTCTAACGTCATGTTTTTAAGCCTAAGTGTAGAAATAAGTAAATTACCGTCGTACTTTCAAACCGGGAGACCCGCGGCTGCGGGGTCAGTTCCTACGAGTTACGTTGGTCCCGTGGGAGGTGTTGGTGCCATCCACGGGGCCGTTCGGGGGCTGTTTCGAGTTTTCACCCTCTAACGTCGTGTTTTTAAGCCTAAGTCTAGAAATAAGCAAATTACCGTCGTACTCTCAAACCGGGAGACCCGCGGCTGCGGGGTCAGTTCCTACGAGTTACGCTGGTCCCGTGGGAGGTGTTGGTGCCACCCACGGGGCCGTTCGGGGACTGTTTCGAGCTTTCACCCTCTAACGTCGTGTTTTTAAGCCTGAGTCTAGAAATAAGCAAATTACCGTCGTACTCTAAAACCGGGAGACCCGCGACTGCGGGGTCAGTTCCTACGAGTTACGTTGGTCCCGTGGGAGATGTTGGTGCCACCCACGGGGCCGTTCGGGGGATGTTTCGAGTTTTCACCCTCTAACGTCATGTTTTTAAGCCTAAGTGTAGAAATAAGTAAATTACCGTCGTACTCTCAAACCGGGAGACCCGTGGCTGCGGGGTCAGTTCCTACGAGTTACGTTGGTCCCGTGGGAGGTGTTGGTGCCACCCACGGGGCCGTTCAGGGGCTGTTTCGAGTTTTCACCCTCTAATGTTATGTTTTTAAGCCTAAGTGTAGAAATAAGCAAATTATCGTCGTACTCTCAAACCGGGAGACCCGCGGCTGCGGGGTCAGTTCCTACGAGTTACGTTGGTCCCGTGGGAGGTGTTGGTGCCATCCACGGGGCCGTTGGGGGGCTGTTTCGAGTTTTCACCCTCTAACGTCGTGTTTTTAAGCCTAAAACTAGAAATAAGCAAATTACCGTCGTACTCTCAAACCGGGAGACCCGCGGTTGCGGGGCCAGTTCCTACGAGTTACGTTGGTCCCGTGGGAGGTGTTGGTGCCACCCACGGGGTCGTTCGGGGGCTGTTTCTAGTTTTCACCCTCTAACGTCATGTTTTTAAGCATAAGTATAGAAATAAGCAAATTACCGTCGTACTCTCAAACCGGGAGACCCGCGGCTGCGGGGTCAGTTCCTACGAGTGACGTTGGTCCCGTGGGAGGTGTTGGTGCCACCCACGGGGCCGTTCGGGGGCTGTTTCGAGTTTTCACCCTCTAACGTCGTGTTTTTAAGCCTAAGTCTAGAAATAAGCAAATTACCGTCGTACTCTCAAACCGGGAGACCCGTGGCTGCGGGGTCAGTTCCTACGAGTTACGTTGGTCCCGTGGGAGGTGTTGGTGCCACCCACGGGGCCGTTCGGGGACTGTTTAGAGTTTTCACCCTCTAACGTCGTGTTTTTAAGCCTAAGTCTAGAAATAAGCAAATTACCGTCGTACTCTAAAACCGGGAGACCCGCGACTGCGGAGTCAGTTCCTACGAGTTACGTTGGTCCCGTGGGAGGTGTTGGTGCCATCCACGGGGCCGTTGGGGGGCTGTTTCGAGTTTTCACCCTCTAACGTCGTGTTTTTAAGCCTAAAACTAGAAATAAGCAAATTATCATCGTACTCTCAAACCGGGAGACCCGCGGTTGCGGGGCCAGTTCCTACGAGTTACGTTGGTCCCGTGGGAGGTGTTGGTGCCACCCACGGGGTCGTTCGGGGGCTGTTTCGAGTTTTCACCCTCTAACGTCGTGTTTTTAAGCCTAAGTCTAGAAATACGCAAATTACCATCGTACTCTCAAACCGGGAGACCCGTGGCTGCGGGGTCAGTTCCTACGAGTTACGTTGGTCCCGTGGGAGGTGTTTGTGCCACCCACGGGGCCGTTCGGGGGCTGTTTCGAATTTTCACCCTCTAACGTCATGTTTTTAAGCCTAAGTGTAGAAATAAGCAAATTACCGTCGTACTCTCAAACCGGGAGACCCGCGGCTGCGGGGTCAGTTCCTACGAGTTACGTTTGTCCCGAGGGAGGTGTTGGTGCCACCCACGGGGCCGTTCGGTGGCTGTTTCGAGTTTTCACCCTCTAACGTCATGTTTTTAAGCCTAAGTCTAGAAATAAGCAAATTACCGTCGTACTCTCAAACCGGGAGACCCGCGGCTGCGGGGTCAGTTCCTACGAGTTACGTTGGTCCCGTGGGAGGTGTTGGTGCCACCCACGGGGCCGTTCGTGGGCTGTTTCGAGTTTTCACCCTCTAACGTCATGTTTTTAAGCCTAAGTGCAGAAATAAGTAAATTACCGTCGTACTCTCAAACCGGGAGACCCGCGGCAGCGTGGTCAGTTCCTACGAGTTACGTTGGTCCCGTGGGAGGTGTTCGTGCCATCCACGGGGCCGTTCGGGGGCTGTTTCGAGTTTTCATCCTCTAACGTCTTGTTTTTAAGCCTAAGTCTAGAAATAAGCAAATTACCGTCGTACTCTCAAACCGGGAGACCCGCGGCTGTGGGGTCAGTTCTTACGAGTTACGTTGGTCCCGTGGGAGGTGTTGGTGCCACCCACGGGGCCGTTCGGGGGCTGTTTCGAGTTTTCACCCTCTAACGTCATGTTTTTAAGCCTAAGTGTAGAAATAAGCAAATTACCGTCGTACTCTCAAACCGGGAGACCCGCGGCTGCGGGGTCAGTTCCTACGAGTTACGTTGGTCCCGTGGGAGGTGTTGGTGCCACCCATGGGGCCGTTCGGGGGCTGTTTCGAATTTTCACCCTCTAATGTTATGTTTTTAAGCCTAAGTGTAGAAATAAGCAAATTACCGTCGTACTCTCAAACCGGGAGACCCGCGGCTGCGGGGTCAGTTCCTACGAGTGACGTTGGTCCCGTGGGAGGTGTTGGTGCCACCCACGGGGCCGTTCGGGGGCTGTTTCGAGTTTTCACCCTCTAACGTCGTGTTTTTAAGCCTAAGTCTTGAAATAAGCAAATTACCGTCGTACTCTCAAACCGGGAGACCCGTGGCTGCGGGGTCAGTTCCTACGAGTTACGTTGGTCCCGTGGGAGGTGTTGGTGCCACCCACGGGGCCGTTCGGGGACTGTTTCGAGTTTTCACCCTCTAACGTCATGTTTTTAAGCCTAAGTGTAGAAATAAGTAAATTACCGTCGTACTCTCAAACCGGGAGACCCGCGGCTGCGGGGTCAGTTCCTACGAGTTACGTTGGTCCCGTGGGAGGTGTTGGTGCCACCCACGGGGCCGTTCGGGGGCTGTTTCGAGTTTTCACCCTCTAACGTCGTGTTTTTAAGCCTAAGTCTAGAAATAAGCAAATTACCGTCGTACTCTCAAACCGGGAGACCCGCGACTGCGGGGTCAGTTCCTACGAGTTACGTTGGTCCCGTGGGAGGTGTTGGTGCCACCCACGGGGCCGTTCGGGGACTGTTTCGAGTTTTCACCCTCTAACGTCATGTTTTTAAGCCTAAGTGTAGAAATAAGTAAATTACCGTCGTACTCTCAAACCGGGAGACCCGTGGCTGCGGGGTCAGTTCCTACGAGTTACGTTGGTCCCGTGGGAGGTGTTGGTGCCACCCACGGGGCCGTTCGGGGGCTGTTTCGAGTTTTCACCCTCTAATGTTATGTTTTTAAGCCTAAGTGTAGAAATAAGCAAATTACCGTCGTACTCTCAAACCGGGAGACCCGCGGCAGTGTGGTCAGTTCCTACGAGTTACGTTGGTCCCGTGGGAGGTGTTGGTGCCATCCACGGGGCCGTTGGGGGGCTGTTTCGAGTTTTCACCCTCTAACGTCGTGTTTTTAAGCCTAAAACTAGAAATAAGCAAATTACCGTCGTACTCTCAAACCGGGAGACCCGTGGTTGCGGGGCCAGTTCCTACGAGTTACTTTGGTCCCGTGGGAGGTGTTGGTGCCACCCACGGGGCCGTTCGGGGGCTGTTTCGAGTTTTCACCCTCTAACGTCATGTTTTTAAGCCTAAGTGTAGAAATAAGTAAATTACCGTCGTACTTTCAAACCGGGAGACCCGCGGCTGCGGGGTCAGTTCCTACGAGTTACGTTGGTCCCGTGGGAGGTGTTGGTGCCATCCACGGGGCCGTTCGGGGGCTGTTTCGAGTTTTCACCCTCTAACGTCGTGTTTTTAAGCCTAAGTCTAGAAATAAGCAAATTACCGTCGTACTCTCAAACCGGGAGACCCGCGGCTGCGGGGTCAGTTCCTACGAGTTACGCTGGTCCCGTGGGAGGTGTTGGTGCCACCCACGGGGCCGTTCGGGGACTGTTTCGAGTTTTCACCCTCTAACGTCGTGTTTTTAAGCCTAAGTCTAGAAATAAGCAAATTACCGTCGTACTCTAAAACCGGGAGACCCGCGACTGCGGGGTCAGTTCCTACGAGTTACGTTGGTCCCGTGGGAGATGTTGGTGCCACCCACGGGGCCGTTCGGGGGATGTTTCGAGTTTTCACCCTCTAACGTCATGTTTTTAAGCCTAAGTGTAGAAATAAGTAAATTACCGTCGTACTCTCAAACCGGGAGACCCGTGGCTGCGGGGTCAGTTCCTACGAGTTACGTTGGTCCCGTGGGAGGTGTTGGTGCCACCCACGGGGCCGTTCGGGGGCTGTTTCGAGTTTTCACCCTCTAATTTTATGTTTTTAAGCCTAAGTGTAGAAATAAGCAAATTACCGTCGTACTCTCAAACCGGGAGACCCGCGGCTGCGCGGTCAGTTCCTACGAGTTACGTTGGTCCCGTGGGAGGTGTTGGTGCCATCCACGGGGCCGTTGGGGGGCTGTTTCGAGTTTTCACCCTCTAACGTCGTGTTTTTAAGCCTAAAACTAGAAATAAGCAAATTACCGTCGTACTCCCAAACCGGGAGACCCGCGGTTGCGGGGCCAGTTCCTACGAGTTACGTTGGTCCCGTGGGAGGTGTTGGTGCCACCCACGGGGTCGTTCGGGGGCTGTTTCTAGTTTTCACCCTCTAACGTCATGTTTTTAAGCATAAGTATAGAAATAAGCAAATTACCGTCGTACTCTCAAACCGGGAGACCCGCGGCTGCGGGGTCAGTTCCTACGAGTGACGTTGGTCCCGTGGGAGGTGTTGGTGCCACCCACGGGGACGTTCGGGGGCTGTTTCGAGTTTTCACCCTCTAACGTCGTGTTTTTAAGCCTAAGTCTAGAAATAAGCAAATTATCATCGTACTCTCAAACCGGGAGACCCGTGGCTGCGGGGTCAGTTCCTACGAGTTACGTTAGTCCCGTGGGAGGTGTTGGTGCCACCCACGGGGCCGTTCGGGGGCAGTTTCGAGTTTTCACCCTCTAACGTCATGTTTTAAAGCCTAAGTGCAGAAATAAGCAAATTACCGTCGTACTCTCAAACCGGGAGACCCGCGGCTGCGGGGTCAGTTCCTACGAGTTACGTTGGTCCCGTGGGAGGTGTTGGTGCCACCCACGGGGCCGTTCGGGGGATGTTTCGAGTTTTCACCCTTTAACGTTTTGTTTTTAAGCCTAAGTGTAGAAATAAGCAAATTACCGTCGTACTCTCAAACCGGGAGACCCGCGGCAGCGTGGTCAGTTCCTACGAGTTACGTTGGTCCCGTGGGAGGTGTTGGTGCCACCCACGGGGCCGTTCGGGGACTGTTTCGAGTTTTCACCCTCTAACGTCGTGTTTTTAAACCTAAGTCGAGAAATAAGCAAATTACCGTCGTACTCTCAAACCGGGAGACCCGCGACTGCGGGGTCAGTTCCTACGAGTTACGTTGGTCCCGTGGGAGATGTTGGTGCCACCCACGGGGCCGTTCGGGGGCTGTTTCGAGTTTTCACATTCTAACGTCGTGTTTTTAAGCCTAAGTCTAGAAATACGCAAATTACCATCGTACTCTCAAACCGGGAGACCCGTGGCTGCGGGGTCAGTTCCTACGAGTTACGTTGGTCCCGTGGGAGGTGTTTGTGCCACCCACGGGGCCGTTCGGGGGCTGTTTCGAATTTTCACCCTCTAACGTCATGTTTTTAAGCCTAAGTGTAGAAATAAGCAAATTACCGTCGTACTCTCAAACCGGGAGACCCGCGGCTGCGGGGTCAGTTCCTACGAGTTACGTTGGTCCCGTGGGAGGTGTTGGTGCCACCCACGGGGCCGTTCGGGGACTGTTTCGAGTTTTCACCCTCTAACGTCATGTTTTTAAGCCTAAGTGTAGAAATAAGTAAATTACCGTCGTACTCTCAAACCGGGAGACCCGTGGCTGCGGGGTCAGTTCCTACGAGTTACGTTGGTCCCGTGGGAGGTGTTGGTGCCACCCACGGGGCCGTTCGGGGGCTGTTTCGAGTTTTCACCCTCTAACGTCGTGTTTTTAAGCCTAAGTCTAGAAATACGCAAATTACCATCGTACTCTCAAACCGGGAGACCCGTGGCTGCGGGGTCAGTTCCTACGAGTTACGTTGGTCCCGTGGGAGGTGTTTGTGCCACCCACGGGGCCGTTCGGGGGCTGTTTCGAATTTTCACCCTCTAACGTCATGTTTTTAAGCCAAAGTGTAGAAATAAGCAAATTACCGTCGTACTCTCAAACCGGGAGACCCGCGGCTGCGGGGTCAGTTCCTACGAGTTACGTTGGTCCCGTGGGAGGTGTTGGTGCTACCCACGGGGCCGTTCGGGGGCTGTTTCGAGTTTTCACCCTCTAACGTCATGTTTTTAAGCCTAAGTCTAGAAATAAGCAAATTACCGTCGTACTCTCAAACCGGGAGACCCGCGACTGCGGGGTCAGTTCCTACAAGTTACGTTGGTCCCGTGGGAGGTGTTGGTGCCACCCACGGGGCCGTTCGGGGGCTGTTTCGAGTTTTCACCCTCTAACGTCGTGTTTTTAAGCCTAAGTGTAGAAATAAGCAAATTACCGTCGTACTCTCAAACCGGGAGACCCGCGGCTGCGGGGTCAGTTCCTACGAGTTACGTTGGTCCCGTGGGAGGTGTTGGTGCCACCCACGGGGCCGTTCGGGGGCTGTTTCGAGTTTTCACCCTCTAACGTCGTGTTTTTAAGCCTAAGTCTAGAAATACGCAAATTACCATCGTACTCTCAAACCGGGAGACCCGTGGCTGCGGGGTCAGTTCCTACGAGTTACGTTGGTCCCGTGGGAGGTGTTGGTGCCACCCACGGAGCCGTTCGGGGACTGTTTCTAGTTTTCACCCTCTAACGTCATGTTTTTAAGCCTAAGTTTAGAAATAAGTAAATTACCGTCGTGCTCTCAAACCGGGAGACCCGTGGCTGCGGGGTCAGTTCCTACGAGTTACGTTGGTCCCGTGGGAGGTGTTGGTGCCACCCACGGGGCCGTTCGGGGGCTGTTTCGAGTTTTCACCCTCTAACGTCGTGTTTTTAAGCCTAAGTCTAGAAATACGCAAATTACCATCTTACTCTCAAACCGGGAGACCCGTGGCTGCGGGGTCAGTTCCTACGAGTTACGTTGGTCCCGTGGGAGGTGTTTGTGCCACCCACGGGGCCGTTCGGGGGCTGTTTCGAATTTTCACCCTCTAACGTCATGTTTTTAACCCTAAGTGTAGAAATAAGCAAATTACCGTCGTACTCTCAAACCGGGAGACCCGCGGCTGCGGGGTCAGTTTCTACGAGTTACGTTGGTCCCGTGGGAGGTGTTGGTGCCACCCACGGGGCCGTTCGGGGACTGTTTCGAGTTTTCACCCTCTAACGTCATGTTTTTAAGCCTAAGTGTAGAAATAAGTAAATTACCGTCGTACTCTCAAACCGGGAGACCCGTGGCTGCGGGGTCAGTTCCTACGAGTTACGTTGGTCCCGTGGGAGGTGTTGGTGCCACCCACGGGGCCGTTCGGGGGCTGTTTCGAGTTTTCACCCTCTAACGTCGTGTTTTTAAGCCTAAGTCTAGAAATACGCAAATTACCATCGTACTCTCAAACCGGGAGACCCGTGGCTGCGGGGTCAGTTCCTACGAGTTACGTTGGTCCCGTGGGAGGTGTTTGTGCCACCCACGGGGCCGTTCGGGGGCTGTTTCGAATTTTCACCCTCTAACGTCATGTTTTTAAGCCTAAGTGTAGAAATAAGCAAATTACCGTCGTACTCTCAAACCGGGAGACCCGCGGCTGCGGGGTCAGTTCCGACGAGTTACGTTGGTCCCGTGGGAGGTGTTGGTGCCACCCACGGGACCGTTCGGGGGCTGTTTCGAGTTTTCACCCTCTAACGTCATGTTTTTAAGCCTAAGTCTAGAAATAAGCAAATTACCGTCGTACTCTCAAACCGGGAGACCCGCGACTGCGGGGTCAGTTCCTACGAGTTACGTTGGTCCCGTGGGAGGTGTTGGTGCCACCCACGGGGCCGTTCGGGGACTGTTTCGAGTTTGCACCCTCTAACGTCATGTTTTTAACCCTAAGTGTAGAAATAAGCAAATTACCGTCGTACTCTCAAACCGGGAGACCCGCGGCTGCGGGGTCAGTTTCTACGAGTTACGTTGGTCCCGTGGGAGGTGTTGGTGCCACCCACGGGGCCGTTCGGGGACTGTTTCGAGTTTTCACCCTCTAACGTCATGTTTTTAAGCCTAAGTGTAGAAATAAGTAAATTACCGTCGTACTCTCAAACCGGGAGACCCGTGGCTGCGGGGTCAGTTCCTACGAGTTACGTTGGTCCCGTGGGAGGTGTTGGTGCCACCCACGGGGCCGTTCGGGGGCTGTTTCGAGTTTTCACCCTCTAACGTCGTGTTTTTAAGCCTAAGTCTAGAAATACGCAAATTACCATCGTACTCTCAAACCGGGAGACCCGTGGCTGCGGGGTCAGTTCCTACGAGTTACGTTGGTCCCGTGGGAGGTGTTGGTGCCACCCACGGGGCCGTTCGGGGACTGTTTCGAGTTTGCACCCTCTAACGTCATGTTTTTAAGCCTAAGTGTAGAAATAAGCAAATTACCGTCGTACTCCCAAACCGGGAGACCCGCGGCTGCGGGGTCAGTTCCGACGAGTTACGTTGGTCCCGTGGGAGGTGTTGGTGCCACCCACGGGACCGTTCAGGGGTTGTTTCGAGTTTTCACCCTCTAACGTCATGTTTTTAAGCCTAAGTCTAGAAATAAGCAAATTACCGTCGTACTCTCAAACCGGGAGACCCGTGGCTGCGGGGTCAGTTCCTACGAGTTACGTTGGTCCCGTGGGAGGTGTTGGTGCCACCCACGGGGCCGTTCGGGGGCTGTTTCGAGTTTTCACCCTCTAATGTTATGTTTTTAAGCCTAAGTGTAGAAATAAGCAAATTACCGTCGTACTCTCAAACCGGGAGACCCGCGGCAGTGTGGTCAGTTCCTACGAGTTACGTTGGTCCCGTGGGATGTGTTGGTGCCATCCACGGGGCCGTTGGGGGGCTGTTTCGAGTTTTCACCCTCTAACGTCGTGTTTTTAAGCCTAAAACTAGAAATAAGCAAATTACCGTCGTACTCTCAAACCGGGAGACCCGCGGTTGCGGGGCCAGTTCCTACGAGTTACTTTGGTCCCGTGGGAGGTGTTGGTGCCACCCACGGGGCCGTTCGGGGGGCTGTTTCGAGTTTTCACCCTCTAACGTCATGTTTTTAAGCCTAATTATAGAAATAAGTAAATTACCGTCGTACTCTCAAACCGGGAGACCCGCAGCTGCGGGGTCAGTTCCTACGAGTTACGTTGGTCCCGTGGGAAGTGTTGGTGCCACCCACGGGGCCGTTCGGGGGCTGTTTCGAGTTTTCATCCTCTAACGTCGTGTTTTTAAGCCTAAGTCTAGAAATAAGCAAATTACCGTCGTACTCTCAAACCGGGAGACCCGCGGCTGCGGGGTCAGTTCCTACGAGTTACGTTGGTCCCGTGGGAGGTGTTGGTGCCACCCACGGGGCCGTTCGGGGACTGTTTCGAGTTTTCACCCTCTAACGTCGTGTTTTTAAGCCTAAGTCTAGAAATAAGCAAATTACCGTCGTACTCTCAAACCGGGAGACCCGCGACTGCGGGGTCAGTTCCTACGAGTTACGTTGGTCCCGTGGGAGATGTTGGTGCCACCCACGGGGCCGTTCGGGGGATGTTTCGAGTTTTCACCCTCTAACGTCATGTTTTTAAGCCTAAGTGTAGAAATAAGTAAATTACCGTCGTACTCTCAAACCGGGAGACCCGTGGCTGCGGGGTCAGTTCCTACGAGTTACGTTGGTCCCGTGGGAGGTGTTGGTGCCACCCACGGGGCCGTTCGGGGGCTGTTTCGAGTTTTCACCCTCTAATGTTATGTTTTTAAGCCTAAGTGTAGAAATAAGCAAATTACCGTCGTACTCTCAAACCGGGAGACCCGCGGCAGTGTGGTCAGTTCCTACGAGTTACGTTGGTCCCGTGGGAGGTGTTGGTGCCATCCACGGGGCCGTTGGGGGGCTGTTTCGAGTTTTCACCCTCTATCGTCGTGTTTTTAAGCCTAAAACTAGAAATAAGCAAATTACCGTCGTACTCTCAAATCGGGAGACCCGCGGTTGCGAGGCCAGTTCCTACGAGTTACTTTGGTCCCGTGGGAGGTGTTGGTGCCACCCACGGGGCCGTTCGGGGGCTGTTTCGAGTTTTCACCCTCTAACGTCATGTTTTTAAGCCTAAGTGTAGAAATAAGCAAATTACCGTCGTACTCTCAAACCGGGAGACCCGCGGCTGCGGGGTCAGTTCCTACGAGTTACGTTGGTCCCGTGGGAGGTGTTGGTGCCACCCACGGGTTCGTTCGGGGGCTGTTTCGAGTTTTCACCCTCTAACGTCATGTTTTTAAGCATAAGTATAGAAATAAGCAAATTACCGTCGTACTCTCAAACCGGGAGACCCGCGGCTGCGGGGTCAGTTCCTACGAGTGACGTTGGTCCCGTGGGAGGTGTTGGTGCCACCCACGGGGCCGTTCGGGGGCTGTTTCGAGTTTTCACCCTCTAACGTCGTGTTTTTAAGCCTAAGTCTAGAAATAAGCAAATTACCGTCGTACTCTCAAACCGGGAGACCCGTGGCTGCGGGGTCAGTTCCTACGAGTTACGTTAGTCCCGTGGGAGGTGTTGGTGCCACCCACGGGGCCGTTCGGTGGCAGTTTCGAGTTTTCACCCTTTAACGTCATGTTTTTAAGCCTAAGTGCAGAAATAAGCAAATTACCGTCGTACTCTCAAACCGGGAGACCCGCGGCTGCGGGGTCAATTCCTACGAGTTACGTTGGTCCCGTGGGAGGTGTTGGTGCCACCCACGGGGCCGTTCGGGGGCTGTTTCGAGTTTTCACGCTCTAATGTTATGTTTTTAAGCCTAAGTGTAGAAATAAGCAAATTACCGTCGTACTCTCAAACCGGGAGACCCGCGGCAGTGTGGTCAGTTCCTACGAGTTACGTTGGTCCCGTGGGAGGTGTTGGTGCCATCCACGGGGCCGTTGGGGGGCTGTTTCGAGTTTTCACCCTCTATCGTCGTGTTTTTAAGCCTAAAACTAGAAATAAGCAAATTACCATCGTACTCTCAAATCGGGAGACCCGCGGTTGCGAGGCCAGTTCCTACGAGTTACTTTGGTCCCGTGGGAGGTGTTGGTGCCACCCACGGGGCCGTTCGGGGGCTGTTTCGAGTTTTCACCCTCTAACGTCATGTTTTTAAGCCTAAGTGTAGAAATAAGCAAATTACCGTCGTACTCTCAAACCGGGAGACCCGCGGCTGCGGGGTCAGTTCCTACGAGTTACGTTGGTCCCGTGGGAGGTGTTGGTGCCACCCACGGGGTCGTTCGGGGGCTGTTTCGAGTTTTCACCCTCTAACGTCATGTTTTTAAGCATAAGTATAGAAATAAGCAAATTACCGTCGTACTCTCAAACCGGGAGACCCGCGGCTGCGGGGTCAGTTCCTACGAGTGACGTTGGTGCCACCCACGGGGCCGTTCGGGGGCTGTTTCGAGTTTTCACCCTCTAACGTCGTGTTTTTAAGCCTAAGTCTAGAAATAAGCAAATTACCGTCGTACTCTCAAACCGGGAGACCCGTGGCTGCGGGGTCAGTTCCTACGAGTTACGTTAGTCCCGTGGGAGGTGTTGGTGCCACCCACGGGGCCGTTCGGGGGCAGTTTCGAGTTTTCACCCTCTAACGTCATGTTTTTAAGCCTAAGTGCAGAAATAAGCAAATTACCGTCGTACTCTCAAACCGGGAGACCCGCGGCTGCGGGGTCAATTCCTACGAGTTACGTTGGTCCCGTGGGAGGTGTTGGTGCCACCCACGGGGCCGTTCGGGGGCTGTTTCGAGTTTTCAACCTCTAACGTCGTGTTTTTAAGCCTAAGTGTAGAAATAAGCAAATTACCGTCGTACTCTCAAACCGGGAGACCCGCGGCTGCAGGGTCAGTTCCTACGAGTTACGTTGGTCCCGTGGGAGGTGTTGGTGCCACCCACGGGGCCGTTCGGGGGCTGTTTCGAGTTTTCACCCTCTAACGTCATGTTTTTAAGCCTAAGTGTAGAAATAAGCAAATTACCGTCATACTCTCAAACCGGGAGACCCGCGGCTGCGGGGTCAGTTCCTACGAGTTACGTTGGTCCCGTGGGAGGTGTTGGTGCCACCCACGGGGCCGTTCGGTGGCTGTTTCGAGTTTTCACCCTCTAACGTCGTGTTTTTAAGCCTAAGTCTAGAAATAAGCAAATTACCGTCGTACTCTCAAACCGGGAGACCCGCGGCTGCGGGGTCAGTTCCTACGAGTTACGTTGGTCCCGTGAGAGGTGTTGGTGCCACCCACGGGGCCGTTCGTGGGCTGTTTCGAGTTTTCACCCTCTAACGTCATGTTTTTAAGCCTAAGTGCAGAAATAAGCAAATTACCGTCGTACTCTCAAACCGGGAGACCCGCGGCAGCGTGGTCAGTCCCTACGAGTTACGTTGGTCCCGTGGGAGGTGTTCGTGCCATCCACGGGGCCGTTCGGGGGCTGTTTCGAGTTTTCACCCTCTAACGTCTTGTTTTTAAGCCTAAGTCTAGAAATAAGCAAATTACCGTCGTACTCTCAAACCGGGAGACCCGCGGCTGTGGGGTCAGTTCCTACGAGTTACGTTGGTCCCGTGGGAGGTGTTGGTGCCACCCACGGGGCCGTTCGGGGGCTGTTTCGAGTTTTCACCCTCTAACGTCATGTTTTTAAGCCTAAGTGTAGAAATAAGCAAATTACCGTCGTACTCTCAAACCGGGAGACCCGCGGCTGCGGGGTCAGTTCCTACGAGTTACGTTGGTCCCGTGGGAGGTGTTGGTGCCACCCACGGGGCCGTTCGGGGGCTGTTTCGAATTTTCACCCTCTAATGTTATGTTTTTAAGCCTAAGTGTAGAAATAAGCAAATTACCGTCGTACTCTCAAACCGGGAGACCCGCGGCTGCGGGGTCAGTTCCTACGAGTGACGTTGGTCCCGTGGGAGGTGTTGGTGCCACCCACGGGGCCGTTCGGGGGCTGTTTCGAGTTTTCACCCTCTAACGTCGTGTTTTTAAGCCTAAGTCTAGAAATAAGCAAATTACCGTCGTACTCTCAAACCGGGAGACCCGTGGCTGCGGGGTCAGTTCCTACGAGTTACGTTGGTCCCGTGGGAGGTGTTGGTGCCACCCACGGGGCCGTTCGGGGACTGTTTCGAGTTTTCACCCTCTAACGTCATGTTTTTAAGCCTAAAACTAGAAATAAGCAAATTACCGTCGTACTCTCAAACCGGGAGACCCGCGGCTGCGGGGTCAGTTCCTACGAGTTACGTTGGTCCCGTGGGAGGTGTTGGTGCCACCCACGGGGCCGTTCGTGGGCTGTTTCGAGTTTTCACCCTCTAACGTCATGTTTTTAAGCCTAAGTGCAGAAATAAGCAAATTACCGTCGTACTCTCAAACCGGGAGACCCGCGGCAGCGTGGTCAGTTCCTACGAGTTACGTTGGTCCCGTGGGAGGTGTTCGTGCCATCCACGGGGCCGTTCGGGGGCTGTTTCGAGTTTTCACCCTCTAACGTCGTGTTTTTAAGCCTAAGTCTAGAAATAAGCAAATTACCGTCGTACTCTCAAACCGGGAGACCCGCGGCTGCGGGGTCAGTTCCTACGAGTTACGTTGGTCCCGTGGGAGGTGTTGGTGCCACCCACGGGGCCGTTCGGGGACTGTTTCGAGTTTTCACCCTCTAACGTCGTGTTTTTAAGCCTAAGTCGAGAAATAAGCAAATTACCATCGTACTCTCAAACCGGGAGACCCGCGACTGCGGGGTCAGTTCCTACGAGTTACGTTGGTCCCGTGGGAGGTGTTGTTGCCACCCACGGGGCCGTTCGGGGGATGTTTCGAGTTTTCACCCTCTAACGTCATGTTTTTAAGCCTAAGTGTAGAAATAAGTAAATTACCGTCGTACTCTCAAACCGGGAGACCCGTGGCTGCGGGGTCAGTTCCTACGAGTTACGTTGGTCCCGTGGGAGGTGTTGGTGCCACCCACGGGGCCGTTCGGGGGCTGTTTCGAGTTTTCACGCTCTAATGTTATGTTTTTAAGCCTAAGTGTAGAAATAAGCAAATTACCGTCGTACTCTCAAACCGGGAGACCCGCGGCAGTGTGGTCAGTTCCTACGAGTTACGTTGGTCCCGTGGGAGGTGTTGGAGCCATCCACGGGGCCGTTGGGGGGCTGTTTCGAGTTTTCACCCTCTAACGTCGTGTTTTTAAGCCTAAAACTAGAAATAAGCAAATTACCATCGTACTCTCAAACCGGGAGACCCGCGGTTGCGGGGCCAGTTCCTACGAGTTACTTTGGTCCCGTGGGAGGTGTTGGTGCCACCCACGGGGCCGTTCGAGGGCTGTTTCGAGTTTTCACCCTCTAACGTCATGTTTTTAAGCCTAAGTGTAGAAATAAGCAAATTACCGTCGTACTCTCAAACCGGGAGACCCGCGGCTGCGGAGTCAGTTTCTACGAGTTACGTTGGTCGCGTGGGAAGTGTTGGTGCCACCCACGGGGCCGTTCGGGGGCTGTTTCGAGTTTTCACCCTCTAACGTCATGTTTTTAAGCATAAGTGTAGAAATAAGCAAATTACCGTCGTACTCTCAAATCGGGAGACCCGCGGCTGCGGGGTCAGTTCCTACGAGTGACGTTGGTCCCGTGGGAGGTGTTGGTGCCACCCACGGGGCCGTTCGGGGGCTGTTTCGAGTTTTCACCCTCTAACGTCGTGTTTTTAAGCCTAAGTCTAAAAATAAGCAAATTACCGTCGTACTCTCAAACCGGGAGACCCGTGGCTGCGGGGTCAGTTCCTACGAGTTACGTTAGTCCCGTGGGAGGTGTTGGTGCCACCCACGGGGCCGTTCGGGGGCAGTTTCGAGTTTTCACCCTCTAACGTCATGTTTTTAAGCCTAAGTGTAGAAATAAGCAAATTACCGTCGTACTCTCAAACTGGGAGACCCGCGGCTGCGGGGTCAGTTCCTACGAGTTACGTTGGTCCCGTGGGAGGTGTTGGTGCCACCCACGGGGCCGTTCGGGGGCTGTTTCGAGTTTTCACCCTCTAACGTCGTGTTTTTAAGCCTAAGTGTAGAAATAAGCAAATTACCGTCGTACTCTCAAACCGGGAGACCCGCGGTTGCGGGGTCAGTTCCTACGAGTGACGTTGGTCCCGTGGGAGGTGTTGGTGCCACCCACGGGGCCGTTCGGGGGCTGTTTCGAGTTTTCACCCTCTAACGTCATGTTTTTAAGCCTAAGTGTAGAAATAAGCAAATTACCGTCGTACTCTCAAACCGGGAGACCCGCGGCTGCGGGGTCAGTTCCTACGAGTTACGTTTGTCCCGAGGGAGGTGTTGGTGCCACCCACGGGGCCGTTCGGTGGCTGTTTCGAGTTTTCACCCTCTAACGTCATGTTTTTAAGCCTAAGTCCAGAAATAAGCAAATTACCGTCGTACTCTCAAACCGGGAGACCCGCGGATGCGGGGTCAGTTCCTACGAGTTACGTTGGTCCCGTGGGAGGTGTTGGTGCCACCCACGGGGCCGTTCGTGGGCTGTTTCGAGTTTTCACCCTCTAACGTCATGTTTTTAAGCCTAAGTGTAGAAATAAGCAAATTACCGTCGTACTCTCAAACCGGGAGACCCGCGGCAGTGTGGTCAGTTCCTACGAGTTACGTTGGTCCCGTGGGAGGTGTTGGTGCCATCCACGGGGCCGTTGGGGGGCTGTTTCGAGTTTTCACCCTCTAACGTCGTGTTTTTAAGCCTAAGTCTAGAAATAAGCAAATTACCGTCGTACTCTCAAACCGGGAGACCCGCGGTTGCGGGGCCAGTTCTTACGAGTTACTTTGGTCCCGTGGGAGGTGTTGGTGCCACCCACGGGGCCGTTCGGGGGCTGTTTCGAGTTTTCACCCTCTAACGTCATGTTTTTAAGCCTAAGTGTAGAAAAAAGCAAATTACCGTCGTACTCTCAAACCGGGAGACCCGCGGCTGCGGGGTCAGTTCCTACGAGTTACGTTGGTCCCGTGGGAGGTGTTGGTGCCATCCACGGGGCCGTTGGGGGGCTGTTTCGAGTTTTCACCCTCTAACGTCATGTTTTTAAGCCTAAAACTAGAAATAAGCAAATTACCGTCGTACTCTCAAACCGGGAGACCCGCGGCTGCGGGGTCAGTTCCTACGAGTTACGTTGGTCCCGTGGGAGGTGTTGGTGCCACCCACGGGGCCGTTCGTGGGCTGTTTCGAGTTTTCACCCTCTAACGTCATGTTTTTAAGCCTAAGTGCAGAAATAAGCAAATTACCGTCGTACTCTCAAACCGGGAGACCCGCGGCAGCGTGGTCAGTTCCTACGAGTTACGTTGGTCCCGTGGGAGGTGTTGGTGCCACCCACGGGGCCGTTCGGGGACTGTTTCGAGTTTTCACCCTCTAACGTCGTGTTTTTAAGCCTAAGTCGAGAAATAAGCAAATTACCGTCGTACTCTCAAACCGGGAGACCCGCGACTGCGGGGTCAGTTCCAACGAGTTACGTTGGTCCCGTGGGAGGTGTTGTTGCCACCCACGGGGCCGTTCGGGGGATGTTTCGAGTTTTCACCCTCTAACGTCATGTTTTTAAGCCTAAGTGTAGAAATAAGTAAATTACCGTCGTACTCTCAAACCGGGAGACCCGTGGCTGCGGGGTCAGTTCCTACGAGTTACGTTGGTCCCGTGGGAGGTGTTGGTGCCACCCACGGGGCCGTTCGGGGGCTGTTTCGAGTTTTCACGCTCTAATGTTATGTTTTTAAGCCTAAGTGTAGAAATAAGCAAATTACCGTCGTACTCTCAAACCGGGAGACCCGCGGCAGTGTGGTCAGTTCCTACGAGTTACGTTGGTCCCGTGGGAGGTGTTGGTGCCATCCACGGGGCCGTTGGGGGGCTGTTTCGAGTTTTCACCCTCTAACGTCGTGTTTTTAAGCCTAAGTCTAGAAATAAGCAAATTACCGTCGTACTCTCAAACCGGGAGACCCGCGGCTGCGGGGTCAGTTCCTACGAGTTACGTTGGTCCCGTGGGAGGTGTTGGTGCCACCCACGGGGCCGTTCGGGGGCTGTTTCGAGTTTTCACCCTCTAACGTCGTGTTTTTAAGCCTAAGTCGAGAAATAAGCAAATTACCGTCGTACTCTCAAACCGGGAGACCCGCGACTGCGGGGTCAGTTCCAACGAGTTACGTTGGTCCCGTGGGAGGTGTTGTTGCCACCCACGGGGCCGTTCGGGGGATGTTTCGAGTTTTCACCCTCTAACGTCATGTTTTTAAGCCTAAGTGTAGAAATAAGCAAATTACCGTCGTACTCTCAAACCGGGAGACCCGCGGCAGTGTGGTCAGTTCCTACGAGTTACGTTGGTCCCGTGGGAGGTGTTGGTGCCATCCACGGGGCCGTTGGGGGGCTGTTTCGAGTTTTCACCCTCTAACGTCGTGTTTTTAAGCATAAGTCTAGAAATAAGCAAATTACCGTCGTACTCTCAAACCGGGAGACCCGCGGCTGCGGGGTCAGTTCCTACGAGTTACGTTGGTCCCGTGGGAGGTGTTGGTGCCACCCACGGGGCCGTTCGGGGACTGTTTCGAGTTTTCACCCTCTAACGTCGTGTTTTTAAGCCTAAGTCGAGAAATAAGCAAATTACCGTCGTACTCTCAAACCGGGAGACCCGCGACTGCGGGGTCAGTTCCAACGAGTTACGTTGGTCCCGTGGGAGGTGTTGTTGCCACCCACGGGGCCGTTCGGGGGATGTTTCGAGTTTTCACCCTCTAACGTCATGTTTTTAAGCCTAAGTGTAGAAATAAGTAAATTACCGTCGTACTCTCAAACCGGGAGACCCGTGGCTGCGGGGTCAGTTCCTACGAGTTACGTTGGTCCCGTGGGAGGTGTTGGTGCCACCCACGGGGCCGTTCGGGGGCTGTTTCGAGTTTTCACGCTCTAATGTTATGTTTTTAAGCCTAAGTGTAGAAATAAGCAAATTACCGTCGTACTCTCAAACCGGGAGACCCGCGGCAGTGTGGTCAGTTCCTACGAGTTACGTTGGTCCCGTGGGAGGTGTTGGTGCCATCCACGGGGCCGTTGGGGGGCTGTTTCGAGTTTTCACCCTCTAACGTCGTGTTTTTAAGCCTAAGTCTAGAAATAAGCAAATTACCGTCGTACTCTCAAACCGGGAGACCCGCGGCTGCGGGGTCAGTTCCTACGAGTTACGTTGGTCCCGTGGGAGGTGTTGGTGCCACCCACGGGGCCGTTCGGGGACTGTTTCGAGTTTTCACCCTCTAACGTCGTGTTTTTAAGCCTAAGTCGAGAAATAAGCAAATTACCGTCGTACTCTCAAACCGGGAGACCCGCGACTGCGGGGTCAGTTCCAACGAGTTACGTTGGTCCCGTGGGAGGTGTTGTTGCCACCCACGGGGCCGTTCGGGGGATGTTTCGAGTTTTCACCCTCTAACGTCATGTTTTTAAGCCTAAGTGTAGAAATAAGCAAATTACCGTCGTACTCTCAAACCGGGAGACCCGCGGCAGTGTGGTCAGTTCCTACGAGTTACGTTGGTCCCGTGGGAGGTGTTGGTGCCATCCACGGGGCCGTTGGGGGGCTGTTTCGAGTTTTCACCCTCTAACGTCGTGTTTTTAAGCCTAAGTCTAGAAATAAGCAAATTACCGTCGTACTCTCAAACCGGGAGACCCGCGGCTGCGGGGTCAGTTCCTACGAGTTACGTTGGTCCCGTGGGAGGTGTTGGTGCCACCCACGGGGCCGTTCGGGGACTGTTTCGAGTTTTCACCCTCTAACGTCGTGTTTTTAAGCCTAAGTCGAGAAATAAGCAAATTACCGTCGTACTCTCAAACCGGGAGACCCGCGACTGCGGGGTCAGTTCCAACGAGTTACGTTGGTCCCGTGGGAGGTGTTGTTGCCACCCACGGGGCCGTTCGGGGGATGTTTCGAGTTTTCACCCTCTAAGGTCATGTTTTTAAGCCTAAGTGTAGAAATAAGTAAATTACCGTCGTACTCTCAAACCGGGAGACCCGTGGCTGCGGGGTCAGTTCCTACGAGTTACGTTGGTCCCGTGGGAGGTGTTGGTACCACCCACGGGGCCGTTCGGGGGATGTTTCGAGTTTTCACCCTCTAACATCATGTTTTTAAGCATAAGTGTAGAAATAAGCAAATTACTGTCGTACTCTCAAACCGGGAGACCCGCGGCTCCGGGGTCAGTTCCTACGAGTGACGTTGGTCCCGTGGGAGGTGTTGGTGCCATCCACGGGGCCGTTCGGGGGCTGTTTCGAGTTTTCATCCTCTAACGTCGTGTTTTTAAGCCTAAGTCTAGAAATAAGCAAATTACCGTCGTAGCCTCAAACCGGGAGAGCCGTGGCTGCGGGGTCAGTTCCTACGAGTTACGTTGGTCCCGTGGGAGGTGTTGGTGCCACCCACGGGGCCGTTCGGGGGCAGTTTCGAGTTTTCACCCTCTAACGTCATGTTTTTAAGCCTAAGTGCAGAAATAAGCAAATTACCGTCGTACTGTCAAACCGGGAGACCCGCGGCTGCGGGGTCAGTTCCTACGAGTTACGTTGGTCCCGTGGGAGGTGTTGGTGCCACCCACGAAGCCGTTCGTGGGCTGTTTCAAGTTTTCACCCTCTAACGTCGTGTTTTTAAGCCTAAGTCTAGAAATAACCAAATTACCGTCGTACACTCAAACCGGGAGATCCGCGGTTGCGGGGTCAGTTCCTACGAGTTACGTTAGTCCCGTGGGAGGTGTTGGTGCCACCCACGGGGCCGTTCGGGGGCTGTTTCGAGTTTTCACCCTCTAACGTCATGTTTTTAAGCCTAAGTGTAGAAATAAGCAAATTACCGTCGTACTCTCAAACCGGGAGACCTGCGGCTACGGAGTCAGTTCCTACGAGTTACGTTGGTCCCGTGGGAGGTGTTGGTGCCACCCACGGGGCCGTTCGGGGTCTGTTTCGAGTTTTCACCCTCTAACAAGCCTAAGTGTAGAAATAAGCCAATTACCGTCGTACTCTCAAACCGGGAGACCCGCGGCTGCGGGGTCAGTTCCTACGAGTTACGTTAGTCCCGTGGGAGGTGTTGGTTCCACCCACGGGGCCGTTCGGGGGCTGTTTCGAGTTTTCACCCTCTAATGTTATGTTTTTAAGCCTAAGTGTAGAAATAAGCAAATTACCTTCGTACTCTCAAACCGGGAGACCCGCGGCAGCGTGGTCAGTTCCTACGAGTTACGTTGGTCCCGTGGGAGGTGTTGGTGCCACCCACGGGGCCGTTCGGGGGCAGTTTCGAGTTTTCACCCTCTAACGTCATGTTTTTAAGCCTAAGTGCAGAAATAAGCAAATTACCGTCGTACTCTCAAACCGGGAGACCCGCGGCTGCGGGGTCAGTTCCTACGAGTTACGTTGGTCCCGTGGGAAGTGTTGGTGCCACCCACGAAGCCGTTCGTGGGCTGTTTCGAGTTTTCACCCTCTAACGTCATGTTTTTAAGCCTAAGTGTAGAAATAAGCAAATTCCTGTCGTACTCTCAAGTCGGGAGACCCGCGGCTGCGGGGTCAGTTCCTACGAGTTACGTTGGTCCCGTGGGAGGTGTTGGTGCCACCCACGGGGCCGTTCGGGGGCTGTTTCGAGTTTTCACCCTCTAACGTCGTGTTTTTAAGCCTAAGTCTAGAAATAACCAAATTACCGTCGTACTCTCAAACCGGGAGACCCGTGGCTGCGGGGTCAGTTCCTACGAGTTACGTTGGTCCCGTGGGAGGTGTTGGTGCCACCCACGGGGCCGTTCGGGGGCTGTTTCGAGTTTTCACCCTCTAACAAGCCTAAGTGTAAAAATAAGCCAATTACCGTCGTACTCTCAAACCGGGAGACCCGCGGCTGCGGGGTCAGTTCCTACGAGTTACGTTAGTCCCGTGGGAGGTGTTGGTTCCACCCACGGGGCCGTTCGGGGGTTGTTTCGAGTTTTCACCCTCTAATGTTATGTTTTTAAGCCTAAGTGTAGAAATAAGCAAATTACCTTCGTACTCTCAAACCGGGAGACCCGCGGCAGCGTGGTCAGTTCCTACGAGTTACGATGGTCCCGTGGGATGTGTTGGTGCCATCCACGGGGCCGTTCGGGGGCTGTTTCGAGTTTTCACCCTCTAATGTCGTGTTTTTAAGCCTAAGTCTAGAAATAAGCAAATTACCGTCGTACTCTCAAACCGGGAGACCCGCGGCTGCGGGGTCAGTTCCTACGAGTTACTTTGGTCCCGTTGGTGGTGTTGGTGCCACCCACGGGGCCGTTCGGGGGCTGTTTCGAGTTTTCACCCTCTAACGTCATGTTTTTAAGCCTTAGTGTAGAAATAAGCAAATTACCGTCGTACTCTCAAACCGGG
This sequence comes from Sambucus nigra, assembly GCA_949130495.1. Taxonomy (NCBI): domain Eukaryota; kingdom Viridiplantae; phylum Streptophyta; class Magnoliopsida; order Dipsacales; family Adoxaceae; genus Sambucus; species Sambucus nigra. The sequence continues at coordinate 649,318,339 of OX422213.1, forward strand.
AGACCCGCGGCTGCGGGGTCAGTTCCTACGAGTTACGTTGGTCCCGTGGGAGGTGTTGGTGCCACCCACGGGGCCGTTCGGGGGCTGTTTCGAGTTTTCACCCTCTAACGTCGTGTTTTTAAGCCTAAGTCTAGAAATAAGAAAATTACCGTCGTACTCTCAAACCGGGAGACCCGCGGCTGCGGGGTCAGTTCCTACGAGTGACGTTGGTCCCGTGGGAGGTGTTGGTGCCACCCACGAGGCCGTTCGGGGGCTGTTTCGAGTTTTCACCCTCTAACGTCGTATTTTTAATCCTAAGTCTAGAAATAAGCAAATTACCGTCGTACTCTCAAACCGGGAGACTCGCGGCTGCGGGGTCAGTTCCTACGAGTGACGTTGGTCCCGTGGGAGGTGTTGGTGCCACCCACGGGGCCGTTCGGGGGCTGTTTCGAGTTTTCACCCTCTAACGTCGTGTTTTTAAGCCTAAGTCTAGAAATAAGCAAATTACCGTCGTACTCTCAAACCGGGAGACCCGCAGCTGCGGGGTCAGTTCCTACGAGTTACGTTGGTCCCGTGGGAGGTGTTGGTGCCACCCACGGGGCCGTTCGGGGGCAGTTTTGAGTTTTCACCCTCTAACATCGTATTTTTAAGCCTAAGTCTAGAAATAAGCAAATTACCGTCGTACTCTCAAACCGGGAGACCCGCGGCTGCGGGGTCTGTTCCTACAAGTGACGTTGGTCCCGTGGGAGGTGTTGGTGCCACCCACGGGGCCGTTCGGGGGCTGTTTCGAGTTTTCACCCTCTATCGTCGTATTTTTAAGCCTAAGTCTTGAAATAAACAAATTACCGTCGTACTCTCAAACCGGGAGACCCGCGGCTGCGGGGTCAGTTCCTGAGATTTACGTTGGTCCCGTGGGAGGTGTTGGTGCCACCCACGGGGCCGTTCGGGGGCTGTTTCGAGTTTTCACCCTCTAACGTCATGTTTTTAAGCCTAAGTGTAGAAATCAGTAAATTATCGTTGTACTCTAAAACCGGGAGACCCGCGGTTGCGGGGTCAGTTCCTACGAGTGACGTTGGTCCCGTGGGAGGTGTTGGTGCCACCCACGGGGCCGTTCGGGGGCTGTTTCGACTTTTCAGCCTCTAACGTCGTGTTTTTAATCCAAAGTCTAGAAATAAGAAAATTACCGTCGTACTCTCAAACCGGGAGACCCGCGACTGCGGGGTCAGTTGCTACGAGTTACGTTGATCTCGTGGGAGGTGTTGGTGCCACCTACGGGGCCGTTCGGGGGCTATTTCGAGTTTTCACCCTCAAACGTTATGTTTTTAAGCATAAGTGTAGAAATAAGCAAATTACCGTCGTACTCTCAAACCGGGAGACCCGCGACTGCGGGGTCAGTTCCTACGAGTTACGTTGGTCCCGTGGGAGGTGTTGGTGCCACCCACGGGGCCGTTCGGAGGCTGTTTCGAGTTTTCACCCTCTAACGTCGTGTTTTTAAGCCTAAGTCTAGAAATAAGCAAATTACCGTCGTACTCTCAAACCGGGAGACCCGCGGCTGCGGGGTCAGTTCCTACGAGTTACGTTGGTCCCGTGGGAGGTGTTGGTGCCACCCACGGGGCCGTTCGGGGGCAGTTTCGAGTTTTCACCCTCTAACGTCATGTTTTTAAGCCTAAGTGCAGAAATAAGCAAATTACCGTCTTACTCTCAAACCGGGAGACCCGCGGCTGTGGGGTCAGTTCCTACGAGTTACATTGGTCCCGTGGGAGGTGTTGGTGCCACTTGCGGGGCCGTTCGGGGGCTGTTTCGAGTTTTCACCCTCTAACGTCATGTTTTTAAGCCTAAGTGTAGAAATAAGCAAATTACCGTCGTACTCTCAAACCGGGTGACCCGCGGCTACGGGGTCAGTTCCTACGAGTTACGTTGGTCCCGTGGGAGGTGTTGGTGCCACCCACGGGGCCGTTCGGGGGCTGTTTCGAGTTTTCACCCTCTAACAAGCCTAAGTGTAGAAATAAGCCAATTACCGTCGTACTCTCAAACCGGGAGACCCGCGGCTACGGGGTCAGTTCCTACGAGTTACGTTAGTCCCGTGGGAGGTGTTGGTTCCACCCACGGGGCCGTTCGGGGGCTGTTTCGAGTTTTCACCCTCTAATGTTATGTTTTTAAGCCCAAGTGTAGAAATAAGCAAATTACCTTCGTACTCTCAAACCGGGAGACCCGCGGCAGCGTGGTCAGTTCCTACGAGTTACGTTGGTCCCGTGGGAGGTGTTGGTGCCATCCACGGGGCCGTTCGGGGGCTGTTTCGAGTTTTCACCCTCTAATGTCGTGTTTTTAAGCCTAAGTCTAGAAATAAGCAAATTACCGTCGTACTCTCAAACCGGGAGACCCGCGGCTGCGGGGTCAGTTCCTATGAGTTACTTTGGTCCCGTGGGAGGTGTTGGTGCCACCCACGGGGCCGTTCGGGGGCTGTTTCGAGTTTTCACCCTCTAACGTCATGTTTTTAAGCCTAAGTGTAATAATAAGCAAATTACCGTCGTACTCTCAAACTGGGAGACCCGCGACTGCGGGGTCAGTTCCTACGAGTTACGTTGGTCCCGTGGGAGGTGTTGGTGCCACCCACGGGGCCGTTCGGGGGCTGTTTCGAGTTTTCACCCTCTAACGTCGTGTTTTTAAGCCTAAGTCTAGAAATAAGAAAATTACCGTCGTACTCTCAAACCGGGAGACCCGCGGCTGCGGGGTCAGTTCCTACGAGTTACGTTGGTCCCGTGGGAGGTGTTGGTGCCATCCACGGGGCCGTTCGGGGGCTGTTTCGAGTTTTCACCCTCTAATGTCGTGTTTTTAAGCCTAAGTCTAGAAATAAGCAAATTACCGTCGTACTCTCAAACCGGGAGACCCGCGGCTGCGGGGTCAGTTCCTACGAGTTACTTTGGTCCCGTGGGAGGTGTTGGTGCCACCCACGGGTCGTTCGGGGGCTGTTTCGAGTTTTCACCCTCTAACGTCGTGTTTTTAAGCCTAAGTGTAGAAATAAGCAAATTACCGTCGTACTCTCAAACCGGGAGACCCGCGACTGCGGGGTCAGTTCCTACGAGTTACGTTGGTCTCGTGGGAGGTGTTGGTGCCACCCACGGGGCCGTTCGGGGGCTGTTTCGAGTTTTCACCCTCTAACGTCGTGTTTTTAAGCCTAAGTCTAGAAATAAGAAAATTACCGTCGTACTCTCAAACCGGGAGACCCGCGGCTGCGGGGTCAGTTCCTACGAGTGACGTTGGTCCCGTGGGAGGTGTTGGTGCCACCCACGGGGCCGTTCGGGGGCTGTTTCGAGTTTTCACCCTCTAACGTCGTGTTTTTAAGCCTAAGTCTTGAAATAAACAAATTACCGTCGTACTCTCAAACCGGGAGACCCGCGGCTGCGGGGTCAGTTCCTGCGAGTTACGTTGGTCCCGTGGGAGGTGTTGGTGCCACCCACGGGGCCGTTCGGGGGCAGTTTCGGGTTTTCACCCTCTAACGTCTTGTTTTTAAGCCTAAGTGTAGAAATTAGTAAATTACCGTTGTACTCTCAAACCGGGAGACCCGCGGTTGCGGGGTCAGTTCCTACGAGTGACGTTGGTCCCGTGGGACGTGTTGGTGCCACCCACGGGGCCGTTCGGGGGCTGTTTCGAGTTTTCACCCTCTAACGTCGTGTTTGTAAGCCAAAGTCTAGAAATAAGAAAATTACCATCGTACTCTCAAACCGGGAGACCCGCGGCTGCGGGGTCAGTTGCTACGAGTTACGTTGATCTCGTGGGAGGTGTTGGTGCCACCCACGGGGCCGTTCGGGGGCTATTTCGAGTTTTCACCCTCTAACGTTATGTTTTTAAGCATAAGTGTAGAAATAAGCAAATTACCGTCGTACTCTCAAACCGGGAGACCCGCGGCTGCGGGGTCAGTTCCTACGAGTTACGTTGGTCCCGTGGGAGGTGTTGGTGCCACCCACGGGGCCGTTCGGAGGCTGTTTCGAGTTTTCACCCTCTAACGTCGTGTTTTTAAGCCTAAGTCTAGAAATAAGCAAATTACCGTCGTACTCTCAAACCGGGAGACCCGCGGCTGCGGGGTCAGTTCCTACGAGTTACGTTGGTCCCGTGGGAGGTGTTGGTGCCACACACGGGGCCGTTCGGGGGCCGTTTCGAGTTTTCACCCTCTAACATCATGTTTTTAAGCCTAAGTGCAGAAATAAGCAAATTACCATCGTACTCTCAAACCGGGGGACCCGCGGCTGCGGGGTCAGTTCCTACGAGTTACGTTGGTCCCGTGGGAGGTGTTGGTGCCACCCACGGGGCCGTTCAGGGGCTGTTTCGAGTTTTCACCCTCTAACGTCATGTTTTTAAGCCTAAGTGTAGAAATAAGCAAATTACCGTCGTACTCTCAAACCGGGTGACCCGCGGCTACGGGGTCAGTTCCTACGAGTTACGTTGGTCCCGTGGGAGGTGTTGGTGCCACCCACGGGGCCGTTCGGGGGCTGTTTCGAGTTTTCACCCTCTAACGTCGTGTTTTTAAGCCTAAGTCTAGAAATAAGCAAATTATTGCCGTACTCTCAAACCGGGAGACCCGCGGCTACGGGGTTAGTTCCTACGAGTTACGTTGGTCCCGTGGGAGGTGTTGGTGCCACCCACGGGGCCGTTCGGAGGCTGTTTCGAGTTTTCACCCTCTAACGTCGTGTTTTTAAGCATAAGTCTAGAAATAAAAAAATTACCGTCGTACTCTGAAACCGGGAGACCCGCGGCTGCGGGGTCAGTTCCTACGAGTGACGTTGGTCCCGTGGGAGGTGTTGATGCCACCCACGGGGCCGTTTGGGGGCTGTTTCGAGTTTTCACCCTCTAACCGGGACATGATGTTATTGAGTGTCATAGATGTTGTCATAGATATTAAAAAGATGTTAAAAAGATGAAAGTCATATCAAAAAGATGAAAGACCCCGTTTGGAAAGTTCCCTCCTGAGGGGTCCTGGGCATGAACCCTTACTGGGCATGTCATTTATTCATCCGAAAGTTGTTGTACGAGAAATTTCAATGCGATGTTTTACCGATATAATGTTCGATGTGGTATTTGAGGAAAATATTAATTGCAAAAGTAACCATGTAAAGTCCACTTGGAATTACAACATGGTTAGTACTATAATTAAAAGAGCGAAGTTATGGAGTTCCTACTTTTGAAAACTGGCAAAAATTTCATTTATAAAAAAATTATGGACCATACTGTAACTATCTTCTATTCAGCTATTACTTTGATGAATTCTCTGCCCAAACTAAGATACTATGTCATTTTGATAGTTTATGACACATGGAAAACAGTTTGCAGTTCCACATTTTGGTCGAAAGAAATTACTCCTCCGACACATCGATAGCAAATTTATAGGGTGGCTAAATCTACGAATGAAATACCGTTGATATATGAGAATAAAAATGTGGCACCTGGTGTATACACGAGAACCACTAAGTGTAAGATGTTTGGGATAACAGTGGGTGGTTATTGTCGGTCCACTTTTTCCTATTTGTCTTTCACTAATTGCTTCAGATTATATCATGTAGACATGATATATGGTGCACCATATATTTTCTCCTCAAATATAGAATTTTACATGGCAATTTGCTGCCAGCTTCAAATTTAGCATTATACAAGCTGCAATGTGAATGCTCTTAATACAGAACCAAAGAAATTTAAAACTTTGATTAAGTTCAAAACATTCCCATGTCGAAAGCTTGGTTCCCTCCTCAATAAATGCTTCATCTGTCAGCTTTTTCCCGGTTAGAAGCTCTAACAGAACAACACAAAAGCTGTAAACATATCCTTTTGCTGTTGCTCTTCCCGTGTCAAAATATTCCGGAAAAAGGGGATTATAAATTTTAGAATTATGTTTTGAACTAAAACTAAGAAAAATGTAATAGCAGTTTTCCAACATCCTATAATCGGTAATTTCCATTTTAGCATGATACACCGCTTAGTAATATCCATCCTTCCCTTCTCCATATCTATTGCCATATATATGCAACTGTTGCATATATATGCAGTGCATATATATGCAGCAGTTGCATATATATGCCTGCATATATATGCAACACTGCCCCGCCCCACCCCCCGTCCCCTCCTCCCTTTCCCACTCACACACGCACACCTGCATATATATGCAGCAGTTGCATATATATGCAGATGCAACTGCATATATATGCAACACTGCCCCGCCCCGCCCCCTGCCCCGTCCCCTCCCCCCTTTCCCACTCACACACGCGCACACAAACACACACACAAACATGTATACACTGGTATATCTGGATTCACCCTAGATCAGGTATACTCTCTATTTTATTTTGGATTTTATCACCAATATGCACACACTCACACGCGCACACAAACACACGCACGCACACACGCACACTCTCACTACATATATGCATATGCATGTATGCAGATTGCATATATGCATACATGCCGCGTCCCCTCCCCCCTTCCCCACTCACACACACACACACGCACACACACACACACGCGCCCCCTGCCCGTCCCCTCCCCCCTTCCCCACTCGCACACGCGCACACACACAAACATGCACACACGCACACACGCGCCCCCTGCCCATCCCCTCCCCCTTTTCCCACTCACACGCGCACACACACAAACATGCACACATGCACACACACAAGCCGGGAGGGCCGTGACTACACGGTCGGTTCCTACGACTTACATTGGTCCCGTGCGAGATGTTCGTGACTCTTGCGGGACCGTTTTGTGGGTGTTTTACGTTTTCACCCTTCGATGGCATCTTTTTTATTCTCAAGTCTAACTTTTTTATTCTCAAGCCCCTTTACTACGCAGTCGGTTCCTACGAGTCACATTGGTCCCGTGCGAGGTGTTCGTGACTCTTACGGGACCGTTTTGTGCTTGTTGTACGTTTTCACCCTTCGATGGCATGCTTTTATGCTCAAGTCTATTTTTTTTGCAAATTTACATCGTACACTCTAACCGAGAGCCCCGTGACTACGCAGTCGATTTTTATGAGTTACATTAGTCCCGTGCGAGGTATTCGTGACTCTTACCGGACCGTTTTATGTCTATTTTACGTTTTCACCCTTCGATGGCATGTTTTTATGCTTAAGTCTAGTTTTTTGCAAATTTACGTCGTACACTCAAATCGCGAGTCCCGTGACTACGCGGTCTGTTCCTATGAGTCGCATTGGTCCCGTGCGAGGTATTCGTGACTCTTACGGGACCGTTTGGTATTTGTTTTAGGTTTTCATCCTTCGAGGGCATGTTTTCATGCTTAAGTCTAACTTTTTGCAAATTTACGTCGTACACTCAAACCGGGAGCCCCGTGACTACACGGTCTGTTCCTACGATTTACATTGATCCCGTGCGAGGTGTTCGTGACTCTTACGGGACCGTTTTGCGACTGTTTTACATTTTTACCATTCGATGGCATGTTTTTATGCTTAAGTCTAATTTTTAAAAAATTTACGTCGCACACTCAAACCGGAAGCGCCGTGACTACACGGTCACTTCCTACGATTCACATTGGTCCCGTGCGAGGTGTTCGTGACTCTTACGAGTACGTTTTGTGGCTATTTTACGTTTTCACCCTTCGATGGCATGTTTTTATGCTTAAGTCTAATTTTTTACAAATTTACGTCTTACACTCCAACCAGGAGCGCCGTGACTACGCGGTCGGTTCGTACTAGTTACATTGGTCCCGTGCGAGGTGTTCATGACTCTTATGGGACCGTTTAAAGGTTGTTTTACGTTTTCACCCTTCGATGGCATGCAAGTCTAATTTTTTGTAAATTTACGTCGTACACTCAAACCGGAAATCCCGTGACTACATCGTCGGTTCCTACAAGTCACATTGGTCTCGTACGAGGTGTTCGTGACTCTTACCCGACCGTTTAGTGTCTATTTTAGATTTTCACCCTTCGATGGCATGTTTTTATGCTCAAGTCTAATTTTTTGCAAATTTGCATCGTACACTCAACTCGGAAGCCCCGTTACTATGCGATCGATTCTTACGAGTCACATTGGTCCCGTGCGAGGTGTTCGTGACTCTTACGGGACCATTTTGTGCTTGTTGTACGTTTTCACCCTTCGATGGCATTTTTTATGCTCAAGTTTGATTTTTTTACAAATTTACGTTGTACACTCTAACCGGGAGCCCCATGACTACGCGGTCGGTTCCTATAAGTTACATTAGTCCTGTGCGAGGTGTTCGTGGCTCTTATCGGATCGTTTTATGGTTGTTTTATGTTTTCACCCTTCGATGGCATGTTTTTATGCTTAAGTCTAACTTTATGCAAATTTATGTCGTACACTCCAGCCGGGAGCCCCGCGACTACGCGGTCGGTCCTACGCGTTACATTGGTCCCGTGCGAGGTGTTCGTGACTCTTACGAGACCGTTTTAAGGATGTTTTACATTTTCACAATTCGATGGCATGTTTTTTATGCTTAAGTCTAATTTTTTACAAATTTACGTCGTACACTCAAACCGGGAGCCCCGTGACTACGCGGTCGCTTCCTACGAGTCACATTGGTCCCGTGCGAGGGGTTCGTGACTCTTACGGGACCGTTTAAAGGATGTTTTACGTTTTCACCCTTTGATGGCATGTTTTTATGCTTAAGTCTATTTTTTATCAAATTTTCGTCATACACTTAAACCGGGAGCCCCGTGACTACGCGGTTGATTCCTACGAGTCACATTGGTCCCGTGCGAGGTGTTCGTGACTCTTATGGGACCGTTTTGTGTTTGTTTTACGTTTTCACCCTTTGATGGCATGTTTTTATGCTTTAAGTCTAATTTTTTTTCAAATTTACGTCGTACAGTCCAACCGGGAGCCTCGCGACTATGCGGCCGGTTCCTATGAGTTACATTGGTCCCGTGCGAGGTGTTTGTGACTCTTACCGGACCGTTTTAAGACTGTTTTACATTTTCACCCTTCGATGGCATGTTTTTATGCTTAAGTTTATTTTTTTACAAATTTACGCCGTACACTCACCCGGGAGCCCCGTGACTACGCAGTCGGTTCCTACGAGTCACATTGGTCCCGTGCGAGGTGTTCGTGACTCTTACCAGACCATTTTGTGGTTGTTTTACGTTTTCACCCTTCGATGGCATGTTTTTATGCTTAAGTCTAATTTTTTGCAAATTTACGGCGTACACTCAAATCGCGAGTCCCGTAACTACGCGGTCTGTTCCTATGAGTCGCATTGGTCCCGTGCGAGGTGTTCGTGACTCTTACAGGACCGTTTGGTGTTTGTTTTAGGTTTTCATCCTTCGAGGGCATGTTTTTATGCTTAAGTCTAACTTTTTGCAAATTTACGTCGTACACTCAAATCGGGAGCCCCGTGACTACACGGTCTGTTCCTACGATTTACATTGATCCCGTGCGAGGTGTTCGCGACTCTTACGGGACCGTTTTGTGACTGTTTTACATTTTCACCATTCGATGGCATGTTTTTATGCTTAAGTCTAATTTTTTACAAATTTACGTCGCACTTTCAAACTGGGAGCGCCGTGACTACACGGTCAGTTCCTACGCGTTACATTGGTCCCGTGCGAGGTGTTCGTGACTCTTACGGGACCGTTTTAAGGTTGTTTTACATTTTCACCCTTCGATGACATGTTTTTTATGCTTAAGTCTAATTTTTTACAAATTTACATCGTACACTCAAACCGGGAGCCCCTGACTACGCGGTCGGTTCCTACGAGTCACATTGGTCTTGCGCGACAAGTGAATAAGATGAGCGGTCACAAATTGCAAACCCAAGAATAACTTTCGAACCATGACTAATTTTTATTCCCATTCTCACCTCTCTCCTATTCATCTCGGACTAATTTTTATTCCCATTTTCACATCTCTCCTATTCTCAAACCGGGAGTCCCGCGGCTGTGGGGTCAGTTCTTATATGTTACATTGGTCCCGTGGGAAGTGTTGGTGCCACCCACGTGGCCGTTCGGGGGCTGTTCGGGAGTTGTTTTGGATTTTCACCCTCTAACGCCATGTTTTTAAGCCTAAGTCCTGTTATTTTTCAATTATCGTCGTATTCTCAAATCGGGAGTCCCGTGATCGCGCGGTCAGTTCCTACGAGTTACATATATTTCGTGGGAGGTGTTGGTGCCTCCCACGAAACCGTTCGGGGGCTGTTTCGGGTTTTCCCCCCACTAACGCCATGGTTTGCCTAAGTTTAGAAATATGCAAATTATCGTCGTATTCTCAAACCGGGGATCCCGTGATAGCGCAGTCAGTTCCTACGAGTTACATTGGTCCCGTGCGAGGTGTTGGTGCCGCTCACAGGACCGTACGAGGACTGTTTCGTATTTTTACCTATCACAGGGCCGCTTGTGGGATGTTTTGAGTTTCTCCCCTCTAACGCCATGTTTTTAAGCTTATATCTAGACATTAGCAAATTATCGTCGTATTCTGAAACCGGGAGTCTAAAATATTTTCAACATATTATCCAACAATCAAACCAATAATTATCCCGTACTCCTTCTATTATCACATATTCCTTTAAACATACTATCCAACAACAAGCCAACAACCAATAATTATCCCGTACTCCTTCTATCATCTAAAAGATTTAATAAATAATGGATATCAATTATATAACTACTTTAGTTAAAGTAAAGAGTACCTGGTGTGTAATGAAGGACTGGTATGTAATGAAGAAGTGGTATCTAATTGGTTAGGTCCGCAATACGTAAACAATGTAGTTATGATTATTACGCCGCCATTTGAAGGTTTTAAAATACATATTCAATCAAGTTGATCACAAAAAATTTCTAACTAAAACAGAACTGTATAAAATCAACATAACTATAGCATACATGTCAAGTTAAAATATGAATGAACGAAATTAAGTTGTATTGTTCCATGTCAAGTTGTAGCCTCATAATATCTTGACGTAAACGTAAAAAATGCACATTAATCGCAAGATATATGATATACTTTTTCATAGGTAAATCAAGAACACACCCAACAAATTTAATAACATGTACATTTATCGACACTAGTATAAATTCAATAAATACAACATAGTATCCAACAACCAAGCCAACAATATCTCACTATAGTAATGTGCACACGTGTTTGCGACTCTTATGTCAAAAAAATTTCATTTAATTATATTTTGTCAAAAAAAACAAGACAAGCATATTTTGTCAAAAAAATACACACACATACAATCTAGGGTTTATTGACATAATCTATACATACACACACATACAATCTAGGGTTTACTTAAACCCTAACTTTTTTTGACATAAATCTATGCATACATATAACCAACAATAAGGTGGTTGTAATTTTTTTTACTTATTATATAAACATTTAATTATATTTTGTCAAAAAAATATAATGTCTAGAGTTTTGAATAATATTTTGTCAAAAAAATACACATATACAATCTAGGGTTTATTGACATAATCTATACATACACACATACACACACACACATAATGTCTAGAGTTTTGAATACTATTTTGTAAAAAAAATACACACACATACAATCTAGGGTTTATTGTCGTAATCTATACACACACACATACAATCTAGGGTTTATTTTCGTAATCTATACACACACACATATACACACAAATAGCTGCCACAAATCATAACAAATCGAAATTCACACACACATATACACCCACATATACATACACACACACACATACACTCGCATACACACATAGCTGTCACAAATCAAAACAAATCAAAAATGCACACACATATACACACATACCTTTCACGATTGTCAGATGAAATCAACAAAAAACCCAAATAGACGAAATCCCAAATCGCCCAAATCGTCCAAACTTAACCGCGAATGGCAAAAATTTGAGTAGCGTTGTAAGTAAATCATCTTTAAATATGTTGACCTGGTCACGGCCTACAGCCGTGACCCAACCTCCGCGACCAATTAGTTATCCCCTGACCACTGGTCACGGCCCTAGGCCGTGACCCACCATGCTCAACCAACAGACCACCATGAGCGACCAAACCCCCTTCGAATGAGGTATGGTCACGGTCCCAAGCCGTGACTCACTTCAGAAATTGGTTTCGGCCTCCAGCCCTGACCACCATGCGCGACTAACAGCCCTTCAAATGAGGTATGGTCACGGCCCCAAGCCGTGACCGACTTCAAAATTTGGTTTCGGCCCCTAGCCGTGACCCCATTTGCGCGACCAATTTTTTTTTTCCGAGGTGGTCACAGTCCAAGTCCGTGACCCATCCACGACCAAGTTGGAGGGAATTTTAGCGGGGTTTTGGCGCCAACATGGTCACACCTTGGGTCACGGCCAAAGTCCGTAACCCACAGTGGTCAGGGACTTGAGCCGTGACCACTTCCAAAGCATCCATGACTCAGTGTAAAAATTAAAATGGTCACGCCAAAAATTGAGTTGGTCACGGCCCAAGTCCGTGACCAGCTGGTCGCGGACTTGGGCCGTGACCAACTGGGCATGACCATTCGCAGGATTTGGTGTAGTGAATGAAAGGAAATTATGGCACCGCAAAATACCCTTTGTCTATGTGTCAACATGCGATATAGAGTAAAGCAACATAGGGAATGAGATTCTCATATTGGAACACCTTCACTGGGGAGTTCCTCTTCGGACTGAACTCAATTAGTTTATCTCTTAGATGTATTTGGCATTTTATCTCTAAATCTACTTGTATATCCTTTATACATTTTTAGGGATCTCATTAGGTAGTATGACACCAATATTGCATGATCTCGTTGGGATACCCCCCCCCCCCCTCCTTAAATCTTCCTCGTTCTAATGCTTGTAAATTTCTTGTATTCTAAGATAAGTAAAAAGTTCATTTTCCAAAAATAATATTTTCCCATGACATCTGCATATCAATACACACTCTGTTACCCTAGGGAGCCTAACTATCGGTTTCAGGTGTAACCAATGCGGGTCCTTAGGTATGTTTTTGGTTAACATCACTCATGCGCCTCGATTATATCAACTCAAACCTCACACGTACTGTTCTCATGAGGTATATATGGAAGATCAATTCACATACATTTAGGTATATGAAAATCCCTCTCACACATAGTACAAGTTATATCTTTAGTTATCATAGCCAAATAAGGGATCCTTAGGCCTTAAGAAAAGTCCCTCCACCACCTCATGCAATAAATTACTATGACATTCCCAAATAATGAAGTTGAGAGATTCTCTTGATTGTGACATCTCTCAAATGGGTTTTGGCCCCAAAGAAAAATTACCTAGTATATAAGTTGATACTCATAACCTTAAAAGTTTGCTCATTTCTTTTATACCTTCGATAAGGGGACCCGATTTGAATGAGGACATCCATATAGAATGGTACATAGCTCCGGTTAACCTAAATAATAAAACAAGTCTCTCCTTGAGTATATATTTCTTTAGCCTCTCCTTGAAGGACATGGTTTTACATCCCCTTTTTATATTTTGGTTTATTTTGTAGCATAACAAAACTAGTATAGGTTTCTTTTGAGTCTCGAGTTGTAGTTGAAAAATTATTTGAAGACGAAGACAAAGAAATGGGGAACCACATCACCGAACAAAACAATCACTTCATCGGATGTTTGATAAGCTTTTAAGATTTTGTAAATTCCATAAGTTCTATTTTTGAAGTTAAGAATTGACTTGACAAAAGCATTTTTTTTTGTGAAATGGTTTATTTATTTTTTCTGAAATATATTACAAGGGAATCTAGAATTTGATCTTTTGTTCGAACGAGAGAAGACCTCGCGCGGAATTTCTTTCTCACAAGAGACATATTTTTTTAGGTTGAAAACCTCATAATAAGAATGTATTATATAGAGTAAACCTTATGAGGTGCACATTTCCTACAAGGACCTAAAATTATTTCTAGAAGTCCTTGTAATAACTAGACTTCTCATGAGGACCTCGCGTGCTAAGATCTTGTTTGAACGAGAGACATTGCCATTCAAACAATTTTTTTTTGTCATGAATATTTTAGTTCCTATCTGTCAAAACAATGTATAAATAAGTTTCGAAGACGTGATTCCGTGGTGTGTACTCCAGTTTTTATAAAGCCCTAACTTGGTTTTGAAGGGAGCTTATTGTGAGAGAGATCATGCCAAATATATTCTTGAAAGATAGCTTATGGTTTTACACATCCCCTATAGTCTTCCATATGAATATTTCAACATGAAAAATCGTGTGGGTTGGACATCACGTGGATTTATGTGGCAGACCATGCACCAGTTAAAGATTGGTGGATATCGCTAGAAGGTTGTGCCCACTGCTGAGGCGATAACAACTGATTGATAATATGGGCAGAGGCATCAAAATAGAACACAAGGGAGAGACTTGGTGGCATGTATCGCTGTTGATGGGTATTGATATATGCGGAAAAGCTATTTGAGCTTAAAACTTTGGTTCATCATGCAATAAAAAGAAAACCAAAACTAGGTTTAAAGTATAAACCTAGGGTTTCTAATCACGATACCTTAGCGGATCTTGTAGGTGATATGAATGAGGATAAATATATGATAGAGATGATGATCTTCCCACCCTACCAAGGTCATCATAAACCTCGAAAGCCTTAGATCTTCTAGTATATGATGCCCCAAAAGTAAGCCTTGTGTGTAGGCACTCCCATGAGATGAAAAGTTAGTGAAATATGGAAGAAATCACTTCTATCTCCTAACCCTTTCACAAAAATGTAAATAATATTTTTCGTCTCCTTATCTAACCCTAGATAATGTCTCTTGCAACTTAAACCCCATGCCTTAATCTATATAAATAGGTCAATGAAGTGGGCTTAGGTCTATTAGGTTTTCCAGAGAGCTTGGGCCTGCTACTTTGGTAACGGGCTATATTAGGGACCTAATGATAAATAATAAGAAATCCCAGATTACATCCCTACAATTTATTTTCTTTCTTTATTTAATCACAATTAATTCTACTAAATAATCATGACCGGACTCCAATTTAATTATCTCAAAATCACTTGCAATAGTGGTTGTTATTGTACATAATATGATTCTCGGCGTTAAGTTTACAATACCCACTTGGTCAAATCAATTCACCGTTGATCTATTTCATAAACTTCTTATTTATTCCCTGATTCTCAAAATTAACTTATATAATACTCTATCAGATATAAATCTATTGGCCAAGTTTACTATAGAGTCAAAACTTATAAGTCTATTAATGGGGTATAACAATCCAAGATCTTTGTGGGATGCGGGTGCCTCTAAATTATGATCTCAGACCTACTTACACAATAATTACCCATCTTGCTGAGATTTAGATCCAAATAGAATTGAAGTTCACCTATAAAAATCAAAGCAAAAGTTGTACAAGCATTCTAATCCCCACTACCCTCCGGATTAATAACCTATGCACCCTTTGCAAACCTGTGAGATTGTGTAAGTCTAATCAAGTCAGCACCTAGACTTGAATCTTACCCGTGGTCTTATTCAATACAATCTTGAATGTACTGATCACAATCCTCTTTGAACTACCATGCATATTCTCGTAGTTTAAGATAAACTACTAGGATTTCACTCGCAGCTTTACCAACAGGATGTTAAATCCCTCTCTGGGTTGTGAATTGTTCAAATGTACTAGAATAAGAATTTCGACCACTCTTTCTCAGGCTAAAACCAACTCATCGGAATTCCTAATAAAGTGCAATTAATCGACATTGCATACAATATATTTAAGAACAAATATAAGACATTATGACAAACATGATTCTTATTTCACAATGAGTGTGACACACTTTTATTAAAAAATAAACATATACATGGTTTTAAAAATAAAATCCCCCAAATCTTCCACTTAGTCTTAAAGCTATGTGCCTTTGCATCTAACTCCCCATCCATATACTTGAGAGTCTATAGCCCTAATTGGAGAAGGATTAGCAGGGTGTTATCTGATGCAATCTTGGTCATGAACTAATCACCTCCCTTGTTCGATCTCACGAACTAGGCAAAAACTACGCTCAATGTGATTAACCTTTATATGGGTTATGGTTTCTATCGAACTTGAAATTGTTCCGCCATGAACAAAATAAAGTGTGATAGCTAATTGCACTTAAAGAAACCTCGACCAAGTTACTTAAGAAGTTCCTGAGCCATTTAGCCTCTTTAGTTGCCTCTGACATGAAAATAACTCTTGCCTCCTTGGTGAAGTTAGAAATACATAATTGCTTCACACTTCTTCACCTTACAACTCCACTTCCTAGGGTAAACATAAGTGCCGTCAAAAGAAATCTAGAATCCTTAGATGAGTGAAATTCGAGTCTTTATACCTAAAAGGTATAAGATTGTGAGACTGAAATCTAGTGACCATGACGACGACATTGAAGAGATTAAGTCTTGGACACAACAAGAATACATGAGGCTTCCCACCATTGAAGTGTAAAGTATATTCCTCCTCATTCTTTCTACCCGATCAAGTGTTTTAGGACACTGATCCCTAGAAAAAGTGATTCCTTACTAGAAAGGAAAATCCTTTTCTTAGAATCCCGATGCTAATCTTATGAGTATAATATCAATACAAGTTACTTGGGATAAGTCCAACATCCTTTTTATCCGATCTAGCGAAAGCTTGATCATAAGGATGTGAGAGGATTGTCCTAAGTTATTTATATCAAATTACATGGACAAGCACACTTTTATGTAAGACAATATACCTACCACATTTTCAATTAGGATTATATCATCCACCTATTGTACTAGAAATACCACCACATTTTTGTCATGCTCCTTATACAATAAAGTATTGTTAAAATTTTGATCATAATAAAAAAATTGATGTCTGATCAAACAGAATGTTCCAAAACCTTAATGTTTGCCTAAGTACATAAATGGATCTCATAAGATTACACATTTCACTTTCCTGACTTCTTACTATGTACCTCTCAGGATAATCATTTAAGAACATAGTCCTGACGTTAAAAGAATCCCAATAGACTTTATCATGGATACCGGTGAGAAGGTTTGATCATAGTTAATCCCTTTCTTTCTGAGTATACTCTTTCGCAACAACCGTTGCCTTGAAAGTTTCCACCTTCTCATACATCTATCTTTTAACTTCTTGTAGATCCACTTGCACCTAATGGGTTTTAGCCCATCAACATGTCTACAAGTTCCAAAACTATATTCGAATACATCGAATTATTCTTGATATTTATAATCTTAAGTCAAAGCTAAAAGTCCTTATCTTTAATGCCTCGTTATAGACCCTGGGACAAGGTACATGTTTCCTTGGGATCTCACCGAAATTTTTACCCAATAACAGTGTCTAGTCAGGATGACTCCTAATGCTCCCACTACGGTGTGGCATCACTATCAATCCATTATAAGTGACACATGTGTCCCGATCATTGGTAATACTTTCACTACCTCTAGGTAGTGCACTATCGATTTAGGTGTATTTCATGCTATACGAGTGTTCTAAAAACACTAATAATACGACGTTCATTCCTATCTTATAAGTATAGCTCACTCCTAGGCCCGTGGTTTATTACATAGTCCTCTTTTAAGAACCGAATATTCAATGACCTTTATTTGCTTATGAATATGACATAAATTTCCTTTATTACCTTTGGGATAACCAATAAAGAGACATATGTCTGTCCATGATCCCAATTTCCTTGACTCCTTCCACAACACTAGTGCTAGCCAACTCCAAATCTAAATATGTCTTAGAAAGAGCTTATTCTCACTTCATAGTTTCATGAAAATTTAAGAGACCAATTAATTAAGAATGTATATGTCTATCTCTTAAAAAAGCACAATAAGAATGTTGCAATCCGGAATAACTAACCATAGACCTTATCATGTATAAAAGAGTCTTTTTCCTTCTTTCCACTACACCATTTCGTAATGGAATACCCACTGCTGGAAACTGGGATATAGTCCCATACCTCAAATAAATAATTCCTAAATTCTCCCAAGAGGTGTTTGGATTAGTTTACCTCACTTATGCTCCATCCTATCCTTGTACACTTTGAACTAATAAAAGGCTTCACAATTATTGTGCATAAAGTCAACACATACATACCTTGAGTAATCATATATGAAATACTAAAAAATATCCTTTTGACCAGATAGTCATAGGTACATATAAATCGAAACGAACTATTTCTAATACATCTTTGGTTCTATAACTTTTGACGTGAAGGTTCCCTTAAATATTTTACCTTTTAAACGAGATTCACAAACTATAAGTTCCTTCACTTCTAATGACCTCAATTGCCCATTTTAAAACAGTCTTTGAATTCTTTTTAGAATAAAATAACGTAAGCGTAAGTTCCAAAATTATATTCGGTTCAACTAAGAAGGAAACTTTCTCTTTCATGAAGTTACATTGACATTATTCATTTCAGTATTTAGCAATATTGGCGAGATAATCCTTATAATGTATGAAGTATTTTCTATTGTACCGGAATAGATGAAATATATCCTAGTTTTGATAAAAATAATTTTACAAAAATAATCAAATATTTGTTTAAAACCGATTTAGAAATCGAAAACAATTTTTTTTCTAAAACTAGGTATATAAAAATAATTTTTAAACATTATCTTTACGTCTTCACAAAATATAAAACATAAAACCTACTGCTAATGCTCCTGCCATATTCTTATTACCCTATTAGAAGCATATCTCTTTTAGTCACTTATCCACGAACCTCAACAAAGAGCTAAATACCTAATTTGGGGTTCCTGAGTCTACACACTAGGTTCTTGTAGATCGAACCATAAATCACATATCTGATTTTTAAGATAAAAACTATATCATGTCCTTTTCCTTATAAATCTAGCAAAAACTGAACATCATTGCTATAAATGTTCTAACTACTTGAAGTGAAAACACCCGCCTTATAGATATTTCACTATTACCGAGGAATATGAAAGTTCTTTACCTAAAACCGTTGCACCTGAGAATTAGCATTATTATTATACCTTCCTATAGAGAAAGAATTCAATATCTTATCAACAATTCACACTTTTGGCTTTTGATGAAACTCATTACCAGATTACGAGATGGATTCGGGTTTCCCCACCATATTTAATTCAAGGAATCCTAAGCTCACCCAAGATGGGAACCATATTAAGAGCATGATTCTTAGTTAAGCATCATCAACCAACATTGATGTCTACAAATTTCCATCTGTCATTTCTTTAAAATTAAAATGTTCATATATAACTTTTTTGATGAGGGGTTGAACATACATAACACTTAATTAAAAATAATTACCATATATTATAAAAGATCGTGATTCCACGATCAATTCCCTATGACGGGTAGAAAATCCAAATACTAACACGAGATTTTAGTAATACCCCGTACTTTTGGCTATATTTATTTTTGGGATTAATTAATTAAATGTGAATTATTTGGAAATTAATCCGGGTAAAATACTAGCGAGTTGTGAGTTGGTATTTGACTATATTGAGTATATATGATGTTATATGAATATTGAATTATGAAATTTGTCGTGAGATTGATATACGGCAATTTGGTCATTTTATTGGGACGCGTGTGACAGTCGCGTCAGGATATAATTATTTTATTTATAAAAGTGAATTTAAATTCTATAAACCGTATGGTCGTTTTGAGTGCTCTAACGCGTCTGGAAGGGTCGAGATAGTCAGAAAACACTAGCCGGGGGTGTAGTTTGGGTTCCGGGGTATTTTTAGGCCATACCAGCAATATAAAGGGTATTTTGGTAATTTCGGATTTTTAGGAATTAAAAATGACGAAAATTAGAGAAGTAAATCTGATTGGGAATAGACCCACTAAACCCACTAACCAACCCTTAATGACCCAATAAGCTACGGAGGTTATCATTTAGGTTTCCAACTTTCCCACCATAGCCACCTTTGGAGAAGAAAGCTTAGAGAGGGAGAGAAGGAGAAGGAATTCTGCAGAAAACCTTTACAAAATCAACACCAAATTCAGAGACAATCGAGGCAAGTGGTTTAATATCATTTAATTTCAGAGAATGCTCTTTCCATGTATAGGAATTTAATAAAATTGATTTGTTCTTGGTGTAATATGAAAACCCATGTATTTTGGAACTTAGAACTTGAAATCTTGAGGAGAATTGCATGTAGAATGATAGGTAGATGATTATACTGAGGATATTAGTGATTGGGTGAAATTAAAACGGATTTTTATTGGGTTAATTCATGAATTAAAAATTTTAGGGTTTGTGTTCTTGAATAATTGGGGGAAAGTGATGAGACTTGATGATTTAATGATGATTGGGATGAATTAACTCGGTAAAATATGTTAGTTTATAACCTTGTTATGTTTAAGAGTGATTAGAGACCTTTAAACATTGTTGGGACGAAGTTTAGAGGAGATTTGAGGAGTAAAAATTGATGAAAATCGTAACTAATAAATTATGGGCCGAAACTGGTCCCTCGTTAGAAGACCTTCCCAGGTCGTTCGAACGACCAGTCGCTTCTAACGAGGGGAGACTTCGTTCGATACCTTCGTTCGAACGAACTGTATTTCGTTTGATACATTCGTTCGAACGAGATGTCGTTAGAAGGTACAGTTCGTTCGAACGAACTGGAATCTCGTTCGAACAGCCTCGTTCGAACGAGACTTCTAACGAGCTGGCAGTAGGCCTTTTTGGCCTGTTTTGATTTTGGGAGTCCCGTGATCTTGTTCGAGGATATAGATAACCTTCCTTTGATGATGTATTGATAGGTTTGGGATGTTTGTGTTATTTTGAGGAGTAAATTATATATGAGCGATTTAAATTAAAGGGATAGTTGGGTTGAGACGTGAGTGTCTACTACGACGTGAGTAAATTATGGAGCGTATGATTATAAACCGGAATCGTATAAGGTGTGTAAATTATATATTGGTACTAGAATGAGAATAGTACTACGATTAAACTACGGGATTACTAAGACGTGTGTTTACTTAGTATTGGTATATGAATTGTGTGTATGACATACCTACCATACTTGCTATCACAGGAGGTTTGCGTTCGCTTAGGGCCCTCTAATCCTTGTGTTGCCCGGATTTAGACTGGTTACCTTGATGAACATAGGTCATAGAAAGACTTATTGGGATATTAATAAGTCCGCTGATCGTGGGAGCGTAGGTATGTGCGTGACCCATGTGATGTGACTGTGTTCACCTCCATTATTTGTGATGTTGTTATATGTGAACTATTCCTGAGAGATTCAGAATATGTAATCCTTATGTACGTGATGTACCGGGATGGATAGCAGAGTATGTGTGCACCACAGCTTAGTTCTCGGGGTGCTTGTATTGTATATTTATGATGTGAATAATATACACTTAATTAATGGGAACCTTCATGTTAATGTTGTGAATATAATTACGGTATTGTTTCGAGAAAAACATAACGGTTTAGCTGATAGTGAAATATATTGCATATTGAGCATCTGAGTTTACGTTAAACCCCTATTTAATTACGAGCGTTATAATGTTAATAGAACCGAGTAATAAGGGTAGGACCTATGACAGTCTAGCTAGATATGATGTCACTTAGCTAGTGGTTTGTGTCGTTGTAGATGGGTACTTACGTTAGGAGTGCACAGTTAGACGAGAGGTGAGAATATCATGTGAGTGCACGTCCTAACATGTACTTTGCATTTAATGTTTTAAATGTTTTTAAAGCACTTGCAGGTTTTTAAAATATCTCCACATTCGAGCTCTGACCCGTTTGCTTTCAAATCTATTTTTCTTGTAAAACCATTTTAGGTGCCCAGCCACAAGGACACCATGCATAGGATACTCATTCAGGTGACGAGCTATAGCTGTTTGTGGAAGCTACAGGGAATTGCTTTTAGACGCTTTTATCATTTGGATTCCGTGTTCAGTATTCTATCTGTTGTAGGGCATGTTGCCCATTTCTATTAGAGACATCTTTCCATTTCAGTTTTCAGACTTTGTCATGTATTGATTCAGTATTCCTTTATTTATTTCAGTTGTGGGAATTGTAGTGAGGAGTTTTCCTCCAGACTTTATTTACATTATGTGATGGTTATTCTTTTTACTTCAGTATGGTGAATGGTGTTATTATTCTTCATTACACTTGTTGCATGTTAATCAGACTTAAATTAAAATTTGGCAACTTACTTTTTAAATACTAGGTGGTTAGTAATCATTAAAATGTTTCGACAGTGATGCTATTAACTGGACCAACTTGGCATTTTGAATTAATTTAATAAAGGAGTAGCTACCCGGTATTTAATTAGTCGGGGTGTCACAATATTAATCACAGTTATTTTTTTAAAATGTATATGGGAATCTTGGGTCAAAAAAGTTTTATCCCCTTTAATAAGAATAACGTCCAATTATTATTTCGGTCCATGATTTTTTTTCCAATTAAAATCTTTTACTTTAAGAGTAAAAACACTGGGTGCAATTTTTGAAATCTTAAAAATATCATTGAAAAAGTTAATTTCCAGTTAAATATGTGAGATTTATTTTTGATTTAATTTTATTGTGACACTTCGATGGGAGCTTGAATCACCTCACCCTGAGTTAGACATATTTTCATCTTTTAATTATGTTCTCGAGACAGTCCAGAAAACCCCTGTTCTTTATAATTGAATAGCCAATGGATTTTGATACCACGTCTAATGAGAGTGAATCCGATGAGGAGGATACTATTAGTTGTGTTTCAATGTATACGATCACATCATTCATTGAAATGAAATCCTCTCATGTAGAACTTCCCCAACGGGGGGATCGAACTCACTTACATTTTATTTCAAGGAACCATCACTTAAGAGTCTTAAGAGTACCAGATGTTGTGATTAAATGTCGTCCAATGGGGGCCCAGACAAAAGCTAATATGAGGAATTAATCCCATCACATTCTTAAAACACCGATGGAGACTGCAGGATTTATGTTGAAAATCCTCTCCCATTTGATATTTTTAACTTGAGGGTATTTTGAAAAACTATTCATTCAATTCTAAATGTTTGAATTAAATCCTTGGTAATTCTCAATTTCCTTGAATAGATTAAATTTTCTGATTTTGCTATTTTAATTTTTCGGTCTCACTATTTTAATTTTCCAAAACTAAAAATATTTTAAAATTAAAATAAAACTCAGAGATCACAATTTAATTTATACATTTAAATTTATTGCCCGATTACATTCTATTTAGAAAATAATAAATATAAATTAATTTCTAAGAAAAAATGTGTTCGAGGATGGTCTCATAAATAATCCATGTTGTAATAACGTGGCATCCTAATCAATGAATTAATAGCATATGATAATTATCAACGAGTAAGATGGTAGAATAATAATAAACCAGAATAATATGCAATCATAATTCAAATAAAAAACAAATTCCCCTTTCGATTATAACTCAGAGTTCCTCTTAGGGCTCGTTTGGTTCGAGGTTTGGAAAAGTAATGAGAATCCATAATTCCAGGAATTCTAAGTTCCCGGAATCTTGAATTCCTTTCCTTTGTTTGGTTCAAACAAGAATTCTTTTTTTCCGGCATCTAAAATTATTTTTCCAAATTAGGAATAAATATCATTTAACTAAAATACCATTCTACTTAATTTGAGTGTGTGGTGAGTGTGTGTGTGTGTAAGTGTATGTGTGTGTGAGAGAGAGATAGTGTGTGTGTGTGTATTTATATGTGTGTTAGTGCGTGTGTGTGATAGAGAGAGAAGGAGAGAGAGAGAAAGAGTGTGTGTGTGTGTGTGCGCGCGCGCGCGCGAGAGAGAGAGAGTGTGTGTGTGGGGTTGTGTCTGTTTGAGTGTGTGTGTGTGTGAGAGAGAGTGGGAGAGAGAGAGAGTGTATGTGTATGTATGTGTGAGAGAGTGTTTGTGTGTGAGAGAGATAGAGAGAGCATGTGTGTGAGTGAGAGAGAAAGAGTGTGTGTATGTATGTGTGCGAGAGAGAGTGTGTGTGTATGTGTGAGAGAGAGTGTGTACGTATGAGTTTATGTGAGATGGTAATTTTGTCTTACCACAAAAGTAAGGTAATATGTCCCGGAATATAGGATTACCCTAATTTTAGAGGAAAAAGGAGAATTCCAATTTCGTGGGAATTCTAAGTTCCCCCTTAATCTCCAACCAAACATTGTAATTCTAAATGAGGGAAATTTTAAATTCTAAGAATCCTAAATTCTCTTTCCAAACCTCGAACCAAACGAGCCTTTAAAGTAGAGCTATTCAAGATCAAGAATCCCATTTACAATATACTTCCTTTCGAATAAGAGTCCACTCTTAAGTAGACATCTATATAAACTGGAGTTCTTCGTGTATTGAGCCTCTGGAAATACTCTTCTTTGATTCGAAAAATATTGGGATGAAGATTCGTAGCATAACTGGTGAAAACAACAACAAATAAAAAAATCACTTGCTACCTAATAACTAGCTTTTTTTTTACGTATGTTCATTGTCTTCAAAAGCCAATCTCAAATTTCTCTTGAGTACCTACAAAACTTGTTTAAAACAACTCGTATTGCGGTAAGTACGGGTATCAATCCAACTTCCAAGGTGAAACAATTATTGAAAAAATTGCAATTCAATTTTTTTAATTAAAATATATATTTTATTTTTTATTTAAAACAACTTCAAGGGTAAATTAACTAATAAATGCTAAAAATTATGAAGTGACTGAATAACGAAAAATAATGTGCAATCGAGTGTGAAAAATATGAGAATGTTAAGAAATAGGATTACACCACATTATCAATTATTTTATTTTCTCAATTTATTAATTTGAAATATTTTGAGATAATATTAAATCGATAATCTAACTCTCGTTACAATTATAAATTTAATAATATCTTTTTCAGAAAACTAATTTAAAAATGTCACACGATGAAAAATTAAGAACTATACTATTTTCAACAAAATTACCCAATAGGATCAATTTAATAAAAACAGTTCAAATTTTGGAAAAACCTATTTCTAGTTTGATTCCTAAATTCAAACATTAATTTGTACAATTAATTTACTAACTCTCGTCACATAAATTAATTGGTGACAGTCAAAAATTAATTTACCTAGAGATATAAAATTAATGAAACTAATTAATTAAATTAATATCCTACGCAGTGCATCCCACTTCTTGAACAAAGGGTTTAGTCAAGCATAATGAAATAATTAATACCAGTCATAAACATGGAACAATAATTAAAAAAGAAGATCAAGAGATACAATACACAAAGTCGCTTTCGAATTAATTTCTTGAATTACATTCATGAACGTGTGTCCCAATGTCTTCGCAAATTCAACAATTGATTACACAAAAAAGAGAAATTGAACCTGAAAATCTATTCTAAACTAAATTAATTTTTTTGGTGGGGATCTTGACAGGTGGGATTGGATATGAGGTTTCGGGTTTGGAATTATGGCTTGGCAGGTCCCGGCAGAAGGTTTCGGGTTGGGTTTCGTTTTGACGGGTTGGTCGCCGGATTGGAGAGGTTGGTTTGCCGGAAATGGGTCCGGGTTATGGGCTGCTTGTTTTGGCCGCCGGTTTCGGTTTTGGTTTTGGCCAGATACGAACTCAGCTTTGGTCTGGGTTTTGTGATTTGGATGAGTGGCAGCGGGCAGGTGTGGGTTTGGAAGGGTGAGAGATGGGTTGGTTGTTAATGGTGGTGGTGTAGTTGGTTAATGGAGGAGAGAGAGTGAGGGTGTTGGGAGGTTGAAGATGGGGAGGTGGGGTGTTAGTGTGTGGTGAGGGTGTATGGTAAGGTGTGTGTCTTGGGGGTTGTTTGATTTGGTGTAGGATAAGTGTGTGTGTTAATTTGTGCCTCTAAAAAAAATATTAATAATAATATCACTAAAAAAATAAAATAAACTATACTAAAAAAATATATCTTAACTCAAAATAAAAAATAAAAATAATAAAACCTATTGAACTATAAAGACTCTAAGTAAAATAAAATTAAAAATCTAATAAAATTAAATAAATTAAAGTCCTAAAAAAATCAAATAAAATTAAAAACAATAAATTCCTAATAAAAGAAAAATAAACGTATCCTAATAATAAAAAATAAATAAAATAAAATAAAATAAAGTCTAAAAACTAAAAAATCAAAAATCAAAATCAAAGTAAAACTACACTAAATAAAAAGAAATATCAAAATAGAAAATAAATCCTAAACGACTCAAACTAAAAATCTAAAAAATTTAAAAAGCACAAACTAAGCACTCGGGGAATGGTCTGGGCTCTGTGTAGGCTTAGGCTTGGTTCGGGACATCGGAATTCTTCGGTGTAAGCTCAAACGAGACTTCTGACTTCACGGTCTCTTTAATTTCTTCAATGCACTCTTTTTACCACTATTGTGCCGCAATTAACTTGATTTAGCACATTTGATACCGCGACTGTGTAGTAACCTCAGAAATAAACAAATACGAATATAAGGTCATTTTTATTAAAAATGAGTGACTAAAATGCATCTATTCGGGGAATAAATTATACACTTTTGGGTGCTTATCACTACCCAGGGTCGGATTGATTCCATTGGGGTCTGGATCGATCCAATTTTGTAGCTCTTCTTCTTTATTTCGGGGTCGCAAATGACATGAGAAAACCTCCCAAACTTGACCAAAACCTCACCAAACTCCATTTAAATTTTCGCATGACCAAAACCCATGTAAATACAAGATTCTAATTCATAAAAACTATTACACCCCCTCACAAACACCTCCAAATACATCGATCAATGCAATAATTTAAGATAACATAATTATTACTACCAAATCGAATGTATAAAGAAAATAACTACATTCACACAAATCAACATTCATGTGACAATGATGGAAGAGATATAAACATTATAACCCTATAAAACCATGTTAGTACGAAACAACATACAAATATTAATATGCCTACAACATGTAAAACTATGGTTTCATGGTGGACAACATGGATATTTCGAAAATATGTTCAATTTATAAGTTGGGCTCTGATACCATTGCTAGCGATTGAAATACTTTCAACCCCAAAACTTTGATTGACCATGCAATAAAAAGTGAAAAAAACTAAGATTAAAGCATAAACCCAGGGTTCGAATCACTATATCTTTGTCGATCTTGTAGGTGATCCAAATGACGACTACTATGTGAAGAAGATGATGATCTTCTCAGCTTACCAAAGTGTCCAAAAACCTTGTAAAATCCACTAAAAGTCTAAGATTTTATAGTATACGATCCTTCAAAGTAATAATTGTGTGTGGGCACTCCTAAAGATTAAAATTGTGAAATATAAAAGAGGTACCACTTTCTCTCTCCACACCGTTTCACAAAAAAATGAATAGTATTTTTCCTATCACTCTCTATCCCTAGACAATGTATCTTGCAGCTGAAATCCCTTCCCTTGACCTATATAAATAAGTCAATGAAGTGCGCTTATGTCAATTATGGTTTCCAAAGAGTTTGGGCCTACTAATCGGGTAATGAACTATACTAGGGATCCAAGAATAAGTAATAGGAAATGTTAAATTACACCCCTATAATATATTACCATCAAATATTTAATCATAACTAGTTCCACAAAATAGTCAAAATTGCACTCCAATTTCATTATCTCATAAGCATTCGAAATAATGAGGTCTTAATTACAAAGTTACTATGGTACATAATATGATTCCCCGCATTAAAGTATACATTATCCGCTTGGTCAAACTCAATTTGTCGCTAATTGATTTTAACCAACTTCGTATTTATTCTTTGATTATCAACTTAAATTATCTGATACATTATTGGATATAAATCCAATATTCTTATATACTGGTAGAATCAAAACTCATAAGTATATCAAGGGGGTATCACAATCCAAGATCCTTCTTTGATACAAATTCCTTCGAATTCTGATATCAGACCTAGCAAAAATAAGTCAAGATATGTGCGCAAGAATTTAAATGAAAAAGTATGAGTGGAGTAAATCACATATGGATAAAAAATATACTCCCATAAAAAATAAACTCAAAATCTTTTTGGATTTCTTTTCAAAACAAAGAGACAAAAAGAAAACAAGTGATGAAAAGTGTACGTATATATAAAAAGAATGCAATCTCACACCTAAAAATCACAGAATGACAATAAAAAACTCATCTAAATTAGCAACAAGTACACTCCCAAATGAGTACAAAAACAAGTCAAATAAACTAAATCGTCACAACTCAATCAGTTCCCAAAACATAGCCCAGTACAAGATATGAAAAATCTTAAAAGAATATCAACTCAAGTGGGAGGGGGGACCTCTCTTGTATCAATGATAGGTCGATGAACACTTGAGTAAAACTCACCTTTATGGGTGAAAACACATTTAACAACAATTAAATCACTTTTCTTCTTCCAAACATCCTTTGAAATGGGATTCTTAGGTTTAGTGAGAACCCTTTAAACAACTTGAGGCTAAAGGTTTACATTAACTTATTTTTTTAAACTTTCAATTTTCACAAAATTCTGAACCTTTAGCCTCTTGTTGAGGAGGAATATATGGAAAGTTTGCCCGAAGACCATCTCCATACGGTATTAAAATCATGTTTCTCTCAAGTGTTTTCCCTAGAAAAATTTCTATCACAATCCATTGTCAAATCTCTGACTTTGGCCACAAGCATATTCAAATCATGTTTCAAGAAATCAAGGGAATCACGACCATCTAAAATATAACCCAAATGATAATTCCCAAGAATGAAAAAACAATCTCTAAGGTGTTCAATTTTTTAAAATGAGTGCACGCATAAGGTTCATGGTGAACCACCTTAGGATGAGATTTAGGAATAATTTTTGACTTTTTTTTTTATTATTAAACAACTTGAAGCAAAAAGTTTTGAAATAACCCCTTTTATGCCAAAATGTGCAAGTGTAGGGTTGGGAAGGTCTTTTCAAACTTTGTTCATCTTTTTTAAAACATTAACCCTTGAAATCATTTTGGTCATTTCCTGTTTTGGTAAAAACACTCCGGGAAACAAACACATTTTTCCTTAAATCTTGATTTTTCTCATTAATATTCAAAGCGGATTGAACTATTCTTACTTGTTCATGTGTTAAAAGACTTCTCACAAAAATTGTGTTATATTGAGAAGAACAAGGTATAAATTTGTTAAAGCCTAAGCCACACTTGTTATTTTTAACTTGAGTACTTTCCAGAAGAATTTTGTCAAGTTTCTTTGATCGATCTTAAAGATCAAATTTAACTTTGTTTGACAAGGCTAACTCATTTTCAAGTGAAATAATTTTCTTCTCATGAACACATTTGGAAACTTCACACATTTGAAGTTCCTTTTCACATTTTTTAGTGTAAAAAATAAATCATTCTTCTCTTTTTCAATCAACTCAAACTTTTCAAAAACACTTTAACTTTGAATTTTCATATTTTATTCATTTTCCTCTTTTAAACTGTTCCTCTCTTTCTTCAAAACATATGTCAAGTATAATAGTTCATATGTTTATTTTTTTGCATATCTTTAAATGGTAAGTTGATTAGAATCTCCAAATTTCTGAATTAATCAAGTTTTTCATTTTCAAATAACTTGAGTTTTGTATTCAATTTATCATTCTTTTCGTGCAATTTGAAACACTTTTTCACGAGTATGTGATATTTAGGATTTAAAATTTCACTATGTTCATCATCATAACGATCATTATTAACATGAGAAACCAAACTACTGACACAAGATTTATTATGATAAGAATAATTATGTTTCTTATCAATTTTGGAAGCAAAGCATTTTGATAAATCTATTTACACATATTGTCTACCCTCACATGGACTAGTATAATTAGGACAAACAAAGTCTAACATTCTAGAACCCATAGTCAGTACAATTATCAATATCCACATAAGAAAAGCTAGCACACGCAAAACCCAAGTAATGCTCAAAGCCACTAATTGGGACAAAATAACAGGCAAGGATCTAACTCAGGATTTTAAGAACAAAAAGAGAAATCATGATCTGAAGACAATTAAAAATGCATAAATTTGGTGTGCTAACATCCTAAAGTGTGTGTCAATAGGACATACATGGAATTAATGACCAATTTAAAATTTTCTTTTTTAAACACCTTGTAATTCAAACTCACACTCAAACTCACACTCACGTAGGAAAATTTTAAAAACTCATCGGAAAATGATTAAATTCAAGGAAAGCTTTTGAAGTCATTAAATTTCATTTAAAAAACCATTAAGATCGATTGCAACTAAATAAGATGAGAAATATACACCTGAATCTTTTTAGATTCAAATTCAAGTTAATTTGTGATTAAGTGAGATCTAGCCAATTTTGTTTAATTTAATTGTAATTATATGATATCTAAACATATAAAAACCTAAATTCATTGTAAATATGAGATTATGTGAGACTGTGTGTTATAAATACAAATAAATGTGAGAAGTAGTACAATATTGAAATTTACAAGGAAAAACCCTATTTAGGGGAAAACCTTGTGGCCCTATAACTAATCCACAGGAAAATTAGGAATTTTACAAGAGATCAACCATTTACCTAACTTGAGTTCCAATCTACAATCTTTTGTAATCCACCAATCCTTCAAACTCCAATTGATTTAGCGAGTCTCAACCAGTGCTCCTTTGTAGAGAGCAAATAATCCATTTTTATTAGCTTCCAAACATCCACTTCGGGGAACTCCACCATAATTCTTCAGATATTCCTCTTGTTGACCTCTCAACTGAAGATCTCAATGAGAACTAACTAAGGATAGGTTTTCTAAGGTTGTTTTGATGAATCACTCAAAAATCTCTGACAAAATATTTCAATTAATGTGAGTTAAAATCAAATCTCATTTAGGGGTTTTAGAGAGAAAAAGTTCTTATATCATAAAATTTCATAAATGAAAGTAAGAGTTTTGATTGAAAAATGGAGACAAAATGATTTTATAGTGAAGAATAAGTTTTCGCCTTTTGGCAATGTCCATGCTCACGGAGGCTTTTTGTGTGTGCACATGAGCATATCGAATGACTGAGATTGAACCTGCCAGTCATACCTGTGACCACAACCAACTTACCTTCGTGCACACAGTTTTGGGCAGACTATAAATTTTTTTAAAAAAATTCGCACCAAAAGTCCTTGTTTGCACGTGTTCTCAAAATATGACTTTTTAAGGATTAGAATAAGTTCAATAAATGTGAAAAAAATATGTGGTAAAAAAAGGTAATCCGAAAGTGTATGAAAAGTCATATACCATGTTCAAAAAGGTCGAAAAATCCCCCAGAGTCTCTGATTCGATGAAACAATGCAATAAAAGTCAACTTTGACGTGAATAGAGACTTGGATGAAACTCAAGCATCTAGACACACAAGGAATGCAAAGGTTATGTTGTCGGACTATAATAAAAACTCCTAAATATTCGAAAAATAAAATATATTTTGACACGGAATAAGCCAAAAAAATAATTTATACATTTTGATCCCAAGTTGTGGCATACTATGCTAAGAGTATGTAAAGGTAGGATTTGGTGTACGTACCCCAACCATTGCATACTATGGTAGGCATATGTGAGATTTAATTTTTATCCCATGATGATACATATACGGGCTAGTCGTATTTGAGCAAATGGTATTTGCGCAACATATTATGATACGCCATTATGTTTTGGCGAATTCTGAGGACATAATTCCTGCACGGGGGGGGGGGGGGGGGTATAATACCCCATAATTTTTTACTTTTACTTATCATTTATTAATTGGAACATAAATTAGTAAATGAATTTGATTATTACTTGTGTGAAATGGTAATAACAAAATGCATATTTTAGATGATAACTAAATTTTCATGTTTTGTGATTTTTTGTGTCGCATGTTATAAACGATTAATTGGTAAGCGTGCATATTATTTCACATTGCACTTGAGAATTAACATTGATGCTCACTACCAAATGACGAGATGGATTCGGGTTTCCCCATCATATCTAATTCAAAGAATCTCTAGCTCATCCAATATGGGAACCATATTAAGAGCATGATTCTTACTTGAGCATCATCATCCAACATTAATGTCTACAAATTCCCATCATTCATTTATTTAAAATTAAAATATTCATATAGAACTTTCTAGATGGGAGGCTTAGCATAACATTTAATTAAAAATAATTACCATATATTATAAAATATCGTGATTCCGCGATCAATTCCCTTCAACGGATAGAAAAGCCAAATATTAACACGAGTTATTAATCACATCAAGAATTTTAAAATGTATACGGGAATCTCGGGTCAAAAAAGTTTTATACCCTTTAATTAGAATAACGTCCAATTATTATTTCAGTCCATGAAATTTTTTCCAATTAAAACCTTTTACTTTAAGAGTAAAAACACTGAGTGCGATTTTTGAAATCTTAAAAATAACGTTGAAAAAATTAATTTCCAATTAAATATTTGAGAATTATTTTTGATTAAATTTTAATGATGATGGGTAGAAAAGTCAAATACTAACACGAGAGATTAATCATATTAAATTTTTTAAAATGTATATGGGAATCTTGGGTCAAAAAGGTTTCATCCCCTTTACTTAGAATAATCTCCAAATATTATTTCTATCCATGAAATTTATTCCGATTAAAACCTTTTACTTTAAGAAACAAAACACTAGGTGTGATTTTTGAAATCTTAAAAATATCATTACAAAAATTAATTTCTAATTAAATTTGTGAGAATTATTTATGATTAAATTTTATTATGATGCCCTCTACCGCCAATTAGAACTAATCTCGTTGAACATTATATTTTCCTTGTGAACTTAGATTTCTCGATGGGAGCTTGAATCACCTCACCCTGAGTTAGACATATTTTCATCTTTTAATTATGTTCTCTAGACTGTCCAGAAAACTTCCGTTCTTCATAATTGAATAGCCAACGTATTTTGGTATCACTTCTAATGAGAGTGACTCCGACGAGGAGGATACTCTTAGTTGTGTTTCAATGTATACCATCACATCATTAATTGAAATGAAATCCTCTCATGTAGAACTTCTCCAATGGGGGGGACATAACTCACTCCCATTTAATTTCAAGGATTATCACTTAAGAGTCTTAAGAATACCAAATGTTGTGATTAAATGCCGTCTAATGGGGAGCCAGATAAAAGATGATGTGAGGAATTAATTACATTACATTCTTAAAACACTGATGGAGACTACAGGGTTTATGTTGAAACCCCTCTTCCATTTAATATTTTAAACTTGAGGGTATTTTGAAAAACTATTTATTCAATTCTAAATGTCTGAATTAAATCCTTGGTAATTCCCAATTTACTTGAATAGATTAAATTTTTCGATCTCGCTATTTTAATTTTTCAAAAATAAACAAATTTTAAAATTAAATGTAGGGTCCCCTTTTTGTTCAATATGTGCTTTTTAGGTGAAAAAGTATTTTTCTTTTTCAAAACCATTTTTTCAATTTTACTACGCACCAAGTTTGTAAAATAATTTCAATTAAGCCCAATTATATCTTGTTTAATCCTAAACATGCATCTAGGTGATTAAAGTAAGTAAAAAAATCAAGTCCACAAAAGAAACGCCGAATGTACGAGGAAACCACTAAGGAAAAAACCCTCAGATGGCCCAAGTCCGACAATCACTATGATATGAATTTTATAAAGGAAGACAGACAGATTTACGCAACGACTTGATCCCCACAAGCCTTGGTGTTCTTTTTCTCTTTAAACTCTCCTCCAGAGTGCCCACGTAGAAATCCTTCCACGCTACTCGTCCGCAGTTCATGCGTCCACGTGCACCTCGGTGTCCACTGATGCACCTTTGGCAACCGCTTACGACTAGGAACACGACCTTCCCCGTTTCTTCACCGCAAAACTCCAATGAAACAACTTGTTCAATATGGATGAACAAACTTTAATGGTTCAAGCAAGACCTCTATAGCATATGTGTATGAAAGCTCAGATCTTTAAACAGTAAGGATGGTTTTAGTCTTTGAAAACCTTAGAAAACATGTGCAAAAAAATGAAACTGTTTGTTCTGTAATTTGGTTATGCACACTTCAAAATTCTGAGAGGAAAATGCCTTAAATAAAGAAGTTTAAGTCGACAAGTTGTTCGAGCGAGATGTAAATGTTGTTCGAGCGACCTAGCTATGTCGTTATAACGACAAGGCCATGTAGTTTGAATGACTTTTCATGTCGTTTGAAGTCTCTAAACACAAGGAAAAGACTTATACGACTCTAAACAATGTTTATCTTCGATAAAACAAAGTTAAAAGATTTTAAAATCATTTTTGAATAAAATATCATCCTTATTTTTTTTTCGAGTCCCATAAACATTACGCATTCATACCTGAGAGATCGGAACATGAGGAAGACGTGAAACACGCACCAATAAAACACACATGACTTGTCTTTAAAGTTTAATTGCTACGTCTTCAATAAACACGTCATAGACTATGTGGGAATCGTGGCAAATAAAATCTATAGATTCAAACAATTTTTGTCTGAATTTAAGTCAATTACATACAAATTAATTCAATTGAAAATTTTGTCCTTGCATTAAAATAAAACTCAGATATCACAATTTAATTTATACCTTAAAATTTATTACCAGATTACATTCTATTTAGAAAAGAATAATTAAAAATTAATTTTCAAGAAAAAAAATGTGTTTGAGGATGGTCTCATAAATAATCCATGTTGTCTATAATAATGTGGGAACCTAATCAATTAATTAATTAGCACATGATAATTGTCAATATGAGTAAAATGGTAAAATAATAATAAACCAGAATAACATGCAATCATAATTCAAATAGAAAATAAATTCCCCTTTCGATCATGACTCAGAGTTCCTCTTAAAGTAGAGCTCTTCAAGATCAAGAATCCCATTTGCAATATACTTCCTTTCGAACAAGAGTCCTCTTTGAAGTAGACATCTATATAAATTGACATTCTTCATGTATTGAGCCTCTAGAAATACTCTTATTTGGTTTGAAAAAGATTGGGATGAAGCTTCGTAGCATAACTAGTGAAAACAACAACAAATAAAAAAATCACTTGCTACCCAAGGTCGGATTGATCCCATTGGGGTCCGAATCGGTCCAATTATGTAGCTCTTTTTCTTTGTCTGGGGTCCCAAATGCCATGAGAAAACCTCCCAAACTTGATCAAAACCTCACCAAACTCCATTTAACTTTTCGCATGACTAAAACCCATGTAAATACAAGATTCTAACCCATAAAAACTATTACACCCCACAAACTCCTCCAAATACATTGATGAATGCAATAATTAAAGATAACATAATTATTACTACCAAATCGAATCTATAAAGAAAATAACTACGAATAAACCACCGTAGGATACATTCACATAAATCAACATTCATGTGACAATGATGGAAGATATATAAACATTATAACCCTATAAATCCATATTAATACGAGACAACATACACATATTAATATTCCTACAACATGAAAAACTATGGTTTTATGGTGGACAACATGGATCTTTTGAAAATATGTTCAATTTATAAGCGGGGCTCTGATATCATTGATAGCAATTGAAATACTTTCAACCCTATAACTTTGATTGATCATGCAATAAAAAGTAAAAAAAAACTAGGATTAAAGCATAAACGTGTGACAACCCGAGATCCGGAATAAGGGGTGGCCAGCCCGATACTCCAATATAACGGAATCATGGATGGAAATCATTCTCAGCATCACAATAATAAAATATGTATACGGGAAAACCACCCAATAATTCAGAAAACGGGTTGCCAAAAATTTTAAATTTAGTTTTATTACAAGTTAAGAAAATAATTTAAACAACCCAATCTGAAGAGAAAGTGGAATTCCAAAAGAGCTTATATTACATCCATAATAAATATACAATAAGAGGACCGAATATGCTGCCGGTCAACAGTTACATACAACGTATTACAATAATTTAATATGTTACATAATACATTCATTAAACATTTACAAAAGTTTGGGCCACACGCCTGAGTGAAAGACCCGATCATATCTAGAACACAAAAATGAAGGCGTCTGACAAAACATCCTGTAATATCCGCAAAGTCTTACAGCTCCTCGAAAGTATTGGAGTGGGAATATCAAAACGGGTGCCCTTACGGTGGAGCACCTGAGCGGATACAATAACATGCACAAGAAGGAAAATGAACAGGTCAGGGCCCGGTTTTTATATGATTACCAGATGAATAAGAAGCATGATATGCATGAACAGTTAATCATGAATGATGAAGATGAAAGTCTATCAACAAAATTAAGCATAAGAGTACAATTCAAATGATTATAACTTTCATTCAATTAAGCGAGAAAATATAATTAAACCTCATTAACTAAAAGTCTCCATCATTATTCATCATTTCATTTCAATTTTCATTCCTTAATAGGAATATGATTACCATCACATGCATTTATGGCATTTCACATATTTCAAGTCCCACTTGAATTTAGAAAGGTTATATTCTTATACATATAACGATTCTAAGACCGCCCCTCCGAGTTTCCCCACTGGGCGCGCCCCTAAATGACTATCATCTTCCAGGGCCTATCAAACAAGATAACCTGGGCACCTAACGCACGTCGGGAAGTGGCCATATACCTGCGAGTGAGTCATAACCACACCTGGAATTACCTCACTAGCGCAGAATAAAACATATTACAATCCCGCATATGGCCGAGGACTATAGTCTCCCTGCATTCACTAGTCAGGGGACATCACCTCATGCGCGAGCTTCCCTTATGATAGCATTTAGAGAGGTGTGTTTAAGTAAATTAGCATTTACCGTTTAAATCTCATTTTCATTTCCATTATTCATACGTTTGGTTCATTTTATTTGAAACCATCATCATTGAATATTCTCATTAATATTCATCACATTTTAAGTCCCGAGTTATCGTCCAAGTGATCACCATAATTCTACAAGTTCCAAGGTATTATATGCCTCCAATGAGCCCCTAAAGTCTCCAAGTATGGGCTTACAACTCCTAAACTCCTAGTAATGCACTAAGGGAAAGAAATGCCCTAATCTCGAATTGCTACACCTCAAGAACAAGCCCCGTTTAACCCATTCCTAACGTAGGATAATGACTCAACTCAACTAAAACTCTAGGATTCTAAGTTTACTTCATACAAGAAGGTTCCTAGGTCCTAAACCGAAAGAAAAAGGTTAAAAAGTGAGTTATAAAACTAACTCAAAAATAGCAGAAAATCGAATCGATTCGCCCAAAAAGCGAATCGGTTCGGACCAGAAAACTGGGATTCTGTAAACTACCGAATTGATTCGGCTTGGCCGAATCGATTCGGTCCAAGCAGACCTGTAAACTGCCCCTTGGGCGAATCGATTCGGACATGGCCGAATCGATTCGGCCCTGCGAATTTGCCAAGTTTGGCTATGGAGTCTTGGACTCCTAAATTTCCCCCAACTCTAATCCACCCAAACTAAGATCATTTATTGCTACCAAATGATTATTAATGCATCAAACAACAATGGTTTACACCAATATCCAACCAAATCAACCTCCAAGGATTCAAAGCCCATAAATCCATAAAAAACCCTAACTTTGTTAAACCATAACTAATCCACAACTATCAATACTAATTATCCAACTTTAATCACATAATAGCAAGTAGAAAACTTGCTTTAGTGTAGGAGTCTCAGATTTCTAGTAGTAGGAACATTCTCCAAGCTTGAATCTCTCTCTTTCTCTACAAGTTCTCTTCTTCTCTCTTTCTCCCTAGGTCATTAAAGGCTCTTAAGAGAAATAAATGAAATGCA
This sequence comes from Sambucus nigra, assembly GCA_949130495.1. Lineage (NCBI taxonomy): Eukaryota > Viridiplantae > Streptophyta > Magnoliopsida > Dipsacales > Adoxaceae > Sambucus > Sambucus nigra. Next base: position 649,356,044 of record OX422213.1, read on the forward strand.
AGACTTAAAAATCGTAGCTTAAGTTTAAATTCCAGCTTAAATGATTAATACGGCGATAAAATGACTCGCAATTACACATTCAAGCTATAACCAGTCAAAAGTGCCCGAAACATCAAAATACAATATGGCACTTATTTTGACTGTCTCGCACCTTTTGGGGATTAACTACGCCCTCCAAATTATTATTTGGAAATTTTATAACTCATTTCAAGTTCTGGTTTCATTTTAAACCATAATGTCATTTTAAATCTTATGACACAATAAAACACAACATGGTGATAATTACCTACACATAAGGTAATTATACAACATTTTAGTAAATATTAACTTTTCTTCATTAAATTAATACTTACTCCATATTCCAACATTTTATATATAATTACTTCGCATAGTAAATAAATATAAAATAGGTTCTCAAAAGCGAGGGTTGTTACAAAACCTAGGGTTCGAATCACGGTACCTTTTTGGATCTTTTAGGTGATCCAAACAACTAGTAATATATGATGAAGATTATAGTCTTCTTGGCCTTATAAAGTGTCCAAAAACCTTGTTAAAATCTACCAAAAGCCTTAGATAATATACTATATGATCCTCCAAAGTAATACTTGTGTGTGGGCACTCCCGAAGATGAAAATTAGTGAAATATAAAAGGGGTACCACTCTCTCTCTCCACACTATTTCATAAAAAAATGAATAGTATTTTTCCTCTCACTCTCTAACCTTAGACAACGTCTCTTGCAGCTGAAATCCCTTCCCTTAACCTATATAAATAGGTAAATGAAGTGGGCTTATGTTAATTATGGTTTTCAGAGAGTTCGAGCTTACTAATTGAGTAATAAACTATACTAGGGATCCAAGAATAAATAATAGGAAATGCTAAATTACATCCCTATAATTAATTACCTTTATATATTTAATCACAACTAATTCTAATAAATAGTCACAATGACCCTCCAATTTAATTATCTCATAAGCATTCGAAATAATGAGGTCTTAATTACAAAGTTACTATAGTCCATAATATGATTTCTCGCATTAGGTATACAATATCCGCTTGGTCAAACTCAATTTTTCTCTAATCGATTTTAACCAACACTTTATTTATTTCTTGATTATCAACTTAAATTATCTGATACCTTATTGGATATAAATCCAGTGTCCTTATTTATTGGTAGAATAAAAACTCATAAGTATATTAAGGGGGTATCACAATCCAAGATCTTTCTTGGATGCAGATTCCTTTAAATTATGATATCAAACCTAACAAAAATAAGCCAAGATATACGTGGAAGCATTTAAATGAAAAAGTATGAGTGATGTAAATCACATATGGATAGAAAAATGTACTCCCATATAAAAAAAATATACTCAAAATATTTTTCGATTTGTTTTCAAAATAAAGAGACAAGAAGAAAACAAGTGATGATAAATGTATTTATATACAAAAAGAATGCAATCTTTCACACAAAAATCATGAAAGACAAATGAAAAACTCACCCAAATTAGGAACAAGATACTCCCAAATGAGTACAAACACCCATCAGACAAACTAAATCCTCACAATTCAATCGGTTCCTTAAACGTAGCCTAAGACAAGTTATGCAAAATCATACAAGAATATCCAAGCTATGAGAAGCACTTATCAACTCAAATGGGAAACACTTGAGTAAAACTCACCTTTATGGGTGAAAACACATTTAACAACAATTAAATCACTTTTCTTCTTCAAAACATCCCTTGAAATGGGATTATTAGGTTTAATGAGAGTCTTTTAAATAACTTGAGGCTAAAGTTTCACATTACCTCCTTTTTTAAAACTTTCAATTTTCACAAAATTATGAACCTTTAGCCTCTTGTTGAGGTGGAACATATGGCAAGTATGTCCGAAGACCATATCTATATGGTCTAAAAATCATTTTTCTCTCAAGTGTTTTCCCTAGAACAATTTCTATCACAATCCACTATCAAATCTTTGGCTTTGGCCACAGACATATTCAAATCATGTTTCAAGAAATCAAAGGAATCATGGTCATGCAAATATAACCAAAATGATAATTCCCAAGAATGAAAATATAATCTCTAAAGTGTTCAATTTTTTGACAATGAGTGAACACATAAGGTTCATGATGAACCACCTTAGGATGAGATATAGGAATAATTTTCAAGTTTTTTTGATTTCTAAACAACTTGAAGCAAAATTTTTTCAAATCACCCCTTTTATGATAAAATGCGCAAGTGTAGGGTTGGGAAGGACTTTTCAAACTTTGTTCAACTTTTTCTAAATAATGACTCTTGAAATCATTTTGGTCATTTCCTTTTTTGGTAAAAACACTCAGGGAAACAAACACATTTTTCCTTAAATCTTATTTTTTCTCATTTATATTCAAAGAGGATTAAACTATTCTTTCTTGTTCATGTGTTAAAACATTACTCACAAAAATTGTGTTAGATTGAGAAGAACAAGGTAAAAATTTCTTAAAGCCTATGCCACACTTGTTATTTTTAACTTGAGTAATTCCAAAAGAATTTTGTCAAGTTTCTTTGAACTATGTTCAAGATTAAATTTATTTTTGTTTGACAAGGCTAACTCATTTTCAAGTGAAATAATTTTCTTGTCAAGAACACATTTGGACATTTCACACATTTGAAGTTCCTTCTTCACATTTTTAAGTGTAAAAAATAAATCATACTTCTGCTTTTCAGTAAACTCAAATTGTTCAAAAACACTTTAACTTTGAATTTTTAGATTTGGTTCATTTTCCTCTTTTAAACTGTTCATCTTTTTCTTCAAAACACATGTCAAGTCCAATAGCTCATATTTTTATTTTTAACATACTTAAACATTTCTCTTAACGCATATCTTAAATGGTAAGTTGATTCGAATCAGGAAGTTTCTCAATCAATCAAGTTTTTTAATTTTCAAATAACATGTGTTTTGTAACCAATTTATCATTCTTTTCTTGCAATTCGAAACACTTTTTCACGAGCCTGTGATATTTGGGATTTAAAATTTCACAATGTTCAGCATCATAGCAATCATTATTAACACGAGAAACCAAACTACCGACACAATATTTATTATGATAAGAATAATTATATTTCTCATCAATTTTGAAAGCAAAGCATTTTGATAAATCTATCCACACACATGGCCTACCCTCACATAGACTTGTATAATTAGGACAAACAAAATGTAACATTCTAGAACCTATAGTCACTACAAATGTCAATATACACATAACAAAAACTAGCACACTCAAAATCCAAGTAATGAACAAAATCACTAATTGGGACAAAATAACACACAAGGATCTAACTCGGGATTTTAAGAACAAAAAGAGAAATCGTGCTCTCACGACAATTAAAAATGCAGAAATTTGATGTGCTAATATCCTAGAGTGTGTGTGAATAGGACATACATGGAATTATAGACCAATAAAAAATTTTCTTGTTTAAACACCTTGTAATTTAAACTCACATTCATTTAAGAAATTTTTAAAAACTCATCCTAAAATGATTATATTCAATTTTAATTCAAGGACAGTGTTTGAAGTCATTAAATTTCATTTCAAAAACCATTGAGATCAATTGCAACTAAATAAGATGAGAAATATACACCTGCATCTAATTAGATTCAAATTCAAGTTAATTTGTGATTAGGTGAGATCTAGCCAAATTTGTTTGATTCAATTGTAATTATATGATATCTAAGCATATAAAAACCTAAATCCATTGTAGATATGAGATTATGTGAGGTTATGTGTAATGAATACAAATAAATGTGAGAATTAGGACAATATTGAGATTTACAAGGAAAAACCCTATTTAGGGGAAAACCTCGTGCCCCTATAACTAAGCCATAGGAAAATGAGAAATTTTACAAGAGATCAATCATTTACCTAACTTGAGTTCCCATTTACAATCTCTTATAATTCACCAATCCTTTATACTCCACCCGATCTAGCGAGTCTCAACCAATGCTCCTTTGTAGAGAGCGAAGAATCCATTTTTATTAGCTTCCAAATGCCACTTCGGGGAACTACACCATAATTCTTCAGATATTCCTCATGTTGAAAAAAACGTGTCGGTGTGATAATTGATTGAATTCACAAATTTCTAATTTGGCACACTTATTTAATTAGAGTCTATTTTTTAAACAAAATTAATTCAGCCCCCTAAACATCCATCTAAAAGTCATAAATCATTCAAACCATGCATGAAAAATAAAGACGACCGATTTCAGGAAAAAAACACTTTCGGGTAAAACCTTTTATAACACTTTAAAGAATTCACAAGACCTTTGACTTACATACAACCTAATAATCGACCACTAGTGTGTAATGCACGGTGCCTTCAGCAAATTTTCAAAGATACGAGAGACAGCGAAAATACCCTCCAAGTGTCGGTTCATCGTCTTTGGCTCGTCCACATGCAGAATGACTGCGCTCAGTACCCACCGATCAAATATGGAGATCCCTTCTCCAAATAGGTTGAACAAAAGCAAAGTATTGTTCTTCAAACACCAAAAAACAATTCACTAAAGCATATTGGGAGTTTTGTGAATTGTAAACAAAGAGGGATTAAACCCTAAAAGGAAGAAGCCAAAAGAATTATGCTTTCGTAGTTTTTCTGTTCTGTAAAACCCTGGGACTTATTAAAAAAATGAAACCATGAATGTGTATTTATAATAAAATATTGCACCCTCGAAATACGTGCTCATTCGAACGAGATAAGCGATCTCGCGCGAACGAGGGACAAATGTCGTTTGAACGACATCGCGCGACACTGCCATGTCATTTGAACGAGATGGTTATCTCGCTTGAACGACATGGGCGTCAAAACCGAGGTACGCTCCAATACTTAGAAAAAATTACTCATTGTCATATTTGACGAAAAGGTCCGCTCCAACACTTAGAAAATATTTTGTAAAAATCTCCTAAAAGCTTTTAGTGTAAAGTTAAGGTATTTTAAAAAAAACCTTACCAAAGTTAACTTCGCGGAGTATTTTTTTTTTTAAAGAACTTGATTAATTCGGATCCGTCTTGATGTAGGTTGCTCTTGAATGCTCTTCGACGGTGTAGCGGTATACGACATACTAAATTGATAACGGGCTTATAAAAACATGTCCTTACAAATCTCCCCCTATGTCTATGCCGGTACATACATAAAAAATATCCGAATTATCAAAAAAATAAAATGCCTATACAAATCTACCCTCCCATGAATAAATTTGCAAGGTCTCAAACTGTTCTTCAAAAATCTTCGTAAAATCTCAAAGCTTTTCTCATCAGGGTGTGCAACATCATGATCTTCAATCTTTGTACCTACACACATGAGATAAAGCAAAATACCTTCGTGACGCATCGAGTTTGAAATGATATAAGAATAAAGCATTAATAAATCAAATCTCCCCCATAATGCAAAAACTCCCCCATAACATGATAATTCTTTCTTCTCCTTTTTATGATGTCCCCAAATAGACAGATAAGAAGAACCAATCAAAATATGGAGTGTCACGATAAAATTGCATAGAAAATATGAATCAATCAATGCGCATGCAAAGGAGTAACCCACAAACATTCACAAACTATTTTTGATTTTTCAATTTTTTATAGAAAAGAGATACTAAAAATCACACCATGGGTTTAACTCAAGCAACCAAGTCATGGAAATGGAATGTATGGGTGTGAACTCATTCAATAGGTAAATAAACTCAATCAATCATATGTGCACGATGCATACGTGTACCCCTAATGAATGAACATCAAAATTATCCTTAGGTGTAAAAAATTATTGAATTTAAATGGCATTGCCTTATGCAAATCAACAAATCAAAGTCAAAGTGATTTCCACACCAATAACGCCAAAACTATTTAACGATTTTTCAAGATTTTCAAGGACGTGCAAACTCGTTTAAATTCTCCATCCAAGCACCCTCATATATATTTTCTTTTTAGAGGTGTATAAACTAAATTCTCAAACTTTGGAAAATTGGTGCAAAAACCTAAATGGCCCATAATTGGCATGAATTTCTTTTTATTGCCATTAAATTTTTTCGGGCTCTTTTAAACCTCTTTGGACCACGGATAATAAAAATCCTCAATTTTTTAGGTCCAATTAAACATCGGCTTATTCACAAAGGATAAATATGAAAACCTTTCGTAGCCCTTCACCATTTTCAAATAAATGCACACAAACTCACAAACGGCTCTTTCATGCACAACTTTCTTATCAAGTTTTATTGCGCTTGGTTCATTTTAAGTACTGGATTGAAGTGAAAACACCCAACCAACATGTGATAAGACAAGCAAAATAAGCAAACAAATCCGTGCACGTGTGCAGTAAAGGAAAACATGAGTCAAACATATAGGAAATAACACTTAATTACATCTTACTGACTCCAAACATTATAAAGTACATGGATGAATTGACCTATTGTCTCAAAACACTATCAAATAGTCACATGAAAAATGGAATGCAATTGTGACTCGGTCATCCTAAGTGTCCATCCATAAAAGGGGCAAACAAAATACAAAGATCTTTTTGGATTTTTCAAAAATTTTATCAAAATAACATCTTTTTGTATTTTTTCAATTTTTTCAAAAACAAAAAAAATCTATACAAAAATGATACATACTAGCAATAGGCAAATAATGTCATCATGAAAAACATCCTATGCTAGTAAACAAGTCCAACCTCAATCGTTAGGTGTAGAGGGGTTTTCCAAAGGTGGTGTCAACATATGAAAAACCTCCATCAAATTTTGTGAAGTTTTGACAAAAAATTTAACTTGCTCACTTAGATGTGCAAACTCTCTCATGTAGTTTCCAGGAGCATGTAAAGTATCATGTGTGGGTGCATGTGTGGCAGAAACATGTGTAGTAACAAAATGTTACACATACCCCAACTTAAAACAAAATTCCCTAAGGTGTCCTCTCTTCTTGCAATGTGAACAAACATAAATAGGCCTAGGAACGTGATTAGGTACATATTCTTCATATTTATCAACTTAATTTCGGTATTTTTATGATCCCGTGCAGTGTAAATACCTTGGATTTGTCTCGTATTTATGCTACTAACCTATTTTGGCAAGTATTCCGTGTTTTGTGTACTTCTCATGTGCTTTATAGGTATTTCATGCAAGTTAGTGCGAAGGAGAACTCAAAACAGTGAAAGAAAGCAAGAAATGTGATGTTCAAGGGCATTTTTGTAATTTTGTATCCTTAGTCTGGCGGTGGGTCCATTTGTAAAGTTGAATATATTCCAATTACAAGAACACTGGAAAAAACGGCACCTCAATCCGAGCTACGGTGAAGAAGTTACGAGGTTTTGAAGTTGCGAGATAATGAAGAGTCATTTTCAGAACTGAAGAGTCAAAACTCTTGAAATTTCTTGTTTAATTCATTTTTATTAGTTGTAAAACGTGGGGAGGCAAGGTAAGAGTCAAATTTAGGTATTATAAAAGGGCAAACCCTATTAGGAAGTGGGAGGAGTTGTTTTTATCAAGTTGTAAGAGGCTAGTAGTTAATTTTTAGAGGATTCTTGTAACCAAGAACCCTAGTTTTGAAGTTTGGCTACTTTTCAAGATTTAAATATCTATTAAAGATTCATCATTCATACATTGCAAGTAATTTTAATTTATTGTTTTTACTTATTTCATAGTTAGTTTAATTAATTGTTGTTTTCTAGTTTTCCATTCCCAATTCAAGTCATGTTCTCAATTTTCTAGATTTAGTTATGAATTCCTGCACTTTCACTTTTAAGTTTTCTTTTATTTTAATCATGTTAAGCTAAGTTTTTAAGGGTGGGGATGCATGAACCCAACCCGATGTGGTATGCATAGATATAAAATTTGTCCTCTAAATTAAATAAGTGATTAAATCGTGTTGTATTGTTTCACAACCATTGTAGAACTTTTGACCTCGTTTGCCCTAGGTAACCGGGGTGCTTAAGGATGCAACGTGCGTGAAATATTGCAATACTGCTTTACTCATTCTTTGATTATGTATGATGCGGGCTTGAACCTCATATATGTAATGCTTTGGAGTACTAAAGACTAGGTCTGATCAATTATCTAATTTATGACTAATTTTGTACTGGCATACACACTAGGGTTTGGGGGAGTGTATTCTTAACCCATTTCTTCATTCATATTAATTCCTTCTTAGTTAGTTAATTTTGCATGCGTAGGTTAATTAAATTGAATTTAGTTAATTCATAGATGTGACACCCCGACTAATTAAACACCGGGTAGCTACTCCTTTATAAAATTAATTCAAAATGCCAAGTTGGCTCAGTTAATAGCATCACTGTCGAAAACGTTTTATTATTACTAACCACCTAGTAATTAAAAAGTAAGTGCCAAATTTTATTAAATCTGATTAACATGCAACAAGAGTAATGAATAACTAAATAACACCATTCACCAGACTGAAGTAAAACGAATAACCATCACAAAATGTAAATAAACTCTGGAGGAAAAACTCCTCAATACAAATCCCACAACTGATAAGTAAACTGAAATAAATAACTAAAAACTGAATACTGAGCAATACATGCTAGAGTCTGAAAACTGAAATGTAAAAGATGTCTAATAGAATTGGGCAACATGCCCTACAACTGATAGATGCTGAGACTGGAATCCAAATGAGAGAGGCGTCTAAAAGCAAGTCCCTGTAGCTTCCACAAACAGCTACAGCTCGTCACCTGAATGAGAATCCTATGCTTGGTGTCCTTGTGGCTGGGCACCTAAAATGGTTTTACAAGAAAATATATTTGAAAGCAAATGGGTCAGAGCCCGAAAGTCGAAATCATTTTAAAAACCTGCAAGTGCTTTAAAAACATTTAAAACATTAAATGCAAAGTACATGTTAGGACGTGCACTCACATTAAATTCTCACCTCTCGACTAACTGTGCACTCCTAACGTAAGTACCCATCTATAACTACCCTTTCCACTAGCTAAGTGACAACGTAACTAGCTAGACTACCAAAGGTTCTACCCATCTTACTCGGTTAATTTAACATAACAACGCTCGTAATTTAATAGAGGTTTAACGTAAACTCAGTTAATAACTATGCCATTGATATAACTATCAGCTAACTCATTATATATTTCGAAACAATACCGTAATATTTTTACAACATTAACATGAGGATTTCCATTAATTTAATGTATATTTTTCACATCATAAATATACGATACAAGCACCCCGCAATCTAAGCTATGGTGCACACATACTCTGCTATCCATCCCGGTACATCACGTACCTAAGGATTACATATTCCGAATCTCTCAGGAATAGTTTACCGATAACAACATCACAAATAATGGAGGCGAACACAGTCACCATCACATGGGTCACGCACATACCTACGCTCCCATGATCAGCGGACTTATTAATATCACAATAAGTCTTTCAATGACCTATGTTCATCAAGGTACCAGTCTATATCCCCCCCGTAGGCACACAAGGATTAGAGGGTCCTAAGCGAACGCAAACCTCCCCCGTGATAGCAAGTATGGTAGGTATGTCATACACATAAATTATATACTAAGCATTCACACATCTTAGATATCACCATTTTAATAAGGTATAAGCTACATCATAATACCATTATTCCAAACTTATGTATTTCAAGTCTCCCGTTAATATAAGGTTAAATTACCAACACGTCTCACGTCGTAGTTCCTTAAACTTAAAACCTATCTCGAATAGACTACTAAGTTCCCATAATATCTTTATACCTAAGGTCTTTACTTCTGCCCCAAACCTTATTTCATAAACTTATTCAAATTTGTACTATTAACCCAAATATTAACTCACATAACGAATTTCATTTATTTAGAATAATTCCTCAATTTTCATTCTGATTAAAGTCCCACTTCTTAATCATGCCTACTGGTCTTCCTTAAAGTTAAGGGTATTCACAAAGTCTCCAAACATATTCTCCGAGGGTTTCCACCATTAAAATCATATTAAGGAAAATTTCACTCATTCTGGGAAGGTCGATCGATCGACCTATGAATATCGATCGATCGATCTAGTCGATCGATCGACTTATGAATGTCGATCGATCGATCGAACAGGTATGGCTACGGACTGCTTCGTTCTGCAGATTTGAAAACGTCCCAAAACTTATTTCTAACGTATGATTCTCAAATATAACGTTATAATCATGTCATATAACAATCCTACAATATTGTCCATAAATCAATATTTCAACAACTATAGGCTACATATGGATCAATCTTCATTAAAAACTTAGTTTCCAGATTTTTCTCAAGAGCATTCATAAACTTCATCTTAAATCCGTTTTTGGTATAACAAAAGTCGATAATTCTCTTAATATAATCTTCCAGTAACATTCTACATGCAACCTATATCCCAAAATTTAAACTAATAACTCCAATCTTATGGGTTTTTCATTATCTTCAAAGAACATACAAAATTTATGAATAATCTAACATTGAAGAAGCATTCTCTGAAATTTAAATGGAATAAATCACTTGCCTTGATTGTTTCTGAATCTGGTGTTGGATTTGTAATCTCTTTCTGCAGATTTTCTGCAGAATTCCTCCTCTTTCCCTTCCTCTCTAAGCTTTCTTCTTCCAAAGATGGCTATGGTGGCTAGGGTTTTCTTTGGGAGAGTTGGAAGACTAAATGATAACCTACGTAGCTTATGGGGTTAATAAAGGGTTGGTTGGGTCAATTCCTTATCAGATTACAACTCTCAATTTTCGTCACTTTTAATTACCCAAAAATACCAAATTACTAACATACCCTTTAAGTTACCGGTATGGCCTAAAAATACCCCGGGACCCAAACTATACCCCCGGCTAGTGTTTTCTGACTATCTCGACCCTTCCGGACGCGTTGGCGCACTCAAAACGATCATACGAATTATAGATTTTAAATTCACTTTTATTATCAAAATATTATACCGTGACGCGGCGGTCCCACGCGTCTCAACAAAATTTCTAAAATGCCGTATATAAATCCCACGACAAATTTTTTTATAATACCAAGTCCATATATAATCATATATGCACATAATCAAATACCAACTCGCATCACATTAGTATTATAACCCGGATTAATTTCCAATTAGTACGCAATTTAATTAATTAATCCCAAAATAAATATAGTAAAAAATACGGGGTATTACATACTCCCCCCCTAATAACTGAATTTCGTCCCGAAATTCGAAACTAGAAAGTACCTGCTAAAAATAGTTCTGGATAACGTTCGCGCATCTCATCCTCGCGCTCCCATGTGGACTCCTCGACATTGTGATGTCGCCACTGAACACGTACTAACGGGACTATCTTTGACCGCAGTTTCCTCTCGCTTCGGTCCAAAATAGCAATTGGCCCCTCCTCGTAAGAGCTATCCGACTGGAGATCGATGTCCTCCACAGCAATGTGAGAATGAGCCAAATTATCTCTAAGGTATTTCCTCAGCGAGGAAATATGGAACACGTCGTGAATCCGATGCAAGTGCTCCGGTAGTCCAAGTCTATATGCAACCGGTCCTATCCGCTCAATAATAGGAAACGGCCCCACATACCTCGGTGCCAACTTTCCCTTCTTCCCGAATCGCATAATCCCCTTCATCGGAGAAACCCTGAGCAAAACCTGGTCCCCCACTTGGAACTCCCTGAAAAATCTCTTCGCATCAGCATAACTCTTCTGCCTGTCTTGAGCTACCCGAATGCGACTCCGAATCAACTCAATCCTTGCCGAAGTATCCTGAATCACTTCTGGCCCAAGTAGTTTGTTGTCCCCCACCTCCAACCAATATGCTGCGGAACGACAAGGCCTACCGTACAATGCCTCAAACGGAGCCATGCCAATAGTGAACTGATAGGAGTTGTTGTAAGCAAACTCCACCAGTGGAAGGTACTGCTCCCATCCACCCCCGAAGTCAATAATGCACATGCGTAGCATGTCCTCCAACATCTGATTGGTGCGCTCTGTCTGCCCATCGGTCTGCGGATGATAAGCCGTACTCAACCGCAATTCCGTGCCCATTGCCTCCTGGAAACTCTCCCAAAACCTCGAAACAAATATCTTGTCTCTGTCAGACACGATATTCAGGGGCACACCGTGAAGTCTCACAATCTCTGAAATGAAAAGCTGGGCATACTGTCCCGTAGTGTAGTCAGTCCTTACGGGTAAGAAGTGAGCGACCTTGGACAAACTGTCCACAATTACCCAAACGGAGTCGTGACCCCTCTACGACGTAGGCAACCCCGTGACAAAATCCATGGATATGCTCTCCCACATCCACACCGGAACCTCCAACGGCTGTAGCAATCCTGCTGGTCTCTGATGGTCCACTTTTACAAGCTGACAAGTGGCGCATTTCGAGACAAACTCAGCGATATCTTTCTTCATACCGCTCCACCAATATTGCCGTCTCATGTCTTGATACATTTTGTCCCCTCCGGGATGTACCGCGAACCGTGAGCCGTGCGACTCAGCCATAACATCGTGCCGCAATTCTTCCCCTTTCGGAACTACCAACCTCCCATTGAAGCACAATCCCCCATCTGAGCTAACGGTATAGGACTCGGCTCCCTCTGCTAGTAATCGAACTATCTGCTCCTGACAGAACGAGTCATCGGTCTGCGCCCGTACTACCTTCGTGACAATCTGCGGTGTAACGGTCATCACAGATATGAAAGATCGGGCCACTGCATCCTGGTGTCCCAATTCCTTCCACTTAGCTCTCCACACCTCTGCCACCTCCTCTGCTGGCCTGCGGCTCAACGCGTCTGCTACCACGTTAGCCTTACCCGGGTGGTACTGGATGTCGAACTGGTAGTCCTTCACAAATTCAAGCCACCTACGCTGCCGTATATTCAACTCTTTCTGCGTGAACAGATGCTGTAGGGACTTGTGGTCCGTGAACAGCTGAAACTTCTCCCCCAAAAGATAGTGCCTCCAAATCCGTAAGGCAAATACCACTGCCGCCAACTCCAAATCATGTGTGGGGTAATTCTTCTCATGAGGCTTAAGCTTACGGGAAGCATAAGCTATGGCCTGTCTCTCCTGCTGCAAAACACCTCCAAGCCCTTGCAAAGACGCATCGGTGTAAACCAAATACTCAACTCCCGGTCTCGGCAATGCTAACACAGGTGCTGAGGTCAATTTGTCCTTCAATTCATCGAATGCCAACTGACAGGCATCACTCCAGATATATGGCACACCCTTACGAGTAAGATGTGTCAAAGGACCTGCTATCTCTGAGAAACCCCGAATAAACCTCCTGTAGTATCCTGCTAGACCCAAGAAACTACGAATCTCCGTTGGTGTAGTGGGTTGTCCCCACTCCCTCGCTGCTGATACTTTTCCCGGATCAACAGATATTCCCTGGTCGGAGATAATGTGACCCAAGAACTGGACCTCCTTCAGCCAAAACCCGCACTTCTCATAATTTGCATACAGCTCGTTCTGACGAAGTGTCTGCAAAACCTGCCTCAAATGCTCGGCGTGCTCCTTCTCTGTCTGAGAGTAGACCAGAATGTCATCAATGAAGACAATGACAAACTGATCGAGGAAATCTCTGAACACCCTGTTCATCAAGTCCATAAACACTGCTGGAGCATTGGTCAAGCCGAAAGGCATAACCCGAAACTCATAAGAACCATATCTCGACAAGAACGCAGTCTTCGAGACATCCTCCTCCCTGATACGCAACTGATGGTATCCCGACCTCAAGTCAATCTTCGAGAAGAAAGAAGCTCCTCTCAACTGGTCGAATAAGTCATCGATTCGAGGCAACGGATACTTATTCCGTATCGTGACCTTATTCAACTCTCGGTAGTCCACACACAACCTCAGTGAACCGTCCCTCTTCTTAACAAACAAGACTGGAGCGCCCCAAGGTGAGGTACTCCTACGAATAAAGCCCTGCCCTAACAGCTGCTCTATCTGATCCTGTAGCTCTCGCATATCAGCTGGAGCCATACGGTACGGTGCACGTGCTATAGGTCTCGTACCCGGTAGCAAATCAATAACGAAGTCTATCTCCCGACTGGGTGGTAGGCCTGGTATCTCCTGAAACACATCTGAATACTCCCTGACAACTGGGATAGAATCTAAAGGAATAACAACCTCCCTAGAGGTATCCTCCTCAATGTAATACAGATGAGCGGTCGATCCTCCCTCTGGGCGAGGCATCGCCACTACAAACATCTCTTGCCCCGGAATGGCAAAAACAATGCTCCCGCTGAAGCAGTCAATCATGGCCCTATATGCTACGAGCCAATCCATACCAATGATCACATCGTGAACATGCATGTCTAATACTAACATGTCCGCAGGTAATACCAAACCACCAACCTCTACCCCTACTCCCCGGCATATAAAGAAAATAAGTGACCCACTCCCCAATGGTGAGTCGACACACGTCACTGTGCTCTCTGCCGTAGCTAACAATCCTAAAGCTTTCGCGAAGTGTGTAGCAATAAAACAATGTGTAGCACCCGTATCAAATAACACCCGACCCATAGTGCCATGGATAGGAAACGTACCCTCCATCACGGGCGGTGCCTGTGGAACTGCAGCCTGGTGAACGTTGTAGACACGTCCATACTGTAGCTGCCCCTGCTGAGCTGGGACTGCTGGGATGGGTGGCAATGCTGCCATCTGTGGCGGTGCGGGAAGAGCGGCGGGAAACATAAGTCTCTGTGGCTCCTGGCGAGCACCCTGCTGCTGCTGTGGGGCCCTGCCCTTATCAGGACAATCCTGCTTCTTATGGCCAGTCTTGCCACAAGTAAAGCACTTCCCTGGGAAATTCCCTCCCCTCTGCCCCTGCTGTCCCCGGCCCTGGTGGCTGTTACCATTCCTCCCTTGGCCCTGCTGGCCCTGATGAAACTGCTGCCCATTCTGTCCCTGTTGGCCCTGATGGCCGTTTGGACCCTGATGGCCCTGACGGAAACCTCCCTGTCCCTGCCTGTAGTTCCCTGACCGGAACCTCTTATTATCCCCCTGCTGGGTACCCTGCTCAGTCTGTCTCTGCCCCTGACCGGTCTGTGCCCCGCTGGCACCATGTCCTCCAGTCCTGCCCTGATGGCTAGACTCCCCTGACCGCTTGCCCTCGGCCATATGAAAACGGTGGTCCTGGCAGTGTAATAGTGCAGCGTTAACCACATCAGAATACGTGGCCAACGATAGGTTCCCTAGCAGATGCTGACGGATCCTCCAATTCAACCCATCAGTGAACTTCTCTATCTTCTTCTTCTCTGTTGGAATCTCGCTGGAACGATATTCAACAGGTTAGTGAACTCGGCCTCATACTCGGCCACTGTCTTGCCCTCCTGCTTCAGACTCATCAGCTTCCTCCTCATCTCTGTATGAACGGCGGATGGAAAGTACTTGCGGTCAAACCGCACCCAGAACTCCTGAATGGTGAGGGTATCCCTCTCCTCCGCGGTGGTAATGGACTCCCACCACTGCAGCGCAGATCCAACTAGCTTGAAAGTAGCTAGCACCTGCTTCTGAACATCAGAGCACTCATGCATCCTCAAATGCCTCTGTATGTCCTTCCTCCATTGGCTCGAGACTACCACGTCTGAGCTACCTGCAAACTCTGGCGGATGCGCTTTCTGAAAAGCGTCACGTACACGCTCCCAAGAAGACGGGAATGCATTAACCTGGACTGGCGCGGCAACCGGCGCCTGAGGCGGTGCCTGCTGAATAAAGGCAATCGCGGCATTCACCGCTTGAGCTACTATAGCTGCAACCTCAGCGGCGCTCAACATGCCCTGAACTGGAGCGGGCTGGGGTTCGGGCACTGCATTCCTGGGAACTCGTCGTGCACGTCGTGGAGGCATCTGAAATAAGAATAAAGTTTATAAGTTTACAGATAAACTTTAAAATAGCTGAAGAACGAAACGTACACACAAAAAGAGTACAACAGTCCTAAAATATAGGGCTCTATATCAAAGGAACGTAGCGGAAACATAATAGCCGTACAGATCCTAAAGGACACTAGAACCTGATGCTCTGATACCACCTGTGACACCCCGACTAATTAAACACCGGGTAGCTACTCCTTTATAAAATTAATTCAAAATGCCAAGTTGGCTCAGTTAATAGCATCACTGTCGAAAACGTTTTATTATTACTAACCACCTAGTAATTAAAAAGTAAGTGCCAAATTTTATTAAATCTGATTAACATGCAACAAGAGTAATGAATAACTAAATAACACCATTCACCAGACTGAAGTAAAACGAATAACCATCACAAAATGTAAATAAACTCTGGAGGAAAAACTCCTCAATACAAATCCCACAACTGATAAGTAAACTGAAATAAATAACTAAAAACTGAATACTGAGCAATACATGCTAGAGTCTGAAAACTGAAATGTAAAAGATGTCTAATAGAATTGGGCAACATGCCCTACAACTGATAGATGCTGAGACTGGAATCCAAATGAGAGAGGCGTCTAAAAGCAAGTCCCTGTAGCTTCCACAAACAGCTACAGTTCGTCACCTGAATGAGAATCCTATGCTTGGTGTCCTTGTGGCTGGGTACCTAAAATGGTTTTACAAGAAAATATATTTGAAAGCAAATGGGTCAGAGCCCGAAAGTGGAAATCATTTTAAAAACCTGCAAGTGCTTTAAAAACATTTAAAACATTAAATGCAAAGTACATGTTAGGACGTGCACTCACATTAAATTCTCACCTCTCGACTAACTGTGCACTCCTAACGTAAGTACCCATCTATAACTACCCTTTCCACTAGCTAAGTGACAACGTAACTAGCTAGACTACCAAAGGTTCTACCCATCTTACTCGGTTAATTTAACATAACAACGCTCGTAATTTAATAGAGGTTTAACGTAAACTCAGTTAATAACTATGCCATTGATATAACTATCAGCTAACTCATTATATATTTCGAAACAATACCGTAATATTTTTACAACATTAACATGAGGATTTCCATTAATTTAATGTATATTTTTCACATCATAAATATACGATACAAGCACCCCGCAATCTAAGCTATGGTGCACACATACTCTGCTATCCATCCCGGTACATCACGTACATAAGGATTACATATTCCGAATCTCTCAGGAATAGTTTACCGATAACAACATCACAAATAATGGAGGTGAACACAGTCACCATCACATGGGTCACGCACATACCTACGCTCCCATGATCAGCGGACTTATTAATATCACAATAAGTCTTTCAATGACCTATGTTCATCAAGGTACCAGTCTATATCCCCCCCGTAGGCACACAAGGATTAGAGGGTCCTAAGCGAACGCAAACCTCCCCCGTGATAGCAAGTATGGTAGGTATGTCATACACATAAATTATATACTAAGCATTCACACATCTTAGATATCACCATTTTAATAAGGTATAAGCTACATCATAATACCATTATTCCAAACTTATGTATTTCAAGTCTCCCGTTAATATAAGGTTAAATTACCAACACGTCTCACGTCGTAGTTCCTTAAACTTAAAACCTATCTCGAATAGACTACTAAGTTCCCATAATATCTTTATACCTAAGGTCTTTACTTCTGCCCCAAACCTTATTTCATCAACTTATTCAAATTTGTACTATTAACCCAAATATTAACTCACATAACGAATTTCATTTATTTAGAATAATTCCTCAATTTTCATTCTGATTAAAGTCCCACTTCTTAATCATGCCTATTGGTCTTCCTTAAAGTTAAGGGTATTCACAAAGTCTCCAAACATATTCTCCGAGGGTTTCCACCATTAAAATCATATTAAGGAAAATTTCACTCATTCTGGGAAGGTCGATCGATCGACCTATGAATATCGATCGATCGATCTAGTCGATCGATCGACTTATGAATGCCGATCGATCGATCGAACAGGTATGACTACGGACTGCTTCGTTCTGCAGATTTGAAAACGTCCCAAAACTTATTTCTAACGTATGATTCTCAAATATAACGTTATAGTAATGTCATATAACAATCCTACAATATTACTAACGTCCATAAATCAATATTTCAACAACTATAGGCTACATATGGATCAATCTTCTTTAAAAACTTAGTTTCCAGATTTTTCTCAAGAGCATTCATAAACTTCATCTTAAATCCGTTTTTGGTATAACAAAAGTCGATAATTCTCTTAATATAATCTTCCAGTAACATTCTACATGCAACCTATATCCCAAAATTTAAACTAATAACTCCAATCTTATGGGTTTTTCATTATCTTCAAAGAACATACAAAATTTATGAATAATCTAACATGGAAGAAGCATTCTCTGAAATTTAAATGGAATAAATCACTTGCCTTGATTGTTTCTGAATCTGGTGTTGGATTTGTAATCTCTTTCTGCAGATTTTCTGCAGAATTCCTCCTCTTTCCCTTCCTCTCTAAGCTTTCTTCTTCCAAAGATGGCTATGGTGGCTAGGGTTTTCTTTGGGAGAGTTGGAAGACTAAATGATAACCTACGTAGCTTATGGGGTTAATAAAGGGTTGGTTGGGTCAATTCCTTATCAGATTACAACTCTCAATTTTCGTCACTTTTAATTACCCAAAAATACCAAATTACTAACATACCCTTTAAGTTACCGGTATGGCCTAAAAATACCCCGGGACCCAAACTATACCCCCGGCTAGTGTTTTCTGACTATCTCGACCCTTCCGGACGCGTTGGCGCACTCAAAACGATCATACGAATTATAGATTTTAAATTCACTTTTATTATCAAAATATTATACCGTGACGCGGCGGTCCCACGCGTCTCAACAAAATTTCTAAAATGCCGTATATAAATTCCACGACAAATTTTTTTATAATACCAAGTCCATATATAATCATATATGCACATAATCAAATACCAACTCGCATCACATTAGTATTATAACCCGGATTAATTTCCAATTAGTACGCAATTTAATTAATTAATCCCAAAATAAATATAGTCAAAAATACGGGGTATTACAATAGATAAAATCCAAAATCAATCATCTTTTTCTTTTCTTTTCTTTTATTTTAACATCAACTTTAGGATTAAACTACCTTACCTTTGTCGTCACGTTCACACGTCCTAATTCCCCGTGGATTCAATACCCAGACTCACCACTATACTCCTTAAGAGTGTAGCTACAAGTTTAGGTTGTTTGTATTGAGGTTGGAAGCCGATAACAGCGACTAGCGTATTACACGGACGCTTGGTTTTTCCACTCGATCAAAATGGCGCCGTTGCCGGGGAGTTAGGTAGACTTTAGGTTAGGTTGATTAATCCCGAAATTGACCTTAAAAAAAAATCTAAAAAATAAAAATAAAAATAATAATAATAATTCAGAAAAATGTGTGTCACGTTTTTGAATTTCCCACTTTGAAATGTCTTATTTTAACTCTTTTGTTGGCTTTAATTGTTATGTTAATAGTGAGGAGGAGAATGAACTCACGATTTATGAACATTGGATCAATATCACTAAAGACGAGTCTCATAAATACAAGCCCAGTGCTAAGGCCATCCAAATTTATGAAAATGAAAGGCTTGAAGAAGAAAGGCGTGAAAAAGAATATATGGAAAAAAATCGTTTTTGGGAGCAAGAGTTGGATGCATTTTTCGAATCCAATAATGATTTTTCTTCCGATATTTTTGAGACTAAATAATGTTTTCAACCAAATGAGGAATCCAATCAAGAATCACTTGAGCTTGAATTTATGTCCTCACCATTCTCATTCACTGTTATCGAACCATTAAATCCATCACAAGAACTGGATGAATGTCTTGAGGATGTTGATCCGATTCTTGTATGGGAATGTTTTTTGAGATGCTTCATCTTACGGGCCATACACTTAGACGTGTCACTCCACCATATCTGGTTGAAAATTTTGGGGGAGAAGATTTTGAGGATAAGGACTCTATGCTTAAATTATTTTCCAAGACGGACTCTTTCTGTTTGTATGCCCCACTTCCCATACTACTTGAAAAATCTTTGGGACGTGATTCTATTTTTCTTGGATCCCAATGGTACTTGTCCCCTTATGCACCCAAATCCTTCATTATCCCCCTAAATTTTTTAATAGGTGATGGTTCATTTCTTCCGCTTTGCACATGCCTTTCATTTTTCAAACGCAATTCTTATTTTTTGGGAGGCATGCATCTTAATGAGGGTACACCATTAATCCCTCAAATTCAAATTGTATTTTGGGTGGATCCTCAAATTTTTCGACTTCTAGTGTATAACTTATTAGAATTTCAAATCGTAGCTTGTACATAATTAGCTTTTTCTTTTTCTTTTTTCTTTTCTTTTTTTATAGTTTAGAGTAATTAGTTAAAGTTTTTGTTATTCTTTTTGCTATGCTTGGTTCTAACATGTTTTGTAGATTCAACGGACTCGCACTCATCGGGGATCGCTCCATTTGGGTAATATCTTTCTTTTCCTCTCTTCATGTTGTGTTCTTGATTCGCATTGAGGACAATGCAACATTGAAGTTAGGGGGTGTGGGATATTCTTCCCGTTTATTGTTTAGATTCATTGATTCGATCACATGTTCTTTCCAAGTGTTTTTTTTTAGAATATTTCACAAATTTCAAAAAAGTTGAAAAAAGCCAAAAATATTTTTCTTCAAAATAAATAAAAATTGGAATTTATATTTTTCAAAAATATCACCTTTATTCTATTTAAAGTCTCAAATTGTTAACAATTAATTTCACTAAGCCGAAAATTGACCGAAGATGGAAATTGAAAGAAAATTGACGACTTAACGAATAAGTGTGGAGATTGATAAAAACCGGTGAGATTTTGAGCCTTTCAATTTTTATGAGTTTTTAAATCAATCCGAGTTTATGATTAACTCAAAGTTCTTTTCATCGTTTTAATAAGCATTGATGATCTCAATTCTTTGTTTTGATCGGTTATGGAAATTGTGTGAAATATTGTATCGAAATTCGTGCTAAATATATCTCTAAACTTAATTAATCTCGAGATGCATATGGTAATGTGATTAGAAATTTGGACAATGAAGTAGGCCCTCTTTTGTTTAACCTAAAAATATTAGCCATAAAAACGTTGTGAAAAATTATCCGTTTGTAACCCAAATTGAGCCAAATAAAATTTATCTTTTCATTTGATAACCCGAAAAACCCAAATAACCCGGAATTGTGAAAAATTAGAAAATCATCAAGTAAGTCCAAAGTGTGTAATAAAAAAGGGGAAAGAAAAGAAAAATAGCAAGAAAAAAAATGAAAAAAAAAGAAAAAAATGAAAAGAGAAAAAGAAAAAGAAAAAATGAGCAAATGCGCGAAAAAGCACAAATGGACGTCATCAGGACATTTTCCAATTCCGAACAATCCGTCTATTCCCAATTTTACCCTTTACACTTTTTAACCCGAAAAGTCCTAACCGAGTCCGAATGGCGAAATTAATTACTGCATGGAGAGCTAAGACATGAAAAGATAATAAAAGAGATTAAAATGGTGTGATTAAGAGATGATGTATCCCGTTTCCTAATAACTGTATTCCGATGATGAGATATTTTCACCATATATTTCCTTCTTTTCAATTTTGTATGCGTGAATTTGTGTCCATTATATTTACTCTTTATATCATGCATACCGAGAGAAAATATCCACAATCCGAGTGATTCATTTGTGAGTGCATCCGTAAGAATTTGAATCAAAATGAGTTTTTGAAAAGTAATGTAATGCTCAATCGATGGAAATCTGAGGTTTAATTTCTAGCTTTGCACACACACACACACTATGGTTTGAGACATTTGAATATGAATTTATGGTGATTATTTTTTGAAAAGTTTAAATTGTACAATTTTTAAGTATTTTGATATTTATTTGAGTCAATAAAGAATTTTGTGGGTGTATTCACTGCAAACCCTCACGAGATAAAACTCGTCCTACTAGGGTAACTTAGGGGTTTAAAGGCTTGTTGCATATGCTCAATTCAATCGCTTGCCTACGAAAGTGGAATTTTATTTTAATAAAGGAATTTTCAAGAGTGGAATTTTGGTTAGATTCATTTACATTGCTCGGGACTCACAAAGTTCTAAGTTAGGGGGTGTGATTAGGCACATATTCTTCATATTTATCCCCTTAATTTCGGTATTTTTATGATCCCGTGCAGTGTAAATAGCTTGGATTTGTCTCGTATTTATGCTACTAACCTCTTTTGGCAAGTATTCTGTGTTTTGTGTATTTCTCATGTGCTTTATAGGTATTTCATGCAAGTTAGTGCGAAGGAGAACTCAAAACAGTGAATGAAAGCAAGAAATGTAAAGTTCAAGGGCATTTTTGTAATTTTGCAGCCTTAGTACGGAGGTGGGTGCAAGTTAGTGCGAAGGAGAACTCAAAACAGTGAAAGAAAGCAAGAAATGTAAAGTTCAAGGGCATTTTTGTAATTTTGCAGCCTTAGTACGGAGGTGGGTGCAATTGGAATGTTGAAGATATTCCAATTACAAGAACACTGGAAAAAATAGCACCTCAATACGAGCTACGGTGAAGAAGTTACGAGGTTTTAAAGTTGCGAGATAATGAAGAGTCATTTTCAGAAATGAAAAGCCATTTTCAGAACTGAAGAGTCAAAACTCTTGAAATTTCTTGTTTAATTCATTTTTATTAGTTGTAAAACGTGGGGAGGCAAGGGAAGAGTCAAATTTAGGTATTATAAAAGGGCAAACCCTATTAGGAAGTGGGAGGAGTTGTTTTTATCAAGTTGTAAGAGGCTAGTAGTTAATTTTTAGAGGATTCTTATAACCAAGAACCCTAGTATTGAAGTTTGGCTACTATTCAAGATTTAAAGATCTATTCAAGATTCATCATTCATCCATTGCAAGTAATTTTAATTTATTGTTTTTACTAATTTCATAGTTAGTTTAATTAATTGTTGCTTTATAGTTTTCCATTCCCAATTCAAGTCATGTTCTCAATTTTCTAGATTTAGTTATGAATTCCTGCACTTTCACTTTTAAGTTTTCTTTTATTTTAATCATGTTAAGCTAAGTTTTAAAGGGTGGGGATACATGAACCCAACCCTATGTGGTATGCATAGTTATAAAATTTGTCCTCTAAATTAAATAAGTGATTAGATCTTGTTGTATTGTTTCACAACCATTGTAGAACTTTTGACCTCGTTTGCCCTAGGTAACCGGGGTGCTTAAGGATGCAGCGTGTGTAAACTATTGCAACCCTTCTTTACCCATTCTTTGATTATGTATGATGCGGGCTTGAACCTCATATATGTAATGCTTTGGAGTACTAAAGACTGGGTCTGATCAATTATCTAATTTATGACTAATTTTGTACTGGCATACACACTAGGGTTTGGGGGAGTGTATTCTTAACCCATTTCTTCATTCATATTAATTCCTTTTTAGTTAGTTAATTTTTCATGCGTAGGTTAATTAAATTAAATTTAGTTAATTCATAGATAAAATCCAAAAATCAATCATCTTTTTCTTTTATTTTCTTTTTTTTAACATCAACTTTAGGATTAAATTAGCTTACCTTTGTCGTCATGTTCACATGTCCTAATTCCCCTTGGATTCGATACCCAGACTCACCACTATACTCCCTAAGAGTGTAGTTACAAGTTTAGTTTTTTTTTGTATTGAGGTTGGAATTCGATAACAACAACTAGCGTATTACATGGACGCTCGGTTTTTCCACTCGATCAGAACACCTCTCTCAAAAACTCTAGGACGCGCTCTCCTAATAGGAATGGGACGCCTAGGTAGGTTAGGGTGAGACTTACGTGAATCTAACACTAAGGTGGGAACTGGCTCAGGTGCTAATTGGGAAGTAGAAGCACCGTCATGACTTATTCTTAACTTCTCACCTTTACCCTTAATAACCACCTTTGCAACCTTCTTAGTGAATTCTCAAAATTGACTTTGACCTCCCTGGCACGTTCGAGATCACTCTCGAGTTGGGATACACGTGTCGTCAGACTAGACAATGTGTTGGTCAAATCACACTTATCCTTTCTTAAAACCTCATTCTCTCTCTCCAAATCTAACACCCGATGACCTAAATCTCTATTATACTTCTTAGTTTTTAAGGTCTCGGTGTACAAATCTCTAAAGGCTTTCCGGAGCTCACTTTCATCTCCTCTCTCAAATTCGCTCTTATCTCCACTAGAAACACTCGAGTCATTACTGGTGCTCTCATGACCTCTATCAATGTGAGACAAAGTGGGTGTGCTCACACGACTCGAAAAAGCTACACACATACCATGTGCTAAACCTCTATCAGACTCATGTCCCTCATCACCCTCACTATCACTAAGTGTGGCGGGCATAGCAGTCTCTTTGACCTTTCTCCTTATCCTAGTAGGACACTCTTTAGCTATGTGCCCTTTGCCCTCACACTCAAAGCACCTGATCTCATCCTCTTTGTCACTATCTTTGGCCTCTACTTTATTTTTATTTGACTCAAACGATCTCTTTTTATTGGAAGAATTTTCTTTTTTCATTTTGAGAAACTTTTTAAAATTTTTCACAAGCATGGCCACATCATCAAAATCAAACTCACCCTCATAATCGGACTCACAAACATTTTCTTTCTTTTTCTTAAAATGAGTCTTTAAAGCACCTCCTCTATCCTTAGCCTTAATAGTTTGGGGAAACATGTCTATCTCATAGGTTTGAAGGTCTCCTACAAGTTCTTCCAACTTAAGTGATCTCAAATTTCCGAAAGAGTTCAAAACAGTGACTTTAGGAATAAAGCATTTTGGGAGAGATCTCAAAATATTTTGAATGACACGCGTGTTATCAATCACTTCACCCAAATTAAAACTGGTGTTAACAATGTCCGACAAACGTGCATAAAAATCATCAAAGCATTCAGACTCAGACATGGTGATAGTCCCAAATTGGGTGGCCAAATTTTGTAACTTTGCTTCTTTAACTGCGTTCGTACCCTTATGTGTCAGTTTGAAAACATCCCATGCCTCTTTAGACGTGGTGCACATAATCATTTGGCGAAACTCGTCGGGAGTGACGGCTCCAGAAATAGCACTCAAACCACGTGAATTAAATTTAGACATTTTAAGATCATCTTCAGTCCAGGCCGACATGGGTTTTAAAGAGGTGATAATTTCAACGGTGACCGTGGGAGGAGTCCACCCATTTTCGCAAAGGTACCAAACACGCTCGTCAATGGCTTTTAAACTAGATTTCATGCGAGCTTTCCAATAGGCATAATTAGACCCGTTAAAAATAGGCATCTGATTATATAAGTGCTCCATAGTAAAAAATGCGATTTTTCACAAACTGATTTTTCAAAAAAAATCAATATCACACGATATTGTGAAAAATAGGAATACGCAATAAATTAGTGTAATCGGCTCTGATACCAATTTGTAAACGTGAGTAGACAAATTGTATCAGAAAGTAAATCCTCGAAAAATTAAGATGACGCGATAAATTAGCGTAACCCGCTCTGATACCAATTTGAAAAAAAACGTGTCGGTGTGATAATTGATTAAATTCGCAAATTTCTAGTTTGGCACACTTATTTAATTAGAGTCTATTTTTTAAACAAAATTAATTCAACCCCTAAACATGCATATAAAAGTCATAAATCATTCAAACAATGCATGAAAAATAAATACGACCGATTTCAGGAAAAAAAACCCTTTCGGGTAAAACCTTTTATAACACTTTAAAGAATTCACAAGACCTTTGACTTACATACAACCTGATAATCGCCCACTAGTGTGTAATGCACGGTCACACGGTGCCTTCAGCAAACTTTCAAAGATATGAGAGACAGCGAAAATATCCTCCAGGTGTCGGTTCGTCGTCTTCGGCTCGTCCACACGCAGAATGACTGCGCTCGGTATCCACCGATCAAATATGGAGATCCCTTCTCCACATAGGTTGAACAAAAGCAAAGTATTGTTCTTCAAACACCAAAAAACAATTCACTAAATCATATTGGGAGTTTTGTGAATTGTAAACAAAGAGGGATTAAACCCTAAAAGGAAGAAGTCAAAAGAATTCTGCTTTCGCAGTTTTTCTGTTCTGTAAAATGCTGGGACTTATTAAATAAAATGAAACCATGAATGAGTATTTATAATAAAATAGTGCAGTCTCGAAATACGTGCTCATTCGAACGAGATAAGGGGTCTCGCGCGAACGAGGGACAGATGTCGTTTGAACGACATCGCGCGACACTGCCATGTCGTTTGAACGAGATGGTTATCTCGCTTGAACGACCTGGGCGTCAAAATCGAGGTACACTCCAATACTTAGAAAAAATTACTCATTCTCATATTTGACGAAAAGGTCCGCTCCAACACTTAGAAAATATTTTGTAAAAATCTCCCAAATGCTCTAAGTGTAAAGTTAAGGTATTTAAAACAAAACCTTACCAAAGTTAACTTCGCGGAGTCTTTTTTTTTATGAAGAACTTGATTAATTCGGATCCGTCTTGATGTAGGTTGATCTTGAATGCTCTACGACGGTGTAGCGATATACGACTTACTAAATTGATAACGGACTTATAAAAATATGTCCTTACAAATATTGTCCTGTCAACTGAAGATCTTCAGTGAGAAATAATTAAGGATATATTTTCTAAGGTTATTTTAATGAATCACTAAAAAATCTCTCACAAAATATTTTAATCAATGTGAGTTAAAATCAAATCTCATCTAGGGTTTCTAGAAAGAAAAAGTTCTTAGATCTTAAAATTTCACAAATGAAAGTAAGAGTTTTGATTGAAAATGGAGATAAAATAATTTCATAGTGAAAAATAAGTTTTCCCCCTTTTGGCATAGTCCATGCTCAAGAAGGCTCTTTTGTCTGTGCACATAACCACGAAGAATGAATGAGATTGAACCTACCGGCCACACCTGTGTAGACGGCTAATTTACCTTCGTGCACACAGTTTTGGGCAGAGTACAAAATCTTTAAAATCCACACCGAAATGCCCCATTTTCACGTGTTCTCAAAATATGACTTTTCAAGATTAGAATAGGAGCAATAAATGTGAAAAAAATTATGTGATAATAAAGTGGTAATACTAAAGTGTATGAAAAGTCATATACCATATTTAGAAAGGTCCAATAATCCACCAGAGTCTCTAATTCGATGAAACAATGCAATGCAGGTCGACTCTGATGTGAATAGAGGCATGTATGAAACTCAAGCATCTAGACACACAAGGAATGCAAAGGTTATGTTCCCGGGCTATAATAAAAACTCCTAAATTTTTGAAAAATAAAATATTTTGACATGTAATAAGCCAAGAAAATAATTTTTACATTTTTCTCCGCAGTCATGGTATATTATGATTAGAATACGCAGGGTGGGATTTGGTGTATGAGTACCACTACCATTGCATAATATGGTAGGCATATGTGCGATTTATTTTTTATCTCGTGATGATACATATATGGACTAATCATATTTGAGCATATGGTATTTGCGCGTATTATGATACGCCATTATGTTTTGGCGAATTCTGAGGACATAATTCCTGTATTGGGGGAGTGGGGGTGGGGGGACTGTAATACCCCATAATTTTTCTACTTTTATTTATTATTTATTAATTGGAAAATAAATTAGTAAATGAATTTAATTATTACTTGTGTGAAATGGTAATAACAAAATGCATAATTTAGATGATAACTAAATTTTCATGTTATGTAATTTTTTGTGTCGCGTGTTGATAACAATAATTGGTAAGCGTGCATTTTATTTTATGTTGTGAGGTATTACTATTTAGACCAGAGTCTAGAGTGATACGAAGACCCAAAATTCTGTTTTTAATGCTTTGGATTGGTTTAAGGGGGGTAAGTATATCTTTGGACTAAGTTTTGAACATATTTGGGTAGTGTTTTGGGCTTATATAGAGGTCCAAAATTAGGCCTTTTAGTGACCTGCGGGTATAAAGTTATTTAAAGGCTGTTAAACCTCATTAATTAAAAAGTTTACACACAAAACATAAACCTTATCGGCCTAAGAAAATTTGGAGGACTTGATAAGAACTTTCGAGAGGAAGAAAAGAGGAACAAAGAGAACAAATCACTTGTTCTTCATTATTTAGACAAGAAATATCTTTCTTTATCATTGCATAATCTGTAACTTACTTATAATTTCATTATCATTTAATTTGATATGGGATGAGAAGCATGCTTAGGATATTAATCTGGTATTTTTAATCATGTGGGTATTGGGTTTAAAACGGGTTCATGTTGTAAATTTTTTTTAGGTATAAAAATCCGATCTTGGGATTGTTTCTGTGAAAAAAATATTATTGGATCCATATTTATGATGATTTAATGTTAGAATCCATGTGTAAGATTCATCTTTAATTTCTATTGAAATCTTATATGAAAGAAACTATTTAATGTTGAAATTAATTAAGAAATTGAATCTGTATCTTACTGTTTTATTAAAGTTGAGATTTTGGGACACTATGATATATTTTGGATCTTGATATATTCATGTGAGGATTTGATTTGGGATACATAGGTGAAAATGGAATTTAATTTAAACTAAAACTGAATAAGTTATGACACTTTAAATGCAGGTTTTGGTTCTTTGTTGAAATAGAGGAAAAGCATGGAGGAAGGATAGGTACACCACCATAATAGGGTGGAGGCCATTATGCCAGATTGGATAGGAGGCCTTATGGCTTGGTGTTGCTTGTTTATATATTTTTTTTTCTTTCTTTGTCATGTTCTTTACTTATTCTTTGGGAGAGATTTTTAGGAACTTAGATGGAGTTCGGAAAGTGTGTGTATATGTATATATTATTGTGGGAAATAAGGAAAAATAAAGGTGGGATTTAGTTAGGGTTTGAGATCAATTAACCTTTAATTATATCTGACAACCCTACATTGGGGATTGGGATAGTGTGCGTACGCTCGAGAGTATGTTGTATCTTATATATATAGTGTTAATGTGAACATGCTGTAGATATACTCATGGGGAATTCATCAGTTGGGGTTGATTTAAATGATTATTGATAGGGTACCGCACTCCTGGTTGTTGACGTCTAACTTTGTGGAGGTCGATATGTATTTAATCATAAGTTTAGTTGATCACCACCTCGTGATGTGATATGTAGGTGACTTGATCCATCAGGCGAGTTTTGGTAGAACTAATGATGTGATTGCATATATGTTTGATTATACATTTATTTGCTCACCACTTCGCGACATGAGACTCAGATGACTTGATCCATCGTCAGGTTTTGGTATGGAACTAAATGTTGGTGTGACTACGTAAGGATCCCCCATTTTTATGTCTGTGTATGTTTTAAATCTATTAAGAGGGACTCCTACTGATTTTTCATAGAGGCTCGAAAAGGTCCCCGAAGTTAGATGCCTTCATGTGGTTGTTATGAGACTTATAATAATGTATAATAATTTATAAAATACTGCAAGTGTACATGCTATTGTAGGATAGGGAGTGTAATTGTGCGTCAGACCCACAGAGATTTGCCAATTTTAATCTTTAAATGAATTGCAACTGTTCAACTAGAATAAATGGGATAGAAATTAAGTAATTGCGGATAATGAGGGAAACACACAAGAGTCGTAAATAATATGAAAAAAATTAGGATTCAGGGTCTATTTATCACGCAACTAATATTACACACTAATTTAATGTTGTCATTCCTTTTCTATAACTCATATTAAACCAACTCTCGTCGCGTTTAATTCGAAAAATAAAACATTTAACCCAAAATATTTTTAACGTCTCTAATAGACGGCTAAAGTCCCCATTCCCTTAGAAAATACAAGTTTTAAAGTTTGCAAATGTATTTAAGCATGGACTATCAAAACAATCAAAGTGCAAGCATAGTCCATCAAAAGTTACTATTTTTAAATTTCAAAACTTGATTTCACAAAACAATCTTGAAGGTTTTAAAACACACTCTTGTGTTGTTTTAAAATGAATACCGAATCTTTGATAACAATTAAAACAAGAAGGGAATAAACAACAATCAAATTAATGTGACAATATTGGTTAACTATGATAAACTTCATCCTACTCCTAATATAAGAATCAAGCTATCATAATGAAAGAGAAATGGCAAGAATTAATAAAGATCTTTATTAATAAATCGAAATTACAATCGTTCTCTTATAATAATCTTTAATCCTCTAAAAATGATAAAAACTTGGCCCTCAAATTGATTACAATCATTCAATAATTTCTTCCCAAATCCAATCTAAAATTGTGAGCCCAAGGGTCCTTTTTGTAGGACAAGTCGTGAGGCATTTGAATTGTGGTGGGAGTCTCCCTGATTGGCCGAATAGTGTTGGAAGTTATCTCTCCATCTCTTTAATCTTTGGATCTGGATAAGGGACCAAATTTCCCCCCACTCGAAAAGTCTTAGATTTTCTTGTTGAATACACATGCCGAGTTTCATCCAAATTGGAGAATAAATTTTTTTGACTTTTTTTACGATTTCGCAAGTGTAAATCGTCTTTTTCGAATGATCGTAAAAATCAACTTTTCGCGCCTTTTTCGAGTTGATCATCAATTTGCACCAAATTCATCATTACTTGCAAAATTTTCACTAGGCAACTTTTTTCACAAATTAGCACAAGAATAATATAAAATTATCGAAGTGCCCATGTTTCACTTAAAATTGCCCTTTTCAATCCAAATTCAATCATTCTTACATTTTTTTTCCTTTTTAATAAAATAATCCTAAGAACCTATTAAATAAAATAAAACTGGAGTAACGAGGTTTAAATTTGGATATAAAATCTACAAAATAATGTACTCATCAGTATGATATTAGTGTAAAGATGGACACTTTGATTAAAAAACACCATATCATGTTAATATGTTATGATATGAAATTGTGTGTATACTTAGTTTGGGTGACAGGATTGAGGGTTAGTACTGGAGCATATTCTTATAAAAAATATGATTAGTCGAATGGTGAACGCTTAAATTAAACGACACTATGTCAGGTTAATGTGTTTTAAGAGATCATATGTATCTTACTTTTCGGGTGACATGATTAGAAAATGGCACCAGGTTATATAATTTATGTGTATAGTTAGTTGCATCCCGATGTAATATATTAGTAAGCGATGTTTACTTATTAGTCTAGGGATAAAGACTTATTTGTATTCCTTCAGCCTTTGGTTAGGACACTCGTGTAGTATTTCACTTGGGATGAGGGGGTGTATATCTTCTATTTGAGTGCCAATGATTTGTCATTTTTATCATAAATAAGTCACACGATTATTACTGCATTGATATAATAATATATTTCTGTTTTAATTTTTTGTCCCCTACCCAAAATTTATAAAACCTTTTTCACCCCATGTATTATTATTGTTATCAAGGAACAATAGGACTGAGTAGTAAAAGTTATAACGTGTGGGCATCCATTTCATCATCTTTAAAATGGTTCTTATTTCATTTCAATTGGTATCCTATTGCTTGTATTCATGAGTTTATTTATGAATCAAGGTGGTTTTAGTGTAGTTACATTTTTGTTGGAGACTTTTATATCATGGAAATTTATTATAACGATGATTCAATTTTAGAGAGGAGTTTTATTCTACTTGAGTTTTGTTTTATTTTATTGTTCAATATTATCATTATTATGTCATGTATGGTTTTTATTTACAATCTTTTTTATTTATCATCAATGTTGAAAATGATATAGATTGTATATCACGCCCTATCTTTGGTATGTTAGCCTAAACAATGGCATATGGGAAAATAGGGGTGTTGCACGAACCATAAAATATAGATGTATTCCAAAAGCCACTCTTGTACTCCTAATATATCTACCAAAAACAAATCAATAAATAAATGTGCAATCCTATATCAACCCAATTTTTATAAAAATTGTAAGGAAAACTTTTTGATTAGAGTCAATTTGAATGTATTGGCTTTATTCTGTATTTGGACAAAACTTGTTTGAGTCATAGGTTAGGACTTGAGTTGTGTGTCCTTCAAGCCAATGATGTGTGATCGAAGACCATGCGACAAAGCTAAAGCGCCATCGAGGATACAGTGGGTTACACATCGAGTTTTCATCTTCAATATTCGAGGGATCTCAATGAAGTTATGAACACATAATTATGTTCAAACGAGTTTCATATATTCATTTGAATGATTTTATATTTTCGTTTGCACGAGTTTATCATTTTATTTAAATGAGATATATGGGTTTATTCAAATGAACTTCAAACGAGGTTTCTCTATTTACAGAGAAAAAATCATTAAAAGGTCGTTCGATACTCATTCACACGAGTTTGCTATTGCCATTAGAACGAGGTTCAGTTTGGCTCGAACGAGAGTGCATGCTTCGTTTGAATGAATCACATGTTCGATCGATTCTATGAGTATGTCTAATTTGTCCTTGTAAGTAGACTTATATTGTATTAGACATATGTGGCTGGGTCATCTGAGATTTTTCTCATTATGAGTTTTTCTCGTACATTGTCGTGTTGTGGTTTGCTTATTTTATTCTTGCTTATACTCACCTAAATGCATGTTTAGGTTAAGACTAAAATTTCAAAAACTGATTAACACAACAGTTGTGTTTTTATTCGATGAAAAATTTATTAAAACTATGAAAATTAAAAATTGGTGGCATTTCTCTTCATATCCTAGGGCACTAGAGCTTTCTCAAAGTGGTGTCAGAGCAGGTTACATTAATTTATTGTGTTAGTCCCTATTTTGTGCTTGTTTAAGGTAGTTCCATAGGCCGGCCTCCATTTCTTGACTGGTTAAAATATCCCTATTGGAAGGCATATGCTATTTGATTTTAAGTCGATTGATGAGAACATTTGGAAATCGATTAGTATAGGTGGAGTCCTTCACTGAAGGTTGTGCTATTGAAGTTTATGCCTCTCGGACGGTGACTGAAAAGAATGCCTAGACTTTAAATTCCATGGATTTGAATGCCATTTTTGCGCTATGAACGCTAAAGAGTTTAGATGTATTATGAATTGTGAGAGCATGAAGGATGTTTAGGATATTTTATGATCCACAGACAAGGGAACATATACTGGTAGGATTTTCATGTTACAAAATTCAACGACTAAGTTTGAGACGATTAAGATGTTAGAGAACGAGTCTTTTGATGAGTTTTATGCCATGTTGTCGGATACTATTAATTCCCCTTTAAACTTAGGAGAGTCAATCCCCAAGTCTAGAGTGGTGCGTACAATCTCAAGGTCGTTACCCGGAAGATTCAATGGCAAAGTCATGGTTCTAGATTCCCTAGGTGTGTTAACTCTATGAGAGTTCAAGAACTTATAGTTAACCTCCAAACCTATGAAATTCCTCCAAATAAAGAGAAGGGTATTTTCATGAAAGCCTGAAAAGAGGATGTGTCGAATTCTGATAGTGACGGTGATCTTGATATTGAAGAGATTGCTACGTTTACTAGGAATTTCATGAAGTTTCTTAAGCTTAGAGACGAGAGTAGTTTTGAAAAGAAACCTAATAAATTTAATGACCGTGATAGGAGTAATAGGTATGGTGCTAAGAAGGTGGATGTCCAGGACAAATGATTTGAATGCTAATGTTTAAGGCATTATTCTCGTGAGAATCCCACTAGACTAAGAAATGAGGGAAAGAAATCAATGGTATATAATACTACCCTTAGTGAGTGTGAGTCAGAATAGGAATTTAATTCCCCCATTTATTGAAATGACACCCATTTATGGCTAGTCTTATGGTCTTAAATGGCGTGTCTTCCCCGGTGAAGATAATCATGAGCATAATGGTTCCTAGGTCCGTTCTTTATTTTCCCAAGCTAGTGAGGAGAGGAAAGATGATGAATAAGAAGAATATGAGGAGAAGGATAATGAGTTTCGAGTGGATGTTCGGGAGTTATATGCAGTCTTTGAAGTTTAAAAAGTCTAACTTGCATTTAGAAGCTAAGATAAATGATGTGCCTGTAACACTCCATATTTTTGAATAATTAATTTCAGCATTTTAATTACATGCGTGCTCATAATAATATTGCATATTTAATAAATATTAGTTTGTTAGAATAATATTAATATTTATGTGGAAGTAAAAATTTACTAAGTGTGGTTAAGTAAATTAAATTCGGTAAATTGTTAGTACGTTATAGTGGGTAATAACGACGGGGATTGACGGTATCTCAATCGGGACATACGAGTAGACTATTTGTGGACTGAGATAGGATATTTATATTTGGTGACTCGAACGGTGATTTCGAATGCACGGATGTTTCGGAATGGGTCGAAATAGTCAAAATCAAGTATCCGAGTGTATAAATTGGTTACCGGGAGCTTTTAAACTAATCGGGACCCGTTCGGGGGAATTTATGTCAATTTTTCTTAACGGGTTAACCTAAATATGTGATTAAGAGGTTTAAATGGGAGATTAGGGTTAGAAGGCATCCACTTTATACATTGCAAACCTCTGGAAGTCTTCTCGTGAGAAAAGGAGGAAGAACACAAGGAAGGGTGGAAAAACGTTATTCTTGGCTAGATTCAACAAGGAGGAGACTAAAATTCAACTACCATTCAAGGCAAGTGTATAACCTGCTTGTTGATTTTGTGTTTGTTTAGATTCATATCAAAATTAGTAGAGTAACAACTTATTTTGGGATGGGGATTTAACATGTACAACGGGTTTTTAGGAAAAGATTTATGTATGACTCATGTGATAATATTAATTTGGGTTCTTGATAATAAATCTTGATTTTTGTGGAATTGATCTTGATTTCTGTGAAATTTAATACTTATGATAATCTAAATTGTGGGAAATAATCTAATTAGAAGTAATTAAAAGAGGAAGAAATCTGAAAATTGGGATAAAATCATTGAATATGTTGAATTGATGAAATTGGGATGATGATTGTAAGATTTGGGAATCTTAAGATGGATTTAGATTATATTTTATGTATAAGAACCCTTGGAAAACTAAAAACAATGCTAGAGTTGTGAAAGTTTTGGAATTGAATGTTGGGAGTTTGAAAAAATCGTCACTGTAATTCAAGAACTAGGCTCTTGCCTATAATCAATCTATTCGTCCTTTGTTGGCGAATCGATTTGACGAGTGAACCGATTCGGCTATGAAGCCGAATCGATTCGGACCTGCTATGAGGGATAGTCAAGTTTTCAATGAATTTCGAGGGGCTTTTGAGAAGTTGTAAATTGTATGAGGTCGATAAGGTGTTGAAGGACTTCAGGAAATTTTATAAATAGCTATACTATCTCGGGTAGGGGAGAGTAGACTCGAATCTTGGCTACGAGTGTTTAGGAGGGGTAACATTCAGATTGTAAACTATAAATTTGGGATAGAAGAATTTGGGGAGAATTATTATTATTTACGGGCTAGTTGGGAAGTTTGAGTGTTTCATAAAGGTTATCTAATGAAACTTAATTTAATTAGTGAATAATTGAATATTTAAGAGTTGGGGACAGACTCGTGACTTGTAGGCTAGTGCTTCGGGTGTTAGGCACAGATTAGGATATATATATATATATATATATATATATATATATATATATCCACGTGCATGATATTATGTGAAACATACCCATCCTAGCCGATATGATATAGGTGGAGGTTGCACACCGTGGGAGGTCAGTAAGGCGAATCTCAACAGAGGTAGTAATATTTCCCCTGGGTCATGGGTTTGTGCATTCCCACACTATGTAGGGTTGGAGTCCCGTAGAATAATGTGGTATGGTTATAACTACGGACTTAAGTCTATGACTTCCATCAATTTTTGTTACGCTTTTGGGCTCGGTGGTGAGATTTTGACCCGGTCGCCCAGGTTGTGGTGGACTCCCTAGATCTTGATAGCATGCTTGCAATTTTGCACCCAATGAGTTAAAGCTCAGAGGGATAGCGGTTACATACATATAGTGAGCGATATATGTGTTTATATGCATTTGATGTGTTTCGAATATATGTATATAAAGAGCGAGACAATTATATACGAACATAAGACATTAAATATGAATAGTATTAATAACCAAAGTAAGGTTATGGGAATGAATAATAATGAGATAATGACTTAGCAAAGAAGTAAGCTATGTATCAAATCAGTGATAAACAATACCCGAAATAGGGTGATACATTAAATTGAAATTAGTGAGGAGGCTAGTTAGGCGGGGTAGCATAACTAAGAGGGTTAAGAGCATACATTAGGTGCGCATATTAAATGAGGGGTGGGGATTATCAGATGTGAGTGTGCTACCACTCTAAATATGAAGATTGCTTTACATTTTCAATAACTTCATCCTATAAACTTGCTGAATATTTTTCAAAGGTTTTGGGCTCTGACATGTATCAAATATTTTCAAAAACTCTTAGGTGTCCATCCACAAGTATGACAAGGATGATTATTCGTTCCAGGAACACGTAGCTGCAGTTGATGTGGAGGGTTGCAGGGTTCAAAGTAGTCACTTCATTTATTTTTATTTAGATTAGGTTCTCTATTTTAGTTATCAGTTGGACGTATCACCCGTGAATTTCAGACTCATGTATTTCCATTTATGTTAGTCAGTTGGTTTGGATGTATGGTTTATTAGGGGACTTTATCTATTTATCTCAACTTTAGACATTATAGTGTGTTCTCATTTATTTTTATTACTATGCATGGCATTATGGTGGCTTGATTAATATTTTTGTATGTTAATGGAAGAAGAAAATTAACACTGCTTGTTAAATTAATTAGGTGGTTAGTAATTAATCATGTTTTGACATTGATGCTAAGAATGAGCCATATGAGAATGCCATTTTATTTTGGTAGAGGGTTGGCCACCATTGTTTTAATAGGTGGGGTGTCACTGATGGTATCTGAGCATTAGGTTCTAGAGTCTTTTAAGATCTGTGCAAATTACTACAATTTCAGCACAACGTTGTTTGATATAGAGCCCTATTTTAGGACTATTGCATTCATATTTATGCATTTTCATGCTTACGTTCTTCTGCTTTTACTTTCTATTTGACTGTGGACTTATACAACCTTCAATGTCGCTTCAGATGCTGCCAAAGAGAACCTGTCAAGCGAGAGTGAGTGATAAGGAGGAATCCCTAGAGGGGGGCATTACAGCCACAGAGGTGGCCTGTGTAGTGGCACAAGTGATAAATGCAGTGATGACTTCTATGGCACATCACTTTTACCAGGCCTAGCCTCAGCCATAGGTTGAATCAATCATTCAAAATAATTCCAGCCTGTCAGCTTGGGAGGGAGTGAGGGAGTCCTTTCAGAAAGGGCATCCCTAAGAGTTTCAGGGAAACTTGGATGTGGTGGCAGCCACCTAGTTGAAAAAGGACATTACACGCCATTTTTGACTTGTGGAGTGTAGTAAGACCCAGAGATAAATATTAGATACTTTTGAGGTAGTAGGTGGAACATTGCAGTAGTGGGAGTCAATTACCACAACAAAGGAGAGGAATGTTACGACAATAGAAGAGTTCTAGGTGCGGTTTGACCACTACTTTTTTTCGTCAGCAATTTCGATAGAGATGTTGTAGGAGGGTAGTGAGACTGGGGTCTATGAATAACTGGAAAAGGTGAGGCGTGACCCACTCCAATGGATGATGTCTGCAAGGTTCTTAAGAGCTTCTGGAGTAGCTTCTGGTAAAACCTTCTCCTTTTGGTAAAAATGGAACTCAAGTTAGAGCTCCCTTCCTACAAGAAGATGAATTTCACAACAATAATAGTAACTTTGCTCAAGAGGAACTCGTGAGAGTAATGGTTGTCAGTGGGGAGTGAAGAAACAAGCACTCATAACTTAGAGAGAGAGCAGGGAGAGAATACTAGAGAGGTTCTGGTGTGATTTTGGCAGAGTAACTTTACAATTGAGTTTTTCTATCCTCCTTGACCTTGCCCAGGGATCCTATTTATAATTGGGAAATAGGACTGAGTTGGCACTTTTAGGCGCCAAAATTAAGTGGGTTGGTGAGGGACAATGTTTGAAATGTACCATTTGTCCCTACCTGTAGGCAGCTCTGCCTGCCCCCTCTGGTAGGTGCTACATGGTGCCAACCAAAGTGAAAAAACAAATATGTCTTCTAATGAAGACAAAATATCTGATTTGGTAAATATCCTTTGAAACGGTAACTTTTGGTACAAACTTTGTAAACTTGAGAGAGGAGGCCTCGAGGACCTCCTCCTCTAAAACTGTCAATCTTGAGAGGGAGGGGGCCTTGAGGACCCCTCTCCTCTAAAATCATTTTTTTCTTGAGAGGGGCCTTGAGGCCCCTCTCTTATAATAAAATCATTTTGTAAATAGTTCATTTTTTGTGAGTAACCCTTTGGCTACTCACCCTGGTTGTGTCTGACTGTGAGGTGTGTGAGGACAGGGCGACCCTAGGGTCTTTCTACTAGTATTATCCCAATACTAAAGTGCTAAGTGGTTGATCTTGCTAAACAAACCTTGTTCCTCAGTTGCCAAGCCAAAACTTCCAAGAGATCCCAACTGACTTATTTGAGCCCTGCCTGCTCAACTAGGCTACCTGTTTAAGAAAGATATGTGTTAGTACTTTTGCTCTTTTAAAGAATGACTTTTCATGGTGATGGGTTGCTCATGGTATCCACTCCCTCATCCTGGTTTATTTTCTGGGAGCTGGGGGAGAACCTCGAGGATTTCTCCTCAGTATTCATTTCCATGGACACCTAGGTGAGGTTCCTTCCCAATATGAGTTTCTACCACCACCTAAGTGGGGTTCCCTCTTGATTTGAGTTTCTGTTGGGACCCTAAGGCGGGTCCCTCTCAACTAGGGCTTCTGCCGCCACCTCAATGAGATTCCTTCTTAATATGAGTTTCTGTCGCCACCTAGGTGGAGTTCCCTCTCAAGTTAGGTTTTTACCGCCACCTAGGTGAGGTTGCTTCTCAATATGAGTTTCTGCCGGGACCCTAAGGGGGTCCCTCTCAATATGGGTTTTTGCCGCCACCTAGGTGAGGTTGATTCTCAATATAAGTCTCTGTCGCCACCTAGGTGAGGTTGCTTCTCAATATGAGTTTCTGCCGGGACCCTAAGGAGGTCCCTCTCAATATGGATTTCTGCCGCCACCTAGGTGAGGTTGCTTCTCAATATGAGTCTCTGCCGCCACCTAGGTAAGGTTGCTTCTCAACCCTAGGGATCCCTCTCAATATGAGTCTATGTTGCCACCTAGGTGAGGTTGCTTCTCAATATGAGTTTTTGCCTCCACCTAGGTGAGGTTTCTTCTCAATATGAGTCTCTACCGCCACCTAAGTGGTGTTCCTTCTCGATATGACTTTATGATGGTTAGGACCCTGGGGGTTCCTTCTCCAATTATGCATTTTTTGCGGTTGAGGGACCCTGGGGGTTGCTGAACCTCATATTTCCTGGAGACTAAAGAGGGTGTATTTGGGGGACCCTCACCCCAAAATATAGTGGTCAATCTTGAAACATCCTTCTACATTAACCCTTCGTGTAAAGTCTTTTGTGTTGGGCAGACCAAATGGCTTTGTACGCCATAAATTCAATTTTTAATTTTGAGGGACCCTAGTGTTGCTTCATCATTCCCCTTAGGGTCATTAAATTTTCTGTCACTTCATCCCAGGTTTTTACCATGAGGCCACTTATGGTGAACCTCCTTATCTGGGTTTCAACTTGGGCATAGGGTTTGCTCGCTGTGAGCCCCTCGTCCTTGGCCTTTTTATGTGGCCTTCAATCTTGTTTATAGGGGTTACTCACAGTGATCCCCTTATCCTTAGCCTTGTTCTGTGGCCTTCTATCCTGTTTAGAGGGGTTGCTCATGGTGAGCCCCTCATTCTTGGCGTTCTTATGTGGCCTTTTATCTTAGGTAGAGAGGTTGCTCACGGTAAGCCCCCATCCCTTGGCCTTCTTTTGTGGGTAAAGGGGTTGTTCGCGGTGAGCCCCTCCCCCTTGGCCATCTTCTGTGGCCTTCTATCTTGGGTAGAGGGGTTGATCGCGGTGATCCCCTCACCCTTGGACTTCTTCTGTGGCCTTCTATCTTTGGTAGAGGAGTTGCTCGTGGTGAGCCCCTCGCCCTTGACCTTCTTCTATAGCCTTCTATCTTGGGTAAAGGGGTTGCTCACAGTGAGCCCCTCACCCTTGGCCTTTTCCTGTGGCCTTCTATCTTGGGTAGAGGCATTGCTCGCGATGAGACCTTCGCCCTTGGCCTTTTTCTATAGACTTTTATCTTGGGTAGAGGGGTTGTTCGCAGTGATCCCCTCATCCAGGTATTACACCTCGTCATAGGGACACTCAAGGTGGACCCCATTGCTCTAAATATTTTCTTGTTAACTTGGGAAGTAAAAGCCCTTCTAGGTGGGCTTACTCGCCCTCAGACTATTACTTGTGTTGGTCTTGGCAGAGGAGCCACTCGAAGTGGACCCCTCGCCCTGAGTCATTTTCTGTAACATCAAGTTTGGGAAGAGGGGTCCTCAAGGTGGATCCTCTCGCCCTAGGCTATTTTCTATCAATCTTGTAATCTTGTACTGGTGGAGTGACTCTAAGTGGATCCCCTCGCCTTAGGCTATTTTACTTTTTGTTCACTTGCTTGAGGACTTCTCAACGTTATCCCCCTCATACAGAAGTGCCTTGTAGTGTCGAGAGACTTGTGCAAAAAATATCATAATCAAAATTTCACTATTTGTTCACTGGCTTGAGTACTTCTCAACATCAACCCCCCTCTAGCAGAATACAGGTTAATAGTATGAGTGCTCTGGTGCCCTAGGTACTAAACTGCCGTACCTTTTTTATTTATACTTGGCAGTTGCTTAATACATACTGTGAGCGCTCCTATGCCCTTAGAGCCTGAGGTACTAAACTATGGTACCTTTTATTTATACTTGGTAGTTGCTCAATATGATGGGCACTCCGTTGCCCTTGGAGCCCGAGGTGCTAAACTATCCCACCTTATATTTATATTTGGCAATTGCTCAATATTGTGAGCAGTCCGGTTCCCTTGGAGCCTTAGGTACTAAACTGTTGTACCTTATATTTATACTTGGCACTTGATCAAGACTGTGAGCGCTCCGATGCCCTTGGAACCTTAGGTACTAAACTGTCGTACCTTATATGTATGCTTAGCACTTGCTCAATACTGTGAGCGCTCCGGTGCCCTTGGAGCCTTAGGTACTAAACTGTCGTACCTTATGTTTATACTTGGCACTTTCTCAAGACTGTGACCTCTCCTATGCACCTAGAACCTGAAGTATAGTGAGTTGCTCTACTTTTTTGTGAGAACTTCGGGATTGAACTTCCCCATAGTCTGTGGGGTACTTGCCTATGATCTGAGCAAGTTATCATTCTAGAGTTTCCCCTCTAACTGTGGGGGTACTTGCATATGAGATGAGAAATTTATAATTTCAGAGGTGTCCCTTCTAACTGCGAGGTACAGACATGTGGTATGAGTAAGTTATCTTTTTTGAAGCTACCCCTTTAACTGTAGGGTACTTCCATATAGGCGAGTAGGTTAAAGTTTTGGAGCTACCCCTCTAACTGCGGGGTACTTGCATATAACTGAGCAAGTTAAAATTTTGAAGCTATCCCTCTAACTTCGGGGTACTTGCGTATGAGCTGAAAAAGTTATCATTTCTGAAGCTACCCCTCTAACTATTGGGTACTTGCATATGAGCTGAGCAAGTTATTATTTCTGAAGCTTCCCCTCTAACTGCTGAGTACTTGCATATAATTGAGCAAGTTAAAATCTGGAAGTTGCCCCTATAGTAGTTGTGTACTTGCATATAACTGAGCAACTTAAAATTTAAAAGTTGCCCTTCTAGCTGTGGGGTACTTGTATATAACAGAGCAAGTTAAAATTTTGAAGCTTCCCCTCTAACTGTGGGGTACTTGCATATAACTGAGCAAGTTAAAATTTGGAAGCCGCCCCTCTAACTGTGGGGTACGTGTATATAACTTAGCAAGTTAAAATTTTTAACATACCCCTCTAACTGCGGGGTACTTGCATATAACCGAGTAAGTTAAAATTTGGAAGCTGCCCCTCTAGCTGTGGGGTACTTGCATATAACTGAGCAAGTTAAAATTTTTGAAGTTGCCTTATAACTGTGAGGTACTTGCATATAACTGAGCAAGTTAAAATTTGGAAGCTGCGCCTCTAGCTGTGGGGTACTTGCATATAACTGAGTAAGTTAAAATTTTTGAAGCTGCCCCTCTAACTGCGGGGTACTTGCATATAACTGAGCAAGTTAAAATTTTGAAGCTGCCCCTCTAGCTGTGGGGTACTTTTATATAACTGAGCAAGTTAAAATTTTGAAGCTACCCCTCTAACTGCGGGGTACTTGCATATGAACGAGCAAGTTAAAAATTTTGAAGTTGCCCCTTTAACCGTGGGGTACTTGCATATAACTGAGCAAGTTAAAATTGGAAGCTGCCCCTCTAGTTGTGGGGTACTTGCATATAACTGAGCAAGTTAAATTTTTTCAAACTTCCCCTCTTACTGCGGGGTACTTGCATATAACTGAGCAAGTTAATTTTATTATTATTATTATTATTATTATTATTATTATTATTATTATTATTATTATTATTATTATTATTATTATTATTATTATTATTATTATTATTATTATTATTATTATTATTATTTTTAACTCAACCCCATGTGACCGTGGAGTACTTTTTAGCGCAACCCTGTGTGATTTTGGGGTGTTTTTTTTAAGAGCAACCCCAAGTGACTGTGGGGTATTTTGTTTTGCACATTCATTTCTTAGGGAGTAACTAGGAGATGGGGTTAGCCCTTCTCCTTCCCCCAAACTTTGAATAAAATTTCACATATATAATAAGTAAAGAAATAATTATTTCTTTATATTGAAAATTTTCCTTGGTCTGCAGGGTCCTTGTTCCAAACTTTTCTTAGGAACCTTTTTGTCTTGTAAAAAAAAATAACAAGTTTAGAGAGGGGGGTAGACCCGCTTCTCCCTATTTTTTGAAAACTGGTCAATTACATTTTTTTTCTTTGAGAACATAGGTTAGGACTTGTTCTCTAGGCTACAAATCTGTATGGAATAATAAAAAAATGTATACTATTTTGTTTTTATTAATACTAGCTGGTCTGGTGTAAAACAATATATCTGTTGTGTCTGTAAGGAGTTTGCTCAATATACTTTTTCCTTGGGATGGATATTCCCCCAAGTATAATAAGGAAAGACCTTCATGTCATGGACCCTCTTCTAATCTAGTATAGGTTCTATTATTCTCTTAAGAAAGAGGAGACATTAGTCGGGTCTACCTTTTGTTTATCCTTGGCACTTGCTCAAGACTGTGAGCGCTCCGGTGCCCTTGGAGCCTTAGGTACTAAACTGTCGTACCTTATGTTTATACTTGGCACTTGCTCAATACT
Organism: Sambucus nigra; assembly: GCA_949130495.1. NCBI lineage: Eukaryota > Viridiplantae > Streptophyta > Magnoliopsida > Dipsacales > Adoxaceae > Sambucus > Sambucus nigra. Next base: position 649,399,336 of record OX422213.1, read on the forward strand.
GTGAGCGCTCCACTGACCTTGAACCCTTAGGTACTAAACTGTCGTACCTTTTTATATATTTTATATTTTTGCAAATATTTGTGTGTTCTCACACTTGTTGTCCTATTTTATTAGGTGGAGAAACAATAACAAGTAAAAATGCACTAGGAGGCACAATGGTCTATATAGGATAACTTGACATTTTGTAAGCATTAAACTTTGTTAAGAAGGTATAGTTGATACCTCATACTTTATGCGGCTGTTGGAGTCGAGTGTACTTTCCAAAACACTGTCAGTGGCTTCATCATCGTCCTATGCTTATTCAGATGTTGATGCCACCATCATTCCCATCATGATAGGCTCTTTTCCTATCTCTATTTCTATATCCATGGTGGTGACTACCAGTACCACTATCATAACTAGCACCCAAGACCATTCTGTCACCTCCGCTCCCTCCGATTCTTTTTCAGCCACCGCCGTTACCACGCGTTCCTCGTCACTGGAGTCTTTTCCCTTTGACGGGTTGATTTTTCAGATCTCGAGAAATGAATATATCTGTTGGCGGTGAGTTGGCTCTGGGGACGACCGCCTGTATGGGTCTCACGCTGTTGTCTAATATGAAGGGGTTTCCTCGCGTCCGCGAGTTATTGAGGATGACTTCTTGATTCCAAGTTCCTTGTCTACAGTTGGTGCATCTGAGGATCCACCGCGACTTGGTTCCTCGTAACCATAAAGGACCAGCCTTCGTTCCTCGACAGCTCTTTCAACCATGGGGGTTTCTCGTCAGGGGGTTTCACCACTGAGGGTTCCTCATTTTTTTAGGCTGGATAAAAAGAGTTCCCCGTCAGAGGCTCCAGTGACGGGGGTTCCCCGACTATCAATTTGATTGAGATTAGTTCTTCACCGCTATTTGAGATGGGAGAGGGTTCCTTGCGTGGGAGGCCCTCATTGGAATCTGAGTTTACCGAGGGTTATTCACTAAACTCTCTAACAACTCTAGGTTCCTCAACTGTTCATTTGGCCATAGGGGATACCTCGTCCGCTGCATCAAACTTGGTGGGTTCCTCGTCAGAGGTAAGTTTTACCAATTGTTCCTCGACCGTTGGATTTACAAAGTAGACTTGGCCATGGTTCCTCAACCATTGGTTTGTTACGACTGTGTTCTTCATAGGTGAGTTCCTCACCTCTTTCCTCTGATTCTTCATCCACCATTTCTCCCACCAAGGGTATCTCAACCACAAATGGTTTCTCGACCCCCATGGGTTCCTCGACCCATTTTCTACCCATGGGGTTCCTCGACCGTTGGTATTTCATCTCGAGATGAGTTTTGATCCCAAATCAGATGGGGACTTGGCTTGTTGTTGGGTGGGTGGGTTCCTCAAAATTTGGGACTTCATTGTTTATGGGTTCCTCGACCGCTGTTGAGAGCGTATAGGGTTCCTTGTATGGACTCCTTACATCGACGAGGGGTTCCTCGCGTGTTGCGAGTTCCTCACCATCACTCTTAACCAAGGCTGGTTCCTCGCGACCACATTTTGTTGAAGAGGATTCCTCGCGAAAACTCTCCATTGGAAGTGGTTGCTCACATGGATTTTTGGCTAAGGATTCGTCGCCCAATGCTTCTACTGGGGGTTCCACACCCCATTTCTGTTGAGGCTGCCTCACTTGGATTTTTTGTTGGGAGTTCCTTGCACCCCATTTTAGCTGAGGGTGCCTCACTTAGATTTTCCGTTGGGAGTTCCTTGCACCTCATTTTTGCTGGGGGTGCCTCACTTAGATTTTTCGGTGGGAGTTCCTCACACCTTATTTCTACTGGGGGCTCCTCAGATGGTGGAATATCTATCACAGTGATGACCTTGGGTTTCTCAGCTAGCATTCATACCGTTGAGGGTTCCTCGAAAGGGTTCCTGCCAATGGGGGTTTCCTCGCCAACCACAACTTGTACCAATGTTGGTGGTATTAAGCATGTGAGGTTTCTCATCTGGGCCTTCTGCCACTATGGGTTCCTCACTTGGACGAGTATTGTTGGGGGTCCCTCGTTAGGAACCCATATCACTGCTCATGGGACTTTTATTACCCTTGGTTTTTTACCTTTTCCATTTAACATGAAAAATTTGAGTGGAACATATCCTTTTGGGTTTGGTTTCTCATTCACCACTTGTGGGTAGGGGTCATGTAACTCCTTATATAGGTGAGGACCCTCCCTTTGAGAAAAGGAGAGCAACTTCCTTACCTTTTCGATATTAACGTCTTTTGAGGGTGATTCCTCCAAACTCATGCCCTTAGCTGTTGATGAGTTTAGCGGTGTTATAGCTTGCTCCAGTTCCACCTTCCACGACGGAGCCACTTCCACCGGAAGCATTGTTGTAGTGACTGCCCCTCCCGAGGGGGATGCTTCTGGTGTCACACAACCTTGACCTAAACTCACTAACTCTACATTGTTTTTCTCCAAAAACTCAAGAAACATACTCATAAGATTGATACCTGCTGCTGGTGAACTGGTCTTCTCTCCCTGAGGAGCAGGTAGTCTACCTCCGGTCACCACCACATCCTCTTGCGTGGTCTGGTCACTTTGAGATCCATTCCCAGATGAAATGTATTCAAACACTAGTTGCTTAGAAACATTAAAACCTTCTTTGTCCATGGAAGTGAGGATACCTCCCCAGCGGAGTCTCCAAATGTAGGAGGGTAGTGAGACTGGGGTCTATGAATAACTGGAAAGGGTGAGGCGTGGCCCACTCCAATGGACACTGTCTACAAGGTTCTCAAGAACTTTTGGAGCAGCTTCTGGTAAAACCTTCTCCTTTTGGTAAAAATGGAACTCAAGTTAGAGCTCCCTTCCTGCAAGACGATGAACTTCACAACAATAATAGTAACTTTTCTCAAGAGGAACTCCTGAGAGTAATAGTTGTCAGTGGGGAGTGAAGAAATAAGCACTCAGAACTTAGAGAGAGAATACTAAAGAGGTTTTGGTGTGATTTTGGCAGAGTAACTTTGTAATTGAGTTTTTCTATCCTCATTGACCTTGCCTAGGGGTCCTATTTATACTTGGGCAATAAAGATGAGTTGGCACTTTTAGGCTTCAAAATTAAAAGGGTTGGTGAGGGACAATGTCTAAAATGTACCATTTGTCCCTACCCGTAGGCAGCTCTACCTGTCCCCTCTGGTAGGTGCCACCTGGTGCCAACCAAAGTCAAAAAGCAAATATGTCTTCTAACGAAGGCAAAATATCTTATTTGGAAAAAATCCTTTGAAACGGTAACTTTTGGTACAAGCTTTATAAACTTGAGAGAGGAGGCCTCGAGGACCTCCTCCTCTAAAAGTGTCAATCTTGAGGGGGAGGGGGCCTTGAGGACCCCTCTCCTCTAAATTTTTTTTTTCTTGAGAGGGGCCTTGGTGACCCTCTCTTATAATAAAATCATTTTGTAAATAGTTCATTTCTTGTGAGTAACCCTTTGGCTACTCACCCTGGTTATGTCTGACTGTGAGGTGTGTGAGGACTGGGTGACCCTAGGGTCTTGTAATACCCCATATTTTTATGCTTTCTAAATTTGGGGATTTATTAAATTTAATGTGAGTTATTAATTTAATATAAATCCGAAAATTAATTATTTTTAATTACTAACGTGACGAGAGTTAGTAATTATTGGAAACTTGTTGAATATTACTAATGAGTAAAGTAATATAAAATTGGTACTATTAAATGTCACGAGTGAATAAAATGACAATTTTAGAAATTTAAGTCGGGACGCGCCTGTGTCGTGTCGGGACTAAATATTGATTAATAAAAGTGAATAAATTATAAGTCACCCGTACGGTCATTTTGAGTGCGTCAAAGTGTCCGAAAGGGTCGAGATAGTCAGAAAAGTGTACCCGGGGGTTTAGTTTCTCGGGGCGTTTTTAGGCTTAATTACTACCTCGGGAGGGCATTTTGGACAATTTGTAATTTTGCGTAATTAAACCCACGAAATTTATTAGGTTATATCAGCCATTTGGAATGGTCCCTTAGGGTTAGCAGACTCAAAACCTTAGAACAACCATTAGAGAGGAAGGCAGAAAGCTTTCCAAGCAATCCAAGGCCAAAAACTCATTCGATTGCACCGCCACCACCACCAACACGTAGATCACGCGACGGGGGACGTAACCACACCAAATTCGTCCACAAATTAGAACTCTGAAATTCCGAGGCAAGTATTTATCTTGCTAAATTTCATTAATGCATCACTCATGTTAGTTTAGGGTTGATTAGGATGAGTTTCGTAGCCATGTTGGAGATAGGAAAATTGCATGTAGTAATGATATGAATGATAATCTAGAAATTCCCTTCATATGTAGAGGTTTAACCACGGATTTATGATGGATTAGGAGTAGAAATTCTGAAAAAAGACTGATTAGAACAAAGTTAAAGAAATTTCAAGGGTTCATGAGATTTTTTTATAAGTTTTGGCCTATTAATCCAAGAATATTGATGAAAATTTGCATGCCTTACGTAGAAGATGTTTAATTTGGGTTCATAATGTTTGTAGTACGAATTTCTGGGAGTTTGGGTGATAAAAATATGGATTTGGTTGATGTTGGATGTTAGAACCCGTAACTGTTAATCTGCAGAATTCGCCATACCTGTTTGATCGATCGATCGAACCAGGAGTGTCGATCGATCGACCCCTCCTGGCAGACTCTTATTTTCCTCTCTAAATAGTTAAATTCAATTTAAATGAGAAATAATATTTGGACATCCTTATTAAAATATTTTGGGAGGTGTAGGAGACCAGTAGGACATAATAAAAATATGAAACCTTTAATGTAGAATGAGATTCACATTTTTGGAGATATGTACGTATAAGGGACGAACGAACTATGTATAAAAAGGGGGAGGCGAGTAAGGTAGTTACGTTAGTAAATAATTAAGTACCTACTGAAATTACACTTGGGAGGATAGGAATCCGCGAGTGTCGCTTAATAGGTTGGGATAATTCCACAAATTAAAGTAAGAAACGAACCGTTATACGTGGTAACTAAATAACGAGAAATAAGGATAAATGTCATAATTATGGGTTATGAGATGTACCTAAATTTGATATGGTAATAGTAGTATATTTATATGACTGTGTTTATGCATATACTATATACGTGTAAAAATCATGCCCACGCTACTTGCTATCCTTGAGGTTACCGCGCAGGGACAGTCTTATCTCGAATGGGCCTTCATGGGGGATATTGACTCGTACCCTAGAAGATAGGAATCCTAGGTACGGGTTATCAGATCGATAGTCGGACAGTCCTAAGAGACGTGAGGGTATGTACTGACCTCTTGGACTTGGAAACTATGTTTCGCCTCAATATTGTTTATGTTTTGTTAAATACAGTTCGAGAGTGATTCCGAACTTGTATTTCCCTTAGTACGAGTGATACGGGGACTGGATAGTAGAGTATGCCCACACCATAATTATTATGTGGGGTGCTGTTAGAATATATATATTACATGAGTTTTTAATATATATATTAAATTCTGAAATGTGGAAATTACCTACTGTGTTTATGATAAGTAAGAAATGAATAATGATTTCAATTGGGAAATACTTGTTTTGAAAAGTATAATATGTTATTGAGAAACTTTATTAGCAAATAAAGCTTGAATGAGAACTTTGGTGTTAAACGGAATTTACCTCTTAACCAGTTGAATTTGTCAATCCAAATCTTACGAGAAACCTAAGATAAGATAAGTTAAACCGTTGGGAAGGTTAGTACGATAGGCGTGAACATTAGAAGAGAGGTGATAAATTCTCAAGGGAGTGTCGCACTAATATGTTGTTGCATTGGCCAGTAAACATTTTAAATACTTGCTAAACAAATTTTAAATCGTTCTTACAATCGGGCTCTGACCCGTTTCCATTCTTTTCTCTCTTGTATATATATGTATATATTACAGGTGCCCAGCCACAGGGACGTCTTGCATAGGATCTTTTGGAAGGAACGTGCTGCAGCTTAGGTGGGAGTTGCAGGCCTCTCGTTTAGACGACCTCATTTCTTGATTTCGTTCCTTGCATTTATCTATTCAGTTGGGCATGTGTCGCCCTTTCCCATTATTCAGTTGTTTTATTGGATATTGTGATTCTTTTATTTCCAGTATTTACGCTTTGGATTTCATTACTGTCAGGATGTTTTCCTTTAAGTTTTAATGTTGGGAATTATTTGTTGAATGTTTACTTCTTTGGGATTATAAGTTACAGGATTATTGTTGTGCGACTATTTAAATTGTAAATTATGTAAAGTTTTAAATATTGGTTTATAAAATAAAATTTGGAAAGTAATGTCTAAAATGGTTTTGACACTTAGCTTAATTATTTAGGGTGTTTAAATTGGAAAAGTATTTTTCGACAGTGATGCTAAGAATGAACCAACTGTTCACCTTGATTTTAATTTAATAAAGGAGTGATCGCCAGGTATTTAATTAGGTGGGGTGTCACAGATCTTTCTACCTTTTTGAAAAAATTTTCACCTTTTATTGCCTTAATTATTTCTTGGGCTCTTTTTAAACGGTGGCTTTCATAATGAGTCAACTTGTCTCTCGCAACCCTTTTTCTTATAAATTAATATTTTTCAATAACAAATAAAATCTCTCACGGGCAACGATTCTTACATGCGGAAATCTCCATTGTCACATAAACATGTAGATGATAAAATTGATGGGAGAACATCAGCAAGCTCAAATATACATAGTGAAGTCAAAATTCAATAAGCTCATGCATTTATGAGCGGAGACATATACAAAGTCGAATTCGTAAATAATATTAAGTTCGAAACAACTCCATAAACATGGTTAAGATCAATCTAAGTATCTAAAGTCATAACCAAATGTCCTAGCCACATAAAAATTACGGAGTGAATTGGATTCAAACACACGAATATGCCACACTAAATGTGCGAAAATAAAATACACAAAAATCAAAATTCTTTTTGTATTTTTCAAAATTTTTATCAAAATAAAATCCTTTTGTATTTAAAAAAAATTCAAAATAAAATCTTTCTATATTTAAAAAAAAATGACTCAAGAAATGAAAAATATAATACAAAAGATACACATGTCATAACACTAACACAAATATATAATGAAAAACAACTAGAGTATGACAAGAAAAATCATGCAAGCAATCATCCATAAGATATATCAAGAAAAGAATCATGTGCAAGCATGTGAGAGTTAATTAGTCTACCATCTAGTGCCTCTAAAATCGATTTCCTAACCCAAATAGATGTGAAACGACGAATAGGGGTTTAAGGAAACAATGGAACACTAGACTTCAACTTCCTAGGACCTCTTCCAAGATAAAAACAAAAACGCCTTAGGTAAACTTTCCTACCACAACGTGAACATTTGTAAATGCGAGGAATGTTACCTATGAGTTGAATTTTTCTAACGTCCTTGGATTTGGTTGACCCTCTAAAATAAACAATGTTGTTGGTTTTAACACTCGAAGCATTAGAAACATGGGAGCTAGAGCTATTACTACCAACACTACTCGAGTCTTTTAAAACATCTTTTAGCTTCAAAATTTTAGACTCAATCAAACAATTAGACTCTTCTTATTTTAGGGACTCCTTATTCATATGTTCAATCATTCCTATAAGGTTATCTCGCTCCCTCTCAATATGAGAAACTTATCCCTAAGAGTCTTCTCACGTGACTTAAAATCACTAATCAAAACACTCTCCTTAATGGCACAAACATTAACCCTAAAAAAATTTAAGTCCTCTAATTCTTATTCCTAATAACGGACTCTATGATCACTCTCTTTCTTGGACAATTCTAAAATTTTAAAATCATGATCCATTTCCACAAGCTTCTCACGAAAGAAATCTCTTTGGCTTTGAACAGTTGCGAAAAATCCACAGCGGATTTAAAACGAGAATTTTCTTTTTCAAGAACTTCAGATCTTTTAGCAAACTTCAAATTCAAACTATTTAAGTCCTCAAAACTAGGAGAATCCATCAAGAGAAAAACAAAATCACCCAATAAGTACTAAAGAAGGATCTAACACAATATCTTACTGCAACCCGCTCTGATACCAATTATTGTTGAAAACAAAGGTCTCAAAGGGAAAAATGTTTTGCAAACTCAGGATCACTCGATAACTTAGAACAACCCGCTCTGATACCAATTATTAAGACGATATAATTAGTACTCTAATACTAATTTGAGAATGTGGATACAAATGCGTGCTCGATAAGGATTTCAATTTGAGAGTGCGCAATCTATTATAAGCAAATTTTATCTTTTCATCCTGAACATACATCTATTTGATAAAATAGATAAAGTAAACCAATCATTGAACAAAGACAAGGCTTCAGAAAAAAAAACATTTTGTGTAAAACCTTTATTCACTTTAATAATCTACATGCCAATCGACTTACAAACTACTTGATAATCGTCAGAAGTATAATGCGTTAATCTTTGCAAATCTTTAGTGAACAACTATGATCCTCGCAAGAATCACAAGACCGCAGTCCTTCCTCTTCAGCGTCAACCTTTATCTTCAGCAGTGAGTCTCCTTGGGTATCACAAGTCATCCAAGGAGATCCCTTCTCCACAAATGTGTATGAAAGAATACAAAACATTTTAGGGTTTAAACAAATTCACAAAACTAAATATTCAGGAATGTTTGTTTGTGAATTAAACAATGTTTATTTTGTAACACAAAAAGTGAAGAACTTTCGCAAAAGTTATGCAGAAATGAATCTGGCAAAAGTCTTAGACAATCTGAACACGAAACAGGCATTTATATGACATTCACAAAATTCGAGGCGGCTCAGTCATTCAAACGATATCAAAACTTCGTTCTAATAAGAAAAACATCTTGTTCGAACGAGATGTATCTCCTTTCTAATTACATTGAAAATCTTAGGCAGTAAGCCCTCGTTTCAACCTCGTTTGAAAAACATATAAAACGACCTTCTAATGACATGCAATCTCGTTTGAACGAGAGTCAAAAAATATAATTTTTTCGAAATAAAAAATTCGTGTTCGTTTTTATAAAATTAAACATCCCAAACATAATTCTGTAAATTAATTTAAATTCTAAATTATTTTATACCTTTAGGAGATGTCGAAAAGTCTTCAAACTTGGAGATTCTTGCGTTCAGTTCGTCGTGACGGTGCATGACGATTTGTAATGGGATACGCCAAACTAGCCTAAAACTATGCTATAAACAATATTAAAAAAATTATTCTTACAGAACTTAATTGTGTATTTTATACCTGTCAATGAATTCTTTATACATTAAAATGACCTAAGAGTAAATATCATAATTATGTTTGGTTTAACCAAGAAGGGAACTTTCTTTTTAATGACTGCCAATTAAAATTATCCATCCCAGTATTTAGCAGTACTAGTGAAACACACATTATAACACATAAATTATTTTTAATGTACAGAAAACCAACTCAGAAACAGAAAACAACATTTCTTCTTAAATCATATTCATAAAATACTTGGCATACTTTGTTATTTTAGTCTTTGTGTTAGTTAAAGGTCACCAAACACTATATTATTTACCAAATTTTGGTTGATTTTATATATTAACATGTTATAATCAATACATATTTATTTTTTAAAGCAAAATATAATTTTATTTTTAATTTCATATATGGATTGAAACATTACCATATTAATTACGGTGTGTACTGGATACGCAACTTTTTGAAAAGTTTAGGACTCCAATCATTTATGAAATATGTTTATTACTATCTAAATAGTTCAAAACTATTATTTATTTATTTATTTACTATATTTAACAATAGATATAAATATTTAACCGAAACAAGATTTTAATAGTAGTTATAACAATTTCGGTTAAATATTTATATCCATCTTTAAAATATGGTATATAGGTAATTAAAAACAGTTTTGGAATTTTCTAGATAATAATAACAACTTTCATAATTGGTTTGAGTTTTAAATTTTGCAAGAAAGTAGTGTAACCAATACATGCTAGAATTCATATGGTAATTTTCGTTTCTCCATTTAATTAGGATAAAAAATAGCCACTATTTGGTATCATATTTTTCCTTTTTTGTTTTTTTGGTTAACACCCTGATCGGTAATTTTTTTGGTGTTAAAAACACCATTAGTGTATATCCGATTTTTTAGTAAAAATTTGTAATCTATGTATGAAATTTTCGTAATTTTTGTGAATAAAAAATACAATTTGTACTTAAAATTTTATAATAAATAACACAAATTTTAAGGTATACACGAGATAAGTTTGCGTATACGCTAACTTATAAGGAATAATTTTGTGGACGGAAGATCATAGTTTAGTACTTGAAATATATGTATGTAAAGTTGAATTAACAAAGCATTATTGGTGAAAGACTAAAAGAAAACCTCCCTTTCTATTTTTACCAACAAAAAAAAAAAGAAGTAATTTGCTGTACGATTCATTTTCCTCACCAGTACAAAATGTAACGTTTTCTTGTCCCTCAAGTTTAAGCCCATAGATTATAACTAGAAAAGGCAGAATATGGACAGACCCCATAAGGTGAATCGTCCCTAAACAATTTGTATAAAACCTTTTATACAAATTATTGTGTTCGGTTCGTCTTGACGGTGCGTGACGATTTGTAACGGGATACGCCAAACTATCCTAAAACTATGCTATAAACAATATTAAAAAAATTGTTCTTACAGAACTTAATTGTGTATTTTATACTAGTCAATGAATTCTTTATACATTAAAATGACCTAAGCGTTAATATCATTATTATAGATGGTTTAACCAAGAAGGGAACTTTCTCTTTAATGACTGCAATTAAAATTATCCATCCCAGTATTTAGAAGTACTAGTGAAACAAACATTATAACATATAAATTATTTTTAATGTACCAAAAGAAATAAATATTTGCCAATTTTAATATTTTTTTATTAAAATGATTGAATAGATGTACAAAACTAAGTCAGAAATAGAAAACAACATTTCTTCTTAAATCATATTCATAAAATACTTGACGTACTTTGTTATTTTAGTCTTTGTGTTAGTTAAAGGTCACCAAACACTACATTATTTACCAAATTTTGGTTGATTTTATATATTAACATGTTATAATCAATACATATTTATTTTTTAAAGCAAAATATAATTTTACTTTTAATTTCATATATGGATTCAAACATTACCATATTAATTACAGCGTGTATTGGATACACAACTTTTTGAAAAATTTAGGACTCCAAACATTTATGAAAAATGTTTATTACTATCTAAATAGTTGAAAACTATTTTTTATTTATTTATTTGTTATATTTAACAATAGATATAAATATTTAACCGAAACAAGATTTTAATAGTAGTTATAATAATTTCGGTTAAATATATATATCCATTTTTAAAATATGGTATATAGGTAATTAAAAACAATTTTTGAATTATCTAGATAATAATAACAACTTTCATAATTGGTTTGAGTTTTAAATTTTGCAAGAAAGTAGTGTAACCAATACAGGCTAGAATTCATATGGTAATTTTCGTTTCTCCATTTAATTAGGATAAAAAATAGCCATTATTTGGTATCATATTTTTCCTTTTTTGTGTTTTTGGTTAACACCCTAATCGGTAATTTTTTTGGTGTGAAGAACACCATTAGTGTATATTCGGTTTTTTAGTAAAAAATTGTAATCTATGTATGAAATTATCGTAATATTTGTGAAAAAAATTACAATTTGTAGTTAAAATTTTATAATAAATAACACAAATTTAAAGGTATACACGAGATAAGTTCGCGTATACGCTAACTTATAAGGAATAATTTTGTGGATGGAAGATCTTAGTTTAGTACTTAAAATATATGTATGTAAAGTTGAATTAACAAAGCATTATTGGTGAAAGATTAAAAGAAAACCTCCCTTTCTATTTTTACCAACAAAAAAAAAAAAGTAATTTGCTGTACGATTCATTTTCCCCACCAGTACAAAATGTAACGTTTAGTAATGCCATATTTATGTAACGTTTTCTTGTCCCTCAAGTTAAATATTTCTTGTCCCTCAAGTTTAAGCCCATAGAAAAGGCAGAATATGGACAATGGACAGACCCCATAAGGTGAATCGTCCCTAAATAATTATGTATAAAATCTTTTAACTCCCCTCCATTAAATCACCTCTTGCACGTCCCTTCAGTATAAATATCACGTCCTCACCCACCTTCATTCACACCATCTCCCTTTCTATATATCTCTCTCTCACGCTAAAGATTATGGCTTATTCTGGCAAAATGAATTTAAATGTATTGCTTGTAGCCTGTTTCATGTTTTCCATGGTAATGGCAAGAACATTTGACCCAAACTCAACCTTAGCGGCTCGATTGAAGCTAGACAAAAATGAACAAGGCTTGTCCACCTGCTGGGACTCGTTGTTGCAGTTGCAAGCCTGTACTAGCGAGGTCATACTTTTCTTCCTCAACGGAGAGACCTATTTGGGCAAAAGTTGTTGCAAAGCCATTAAAATCATCCAACGTGACTGCTGGCCAAGTATGATGACTTCTTTGGGCTTCACCAATGAAGAATTTGATATTCTACGTGGTTATTGCGATGCCTCTGGCAGTAACACCGCCCCTGCTCCCCCACACCCCACCAAGTCTACCACCACTGCCATGATCTCTTCCCACGAAGTAGTCCCCTAGTTGGTTATTTACGTTATGTTTTCACAAGTGTTTTGAAGGTTTTGTGGCTAATCAGTAGTATTGATGAGTAAATCTGTTATGTTACATGAGGCTTTATCAGTTTTGTGGTTTTTATTGTTAGTTTCTATGTTTACGCAGCAATTCAATTTGAATCAAGGATTTGAATTTTATTTTAATATCTAGTATTCATGTTATGTTTTCTCAAGTGTTTTGAAGGTTTTGTGGCTAATAGTACTGATGAATAAACCTGCTCCCCCACACCACACCACTGCCATGATATCTTCCCACGAAGTAGGCCCCTAGTTGGCTACTTTATATATAGGGAAGAATTTTAGTTTAATATCTAGTATTCATGTTATGTTTTCTCAAGTGTTTTGAAGGTTTTGTGGCTAATGAGTTCTACTGATGAATAAATCTGCTACGTTATGTTTATGGAGCAATTCAATTTGAATCAAGAGTTTGAAATTTTGTTACTTGATATGTTATGGCATTTATTTACAGTGACATTCCTCTCCAATACCACAAGATAGTCATATGCCTAAGGACAATATGTGTGTGTGTGTATATATAACAACTTTCAAAAGGGAATTGAATTTATGCATCATCAAAACTGATGAGAAATCACAATTAACATGGATAAAAAATGGAATAAAACATTGTTGCGAGTAAGTGGTAGTTCGTATGTCAGTAGGAAACCTAAAGTCTTAAGGCATATATGGGAGAATATATATGGTGCACCCGGTGTATACACTCGCACCAACAAGTGTAAGACATTTGAATTAATAGTGAATGGTTATTAGCACTTAACACGATCTAGTGGGCCACTTTATCCTACTTATCTTTCACTGATTGGTGCCAGGTGCACATACCAAATAATCTGTTTGAAAATTAAGGTTTAAAACAAGAAGTGTTAATTTTAGGTCCAAATAAAAGTGGGACTCATACACCTTTTTGGACGAGCCCATATACCAACGTGTTTCTTTTCGCAAGGAGATTAACTTGGTATATTTACATGTTAAAAAAACATTAAGAGGTGAATGAAAAATTCTCCTCAAAGTACCCCGTTTGAAGTCGGTGAACTAGTATTTAGTTCGGCGAAAAGGATTTGTCCCACATAGAATAATTAGAGGAAAAGTGAATAGTATATCTATCATGAGATGGGCTAACGGCATGGATGCCCTTGGTCTATCCCAGCCGTTTGAAGGAGAGAGTACATACATTATGCATGGTTTGAACTTTGACTCAAAACCTTAGTGCGCCACTGCCTGTCCGACCCGTGGTTCGTGTCCTTTCTTTTTTGTGCTACCTTTTATTTAATTTTTTTTTGCATTTTCCTATCAAATTGGGCATGTCTTAAATGGATTTTAATTTGCATTTTTCTACATTTGACTCAATGCACTGTATCGACCCGACCCACTCGCGAATTTCAGACAATTATTCTTAGTTAATTATGTTTTCGAATTGTTCCTTTTGAAAGGCTTTGTCACGTCGTTTAAAAGATTTTTTCTTTTCATTTTGAAGGGGATTCTTTTGGGTTGTGACTTTTTTGAACAAACTTGCATCTATTCCGAAAAGATACAAATCTCTCCTATATATATATATATAACGTTCATCCTTTTATTTTTCATATTGAAAGTTCCTCACACATTGAGTTTGTCACCACCATTGAAATTTAGTTATTGTATTCATTAAAAGAGAGCGTCCTTCACATAAAGATGGTCCGCAAGTAACGTTAAGCGTAGTACTACTTGGACGTTGTAAGATTGTTGTACCTTGGGAGGCAATCATCCAAATATTCGTCCATACCGTTGCAGAGATGTAATTGTCTTAAGGAAATACTGTTTAACAATAATGTCGATCAAGTGAAGATTCTTGTATTTTTTAGGTGTTGCTCCAGGTTTGTACGTCTATAACATTTTCCTTTAGTATTATATCTATTAGTAATAAAATACAGTTTGATTATTCATGTCAATCTACATATTTAGTTTAAAATATTTATACTTTGAATATGTCCACACATTCCAAAAACTTAATACAATTATCCTACTTGTGTGAATTAGATTAATGACAACTATAAATCCTTTTGCAAAACATCATGAGAAATAAGAGAGGTTTAATGGAGCATAATTGAAACATTGGCAAATGAAAGATGTTTTTTTGTTTTAAAACATTGAATTTGTCAAAATTTTAAAGGGAAAAAGTCCGAGAATTAGATGATGATGTCGATATTGTAATTGTTGATACAATTGATGCATGGAAACATTCTTATTTTTTGTCTCGCAATTATATTCTAGATAGATTGGACAATACTCTATATAATGTGTATAGTACAATCCAAATAACAAAACAACTCTAGGAATCCCCTGATAAAAAATACAAAACCAAAGACGCGAGAGTTAAAAAGGTTGTCATTGGTAGGTTCTTAGATTTCAAAATGATCAATTACAAGACTCTTATTAGTTGAGTCCAATAAATTTAAATAATTCTTTTTAAAATTCATGTCAACGACATGTCTTTAAGCGAGTCATTTCAAGTAGTGGAAATTATTGGAAAATTGCCTCATAGTCGAAAACACTTTAAAATTATTTGAACCATACACGTAAGGAAATGAAATTTGAAGACTTGATAGTTCTATTAAGAATAAAAGAAGAAAACGGAACTAGTGACAAGAAGGGAAGTGGAAATTATAAGTTAGAAAATGCCAATATAGTGGAGGAAAATGAATCAAAGCTAAAACGATACAACTCCCACAAAAAAGAATAAAGGAAGAATCAATCCCATTGGACCAAATTGTAAAGATTTTAATAAAATCAATGGTGAATGTTGGTTTTGTAAGAAATCGAATCACTGTGATTAAGACTACCAGAAGCGAAAAGGGTCACCTTTCAAATCTATGTCTAGTCAAGACAATATTTCAAAAATGAATGCTAAAATGTAGAATCTTTTTTCCGTTGTCTCTGAAATCAACATGATAAAAAATTCCAATAATTGGTGGGTCGACATTGAAGCGACGCACCACATATGTTTTGACAAAAATGCATTCACATGCTATGAAAAGGTTGAAAAAGGAGAACAACTACTCATGGGGAAATCTTCTAGTTCAAGTGTCGAAGTACAGGGAAAGCATTATCAAGTTTACTTTGATTAAAATGCTTACATTGAATTATATCCACATTCTTGAACTTCGCAAGAATCTCATACCTAGATAGTTATTATGTAAGAAGGGATTTGAATTAGTACTTGAATTAGGAACTTTGTGGTAAAAGGGTATTTAAATGACGAGCTGTTTAAACTAAATCTATTTCTTGAATCTTTTATTAATGATAATAAGAATACATATGTTTCTTATATGCTAAAGTCACTTGATGTTTGACTTGGTAGGTCAGAACACGTTAATTATAGATCAATCCATAGATTAATTAAATTGAGTTTAGTTCTTGTTTCTGAAGTATATGATACACATAAATGTGAAGTTTTTGTAAATAGTCAAACCTCGAAAAAGATATCCGTGCGAACTGATTTGGGAAGAAAGATTCAAAAACTCATATTTATCACAACCGTGCGAATGGACCAATAGTTGACAGTGCACACACTTTTTCACATAATATACAAATCAAGGAAAACTCTTCAAAACACTTGGTATGTTATATCAAATTCACCAATGAATAATTTTATATTCTACGCGGTTATTGCGATGCCTCTGGCAGTAACACCGCCCCTGCTCCCCCACACCACACCACTACCATGATCTGTTCCCACGAAGTAGGCCCCTAGTTGGCTACTTTATATATAAGGAAGAATTTTAGTTTAATATCTAGTATTCATGTTATGTTTTCTCAAGTGTTTTGAAGGTTTTGTGGCTACTGAGTACTACCGATGAATAAATCTGCTACGTTACGTGAGGCTTTATCAATTTTGTGTTCTTTTGTTAGTTTCAATGTTTATGGAGCAATTCAATTTGAATCAAACAAGGGTTTGAAATTTTGTTACTTGATATGTTAT
Source organism: Sambucus nigra (assembly GCA_949130495.1). Taxonomy (NCBI): domain Eukaryota; kingdom Viridiplantae; phylum Streptophyta; class Magnoliopsida; order Dipsacales; family Adoxaceae; genus Sambucus; species Sambucus nigra. The sequence goes on from OX422213.1 coordinate 649,415,990, forward strand.
AACATTTATTTACAGTGACCTTTAGTGTCATCAACGGGGAAATAATTCATATTTTAAAAGAAGCAATTTTTCTTGATGTTTTAACTCTGCACAACTTCAAAGTTACAATGATACAAATGAGCGGAAACGCTAAAAATGACCCTTAATATTTGTTAAATATTTTTATTGAGCCCCTAATGTATTTTCATTTATTTACTGAATCCTTAATGTTTATCACTTATTTCTACCGATAAAAAAAGTTAATCACTTGTTTCTAATAAGCCCTTTGGTTAAAGAAAACCATTAAAGTTCACATATTTCGCTTAATTTACCAGTTTGACCCTATTTAAACATGTAAGCTTACTCTTTTGGACTTTATTAAACAATCCAAAGTTTTTTGGGTCACGTAACCAATTTATTTTTATAGAAAACCTTTTTTACAATTTTTTTAATGTTTTTATTTGTACAAAACAGTAAAAAAAATTCCAAACTTGAAAACTGTTTTTATTTATAAACGACAAACAATTTTTTAAACAAAAAAACACCGAAACATAGGTACAATTATTTTTATATAAAATACGTAGTTTTTTCTTTAAGCTTTTATTTATAAAAACCATTTTTTATATAATAAAAACATTTAAAAATAATGCAAGGATTTTAGTTATGAAAAATTAGTATTTTAGAAATTTTTTCTATAAAAATGTTTTTTAAATAATAAAGAACAACTAACATTTTTTTATCATTTTCATTTATACAAAAATGTTAATAATGATTTTTAATAAATAGTGCACGATTTTTATATAACAATAACGAACATTTTTTTAAACAAAAACAGTTAAAAATAAAATTTCTATTTATAGAAACAATTTTATTTTACGAAAATGTTTATGTGCAATTTTTTTTATAAATAACTTAATTTTTTAAATATAAAAAGTTCAAAATATATACATATTTTTATAATGACAACAATATTTTTTACTATACGTAAGGTTTTTTTATATAATATCCAATGTTTTTAACTTGTAACAGATTTTTAAAGATAGAAATTATACAAGTTTCAGTATGGATTTTGAAGTTTGATATGTTTTAAACTACTAAATAGTAAAAATTGAGTTTAATAAGGTTAAAAATATCATTTTGCAAGTTTAAATAGGGGAAAATAGTAAGTTAAGCAAAATCAACTTTATTGATTTTCTGTAACAGAAGGGCTTAATAGAAACAAGTAATAAACATTAAGGGTTCAATAAAATCATTTAACAAGCATTAGGATCTCAATAAAATTATTTAACAAATATTAGGTGCCATTTAGGTAATTTACGCTATTTACGAGCATCAATTGTAAAAAAAATGAAAAGGGTGTTCACAATTAAGCTTTATTTGCCAGTTCTATTTTGGAGATAAAGGAAAGGAGGAGAAATTGCGCTTTGTTTCCTTCGTTTGAGAATTTAAATAGGAGATAAAAGTGTATTTCTCTCGTTTGGGAGTTTAAAGGAGAGAAAAGAAATTAAATTTTTTAAAAATTTTCTCTTCCATTATCGGGAAAACTTTCTTTCCAAATCAGAAAGAAATGGATAGAAATGAATGGTTTTAATGAATTGTACATTTTTCCCTTAAAAAAATTTATCTCTCCAAAACAACTAAAAGGGAAGTTGTTTTCTCTTCTCTCTTAAACTTCTTCCTCTTCTTTTCTTTTCTCTCCTCTCTTATTAACTTACTATTTTTTTTCTTTTATCTCTTAATAAAATTTTTCTTTTGTTTCCTTTTTCTTCCAAACTCCCAAACGAGCCCTTACATAATTTTTTTGAGAGATGAAGAGTATATAATGATAGTAAAATAATTGGACCGTAATCATAAGATCTTACTTAGTATGGGACGACATTTAAAATATTGATTTCAATGTCAAGATTTCTAAACAAAAAGATGTGAATCCTCTAAGTTTCTCAATACCACAAGATAGTCATATATCGATGATTACCAAATCACAATATATGAGATAATGTAGAAATGTAGAAGACGGTCGATTTACAGACCACTTGATAACCGCCACAAGTATAATGCGATAATGTTTGCAAATCTCTAATGAACAACTATGATCCTCGCAAGAATCACATGACCGCAGTCATTTCTTCAGCCTCAGCCTTTGTCTTCAACAGTTAGTCCTCTCGGGTATCACAAATTAGTCATGGAGATGCTGTAACACCCCGCCCGCCCGGGGGAGCGAACAGAGCGCTACTCATCGATTAAACTAAACAAATCCACAATATAACAAGGTATAGATCATCTAAATACCACAACAAAAAGTTAAAACTCTAATATCAATCTTTAAATAAATACAACAAGTATCTCGAATTAAAACAACATTTAACTCGAAAATAAAATAAATACAATATTCTAGACTTGTATTCTCGAATATTCTTCCTAAAATAATCCTCACTAAAATCAATCTCCATAGCGCCCTAAAATCCGCGCTAACCTACCGCTAAAAGAAAATATGGGGAAGTACACAATACGACAAGAAAAATGCTCAACAAATAATGTTAGCGGTGAATAAAAGGTAAAAATACGAGTACGAATATTCAAATCAAATGAGAATCACAATAGCATTTTTATCAATATAATTTCTCAACAGCACATTAATCAGCGTCATCGGGCCTCCCCATACCGCGCCATACTTTATAAAGTAGCCGAAACAGGAATATTGGCGGGTGCCCAACATCAGTGCCATATTAAAATCTCATAACAATATGCTCAACACAAATATAATACGGCATGAATCAAAATCAGATTCCAACAATAATTTTCCAGATTTCCAAAAGAATTTATCAATTCAAATATGAGTCAATAATCACATGAAATCAAAGGGAGTAACACTCGCGAGATTAAGGAGCATATTGTGTAAAACCCCATACCTTAAACCACCAAAAAGAATCAATAACAATCTGCCCAGAACTCACAGATCAAGCCATCAAAATCATCTCCCAAGAATCATCAAAACTCCTCAAAGAGTTAACACCAAAACAGCCCCAATAACACCTCCAAAAACCTAAGGTTCAATGCATAAATTAAAGGGCTTATTTGTGAATAAAAAGAGAGGAATTAAAAACATGTTTGCTGCCAAAATGTTGTACCAAAAAGGATCACCCACGAACTTATTTTATAAGGTAAAGAAATAGGAGTTGGAAACAAACACAAACTCTTAAAATTGCTTGCTGCGCACGATTTCTGAAGGCATCGATCGATCGATCGCCCAGGAAATCTGGCAGTTCGCCTTAAAAAAATATAAGGGACAAAAATATTTAAAAATCATTTAAAAATCCGTTTTAACTCTGTTTTCGAAACCGTTTGAAATTCTCGCCTTTAAAAATAATAACCAAGATAATTGAGCCAGAAAAATAATTTTATCTCAAAATTTATTTTTCCTCAATTTTTGAAAATACCCCAAAAATTACGCGGTTGTTTCTCTTCCCCATTAACAATGGAATTTCGCCCTCGAAATTCGCCGAATGCCTAACTTTAAAAAATCATGCCACTACAACTATCTCCAAAATAATTCTGTCACCAAAACTCAATTCCTCACATCTAATCTAGATGCCTAACACGAAACGATTATCTAAGAATTTTATCTCCAAAATTACGCGCAACAGTACCAAAACCCAAGACCAGATGGTGGTCATATACCTAAGCTCTGATACCATTCTGTAACACCCCGACCACCCGAGGGGAGCGAACGGAGCGCTACTCATCGATAAAACTAAACAAATCCACAATATAACAAGGCATAGAGCATCTAAACCCCACAACAAAAAGAGAAACCACTAATCTCAATCTTCAAATAAATACAACAAGTCTCTCGAATTAAAACAACATCTAACTCGAAAATAAAATAAATCTCCAATGCTCTATACATCAAAAATAAATACAGTCTTCTCAACATGTATTATCGAATATTCTTTCCAAAATAATCCTCGCTAAAATCAATCTCCACAGCGCTCCAAAATCCGCGCTAACCTGCCACTAAAAGAAAATATGGGAAAGTACACAATACGACAGGAAAGATGCTCAAAAATAATGTTAGCGGTGTATAAAACGTAACAATACGAGTACGAATATTGAAAACAAATGCGAATCACAATAGCATTTTTATCAATATAATTTCTCAACCACACATTAATTAGCATCACCAGGCCTCACCATACCGCGCCATACTTTATCAAGTAGTCGAAACAGGAATATTGTCGTGTGCCCAACATCAGTGCCATATTAAAATCTCATGACAATATTCTCAATACAAATATAATACCACATGAATCAAAATCACATTCCAACAATAATTTTCTAGATTTCCAAAAGAATTTATCAATTCAAATATGTGTCAATAATCACATAAAATCAAAGGGAGTAATAATCGCGAGATTAAGGACCATATTATGTAAAACCCCATACCTTAAACCACCAAAAAGAACCAACAATAATCTGCCTAGAACTCACAGATTAAGCCATCAAAATCATCTCCCCAGAATCATCAAAACTCCTCAAAGAGTTAACACCAAAACAACCCCAAGAACACCTCCGAAAACCTAAAGTTAAATGCATAAATTAAAGGGCTTGTTTGTGTATAAAAAGAGAGGAATTAAAAACTTGTTTGCTGCCATAAAGTTGTACCAAAAAGGGTCACCCACGACCTTATTTTATAAGGCAAAGAAGTAGGAGTTGGAAACAAACACAAACTCTTAAAATTGCTTGTTGCGCACGATTTCTGAAGGCATCGATCGATCAACCCCAGGCATCGATCGATCGATCGCCCAGGAAATTTGGCAGTTCGCCTTAAAAAATATAAGGGACAAAAATATTTAAAAATCATTTAAAAATCCGTTTTAACTCCGTTTTCGAAACCATTTGAAATTCTCCCCTTTAAAAATAATAACCAACATAATTGAGCCAGAAAAATAATTTTATCTCAAAATTTATTTTTTATTTTTGAAAATACCGCAAAAATTACGCGGGTTGTTACAGATGCCTTCTCCACAAAGGTGTATAAAACAATACAAAACGTTTTAGGGTTTAAATGAATTCACAAAACTAAATATTCAGGAATATTTGTTCATGAATTAAACAGTGTTTTGCAACACAAAAAGTGAAGAAGTTTTGCAACAGTTATGTAGAAATAAATTTGGCAAATGTCTTAAACAATCTGAGTACGAAATCAGTATTTATAGGACATTCACAAAATTCGAGGCGACGCATTTATTCGAATAATATCACAACTTCGTTCTAACGAGATATGCATCTCGTTTGAACGAGATATGCATCTCGTTTGAACAAGATTCTGTAATAACCCTCACTTATGAGACCGTATTTTATAGTAATTACTTAGTATAGTAATTGGAGACAAGTGTTGGGTTATGATTTGAATGTTAATTCAATGTAGAAAGTTGATATTTATTGTGAGTTTGCATACATATCATATCTATGGGTAAATATTGCTATGTCATGCTTATTAATATCATCTGATTTCAAAATGATATTTGGCTTAATTATGAGACTGGAACCTGAACAAATGATAATTTGGAGGTTACAGTTGATTTCGGAACGTGCGAAATAGTCAGATAATGTACCATATTGTATTTTAAAGTTTTGGGCATTTTTGACTGATTGTACCTAAATTATACAGTTGCGTATTATTTTATCGCACTATTAGTTAATTAAGTGGGACATTTGCCTTAAGCCACGACTTAAGCCTATTAAGTCTTCTAATTACCCTAATTTCCTTCCAAAACCAAAGAGAGAAAGAGAAGAGTAGAGAGAAAGACTTGGAGATTGAGAAGGATTTGCTGAATCAAGGCAAGTTTTTACTTGCTATTTGTGTCTTGAGATAGATGATTTGCTATGATAATGATGTATTGATTTTGGTTTAGCGAACTTAGGGTTTTTCCTTATGTATTTATGGGTTTTGATTCACTCAAAGATGATTGGGATGATTTATGAGGTTTAAGATGGTCAATAGTATCATTGATGTTATCTTGATGTTGGTATATAAGTTTAGCTTGAAGAAATTTGAGTTGGGGTAGAAAATGGAGTCCAAGACTCCATAGCCAATTCTTGGCAAAATCGCAGGCCCGAATCGATTCGGCCCCCGGGCGAATCGATTCGGTTAAGTCCAGTGCTCAGGTATTGTGAACCGAATCGATTCGAAATTTATCCGAATCGATTCGGCAGTTATGCAGAAACCCAAATTTTCTGGCCGAACCGATTCGGCCAAGGGGGCGAATCGATTCGGTAGCCCTGCACTTTTCCAAAATTTTTCTTTTAAATTTTAACACTTTTTCTTTAGGATTAGAAATTAGGGACCTTCTTAAATGAAGTAAACATAGGGTTTAGAGTATTAGTTGAGTTGGGTCGACATCCTAGACTCGAAAGGGTTCATCTAGGGTTCGTTTAAGGGGGAATTTAAAGTGATGTTTAGGCATTACTTTTATCTTGTAGTTCTATAAGGGTCTAGAACATCTTTAGGTCACTTTGGTGACCTTAGGAATTAACTTGAGTTAGATTTGACTTGAGGGTTTATGTTAAAGCCTAAAGGAGGCTTTGGAAATAACTTTGGAGTCTGAATTTCTTATCGGGGATGTTATGATAGTATGAAATACGTATAGTCCCGATTTAAGCCTATACATTTATTAAAATGGGAAATTGATAAGGTAAATGATAAATTACTAAATCATGTAATGGAAATAAATAAAAATGGATGTTACACACCTCTCTAAATACCATCTTAAGGGAAGTCCGTGCGAGAGGTGAAGCCCTCTGGCTAATGAATGCAGGGTGGATATAGTCCTAGGCCATATGAGCGCTTGTTTTATTTTTTTCTGCGATGGGTAGGAGATTCTGGGTGTGATCTTGACTACCCCGCAGGCATATGGCCGCTTCCCGACGATTTCGATAGGATCCCAGGTTGTCTTATGTTAGGCCCTGGAAGATGATGGTTATTTAGGGACGCGCACAGTGGGGAAACCCGGACGGGCGGTCTTAGAATCGTTATATTTATGTTTATGACTATTCTAATTATCGAGTTGGACTCGGTGGAACATGAATGCCATAAAGAGCAAATTTATGCCACAAAGAGCATGCTATTGAGATTAGTGCCATAAAGAGCACATGATGATACTTGTATTCCTGATAAGGAAAATCAAAGAAGATTAAAATTGAAATATGATGAATGATGATAAAGGCTCATAAGTACTTTTAATTCTGTTTTAATATGAATCTCACTCCATGTAGTCCTTTATCAGTTTTAGTTCCTTATATGATGTTACCATGCTAGACTATCATCCTTGCTTAACTGCGCATCCTTGTCATACCTGTCATTTATCTATTGATCACATATACCCGGCCCTGACCGGTTTTCCTTTCTTGTTGTATATGTATATATATAATCCGTTCAGGTGTTCCGCCACACGGTCGCCCGTAATGACCTTTCCTTCCACATGTTTTTGAGGAGCCGTGACATTGTGCGGGTTTCACGGGATGTTTGTGTAGTCGCCTCCGTTTATGTTTTCTAGCTATGATCAGTTTATTCGGGCATGTTGCCCAAACCGTTGTAATTGTATAATGAATCTATTATGTAACCCTTGGTACTATTTGCATGTTGTATGGTTACTCTTGACCGACGTTTCATTCGGTCCTTTTGTATCTTTTGGGTTTCTTATGTACGCTTGTGGGGGTTTCCACCCTCTATTTCTATTATGGGTTGTTGAAAATGTTTTCTTTTTATTTCAAAACCAAAGTTTTTGATAACCCGTTTTCTGGAATATAGTGTGGTTATTCCTTATGCTTTGTATATTGTTGTGATGCTGAGGATGATATTTATCCATGATTTCCTATTTTATCGAGGTATAGGGCTGGCCACCCTTTATTTCGGATAGCGGGTTGTCACAGATGGTATCAGAGCATCGGGTTCTAGAGTCTTTAGGATCTATGCGGACTTGTCACGTTCTACCGTAGCGTTCTTTGATATAGAACTTAATGTTAGGATTGTTTTGCTGCCTATGTATGCGATCTTCTGCTAAATAGATTGTCTTATATTATGTTTTAACTCTATCTCGTCTTTATCTCAGATGCCGCCGAAGAGAGGACGTCCCGCTAGACGTAAAAGGGTTGTTGAGGATGAGTTTGGTCCTCCACCGCAGCAGGGGAATATCAGTGTCGCTGAAGTGGCAAATATTGTGGCCCAAGCTGTCAACGCCGCGATGACTGCAGTGGCCCAACAAATGCCACAAGCTCAAGTGAGGGGACAAGAAGCACTAGTTCCTACGAGACCTTCTCAGTGGGAACGGGTGAGGGAGTCTTTCCTTAAGGGACATCCCCCGGAATTCGAGGGAGGTTCGGATGTTATCAAGGCGAACCAGTGGAAGAGAGATATGCAGCGCCATCTTAGGATGGTGGAATGTAGTGAGGAGAAAAATCAAATTCTCGTTACTTTCAAGCTTGTCGGACCGGCCTTGCACTGGTGGGAGTCAATGACGACACCCGAACAAAGGGATACTATGTCCATCACAAATTTTTGGGCTTTGTTTGATGGAAAGTATTTCCCTCCTGCAGTTCAGAGGGAAATGCAGAGGAAGCTTCAGGATTTGGTACAAGGGGAGAGATCGGTTGCCGAGTACGAGGAGGTGTTTACCCGGTTAGCAAGCTTTATACCGGATGAAGTAACTCCAGAAGCGAAGAGGATCTCCAAGTTTGTGGGAGGTTTGCACTGGCGAATAAAACAACATTTGCTTAGAAATCCATCTCTGGCGACCTTTGGGGATGTGATGAATGCTGCTTTACTTCACTGTCAAGAGCATAGATTGTTTGTGCAAAACAAGAAGAAGGTTGTAACTGCGGGGCAAACAGTGAGACAGGGAGGAACTAGGAGCGGAGGGGGGACATCTTCTTCATCCCAATCCTCGGGGAACAAGCAGGTTGAGAGGGATCCTCAACAGGGGGATTCGTCCAAGCGTCAACGTTTCGGTGGGTTTAATGCTGGTGGCAACAACTATAATAACAGGCAGGGTCAAGGTGGTCAGCAACCACAGGGAGGTAGAGGTGGAAATGGAGGTAGGGGCCAACAGGGCCGAGGTGCGGGGAAATTCCGAAATAACCAAGGCAGGAATCAGGATAATGCGGCAAATAAATGTTTCCAGTGTGGGGAGCTGGGCCACTATAAAAGGGCGTGTCCTCAGTTGGTTGGAGGGCATCTTCCAAGGGCCTCACAGCAGCCGTATGTACAGTTTCCGCCCCAGGCGCCTAATCCGGTTGCTCCTCCTCAACAGGGGCAATTGCAGTACGGAAGGGTTTACCATATTCAGGAGGCTCTACTCCCTCCAGCTCCTCCGGCACCACCAGCGATCGAGGGTAAGTTTCTCATACATGGGAATATGGGTCGAATCCTATTTGATACGGGTGCTACACACTCCTTTATTTCTAGAAGTTTTGCCCAGACTACAGGTTTGATAAAATCTGCTGAAAGTACCTTCACTAGCGTTGAATCCTCTATGGGCGATGGCTCATTGATTTTCTTTGTATGTAAAAACGTAGGAATTAACCTTGGTGACTTGTGTTTTGAGGCTGACTTACTCGTCCTTGATATGGTCGGGTACGATGTAATTTTGGGTATGGATTGGCTAGTGAAGTACTGTGCTATAGTGAATTGTTTCGGGAAGAGTATAGTTTTTGCGGTTCCGGGACACGAGATGTTCCTGGTAGTTATGCCTTACATGGAAGGGAGCACGAGTGCTTATCTATATTGTATTGCGGAAGATGCATCGAGAGATGTCGTGGTTCCCCTAAATTCTCTTCCAATCGTTAGAGATTTTGAAGATATTTTTCGGGAGATACCGGGATTACCTCCAAGTCGGGAAATAGAGTTTGTGATTGACTTAATGCCGGGAACTCGACCGATCGCCAAAGCTCCTTATCGAATGGCTCCTGTGGAGATGAGGGAGCTGAGAGATGAGATTCAGAAGCTACTGGAGCAGGGCTTTATTAGGCGTAGTACCTCACCGTGGGGCGCTCCGGTACTGTTTGTGAAGAAGAGAGACGGTTCTCTCCGGTTATGCGTGGACTATAGGGAGTTGAATAAAGTCACCATCCGGAATAAATACCCTTTACCTCGCATCGACGACTTGTTTGATCAACTTAGGGGAGCTTCCTACTTCTCCAAGATCGATTTGAGGACGGGGTATCACCAATTGAGGATACGAGAGCGAGATGTATCCAAGACGGCCTTTTTGACCCGTTATGGATCTTATGAATTCTTGGTTATGCCCTTTGGGCTAACCAATGCCCCTGCAGTGTTTATGGACCTTATGAACAGGGTGTTTCGGGATTTCCTTGACCAGTTTGTCATTGTATTTATCGATGACATCCTAGTCTATTCTCAGACAGAGTCGGATCACGCTGCTCACTTGCGGTTGGTCCTGCAGAGATTGAGGGATCATCAATTGTATGCAAAGTTTGAGAAGTGTGGCTTCTGGTTGAAGGAAGTTCAGTTTCTGGGGCATGTGGTGTCATCCCAAGGCGTGTCTGTGGATCCGGGTAAGGTGATCGCGGTAAAGGAATGGGGTCATCCCACGACGCCCACTGAAGTTCGTAGTTTTCTGGGCTTGGTGGGTTATTACCGTCGATTCATTAAGGGCTTTTCCAAGGTTGCTAGCCCATTGACGAATTTAACCCGTAAAGGAGTAAGATTTGTATGGGACAGTACATGTCAAGCGGCTTTTGATGAGCTCAAGGATAGACTAACTTCGGCTCCAGTCCTGGCATTGCGGAAGCCGGGATTGGAATATCTCGTCTTCACTGATGCATCTCTTCTGGGGTTAGGAGGTGTTCTTCAACAAGAGAGACAACCCATTGCGTACGCTTCTCGTAAGTTGAAGCCTCACGAGAGGAACTATCCGGTACATGACTTGGAATTTTCCGTCGTTGTATTTGCCTTGAAGATATGGAGGCATTATCTCTTAGGGAAAAAGTTTAGTTTGTTCACAGACCACAAATCACTACAATACTTATTCTCCCAAAAGGATTTGAATATGCGCCAGCGTCGTTGGTTGGAGTTTGTGAAAGACTACCAATTTGATATTAATTATCACCCTGGAAAGGCGAATGTGGTAGCAGATGCCTTGAGTAGGAAGCCTGATGGAGACTTAGCTAAGGTGTGGAAAGCTAAGTGGAAAGAACTCAGCCTGGAGGATGCAGGGGTGAGAGCATTCCTTTCTGTGATGACGGTTACTCCCACGATTATAGCAAAGATTGTGGAAGCTCAGAAAAGAGATAAGTTTGTCAAGACCATACACGCCAGTTGTTGTCTGAGGGAGCAGAGTCGTACTCAATTGGTTCTGAGGGTGGACTACGCTTCCATGGAAGACTTGTGGTTCCCGACGATGGAGATTTGAGACGTGCAGTAATGGCGGAATCCCACGGGTCCAAGTTCACGGTGCATCCAGGCGGGGATAAGATGTACCAAGCTATGCGTCGTTTGTATTGGTGGGCGGGTATGAAGAGGGATATCTCCGAGTTTGTGTCTCAATGCACTACTTGTCAGTTGGTTAAGATTGACCACCAGCGACCAACAGGTTTGTTACAACCGCTCGAGATTCCCGTATGGAAATGGGAGAGCATTTCGATGGACTTTGTTACGGGCTTGCCTAGATCGCAAAAGGGTCACGACTCAATTTGGGTGATTGTCGACCGTTTGACCAAGTCGGCACACTTCTTGCCCGTGCGCACCGATTATGATACCGCTCGTTATGCCTAGTTGTTCATTGAGGAGATCGTCAGACTCCACGGGGTACCTTTGAATATTATCTCTGACCGAGATAAAATATTTGTGTCCCACTTTTGGCAGAGTTTCCAGGGAGCTATGGGGACTGAGTTGAGGTTAAGCTCTTCCTATCATCCTCAAACAGACGGTCAGACCGAAAGGGTAAACCAGATGTTGGAGGATATGCTTCGTATGTGCATACTCGATTTTAAGGGCAGTTGGGAACAATACCTTCCATTGGTTGAGTTTGCTTATAATAACTCTTACCAATTTACTATCGGAATGGCACCCTATGAAGCTCTGTATGGCAGGCCTTGTAGGTCGCCCGCATGTTGGTTGGAAGTGGGTGATAACAAGTTCCTTGGACCTGAAATGATCCAAGACACTTCTTCGAAGATTGAGCTTATTCGAAATCGCATACGGATAGCCCAAGATCGTCAAAAGAGCTATGCCGATGCGGGTAGGAGACATATGGAATTGGAGGTTGGAGACCAAGTGTTAGTGCGAGTGTCCCCAATGAAGGGTATTAAACGTTTTGGGAAGAAAGGAAAGCTTGCACCCCGTTTTGTTGGACCTTTCCCGGTGATTGCAAAGGTTGGTCCCGTGGCATACCAACTCGCCTTGCCGGAACCTTTACAACAAATCCATGATGTATTTCATGTCTCCTCTTTGAAGAAGTACAGAAGGTGTGAAGGTGCCTTTTGGCACATTCCTTTCGAAGATATCGATTTGCAGCCCGATGTTTCTTATGAAGAACAATCGGTTGCTATCCTTGAGTTTGGGGAGTGAAGGTTAAGATCTCGTGTGGTGCCCCTAGTGAGAGTTCATTGGAGTCATCATCATGCCAACGAATCAACTTGGGAACGTGAGGATGAGATGCGGGAGAAATATCCACATCTTTTCTTATGAGGTACGCCTGAATTTTGGGGGCAAAATTCCCTCATAAGGGGGGGGAGTATGTAATAACCCTCGCTTATGAGACCGTATTTTATAGTAATTACTTAGTATAGTAATTGGAGACAAGTGTTGGGTTATGATTTGAATGTTAATTCAATGTAGAAAGTTGATATTTATTGTGAGTTTGCATACATATCATATCTATGGGTAAATATTGCTATGTCATGCTTATTAATATCATCTGAATTCAAAATGATATTTGGCTTAATTATGAGACAGGAACCTGAATTGAATTTTAAAATGTCCAAATGATAATTTGGAGGTTACAGTTGATTCCGGAACGTGCGAAATAGTCAGATAATGTACCATATTGTATTTTAAAGTTTTGGGCATTTTTGACTGATTGTACCTAAATTATACAGTTGCGTATTATTTTATCGCACTATTAGTTAATTAAGTGGGACATTTGCCTTAAGCCACGACTTAAGCCTATTAAGTCTTCTAATTACCCTAATTTCCTTCCAAAACCAAAGAGAGAAAGAGAAGAGTAGAGAGAAAGACTTGGAGATTGAGAAGGATTTTGCTACTACACCAAGAAATCTGCAAGTTGCTGAATCAAGGCAAGTTTTTACTGGCTATTTGTGTCTTGAGATAGATGATTTGCTATGATAATGATGTATTGATTTTGGTTTAGCAAACTTAGGGTTTTTCCTTATGTATTTATGGGTTTTGATTCACTCAAAGATGATTGGGATGATTTATGAGGTTTAAGATGGTCAATAGTATCATTGATGTTATCTTGATGTTGGTATATAAGTTTGGCTTGAAGAAATTTGAGTTGGGGTAGAAAATGGAGTCCAAGACTCCATAGCCAATTCTTGGCAAAATCGCAGGCCCGAATCGATTCGGCCCCCTGGGCGAATCGATTCGGTTAAGTCCAGTGCTCAGGTCTTGTGAACCGAATCGATTCGAAATTTATCTGAATCGATTCGGCAGTTATGCAGAAACCCAAATTTTCTGGCCGAATCGATTCGGCCAAGGGGGCGAATCGATTCGGTAGCCCTGCACTTTTCCAAAATTTTTCTTTTAAATTTTAACCCTTTTTCTTTAGGATTAGAAATTAGGGACCTTCTTAAATGAAGTAAACATAGGGTTTAGAGTATTAGTTGAGTTGGGTCGACATCCTAGACTCGAAAGGGTTCATCTAGGGTTCGTTTAAGGGGGAATTTAAAGTGATGTTTAGGCATTACTTTTATCTTGTAGTTCTATAAGGGTCTAGAACATCTTTAGGTCACTTTGGTGACCTTAGGAATTAACTTGAGTTAGATTTGACTTGAGGGTTTATGTTAAAGCCTAAAGGAGGCTTTGGAAATAACTTTGGAGTCTGAATTTCTTATCGGGGATGTTATGACAGTATGAAATACGTATAGTCCCGATTTAAGCCTATACATTTATTAAAATGGGAAATTGATAAGGTAAATGATAAATTACCAAATCATGTAATGGAAATAAATAAAAATGGATGTTACACACCTCTCTAAATACCATCTTAAGGGAAGTCCGTGCGAGAGGTGAAGCCCCCTGGCTAATGAATGCAGGGTGGATATAGTCCTAGGCCATATGAGCGCTTGTTTTATTTTTTTCTGCGATGGGTAGGAGATTCTGGGTGTGATCTTGACTACCCCGCAGGCATATGGCCGCTTCCCGACGATTTCGATAGGATCCCAGGTTGTCTTATGTTAGGCCCTGGAAGATGATGGTTATTTAGGGACGCGCACAGTGGGGAAACCCGGACGGGCGGTCTTAGAATCGTTATATTTATGTTTATGACTATTCTAATTATCGAGTTGGACTCGGTGGAACATGAATGCCATAAAGAGCAAATTTATGCCACAAAGAGCATGCTATTGAGATTAGTGCCATAAAGAGCACATGATGATACTTGTATTCCTGATAAGGAAAATCAAAGAAGATTAAAATTGAAATATGATGAATGATGATAAAGGCTCATAAGTACTTTTAATTCTGTTTTAATATGAATCTCACTCCATGTAGTCCTTTATCAGTTTTAGTTCCTTATATGATGTTACCATGCTAGACTATCATCCTTGCTTAACTGCGCATCCTTGTCATACCTGTCATTTATCTATTGATCACATATACCCGGCTCTGACCGGTTTTCCTTTCTTGTTGTATATGTATATATATAATCCGTTCAGGTGTTCCGCCGCACGGTCGCCCGTAATGACCTTTCCTTCCACATGTTTTTGAGGAGCCGTGACATTGTGCGGGTTTCACGGGATGTTTGTGTAGTCGCCTCCGTTTATGTTTTCTAGCTATGATCAGTTTATTCGGGCATGTTGCCCAAACCGTTGTAATTGTATAATGAATCTATTATGTAACCCTTGGTACTATTTGCATGTTGTATGGTTACTCTTGACCGACGTTTCATTCGGTCCTTTTGTATCTTTTGGGTTTCTTATGTACGCTTGTGGGGGTTTCCACCCTCTATTTCTATTATGGGTTGTTGAAAATGTTTTCTTTTTATTTCAAAACCAAAGTTTTTGATAACCCGTTTTCTGGAATATAGTGTGGTTATTCCTTATGCTTTGTATATTGTTGTGATGCTGAGGATGATATTTATCCATGATTTCCTATTTTATCGAGGTATAGGGCTGGCCACCCTTTATTTCAGATAGCGGGTTGTCACAGATTCGTCTTATTTCTAACGACATTAAAAAATCTTAGGCAGTAAGCCCTTATTTGAACCTTGTTTGAAAAATATATAAAACGACCTCCTAATAACATGCAATCTCATTAGAACGAGAGTTAAAAAATATTTTCTTCTTTTGAAAATAAAGGGTTCATGTTCGTTTTTTATGAAAGTAAACATCCCAATCATAATTCTTTAAATTAATTTAAACTCTAAATTATTTTCTACCTGTATGAGATGTCGAGAAGATTTCAAACTTGAAGATGCTTGAGTTCGGTTTGTCTTGACGGCGCGTGTCGATTTATAATGAGATACAACAAATTAAACTAAAACTATGCTCTGAACAAAATTACAAAAATTGTTCTTACAAATATTCACTTTTGGCTATTCTGGTACAAAACAAACAAATATAACCGAACACCAAATTAAAATCAAAACCTCCTATGAGAAAAATCATAACATCTTGCTTAACCCTAGAACGGAATAACATAAGTCTATTTGTCTTCATACTTCTTCTTCTTCTTCTTCTTCTTCTTCTTCTTCTTCTTCTTCTTCTTCTTCTTCTTCTTCTTCTTCTTCTTCTTCTTCTTCTTCTTCTTCTTCTTCTTCTTCTTCCCTTTTTGTCAAACTTTGTCTTTATCCGTGTGTCGTGAATTTTTCTTTTAAGTACTTATACACATGAGACAAAAACATATACCCGTGATGCACCGGGTTTGAAATAGAGTATATATAAATTCTCCCCCATAAATCAAACTCAAACTCATCAAATTTTAATTTGCTCCCCCCCTTTGTTTTTATTCGAAATAGACAAAGAAATTAAAATATAAGCATGAAATATGAAGCATCACAAAGAAGATAATATATCATCAAAAAAACATATAAATCAATCACGTGTAATGATCATATCAAAGACAAATATATCCAACTATTTTTGAAAATTTTCAATTTTTCTAAAAAAACAAATTTCACTAGTACAATATACAATACCATATATAATATATACAAAATATATCAAAAAAATGGGACATGCGTATATAGGTATAAACGATCACAAACTATGACACAAAATACATAAGCTCTACACTCTAGTATAGTATCGATGTGTCTAAACATGTGGGATGGAATGAATGGGTATGAACTAGGAACAAAAGAATCATAACCCAAACACTCAAATATGTTTAAGAAGTTCCAATTAAATGCAAAACTTTATCAAACTAATCTTTAGCCTCAAGTGACAAATAAAGTTAAATTTTAATGAACAAAACAAGCACAATGCACACAAGCCTAAAATATTGATGATTC
Organism: Sambucus nigra; assembly: GCA_949130495.1. Lineage (NCBI taxonomy): Eukaryota > Viridiplantae > Streptophyta > Magnoliopsida > Dipsacales > Adoxaceae > Sambucus > Sambucus nigra. Next base: position 649,432,678 of record OX422213.1, read on the forward strand.
TACAAATCAATAGTATTATGACATAATAATCATAACTAGGTATCATTGTGCAAACCCGTTGATCTTCAACTAAACTCGCTCAAAAGATAAACATATATCATATTTTCTATTATTTTCTTTTCTTTTGAAGTGATTTCTTTTAAAAGATCAAACAAATTAAACTATTATGGTCCCTTTTTAAAAAAAAATTCTCCTTTTATTGCCTTAATTTTTCTTGGGCTCTTTTCAAACGGTGGCTTTCATAATGAGTCAAATTGTCTCTCGCAACCCTTTTTCGTGTAAACTAATATTTTTTCTATTACAAACAAAATCTCTCACGGGAAAAGATTCTTACATGCAGAAATCTCCATTGTCACATAAACATGTAGATGACCAAACCAACCTCAAATATACAGAGTGAAGTCAAAATTCAATAAGCTCATGCATGTGTGTGCGGAGACATATACAAAGTCGAATCCGTAAATAATATTAAGTTCAAAACAACTCCATAAACATGGTCCTAGCCACATAAAAATTACGGGGTGAATTATATTCAAACACACCAATATGCCACACTAAATGAGCGAAAATAAAATACACAAAAATCGAAAATCTTTATCAAAATAAAATCTTTTTGTATTTAAAAAAAATTCAAAATAAAATCTTTCTGTATTTAAAAAAAATGACTCGATAAACGAAAAATATAATACAAAAGATACACATGTCATAACACTAATAAAAATATATAATGCAAAACAACTAGAGTATGACAAACAAAATCATGCAAGTAATCATCCATAAGACATAGCAAGAGAAGAATCGTGTGCAAGCATGTGAGAGTCAATTGGTCTACCATCTAGTGCCTCTATAATCGATTTCCTAACCCAAATAGACGTGAAACAAAAAATAGGGGTTTAAGGAACCAATGGGACACTATACTTCAACTTTTTAGGACCTCTTCCAAGATCAAAACAAAAACGCCTAAGGTAAACTTTCCTACCACAATGTGTACATGTGTAAATGAGAGGAATGTTACCTATGGGTTGAACTTTTCTAACATCCTTGGATTTGGTTGACCCTATAAAACAAACAATGTTGGTGGTTTTAACACTCGAAGTATCAGAAACACGGGAGATAGAGCCATTACTACCAACACTACTTGAGTCTTTTAAAACATCTTTTAGCTTCAAAATTTTAAACTCAATCAAACAATTAGACTCTTCTTATTTTAGGAACTCCTTCTTCATATGTTCAATTATTCCTAGAAGGTTATCTCGCTCCCTCTCAATATGAGAAACTTATCCCTAAGAGTCTTCTCACGTGATTTAAAATCACTAATCAAAACACTCTCCTCAATGCCACAAAAATTAACCCAAAAAACATTTAAGTCCTCTAATTCTTATTCCTAAAAACGGACTCTATCTTTTTTGTTAAATAAATGAATTCATTAAATACCAATCGCTAAGGGAGTGAACCCGTATACATGAAGTATACAAAATAATCGAAAAACAGGAGAACCCAGAAAAAACCTAACAAACACCTACCATACAGACACCCATATTACAACACATAGTGGATCTCCTCCAAAAACTCAACAAAATCCTAGTTCATGACTGAGATCTTCCCCTTAGACCATCTAATAAGGGTACTTATAAAGAGATAACGAAGTCTCGATGGCGCCATCTCAATACCTTCGAAACAATGAGCATTCCTCTCCTTCCATATCGTCCACATAATGCAGTAAGGGACCATACGCCAAACCCGTTTATCTCTCGCCCACCCTCGTGGAGGTTTCCATGCCTCTAAAAGAGACATAACTGACGCAGGCATGACCCATACCGTCTTGGATACGGCCAGAAAGATATCCCATAATCCTCTCGACACCCTGCAGTGCAGGAGAAGATGATTAGTCTTCTCCTCTTCCTCCTTACATAACCAATACCTACTAGACAATCAATATCTTCTCTTCTGCAGACCTTCCATCGTCAATATAGCTTGTCTAGCTGCCGTCCAAAGAAAGAATCTAACGTTAGGTTGCGCCTTAACTTTCCAAATCTTCTTCCATGGGAATTGGGCTCTGGGAAATCCCATGTCACTCAATAGAGCATAGTAGCTCCTAACTGTAAACGCCTCAGATCCACCCACTTCAACCTCAATGAGTCATACCTTGTCGTCGGATGGGGAGTCGAGCTCAACCATTCAAAGAACAAATTCGCCTCCTGAAGCTCCCTATCCCAAAGCCTTCTCCTGAGCTGAGGTCTCCACGTGACACCCTCACCGCTGATATTCACTTGATCTGCCACCGTGCCCTCTTGATTCACCCCTAGGTTATAGATTTCGGGGAAAAGATCCTTAATAGACCCATTCTCGACCCATTTATCCCTCAAGAATCTAATCTTATCCCCTTTCCCTAAAATAAACTCAGTATTTCTAGAATAATCCTCCCACTCCTTCGCAATATGCTTCCACAAACCCACTCCATGGGCTAAAGACCCCACAACCGGCCTCCACCCCCTCTGATAAGAACCCCACCTCGCTCTAACCACCTTTCTCCACAATCTATTTTCCTCCCGAGGGAAATGCCACATCCACTTCCCAAGCAGAGCTCTATTGAAAACACTCAAGTTCCTCACCCCCACCCTCCCTCCTTAATGGGCCTACCAACCTCCTCCCATCCGACTAAGTTGTGCTTAAATCCAACTTTAGTGCCTCTCCACAAAAAATCTCTCATAATCTTCTCAATTTTTTTTTTCGCACAACCACCGTTAAAGTTAAAATGGACATGTAATAAGTAGGCAAACTCGACAAGCAACTCTTAATAAGAGTTAGCCTTCATCCCTTCGATAAAAACCCATTTTTCCACCCTTCCAGCCTCTTTCTAATTCTTTCCAACACTGGGTCCCATATCGCCTTGGACTTATACTTGGCTCCAAGAGGCAAACCAAGATAAGTATTTGGAAAGGACCCTCTCTTGCAACCCAGAATAGCAACAAGATCGTCCATATTACCCGCTCCCCCAATCAGTATTAGCTCTGACTTCCCCGCATTGATCCTGAGCCCTAAGACTGCCTCAAAACAAATCAGAAGAAGCCTCAAATCGCGAACTTGACTGTTGACAGCATCACAAAAAATAATCGCATCATCAGCAAACAAGAGATGTGAAATCGTAATCATACCCGTATTCAAAGACCTAAATCTGAAACCCCTAATCCACCCAGTCGCGACCACCAAACCCATCATCCTACTAAATGCCTCCATTACCAGAATGAATAGAAAGGGGGATAATGGGTCACCTTGACGAAGTCCACGCGAACTAGGGAAAAATCTCTCAGGGACCCCATTAATCAACACAGAAAATCTAGCCGTAGATACACACCCCTTTATCAACCGACACCACCTTTCTCCAAATCCCATCCTTGTTAATAAGAAAAGAAGGAACTTCCAATTCACATGATCGTATGCCTTCTCAATGTCGAGCTTATAAGCAATGCCTGGATTCCCACTTTTCGATCTAGCCTCCACACACTCATTAGCCACCAATACCGCGTCCATAATCTGCCTTCCCCCAATGAATGCATTTTGAGACTCCGAAACCAAAGGGTCAATTACCTTCCCGAGCCTAACCGACAAAACTTTGGCCAGAATCTTATAAATGTTCCCAATCAAACTAATCGGTCTGAAATCTCTAATGTCAATCGATCCCCCCTTTTTGGAAATTAGGGTAATAAATGAAGCATTTAATCTTGGCGAGAAGTAGCTCCAATCATGAAACTCATCAAAGAAAGCCATCACGTTTGCCCTGACAACCGACCACAATTGCTGAAAGAAATCCATCATGAAACCGTCCATACCCGACGCCTTATCCCCGCTCATCGACTTAAGCACCTGCACAACTTCCTCTTCATAAAAATAAGCCTCGATACCTACTGCATCCGAAGCCGGGATCCTCGCCCTCCCAGCCCCATCAAGCGAAGGCCTCCACTCCTCTTCTTCCCTAAACAAATCTTCATAATACTGAGCAATAACCACCTCACCCATCTCTCTTCTTCGAACACCTCTCCCCCATCGAGATTTTCCCAATGTGGTTGACCCACCTGTGCGAATTTGCCACCGACAGGAAAAATTTGGTATTCGAGTCCCCTTCCCTCAGCCATAATGACCTCGATTTATGTCTCCAACTAATTTCTTCTTGGATTAACCTCTTTCATAAATCTTCTTTTTTAACCTCTCTCCCCCTCCTTTCCTCCTCAGTGAGCCCGTCTCTCCCTTGTTTCTCATCTAACCTCATAACCTCTTCCATATAACTTGTTGTGACCAGATGCACCTGGTCGAAGAACTCTCTATTACACTTTTTGATATCTTCTTTAAGCAGACCCAACTTTGATGCCAATCTAAAGCTGGCGATCCCCTTCAGCTCGTACCCCGACCACCAATCACTCACCCTCTCAGGAAAGTCCTGCCCCTTGAGCCACATATTTTCAAATCTGAAAGGAATCCTTCCCTCCCTTCACCCTCCACACTCTAACAGTATAGGATAATGATCGGAAGTAACCCTAGGTAAAGTATATTGAATCACCCCTGGGAAATGCTCCTCCCACCTATGTGAAATAAGAAAACGATCCAAATGAGACATCGACAGCCTGTCCCTAAAGCTAGACCAAGTAAACAAGCCCCCTTCAAGAGGTAGATCAATCAACTCCAATTCATCAATAAAATCAGAGAACTCGCTCATGTATCTGCATACCTTGCCTCCTCTACTTTTCTCTTCTCCAAATCTCACCACATTATAGTCCCCTCCCAAACACAATGGGGAACCCCACACCCTACTTGCTCCCGCCAATTCCTCCCACAACTCCCACCTACTTGTATCCTCGACTGGCTCGTATATGCCCGAGAAGCTCCAAATAAAACCATCCTCCAAGTTTTTAAAGAGGCAGGATAGAGACCAACTACCTTGAGGGTCTCCATCAATTCGACCACTGCTGAGTTCCACATAATCACCCCCCCCGAAACACCCACCCCGTCCATACTGATCCAATTGATCGCACGCCCTCCCCAGACAGACCTAATACAATCCTCATCCATCACACTCATCTTAGTCTCCTGTAAACACAATATATCAGGCTTCTACCTAGTAATAACCCCAACCGCAATGCCCCTTTTGCTATTGTCATTTAACCCCCTCATATTCCATGAAATGATACGTAATTTCATTAAACACTCTCTCGCTCTTTGGACCACCTCTCCCCCCCCCCCCCCCCCGACTCCCCTCTGCTCCCCTTGCACCACCTTGTATTTTTTCAAATAATTCCCACGCCTCACCCTCTAACCTCCCAAAAATCACTCCCGAATCTTTACTAAATGAGCCTAATAAATCCTCCCTCCACCCCTCCGGGTCTTCGTCCCACCCTTCTTGACTCGGGATCTCTAAATCCACCCATAGCCTAGAGTCATTTAATTCCTCCACAAGAGATTCTCCTCCCCCACCCCCTCACCTCTTAATAGTAGACTTCTCACTCGCCACCACCACATTCTTGTGACGATTCAGTGTGTCCCATATAGCTGACTGCTTGTTTTACTACCTTGTTGACACCCTGACTGAGTTAAAATTTCCCCCCACTCGACTTCCCCGCAACTTTCTTTTTATTGCAATTTTTTCCCGTGCTCCTGAACGTCTTAATATTTTTCAGGCCTAATATTGCATTTCTTAGGTAGACATCTTTCTTGCCTTTCTGACTTTCATTTACGCGTATTGCCCCCACCTTTTTTTTAAACCCGTTTTTGTACCTCTTCACCTCTAATATCCCAGTCAAAATATTATTTTGTAAATCACCTCTTAATTCCTCAAATAATAAATTATTTTTTAAATCACTAACTGACAATTCGACCACTTCTTCGGTTGTTCCCCACATTCTGACTGCCCCATACATTTAACAACATTTTGGGGACATAACCCATCAATAGAGAATGTTTTTTTTTAATACCATGCTTACTTAACTCTAAAACAGAATACCCACAAGCTTTTGAGTTTATTAAATTATTTGGTTCCTGACATTCCTTATCTACCTGTAGCCCCACTAGCCCACTTACCAATCCCACTATGGCCGGAAGTGGGTCTTTGGCTGAACCCGTCGCCCTGTGTAACATCTCCAACCCACAGCTAGTTCCTTCCTCCGTCGCCCCCACACCTCCACCATTTGTTGGCGACAAACTCTGCACATCGTCCCTCTCCGTCCCACTCACCGTACCCGCTGCCTCTACCTTATTGCTTTGAGCCTCCACCTCTTTGGTTGCGTACAGACTGACCATTTCCATGCTAGCACCATTTAATCCGCCATAACTGACTGTTATGTCACGGTGAAAATCCATGCTACCCTCCGAATCCATAACCGAGCACACCCTCACTAGAACTCCATCCCTGCAAACAGGAACGCTAAGGCCTCGTTTGCGAGTTTCGGAGAGAAAAGAAAAGAAAGGAAAGTTTTATTAGGAGAGAAGAGAAAAGAAAGGAAAGGAAAGTGACTTTCTTTCCTCTGTTTGTGAGTTTACGAGAGAAAAGAAAGGAAAGGAAAGTGACTTTCTTTCCTCCTTGTTTGTGAGTTGAAAAGAAAGGAAAGGAAAAAAAAGAAAAAAATACATTTATACCCTTATAACTAACAAAGTATGTTATAACATTTTAAAGGAAATAATAACATATTAATTCATCATGCATACCAACGCAATAATAAATTATAAGTCTTGATAACAAAAATTATAATAAAATGTCTCAAACCATAATAATAAGTCTTAAACATATAGTTAAAAAAATGGCACTAAATTATTAATAAAATAAGATATCTCCAAAAGATAAACTTCATAATGCATCACGGAGCACGAGTAGTCGCCATCATTTTCTCCAAAATTATCAAGCGTCTCTCGAAAGGGCAACCGAGCACTATCCTTGCTTTGTCGGGATTTTGTGAGAGAAAAAGATATGCATCATCGATAACATGTGAATGTACTCCAATAGCCACCAACTCCTCAAAAATTTCAGACTCTGAGTAAACACGTGGGCGAGATTCTTTAATAACTGTATTTCCCTCTCGAATTGCATGGGCCACATTGTCAAGGGCACTCTTCAAAAAATTATTTTCATCTTCATTGTGCGAAGTCTTCTTTTTTTTTCCCTTTGATGTTGTTGTGTCATCACGTTGATTATGCATTTGATTGAGCATCACGTCCCCCCCGTCAGCTGAATCACTACCAAAACTTTCTAGAATAATATCATCATCCAAATCAATATCATCAATGGTAATACTCTCACTCTCATCAACAGACCTATCCCAACGACGCTTCTTTTCCTTAGCTGTCTCAGCGCCGTCACCTGTGGCTCGATTATTGGCAAATAGCTCTGCCAACTTATCATAGTTGTTGACAGGTTTTGTCATCCATTTTTTCGCTTCAGGTTTTGCCTATCATAAAAAAAATAGTTAACAATTAATATACTATCGGTACCAAACTAATTTACTTAAACTTAATTTGGAATACTTACTTGGACTAAATTTTCCCAAACTTCAGGCTCAGCGCTCCACATTTTAGTTGTCGGACTCCAGGCAAAACCGCTCAAATTTTTAAACAAATCATAGCATTTATTGAAATGCTCTTTTAGAGTTTTCTGGTACCCATACAGGTATATATATATACCAGACGTTGGGAGGTATATATATATATATATATATATATATATATATATATATATACCTCCAGACCCCTCCAGACCTGTTCTATATATATACATATATATCGTCTACCTCCAGACCTGTTTGCTGAATATATATATATATATATATACAAACAGTTAAGGTTCCATATATAACAGGTCGGAGGTTCATATATAAGGTTCGGAGGTATCTGGTATCTGATAACAAGTATACAACATGTTATATGTTATATTGCTGGTGAATGGGAAACAGAGTATACAACATGAAAACAGAGGATACCTGAAAATTGTCAAACTCGATTGCTGATCAGAAGAGAAATATTGCTGGTGAATGGGACGGGTGAATGTTTTTATAATGGAGCAAGTTTATCAAGAGTTTTATAAGGGATGGACTGTTTTTCACAATATATATCCGGATTGAACAAGGGGTAAATAAGGAAGTATAAAAAATATTTTTAACCGTGGCTTTCTCTTCTCTCCATTTCTTCCCATATTGGACGGAAAGTTTTGGAGAGAAAATTTTGATTGAATCTGGAAAAACTTTCTCTCCTTTTCTCTCCCTTTCTCTCGGAACTAAACTCCCAAACGAAGGAAATATCAAACTTTCTCTCCCTTTCCTTTCTTTTCTCTCCATTTTAAAACTCCCAAACAAGCTCTAAGCGCCTCTGTGACACTTCCCAGTTGCGGTTTCCAGTTTGGTCTTCCCCCATCCTTGTTTGGTCGTGTGCCATCATTTAGCATAAAACATGACTGGAGCTCATCCCATACTTTTAAAACACACCCCGACCCACCCACTCCTATGGTAATGCACATAGGGATAGGTTTTTTCCCTTTTACCAAAATTCTCACCCACTGAAGTTCCTCCTCTACCAAAGTGGCTTGATCCACTCTGATGACCCCCCCCCACCACCACCACACACACACCTTACCAATGGCTCTATACACTTCTTCCCCTCTTAGGTGAAGTGGCAAACCCAACACACGAATCGATCGATTGCCAAGAATTCTGGAGTCAACATCAAAACCCATCCATGGATGCCACCTCTATAAGGACACTGTTACATCTCCAAACTTCCCTTACTTCTCACCTAACAACCTTTCAGCTTCTTTCATACTCTCAAGTACAAACAAATATGCGTAAGGATGTAACAGTTTGACATCTAGCGCACCTAACGGTTTCCATCGACTTTTCTCCCATGAAGTCACTTTCTCTACCTCCGGTGGCGTACTATCGAGGTCACCAAACCTCCTGACAAGAGCTCTTTTGTTGAACTCCATTCTGGAGTTACATGACTCGTCACGGATAATGAGATCCGTTTCTAACGTAATATTTTTTGAGATATTGATGGTCGAACTAGGCCGTGATTCCACCTTAGCTTCCTGTAGATAGGTCCTTACCTCTATTCTCTTGCCCTTGTTTACTTCACTAATTGTCACCATGTTACAGTAGACCTTTGGTTCTACCCTTCTAAACACTTCTCCCACTAAACCCCATCTCCTCCCCGGGGTGGTCTCAGGTATTAGAACATGCATTCTAGACGCTTAACCCCTGATAAAAATGTTGAACGAGGGTTCCCTTCCAGGACGTATATCCATATATCTTCCTCCCTTTGCTTTGCCTCATTTGAAAAAACTTTCCTTCATGAGTGGACGCAAACCACAGGCAACAACTCAACCACCACACCTCACCCTTAACCAGGACAGCCTCCTTTACAACTCGTTTTACTATGAAACATATCCTAAATTTAGCTTTGTCGTCATCCCTCAGACTGCCCAACGTAAATGAGCACCCTCCGGCCTGGAACTTCACCTCTCTCTCTCTCTCTCATGATATGCTCTCAAAGAGGCTTCAAGGAAAGAAAAAAAATGGACTCTATCATCACTCTCTTTCTTGGACAATTCTAAAATTTTAAAATCATGATCGATGTCCACAAGATTCTCACGAAAGAAATCTCTTTGGCTTTGAACAGTTGCGAAAAATCAACGGCGGATTTAAAACGAGAATTTTCTTTTTCAAGAATTTTAGATCTTTTAGCAAACTTCAAATTCAAACAATTTAACTCATGAAAACCAGGAGAATCCATCAAGAGAAAAACAAAATCACCCAAGAAGTACTAAAGAAGGATCTAACACAATATCTTAGTGCAACCCGCACTCATACCAATTATTGTTGAAAACAAAGGTCTCAGAGGGAAAAACGTTTTGTAAACTCAGGATCACTCGATAACTTGGAACATCCTGCTCTGATACCAATTGTTAAAATGATATAATTAGTTCTCAAATACCAATTTGAGAATGCGGATACAAATGAAAGGTTTTAATGAATTGTATATTTTTCCCTTAAATAAATATTTCTCTCCAAAACAACTAAAAGGGAAGTTGTTTTCTCTTCTCTCTTAAACTTATTCCTCTTCTTTTCTTTTCTCTCCTCTCTTATTAACTTACTATTTTTTTCTTTTATCTCACAATAAAATTTTTCTTTCGTTTCCTTTTTCTTCCAAACTCCCAAATGAGCCCTTACATAATTTTTTTTAGAGATGAAGAGTATATAATGATAGTAAAATAATTGGACCGTAATCATAAGATCTTACTTAGTATGGGGGGACATTTAAAATATTGATTTCAATGTCAAGATTTCTAAACAAAAAGAGGTGAATCCTCAAGGTTTCTCAATACCACAAGATAGTCATATATCAATGATTACCAAATCACAATATATGCGATAATGTAGAAATGTAGAAGACGGTTGATTTACAGACGACTTGATAACCTCCACAAGTATAATGCGATAATGTTTGCAAATCTCTAATGAACAACTATGATCCTCGTAAGAATCAAAAGACCGCAGTCATTGCTTCAGCCTCAGCCTTTGTCTTCAACAGTTAGTCCTCTCGTGTATCACAAATTAGCCATGGAGATGCTGTAACACCCCGCCCGCCCGGGGGAGCGAACAGAGCGCTACTCATCGATAAAACTAAACAAATCCACAATATAACAAGGTATAGAGCATCTAAATACCACAACAAAAAGATAAAACACTAATCTCAATCTTTAAATAAATACAACAAGTCTCTCAAATTAAAACAACATTTAACTCGAAAATAAAATAAATCTCCAATGCTCTATACATAAAAAATAAATACAATCTTCTCAACTTGTATTCTCGAATATTCTTCCTAAAATAATCCTCGCTAAAATCAATCTCCATATCGCCCTAAAATCCGCGCTAACCTACCAGTAAAAGAAAATATGGGGAAGTACACAATACGACAAGAAAAATGCTCAACAAAAATGTTAGCGGTGAATAAAAGGTAAAAATACGAGTACGAATATTCAAATCAAATGCGAATCACAATAGAATTTTTATCAATATAATTTCTCAACAGCACATTAATCAGCGTCACCAGGCCTCACAATACCGCGCCATACTTTATCACGTAGCCGGAACAGGAATATTGGCGGGTGCCCAACATGAGTGCCATATTAAAATCTCATAACAATATGCTCAACAAAAATATAATACCACATGAATCAAAATCAGATTCCAACAATAATTTTCCATATTTCCAAAAGAATTAATGAATTCAAATATGAGTCAATAATCACATGAAATCAAAGGGAGTAACACTCGCGAGATTAAGGAGCATATTGTGTAAAACCCCATACCTTAAACCACCAAAAAGAACCTTAAACCACCAAAAAGAACCAACAACAATCTGCCCAGAACTCACAGATTAAGCCATCAAAATCATCTCCCAAGAATCATCAAAACTCCTCCAAGAGTTAACACCAAAACAGCCCCAAGAACACCTCCAAAAACCTAAGATTCAATGCATAAATTAAAGGGCTTGTTTGTGAATAAAAAGAGAGGAATTAAAAACATGTTTGCTGCCAAAATGTTGTACCAAAAAGGATCACCCACGACCATATTTTATAAGGCAAAGAACTAGGAGTTGGAAACAAACACAAACTCTTAAAATTGCTTGCTGCGCACGATTTTTGAAGGCATCGATCGATCGATCGCCCAGGAAATCTAGCAGTTCACCTTAAAAAATATAAGGGACAAAACTATTTAAAAATCAATTAAAAATCCGTTTTAACTCCGTTTTCGAAACCGTTTGAAATTCTCGCCTTTAAAAATAATAACCAAGATAATTGGGCCAGAAAACTAATTTTATGTCAAATTTTATTTTTCCTCAAGTTTTGAAAATACCCCAAAAATTACGCGGTTGTTACATTTCCCCATTAACAATGGAATTTCGCCCTCGAAATTCGCCAAATGCCTAACTCTCAATAATCATGCCACTACAACTATCTCCAAAATAATTCTGTCAACAAAACTCAATTCCTCACATCTAATCTAGATGCCTAACACGAAAAGATTATCTAAAAATTTTATATCAAAAATTACGCGCAACAGTCCCAAAACCCAAGACCAGAGGGTGGTCGTATACCTAAGCTCTGATAACATTCTGTAACACCCCGTCCACCCAAGGGGAGCGAACGGAGCGCTACTCGTCGATAAAACTAAACAAATCCACAATATAAGAAGGCATAGATCATCTAAATCACACAACAAAAAGAGAAACCACTAATCTCAATCTTCAAATAAATACAACAAGTCTCTCGAATTAAAACAACATCTAACTCGAAAATAAAATAAATCTCCAATGCTCTATACGTCAAAAATAAATACAATCTTCTCAACATGTATTATCGAATATTCTTTCCAAAATAATCCTCGCTAAAATCAATCTCCATAGTGCCCCAAAATCCGCGCTAACCTGCCATTAAAAGAAAATATGGGGAAGTACACAATACGACAGGAAAGATGCGCAAAAATAATGTTAGCGGTGAATAAAACGTAACAATACGAGTACGAAAATTCAAAACAAATGCGAATTACAATATCTTTTTTATCAATATAATTTCTCAACAACACATTAATTAGCGTCACCAGGCCTCACCATATCGCTCCATACTTTATCAACTAGACGAAACAGGAATATTTGAGGGTGCCCAACATGAGTGCCATATGAAAATCTCATGAAAATATGCTCAATACAAATATAATACCACATGAATCAAAATCAGATTCCAACAATAATTTTCTAGATTTCCAAAAGAATTTATCAATTCAAATATGAGTCAATAATCACATGAAATCAAAGGGAGTAACACTCGCGAGATTAAGGACCGTATTGTGTAAAACCCCATACCTTAAACCACCCAAAAGAACCAACAATAATATGCATAGAACTCAGAGATTAAGCCATCAAAATCATCTCCCCAGAATCATTAAAACTCCTCAAAGAGTTAACACCAAAACAACCCCAAGAACACCTCCAAAAACCTAAAGTTAAATGCATAAATTAAAGGGCTTGTTTGTGTATAAAAATATAGAAATTAAAAACTTGTTTGCTGCCGTAAAGTTGTACCAAAAAGGGTCACCCTCGACCTTATTTTATAAGGCAAAGAAGTAGGAGTTGGAAACAAACACAAACTCTTAAAATTGCTTGTTGCACACGATTTCTGAAGGCATCGATCGATCAACCCCAGGCATCGATCGATCGATCGCCCAGGAAATTTGGCAGTTCGCCTTAAAAACTATAAGGGACAAAAATATTTAAAAATCATTTAAAAATCCGTTTTAACTCCGTTTTCGAAACCATTTGAAATTCTCGCCTTTAAAAATAATAACCAACACAATTGAGCCAGAAAAATAATTTTATCTAAAAATTTATTTTTTCCCTATTTTTGAAAATACCCAAAAAATTACGTGGGTTGTTACAGATGACTTCTCCACAAAGGTGTATAAAAGAATACAAAACGTTTTAGGGTTCAAATGAATTCACAAAACTAAATATTCAGGAATATTTGTTTGTGAATTAAACAGTGTTTTGCAACACAAAAAGTGAAGAACTTTTGCAACAGTTATGTAGAAACAAATTTGGCAAATGTCTTAAACAATCTGAGTATGAAATAGGTATTTATAGGACATTCACAAAATTCGAGGCGACGTAGTTGTTCGAATAATATCACAACTTCGTTCTAACGAGATATGCATCTCGTTTCAACGAGATTCGTGTTATTTCTAACGACATTAAAAAATCTTAGGCAGTAAGCCCTTATTTGAACCTTGTTTGAAAAATATATAAAACGACCTCCTAATAACATGCAATGTCATTAGAACGAGAGTTAAAAAAATATTTTCTTCTTTTCAAAATAAAGAGTTCATGTTCGTTTTTTATAAAAGTAAACATCCCAAGCATAATTCTTTAAATTAATTTAAACTCTAAATTATTTTCTACCTTTATGAGATGTCGAGAAGATTTCAAACTTGAAGATGCTTGAGTTCGGTTTGTCTTGACGGTGCATGATGATTTATAATGAGATATAACAAATTAAACTAAAACTATGCTCTGAACAAAATTACAAAAATTTGTAACACCCCGTATTTTTGTACATTTAATATTTAATTAATTCAGAATTTTTAAATTATTTGTGTGTTGTAATTTTAATTGAATTAATTATGGAAATATATTTATTTAAATATTAATCGGGGAGTGAATGGTTAATGTTTAGGGAAATTTATTTATTAAATGAATAGAAATAATTTAATTACGTCATTTCGAGTATTAATGACGAGGTATACACTTATCCCAGCAGGGAGTCGGTATAAACTAAATTGGGTGTGAGATAAGGATTTTTATATATTAATTCGGATGCCAATTCTGAGTGCGCGGTTGAGTCCGGATGGGTCGAGATAGTCAGAAAAGAGTACCCGGGGGTAGTAATTGGGTCTCGGGGTAATTTTGGGCATAGCCGGGCCCACACTGGGTGATTTGGGCCACTTTAATTAAGCCCGTTAGGCTAAAAACGGGATGAAGGGTTTTTAACCTAAGTGAGGGATTAGGAAATCAGCAGCCAACACAACTCTAAACCTAGGGTTTGAGAGGGGATTTGGGGGAAAGCAAATCAAGAACAAATTGGAGGTTTTTGGAGCCAAATTGAGGGACGGAAACAACGGATCAGACACTACAAACACTTTGAGGCAAGTGGTTAACTGTTTTGATTCTTAAAGCATGATAATCAATTCATATCATATTGATGTGTAAACCAGAATTCGTTTTTGGGTGTAAATGGGTACAAAATGGGGTTTTTGTTTTTGAAATACTTGAATGAGATTCAAAGTAAGATTTAGATGGGTGATTGATATCTGAATATGTATATATGATTTGAACGAGAAATACAGAACATAAAAGAGTGGAAATCGAATCTGGAAATTGGGATTTAAAACAGATAATTAAATTTTATGGAGAAAGACCCATTTCGAAAATTATGAGATAATTAGAGAAGTTGATTATCTTAATGGTCTCTATGATGAATAGGATGTGGATTAACCATGTGTAGATGATGGGATGATGTAATTAGAGGTTTAAATTATGGTTTAAAAACCTTGAAGTTCGTTAATGGTG
The DNA here is from genome assembly GCA_949130495.1 of Sambucus nigra. Lineage (NCBI taxonomy): Eukaryota > Viridiplantae > Streptophyta > Magnoliopsida > Dipsacales > Adoxaceae > Sambucus > Sambucus nigra. The sequence continues at coordinate 649,447,834 of OX422213.1, forward strand.
GAAAACAGTGGGGAAGAAGAGCTGTAACGAAGGGGTCGATCGATCGATCGGGGGCATCGATCGATCGATGATGGGAAATTCTGGCCAGTTCGGCCTGTGTGTGATATAAGGGAAAATTAATTATAAATTAGTTCCATACTATAAATTGTGATAATTAATCTTGAAACACCTATTCCTAGTAATTATGGGAAAGAGTAATTGGGACTAGGATGAATTTATGTGGAACATTTAATGGATAAATTTGAGAGACTTTATTCCAAAATAGTGAGGTACGGATCAAGTGAGTGAATCCGGGTATATTGGTAAAGCAACCCAAGGTAGTGAATTAAGTTTGGAGATAAACTAAGTAATTTAGAGTCGGGATATAGACTCGGGAAATATTTAATTTCGGGCCAAGTGAATCGAGTCCGGATATGTTATTAATTATAGGCAAATATAATTGGGAAAATTATAGAAATAAAGGTGTGACACATTGTAGGCAAAAATGTGGGTATTATATTATGAGATGTGAATTGGACCAAGTGAGCGAGTCCGGGTATGTTGGTTATGTGACATCAAGGTAATAAATTAATTATTGAGAGAAAGTAATTAGTTTGGAGTCGGAACATTGACTCCGAAAATGTGGAGGTAAGGGCCAAGTGAGAGAGTCCGGGAATAATGGTTGGGTGACACCAAGTTATTAAATTAATATATGTGATAATTAATTTAATTAGAGACGGATTTGCAGACTCGGATATGTGTTGATTAATTAATGTGTAAATTAATTAAATAAAAGTCAGATTGTAGACTCGGGTAAGTATTAAAGTAATGGGTGTAATAATTAATTTAATTAGAGTTGGACAATAGACTCGGGGAGATATTAAATTAAAATGTGTGTTAATTAATTTAATTAGAGTTGGGTGATGGATTCGGGGAGATATTAAATTAATAGGTGTGTTAATTAATTTAATTGGAGTCGGACCATAGGCTCAGGGAAAGTATTATATACATTGAAGTGTGAGAAATATATTAGGGTCGGACCATAGACTCGGGAAGACGGTAAATTATTAAGTGAGAAAATTAATTACGTTGAGTCGAGCCACAGACCCGGGAAATTTTAGGCAGTATACGGGATATTTAGTACACGGTAAAGCCGGAGTTTATATTATATATATACGGTGTAGTGATAGTATATATATACTTGTATATATTGTGTGTGACATTTAATATCAGTGACTAGATATTTATTCAAATTATATACTCTAATGCTGTCAAGGGAGGTTGCGCAATGTGGGTGAATCCCCTAGCTTGAGGAGTAGAGTGAGTATATCACCAAGTCATAGCGTCCGGTACATGGGTGAGGAGATTATCTCACTTTCAGGAAGGAATATGACCGCCTCCAATTCGTTTATGTAGTAGACCAGGTTGGTGAGCGAATCCAACTTGGAAAACTAGGTTTTGTGTGAGCACACCTAGTGAGATGGCATTTTAGAGTGAATCATCCGGTGAGGGTATACTCGGAAGGATGGATACACGCATGATATATGTGTGGATGTTAGTAAAGGTACGTATAATATGGTTGTAAATATTATATGTAGGTGATAATACAGTGTGTGATGTATTTACCTTATATAACTCGGGTTACGGTTATATGCTGTTAATTAATGAGAAATTAATTAAGTTATTCATTTACTGGAATAATACAGTGTGTGATGTATTTACTTTATATAACTTGTGAGACGGTTATAGGCTATTATTTAAGAGGAATTAATTAAGTTAATTGTGAAATAACTTATAATTCAAGAATCATTATACTCGGGTTAGAGTAATATGGTAAGGGAAGGTTATATCAGGACTAGTTGGACGGGTTAGTACAACTAGGAGGGGTTAAGGTAACCGGTAGGTGTGCACAATAGTGGAGGGGTGAGAATGTCCTCAAGGGAGTGCGACACTAACTTAAATATAAAGCGCATTCATGCATTTTATATTACTGCAGTTAATTCACTTGCTAAATATTTTCAAAATGTTTTGGGTTCTAACCCTTGCTATAAAACTATTTTCAAAACCTTTTAGGTGTCCAGCCACAGGGACGCCAGGATTGATATTCTATTCCAGGGACACGGAGCTGCGGCATATGTGGATGCTAGCAGGAGTTTGGATTAGACGCATCATTCATTCATTCCTAGAGTAGGAATCTTGTATCAGTTTCAGTTTTATTTAGGGCTTGTCGCCCAGACTTCTTGGTACAGTTTTCAGGTGTAATTTATTCAGGTGTTGAATATTTGTAATGGATTATTTATTTGGTGGCCAGTGATTTATTCGGCAAGTTGTGTAATTATTATTCTATTTACTTTCATTCAGTTGTGTGAATGGTTTATATTTTAATTCCGCATGTATTGTTTTGTTTAATTAAAAAGTTAAAATTGGCACCAGTTTTTGGAATACTAGGTGGTTAGTAAGTTTTAAAAAGTTTTTCGACAGTGATGCTAAGGATGATCCAACTGGGATTCCTGTTTTAATTTGGTATAGGACTGATCACCCGGTATTTTATTAGGCGGGGTGTCATAGATGGTATCAGAGCATCAGGTTCTAGTGTCCTTAAGATCTGTGCAACTTTTCACGTTTCGGCTTAGCAATCTTTGATATAGAGCCCTATCATAGGATTGTTGTATTCTCATACGTATGCGCATATACATTCTTCTGCGAATTTATATTTGAAAGTGAACTCATACAATTCGATTCTCATTCCATATGACGCCCAGGAGAGGAAGAGCAGCTAGGGAAGCAGGGGGAGGTGAGACGAGGGAGGCTCGTCAGGAGTAAGAGTTACGGCAGCAACTGCCAAAGATAATTTTTGGCAGCACAGGTAACCGAACTAATGGCGCGGGTGATTGAAACGACGGTAGTCGCAAACGACAAGGTACTTTCCACGGGATCCGCCACAAGTGTTAGTGGCATCGATGTTCAGACTCACGCGGGGTCGTTGGGTGCAAACAAGAAAGAGAAGTTATTTTCAGTGGGAACCCACCAGAGTTGCGAGGAGGTTCAGGTGTAGTACTAGCATGTCAAGGAAGAGAGGTATCCAGCGTCACCTACACATGGGAGATTGCGAGGGGGTGCGAAAATAAATGCTAACCACTTTTAGTTAATGGGAGCGGCGCTACAGTGGTGGGGGTCGATCACCACAGTTGAGGAGAGGGACACACTAGCTACTGCAGAGTTTTGGGTGCGGTTCGACCGCAAGTATTTTTCCTTCAGCGGTCGAGATCGAAATGAGGAGAAAATTTTGGGAGGAGACTCAAAGGGAGACCGTTCAGTGGTTGATTACGAGGAAGATTTCACTCGTTGGCAAATTTTTACCGGATGAGGTAAGCGAGGAAAAGAGAAAGAAAACAAAGTTTATGGATGGGTTAGTCTGGAGAATCAGACAACATTTAATTGTTAATTCCGCATTAGTAGGTTATACTGATGTCATTAACGCAACACTCCGGCGCTGTTGGGAATATTACTTCCACGCGAAAGGAAGCGGGAAGGGAGTGGGGATTAACCAGTCGGATGAGGCAGAAGGGAACAATACCAGTGGGGTATCCCAGTAGCAGACTGGGGGGAGATCAGGGGCAGGATTTCCGGTAAGGAAATCATGCCAAACGATCTAGAACTGGAGGCTATTGGCGGGATGGCCAGGAAATTCCAACAAGGTTGGCATGGAAGGGATCAGTGGCAGGGTGAACATATTAGAAAGTGTTTCGTTTGTGGGAAAAGTGAGTCACATGAAGAGATATTGCCTTAAGCAAGGCAGGGGTCAACTACAGGACGAGGTCCTGGATGTACAGCCACTAAAGCAAGTCACGGGTGCATTCGGGCAGGGAGAAGCTGCTCCGGAAATCGACAACCAGCCGTTGCAGCTGGAGTATAGAAGTAATTATTTTACCCTAGGGGCATGGGGTATATTGTTGAGTGACAAAGAGGATGTCACAGTATAAGACTTATTTTTCACTAGAGTTCGCAGGTGAGTCGAACTTAGTGGGTGCGTTGGCGGTAGCAACCATAGCATGTGGGTAAACTTTCCGTAGGATAGAGGAGTTCCTTAGTGTTCTTCATGGGAGAGTGGAGGCGTACACTGAGTGATTGGTTGAATTATGCGAGGAATTACTACTTTCGAGAATTATGGGAGTAGGGTTGATAATACTTTTTAAACATCGGCTGGATAGCGATGGAATTTAACTATTGTGGATAGTGGAGTTAAATTTTGGTGTCCGCGACACCAGGGTATGGTTGGTACTAGGTATCACCTGAGAGGGCGTATAGCCTATATATATGTGGGTATATATGCTGTATTACGTGGTGAAATAGCACATAGTGAGGTTTTGTGTTCTCACATTTTATCCCGGTAAGTGGGGATGTTTACTGAAGTGAATCAGGGTGGTTAAATTGATTTTCAAGCAAAGAGAGATAGCTCGGGGTTTATTTTGCGCAAGGACTAGTGGTAGTAAGGGCGCGGTATTTCATGTTGTCTTCGGTAGCATAAGGGTAAGTGTATATACTTTTGTGTTGAGAGACAAGTATTTTGCAGGAAGATGTTTGGACGTTAGTACATGGGTTAGGTACCTGGGCAGTAGATATATATGTATATATAAAAATATATGTGATATGACTACGGGTTTGAAGTTATATTGAGGGTTACGACTAGCATAGTCGGGTGACTTTCGTGCGATAGAGTGCGGGGATAGGGTGTATGGGCACCCGGGTTAATTAAGACAAATTTTGTGCGGTTAAGCACGGGTATAGGGTGTATGGGCGCCCTGACAAGGTTTAAATGCGTGCTTGAGTAACGTATGGTTAGAAGCGGATGTGATAGATATAACAGTCTTGAAGGCACTTGAATAGTGAGTAATACGTGAATACTGGAACACTAGGTTTATCTTAATTTCGAGGACGAAATTCCTTTGTAAGGGGGGAAGTATGTAACACCCCGTATTTTTGTACATTTAATATTTAATTAATTCGGAAATTTTAAATTACTTGTGTGTTGTAATTTTAATTGAATTAATTATGGCAATATATATATTTAAATATTAATCGGGGAGTGAATGGTTAATGTTTAGGGAAATTTATTTATTAAGTGAATAGTAATAATTTAATTATGTCATTTCGAGTATTAATGACGAGGTATACACTTATCCCAGCAGGGAGTCGGTATAGACTAAATTGGGTGTGAGATAAGGATTTTTATAAATTAATTCGGATGCCAATTCTGAGTGCGCGGTTGAGTCCGGATGGGTCGAGATAGTCAGAAAAGAGTACCCGGGGGTAGTAATTGGGTCTCGGGGTAATTTTGGGCATAGCCGGACCCACACGAGGTGAGTTGCACCACTTTAATTAAGCCCATTACGCTAAAAACGGGATGGAGGGTTTTTAACCTAAGTGAGGGATTAGGAAATCAGCAGCCAACACAACTCTAAACCTAGGGTTTGAGAGGGGATTTGGGGGAAAGCAAATCAAGAACAAATTGGAGGTTTTTGGAGCCAAATTGAGGGACGGCAACAACGGATCAGACACTACAAACACTTTGAGGCAAGTGGTTAACTGTTTTGATTCTTAAAGCATGATAATCAATTCATATCATAGTGATGTGTAAACCAAAATTCGTTTTTGGGTGTAAATGGGTACGAAATGGGGTTTTTGTTTTTGAAATACTTGAATGAGATTCAAAGTAAGATTTAGATGGGTGATTGATATCTGAATATGTATATATGATTTGAACGAGAAATCCAGAACATAAAAGAGTGGAAATCGAATCTGGAAATTGGGATTTAAAACAGATAATTGAATTTTATGGAGAAAGACCCATTTCGAAAATTATGAGATAATTAGAGAAGTTGATTATCTTAATGGTCTCTATGATGAATAGGATGTGGATTAACCATGTGTAGATGATGGGATGATGTAATTAGAGGTTTAAATTATGGTTTAAAAACCTCGAAGTTCGTTAATGGTGAAAAACAGTGGGGAAGAAGAGCTGTAACGAAGGGGTCGATCGATCGATCGGGGGCATCGATCGATCGATGATGGGAAATTCTGGCCAGTTCGGCCTGTGTGTGATATAAAAGCAAATTAATTATAAATTAGTTCCATACTATAAATTGTGATAATTAATCTTGAAACACCTATTCCTAGTAATTATGGGAAAGAGTAATTGGGACTAGGATGAATTTATGTGGGACATTTAATGGATAAATTTGAGAGAATTTATTCCAAAATAGTGAGGTACGGATCAAGTGAGTGAATCCGAGCATATTGGTAAAGCAACCCAAGGTAGTGAATTAAGTTTGGAGATAAACTAAGTAATTTAGAGTCGGGATATAGACTCGGGAAATATTTAATTTCGGGCCAAGTGAATCGAGTCCGGATATGTTATTAATTATAGGCAAATATAATTAGGAAAATTATAGAAATAAAGGTGTGACACATTGTAGGCAAAAATGTGGGTATTATATTATGAGATGTGAATTGAACCAAGTGAGCGAGTCCGAGTATGTTGGTTAAGTGACATCAAGGTAATAAATTAATTATTGAGAGAAGGTAATTAGCTTGGAGTCGGAACATTGACTCGGAAAATGTGGAGGTAAGGGCCAAGTGAGAGAGTCCGGGAATAATGGTTGGGTGACACCAAGTTATTAAATTAATAAATGTGATAATTAATTTAATTAGAGACGGATTTGCAGACTCGGATATGTGTTGATTAATTAATGTGTAAATTAATTAAATAAAAGTCGGATTGTAGACTCGGGTAAGTATTAAAGTAATGGGTGTAATAATTAATTTAATTAGAGTTGGATAATAGACTCGGGGAGATATTAAATTAAATTGTGTGTTAATTAATTTAATTAGAGTTGGGTGATGGATTCGGGGAGATATTAAATTAATAGGTGTGTTAATTAATTTAATTGGAGTCGGACCATAGGCTCAGGGAAAGTATTATATACATTGAAGTGTGAGAAATATATTAGGGTCGGACTATAGACTCGGGAAGACGGTAAATTATTAAGTGAGAAAATTAATTACGTTGAGTCGAGCCACAGACCCGGGAAATTTTAGGCAGTATACGGGATATTTAGTACACGGTAAAGCCGGAGTTTATATTATATATATACGGTGTAGTGATAGTATATATATACGTGTATATATTGTGTGTGACATTTAATATCAGTGACTAGATATTTATTCAAATTATATACTATAATGCTGTCAAGGGAGGTTGCGCGATGTGGGTGAATCCCCTAGCTTGAGGAGTAGGGTGAGTATTGTAATAACCCTCGCTTATGAGACCGTATTTTATAATAATTACTTAGTATAGTAATTAGAGACCAGTGTTGGGTTATGATTTGAATGATTAATTCAATGTAGAAAAGCTGATATTTATTATGAGGTTGCATACATATCATAATTATGGGAAAATATTGCTATGTCATGCTTATTAATATCATCTGAATTTAATATGATATTTGGCTTAATAATGAGACCGGAACCTAAAGTGAATTTTAAAATGTCCAAATGATAATTTGGAGGTTGCAGTTGATTCCGGAACGTGTGAAATAGTCAAATAATGTACCATATTGTATTTTGTAGTTTTGGGCACCTTTGACTGGTTGTGCTTTAATTATGCTATTGCGTATTATTTTATCGCACTTTTGGTTAATTAAGTGGGACATTTGGTCTTAGGTCACGACTTAAGCCTATTAAGTCTTCTAATTTCCCCAAAATCCCTTTCTAAACCTAAGAGAGAAAAGAGAAGAGTAGAGAGAAAGCTTTGGAGATTGAGAGAGATTGCTACTACACCAAGGAATCTGCATATTTGCTGAATCAAGGCAAGTTTTTACTTGCTAATTGTGTCTTGAGATAGATGATTTGTTATGATAATGATGTATTGATTTTTAGTTTAGAAAACTTAGGGTTTTCTTATGTATATTTTGGGTTTTGATCCACTCAAAGATGATTCATGAGGTTTTAGATGATCAAGAGTATCATTGATGTTATTTTTGTGTTGGTATATAAGTTTGGTTTGGAGAAAATTGAGTTGGGGTAGAAAATGGAGTCCAAGACTCCATAGCCATTTCTTGGCAAAATCCCAGGCCCGAATCGATTCGGCCCCCTGGGCGAATCGATTCGGTTAGTTCCAGTGCCCAGGTCTTGTGGACCGAATCGATTCGGAATTTATCCGAATCGATTCGGCAGTTATGCAGAAACCCAAATTTTCAGTCCGAATCGATTCGGCCCTCTGAGCGAATCGATTCGGCTATTATGCAGAATCTCAAATTTTCTGGCCGAATCGATTCGGCCAAGGGGGCGAATCGATTCGGTAGCCCTGCACTTTTTCAATTTTTCTTTTTTTCATTTTTAACCCCTTTTCTTTAGGACTAATGATTAGGGACCTTCTTAAATGAAGTAAACATAGGGTTTAGAGTTCTAGTTGAGTTGGGTCGACATCCTAGACTCGAAAGGGTTCATCTAGGATTCATTCAAGGGGGAATTTAAAGTGATGCTTAGGCATTTCTTTTGTCTTGTAGTTTTATAAGGGTCTAGAATGTATTAAGGTCAATTTTGGAGACTTTAGAATTCGACTTGAGTTACATTTTGACTTGATGGTTTATATTAAAGCCAACGGAGGCTTTGGGGATAACTTTGGAGTCTAAAATTCCTTTTGAGGATGATATGTCGGTACCACTTATACTTAGTCCCGAATTAGCTTATACATTCAATTAAAATGAGAAATTGTTAAGGTAAATGATAATTTACTAATCATGTAATGGGAATTAATAAAATGGATGTTACACACCTCTCTAAATACCATCTTAAGGGAAGTCCGCACGATAGGTGAAGCCCCCTGGCTAATGAATGCAGGGTGGATATAGTCCTAGGCCATGGGAGCGCTTATGGTTATATATTTTCTGCGGGGGTAGGGAGATTCCGGGTGTGGTCTTGGCTACCACGCAGGCTCATGGCCGCTTCCCGATGCTTTCGATAGGATCCCAGGTTGTCTTATGTTAGGCCCTGGAAGATGATGGTTATTTAGGGACGCGCTCAGTGGGGAAACCCGGACGGGCGGTCTTAGAAGCGTTATATTTATATTTATGACTATTCTAATTATCGAGTTGGACTCGATGGAACATTAATGCCATAAAGAGCAAATTATGCCTCAAAGAGCATGTTATTGAGATTAGTGCCATATAGAGCACATGATGACAATTATATTACTGATAAGGAATGGAAAATGAATATTTAAATTGATATATGATTAAAGATGATAAAGGCTTATAAGCACTTTTAAATTATGTTTTATTATGAATCTCACTCTATGTAGTCCTTCACCAGTTTCAGTTCCTTATATGCTCTTAACATGCTAGACTATCATCCATGCTTAATTGTGCATCATTATCATACTTGTCATTTATCTATTGATCACATATACCCGGCCCTGACCGGTTTTCCTTTTCTTGTTGTATATGTATATCTATATTATCCGTTCAGGTGTTCCGCCGCACGGTCGCCCGTAATGACCTTTCCTTCCACATGTTTTTGAGGAGCCGTGACATTGTGCGGGTTTCACGGGATTTTGAGTAGACGCCTCTGTTTATGTTTCTAGTTATGTTCGGTTCATTCGGGCATGTTGCCCAAACTGTTGTAATTGTATAATGAAATTATTATGTAACACTTGGTACTATATGTATGTTGTATGGATGGTATTGACCGAAGTTTTATTCGGTCCTTTGTATCTTTCGGGATTTCTTATATGCGCTTGTGGGGGTTTCCACCCTCTATTTCTATGATGGGTCATTGAAAATGTTTTCCTTTTTATTTCAAATCAAAGTTTTTGATAACCCATTTTCTGGAATATAGAGTGGTTATTCCTTATACTTTGTATATTGTCGTGATGCTGAGGATGATATTATCCATGATTTCCTATTTTATCGGGGTATAGGGCTGGCCACCCTTTATTTCGGATAGCGGGTTGTCACAGATGGTATCAGAGCATCAGGTTCTAGAGTCTTTAGGATCTATGCGGACTTGTCACGTTCTACCGTAGCGTTCTTTGATATAGAACTTAATGTTAGGATTGTTTTGCTGCCTATGTATGCGATCTTCTGCTAAATAGATTGTCTTACATTATGTTTTAACTCTCTCTCGTCTTTATCTCAGATGCCGCCGAAGAGAGGACGTCCCGCTAGACGTAATAGGGTCGTTGAGGATGAGTTTGGTCCTCCACCGCAGCAGGGGAGTATCAGTGCCGCTGAAGTGGCAAATATTGTGGCCCAAGCTGTCAACGCCGCGATGACTGCCGTGGCCCAACAAATGCCACAAGCCCAAGTTAGGGGACAAGAAGCACAAGTTCCTACGGGACCTTCTCAATGGGAACGGGTGAGGGAGTCTTTCCTTAAGGGACATCCCCCGGAATTTGAGGGAGGTTCAGATGTTATCAAGGCGAACCAGTGGAAGAGAGATATGCAGCGCCATCTTAGGATGGTGGAATGTAGTGAGGAGAAGAAGCAGATTCTCGTTACTTTCAAGCTGGTAGGACCGGCCTTACATTGGTGGGAGTCAATGACGACCCCCGAGCAAAGGGATACTATGTCCATTACAAATTTTTGGGCTTTGTTTGATGGGAAGTATTTCCCTCCCGCAGTTCAGAGGGAAATGCAGAGGAAGCTGCAGGATTTGGCTCAAGGGGAGAGGTCAGTTGCTGAGTATGAGGAAGAGTTTACCCGGTTAGCCAATTTTATACCGGATGAGGTAACTCCAGAATCGAAGAGGATCTCCAAGTTTGTGGGAGGTTTGAACTGGCGAATAAAACAAAATTTGCTGGGAAATCCATCTCTGGTGACTTTTGGTGATGTGATGAATGCCGCTTTGCTTCACTGTCAGGAGCACAGATTGTTTTTGCTAAACAAGAAGAAGGTTGTTACTGTGGGACAAGCGGGGAGGCAGGGAGGTGTTGGGAGCGGAGGGGGAACTTCTTCTTCGTCCCAATCCTCGGGGAACAAGCAGGTTGAGAGGGATCCTCAGCAGGGGGATTCGTCCAAGCGTCAACGTTTCGGTGGGTTTAATGCTGGCGGTAATAATAACAGGCAAGGTCAAGGCGGTCAGCAACCACAGGGAGGTCGAGGTGGAAATGGAGGTAGGGGCCAACAGGGCCGAGGTGCGGAGCAATTCCGAAATAACCAAGGTAGAAATCAGGACATTACGGCAATCAAATGTTTTCAGTGTGGGGAGCTGGGCCACTATAAAAGGGCGTGTCCTCAGTTGGTTGGAGGGCATCTTCCTCGGGCCCTACAGCAGCCGTATGTACAGTTTCCGCCCCAAGCGCCTAATCTGGTTGCTCCTCCTCAACAGGGGCAATTGCAGTACGGAAGAGTTTACCATATTCAGGAGGCTTTGCTTCCTCCAGCTCCTCCGGCACCACCGGCGATCGAGGGTAAGTTTCTCATTCAGGGGCACATGGGTCGATAACTATTTGATACTGGTGCTACACACTCCTTTATTTCTAGAAGTTTTGCTCAGACTACAGGTTTGATAAAATCTGCTGAAAGTACTTTCACTAGCGTCGAATCCTCTATGGGCGATGGCTCATTGATTTTCTTCGTATGTAAAAACGTAGGAATTAATCTTGGTGACTTGTGTTTTGATGCCGATTTGCTCGTCCTTGATATTGTCGGGTACGATGTAATTTTGGGTATGGATTGGCTAGTGAAGTACCGTGCTATAGTGAATTTCTTCGGGAAGAGTATAGTTTTTGCGGTTCCTGGACAAGAGATGTTCCTGGTAGTTATGCCTTGTGTGGAAGGAAGCACGGGTGCCTATTTATATTGTATTGCGGAAGATGCATCTAGAGATGTCGTGGTTCCCCTAGATTCTCTTCCCATCGTTCGGGACTTTGAAGATATTTTTCGGGAGATACCCGGATTACCTCCAAGTCGAGAAATAGAGTTTGTGATTGATTTAATGCCGGGAACTAAACCGATCGCCAAGGCTCCTTATCGAATGGCTCCCGTGGAGATGAGGGAGCTGAGAGATCAGATTCAGAAGTTACTGGAGCAGGGCTTTATTAGGCGTAGTACATCGCCGTGGGGCGCTCCGGTATTGTTTGTGAAGAAGAGAGACGGTTCTCTCCGGTTATGCGTGGACTATAGAGAGTTGAATAAAGTCACCATCCGGAACAAATACCCTTTACCTCGCATCGACGACTTGTTTAATCAACTTAGGGGAGCTTCCTACTTCTCCAAGATCGACTTGCGGACTGGGTATCACCAATTGAGGATACGAGAGCAAGATGTATCCAAGACGGCCTTTCTGACCCGTTATGGATCTTATGAGTTCTTGGTTATGCCCTTCGGGCTAACCAATGACCCTGCAGTGTTTATGGACCTTATGAATAGGATGTTCCGGGATTTCCTTGACCAGTTTGTCATTGTATTTATTGATGACATCCTAGTTTATTCTCAGACGGAGTCGGATCACGCTGCTCACTTGCGGTTGGTCCTGCAGAGATTGAGGGATCATCAATTGTATGCAAAGTTTGAGAAATGAGGCTTCTGGTTGAAGGAAGTTCAATTTTTGGGACATGTGGTGTCATCCCAAGGCGTGTCTGTGGATTCGAGTAAGGTGGTCGCAGTGAAGGAGTGGGGTCAGCCCACGACGCCCACTGAAGTTCGTAGTTTTCTGGGCTTGGCGGGTTATTACCGTCGATTCATTAAGGGCTTTTCTAAGGTTGCTAGCCCATTGACGAATTTGACCCGGAAAGGAGTAAGATTTGTTTGGGACAGTTCATGTCAAGCGGCTTTCGATGAACTCAAGGATAGACTGACTTCGGCTCCAGTCCTGGCATTGCCAAAGCCGGGGTTGGAATATCTCGTCTTCACCGATTCATCTCTTCTGGGGTTAGGAGGTGTTCTTCAACAAGAGAGGCAACCCATTGCATACGCTTCTCGTAAGTTGAAGCCTCACGAGAGGAACTATCCGGTACATGACTTGGAATTCGCCGCCGTTGTATTTGCCTTGAAGATATGGAGGCATTACCTCTTGGGGGAAAAGTTTAGTCTTTTCACCGACCACAAATCGCTGCAGTACTTATTCTCTCAAAAGGATTTGAACATGCGCCAGCGCCGTTGGTTGGAGTTTGTGAAAGACTACCAATTTGATATTCATTATCACCCCGGGAAGGCGAATGTGGTAGCAGATGCCTTGAGTATAAAGCCTGATGGAAACTTAGCTGAGGTGTGGAAAGCTAAGTGGAAAGAACTCAGCCTGGAGGATGCCAGAGTGAGAGCATTCCTTTCAGTGATGACGGTTACTCCCACGATTATAGCAAAGATTGTGGAAGCTCAGAAGAGAGATAAAGTTTGTCAAGACCACATACGCCAGTTGTTGTCTGAGGGAGCGGAGTCGTACTCAATAGGTTCCGAGGGTGGACTACGCTTCCATGGAAGACTTGTGGTTCCCGATGATGGGGATTTGAGACGTGCAGTGATGGCAGAATCCCACGGGTCGAAGTTCACGGTACATTTCGGCGGGGACAAGATGTACCAAGATATGCGTCATTTGTACTGGTGGGCGGGTATGAAGAGGGATATCTCAGAGTTTGTGTCTCAATGCACTACTTGTCAGTTGGTTAAGATTGATCACCAGCGACCGACAGGTTTGTTACAACCGCTCGAGATTCCCGTATGGAAATGGGAGAGCATTTCGATGGACTTTGTTACGGGCTTGCCTAGATCGCAAAAGGGTCATGACTCAATTTGGGTGATTGTCGACCGTTTGACTAAGTCGGCACACTTCTTGCCTGTGCGCACCGATTATGATACCGCTCGTTATGCCCAATTGTTCATCGAGGAGATCGTCAGACTCCACGGGGTACCTTTGAATATTGTCTCCGACCGAGATAAGATATTCGTGTCCCACTTTTGGCAGAGTTTCCAGGGAGCTATGGGGACCGAGTTGAAGTTAAGCTCTTCCTATCATCCTCAAACAGACGGTCAGACCGAAAGGGTAAACCAGATGTTGGAGGATATGCTTCGTATGTGCATACTTGACTTTAAAGGCAGTTGGGAACAATATCTTCCGTTGGTTGAGTTTGCTTATAACAACTCATACCAATTCACCATTGGAATGGCACCTTATGAAGCTCTGTATGGCAGGCCTTGTAGATCGCCCGCTTGTTGGTTGGAAGTGGGTGATAATAAGTTTCTTGGACCTGAAATGATCCAAGATACTTCTTCGAAGATTGAGCTTATTCGAAATCGCATACGGATAGCCCAAGATCGCCAAAAGAGTTATGCCGATGCGGGTAGGAGACATATGGAATTGGAAGTTGGAGATCAAGTGTTGGTGCGAGTGTCCCCGATGAAGGGCATTAAGCATTTTGGGAAGAAAGGAAAGCTTGCACCCCGCTTTGTTGGACCTTTCCTGGTGATTGCAAAGGTTGGTCCCGTAGCATACCAACTTGCCTTGCCGGAACCTTTACAACAAATTCATGATGTATTTCATGTCTCCTCCTTGAAAAAGTACAGAAGGTGTGAAGGTGCCCTTTGGCACATCCCTTTCGAAGATATCGATTTGCAGCCCGATGTTTCTTATGAAGAACAACCGGTTGCTATCCTTGAGTTTGGGGAGCGAAAGTTGAGATCTCGTGTGGTGCCCCTAGTGAGAGTTCATTGGAGTCATCATCATGCAAGCGAATCAACTTGGGAACGCGAGGATGAGATGCGGGAGAAATATCCACATCTTTTCTCATGAGGTACGCCTGAATTTTGGGGGCAAAATTCCCTCATAAGGGGGGGAGTATGTAATAACCCTCGCTTATGAGATCGTATTTTATGATAATTACTTAGTATAGTAATTAGAGACCAGTGTTGGGTTATGATTTGAATGATTAATTCAATGTAGAAAAGCTGATATTTATTATGAGGTTGCATACATATCATAATTATGGGAAAATATTGCTATGTCATGCTTATTAATATCATCTGAATTTAATATGATATTTGGCTTAATAATGAGACCGGAACCTAAAGTGAATTTTAAAATGTCCAAATGATAATTTGGAGGTTGCAGTTGATTCCGGAACGTGTGAAATAGTCAAATAATGTACCATATTGTATTTTGTAGTTTTGGGCACCTTTGACTGGTTGTGCTTTAATTATGCTATTGCGTATTATTTTATCGCACTTTTGGTTAATTAAGTGGGACATTTGGTCTTAGGTCACGACTTAAGCCTATTAAGTCTTCTAATTTCCCCAAAATCCCTTTCTAAACCTAAGAGAGAAAAGAGAAGAGTAGAGAGAAAGCTTTGGAGATTGAGAGAGATTGCTACTACACCAAGGAATCTGCATATTTGCTGAATCAAGGCAAGTTTTTACTTGCTAATTGTGTCTTGAGATAGATGATTTGTTATGATAATGATGTATTGATTTTTAGTTTAGAAAACTTAGGGTTTTCTTATGTATATTTTGGGTTTTGATCCACTCAAAGATGATTCATGAGGTTTTAGATGATCAAGAGTATCATTGATGTTATTTTTGTGTTGGTATATAAGTTTGGTTTGGAGAAAATTGAGTTGGGGTAGAAAATGGAGTCCAAGACTCCATAGCCATTTCTTGGCAAAATCGCAGGCCCGAATCGATTCGGCCCCCTGGGCGAATCGATTCGGTTAGTTCCAGTGCCCAGGTCTTGTGGACCGAATCGATTCGGAATTTATCCGAATCGATTCGGCAGTTATGCAGAAACCCAAATTTTCAGTCCGAATCGATTCGGCCCTCTGAGCGAATCGATTCGGCTATTATGCAGAATCTCAAATTTTCTGGTCGAATCGATTCGGCCAAGGGGGCGAATCGATTCGGTAGCCCTGCACTTTTTCAATTTTTCTTTTTTTCATTTTTAACCCCTTTTCTTTAGGACTAATGATTAGGGACCTTCTTAAATGAAGTAAACATAGGGTTTAGAGTTCTAGTTGAGTTGGGTCGACATCCTAGACTCGAAAGGGTTCATCTAGGATTCATTCAAGGGGGAATTTAAAGTGATGCTTAGGCATTTCTTTTGTCTTGTAGTTTTATAAGGGTCTAGAATGTATTAAGGTCAATTTTGGAGACTTTAGAATTCGACTTGAGTTACATTTTGACTTGATGGTTTATATTAAAGCCAACGGAGGCTTTGGTGATAACTTTGGAGTCTAAAATTCCTTTTGAGGATGATATGTCGGTACCACTTATACTTAGTCCCGAATTAGCTTATACATTCAATTAAAATGAGAAATTGTTAAGGTAAATGATAATTTACTAATCATGTAATGGGAATTAATAAAATGGATGTTACACACCTCTCTAAATACCATCTTAAGGGAAGTCCGCACGATAGGTGAAGCCCCCTGGCTAATGAATGCAGGGTGGATATAGTCCTAGGCCATGGGAGCGCTTATGGTTATATATTTTCTGCGGGGGTAGGGAGATTCCGGGTGTGGTCTTGGCTACCACGCAGGCTCATGGCCGCTTCCCGACGCTTTCGATAGGATCCCAGGTTGTCTTATGTTAGGCCCTGGAAGATGATGGTTATTTAGGGACGCGCTCAGTGGGGAAACCCGGACGGGCGGTCTTAGAAGCGTTATATTTATATTTATGACTATTATAATTATCGAGTTGGACTCGATGGAACATTAATGCCATAAAGAGCAAATTATGCCGCAAAGAGCATGTTATTGAGATTAGTGCCATATAGAGCACATGATGACAATTATATTCCTGATAAGGAATGGAAAATGAATATTTAAATTGATATATGATTAAAGATGATAAAGGCTTATAAGCACTTTTAAATTCTGTTTTATTATGAATCTCACTCTATTTAGTCCTTCACCAGTTTCAGTTCCTTATATGCTGTTAACATGCTAGACTATCATCCATGCTTAATTGTGCATCATTATCATACTTGTCATTTATCTATTGATCACATATACCCGGCCCTGACCGGTTTTCCTTTTCTTGTTGTATATGTATATCTATATTATCCGTTCAGGTGTTCCGCCGCACGGTCGCCCGTAATGACCTTTCCTTCCACATGTTTTTGAGGAGCCGTGACATTGTGCGGGTTTCACGGGATTTTGAGTAGACGCCTCTGTTTATGTTTCTAGTTATGTTCGGTTCATTCGGGCATGTTGCCCAAACTGTTGTAATTGTATAATGAAATTATTATGTAACACTTGGTACTATATGTATGTTGTATGGATGGTATTGACCGAAGTTTTATTCGGTCCTTTGTATCTTTCGGGATTTCTTATATGCCCTTGTGGGGGTTTCCACCCTCTATTTCTATGATGGGTTGTTGAAAATGTTTTCCTTTTTATTTCAAATCAAAGTTTTTGATAACCCGTTTTCTGGAATATAGAGTGGTTATTCCTTATACTTTGTATATTGTCGTGATGCTGAGGATGATATTATCCATGATTTCCTATTTTATCGGGGTATAGGGCTGGCCACCCTTTATTTCGGATAGCGGGTTGTCACAAGTATATCCCCAGGTCATAGCTTCCGGTACATGGGTGAGGAGATTATCTCACTTTCAGGAAGGAATATGACCGCCTCCAATTCGTTTATGTATGTAACAACCCGCCCTTTTGGAGACGATTAAATTCCATAATTAAAAATAAATTGGAATTTGGGGAATTTTCTTAAATAGTAATTTTTGAGATTTTCGAGGATTAAATGAGTTTCGAAGGTTGATGTGATTATTTTGGGGACTGTATAGGTCGAAATATTTTAATTATATGTCGCCGTGGAGAAAAGCGACACGAAGTAAGATTTTTAATTAGAAAACCCACATTTACTTATTTTGGGTTGGAATAGTGATTTGCGGTCAAGTACCTCGGATGGGAATTTCGACTGTGCCATGATTCTCGAAATGGTCGAGATAGTCGGAAAAGAGTGTTCGATAGTCGAAAATGAGTTTCGGGTAATTTTAGAGGTAAAAATAACTCGTAATTGGGTAAACGAGTCGTTTTGGGGTTTTAAGGAGTTAAACGCTTTTCTTTCTATATAAAGAGAGGGAGAGGGAGAAAAAGAGAAAGAAAGAAGAGAAAAGAGAGAGAAGAGAGAGAGGAAGAAGAAAAGAGGAAGAAAAGGGGAGATTCCGGCCTACCTCCGCGGGATTCGGCTCGAGGTCGTCGGATTATATCTACGAGGCAAGTGTTTACTTGCTTTATTTATCTTTTTGCATAAATATATCATACCTTAGTTTGGTATAAACAAACCCTAATGGTTTTGGGGTGGGTTATCGTGGATAAAACGGGTTTTTGGGAGTTAAAACAATTAAACCCCAAATAATATTTCAATTTATGGAACTTAGGTTTTAACCTAAATTAATTGGTGGTTTTAGGTTCTAGGATGTTTAGAACCCTTAATATATGTGTATTTGTAGTTGGTTGAGGTTGTAGGACGTTGGGTGAGGCGACAAAAGCTTGGGAGAAGCTTTAATGGCCGAAATCGTCTCGGAGAAGACGATGAATAGTAACCTGTCACTTTAGGAGGCCTTTTTGGACAGGAAAAGAATTGATTTAGCTTTCGACCAAAACAAGAAAGTTGTATATCTTTTCGATACGGTCGCGTGGGCCCCGATCGCGTATTTTTCTGATTTTTCTACGATTTGATATGATTTTTACAAGATGACAGCTCTAGGTTGAAATCATCAACTCGGAAATCAAATCGGGAATTGGAAAAATTACGGGTAGAATTAATCGTGTAGATGTGTGCGATTATTTTTGGTGTAGTTTAGAAACCCCGTTAATGAATTTGGGTGGTTGGATTAAGTAATTGAGGAATTTTAATTTGGGAGACCTGGTGTGACCGGTCGACCGCGCCCCTAAGGTCGGTCGACCGCGTCAAGGAGAAAGGGCCTACTGCTTTGTTTCGTAGGCTTATTTGTAACCCGCGGTCGACCGGGGGTCTAGGACCGGTCGACCGGTGCCCTGTTTTCAGGCCAAGATTTTGGAGATTAAGATTATTTCTCCTTTTTGAGTTTAATGTTTAAGGGCCTTCCAAATTAGAGATTATGGAGGGTTATGTCCTAAAGGACTTGAGGAATTGGGAGTGTATATATATGTGTATATTCACTTAGAGTGAATTAGTATAATTGGAGATATCGAAATGAATCCGTAGATGGGATTTTGATATATATTACTTATTAAAGTAAGAATATACTTTGGGTTTAGTATTATGCATATATGAATGCATGATTATGATTCTTTGAGAGAATCTTTGGGATTATTGGTCATCGATAGATGGTTTGGCAAATATGGCCATTTTTATATATTCAGGTAGGTATATATATATATATACTATGTGATTAAAGTATATATATGAATTAAAGGGAAATGACTTTTGAAAATGTAAAAATAAATGTTTTCAAAAAGGAAAGATAAATGATTTTCTTAATTAATAAAAATGAGGATACACCCCTCTCTAAATCGCTATCATAAGGGAGGTTGCGTGCGTATGGTGAAGCCCCCTGACAAATTAACGCAGGGTGGATATAGTCCTATAGGCCATATGAGCGTTTGTTGTATTTTTTCTGCGCTGGTTAGGAGATTCCGGGTGTGGTCTTGACTATCCCGCAGGCATATGGCCGCTTCCCGACGTCTTGCGATGTAGGATCCCAGGTTGTCTTGATTATAGGCCCTGGAAGATGATAGCCATTTAGGGGCGCGCACAGTGGAGAAATCCGGACGGGCGGTCTTAGAACGCGTTATATATTAAAGCAATTCATGATAATGGATTGACTTTAATTACATAATTCTGTAAATTAATTTAAATTCTAAATTGTTTTATAACTTTAGGAGATGTCGAAAAGTCTTCAAACTTGGAGATTATTGCGTTCGGTTCGTCTTAACGGTGCGTGACGATTTGTAACGGGATACGCCAAACTAGCTTAAAACTATGCTATAAACAATATTAAAAAAATTGTTCTTACAGAACTTAATTGTGTATTTTATACCAGTCAATGAATTCTTTATACATTAAAATGACCTAAGCGTTAATATCATAATTATATATGGTTTAACCAAGAAGGGAACTTTCTCTTTAATGACTGCAATTAAAATTATCCATCCCAGTATTTAGCAGTACTTGTGAAACAAACATTATAACATATAAATTATTTTTAATATACCAAAAGAAATAAATATTTTCCAATTTTAATATTTTTTTATTAAAATGATTGAATATCTGTACAAAACTAAGTCAGAAACAGAAAACAACATTTCTTTTTAAATCATATTCATAAAATACTTGACGTACTTTGTTATTTTAGTCTTCGTGTTAGTTAAAGGTCACCAAACACTACATTATTTACCAAATTTTGGTTGATTTTATATATTAACATGTTATAATCAATACATATTTATTTTTTAAAGAAAAATATAATTTTACTTTTAATTTCATATATGGATTCAAACATTACCATATTAATTACAGCGTGTATTGGATACACAACTTTTTGAAAAATTTAGGACTCCAATCATTTATGAAAAATGTTTATTACTATCTAAATAGTTGAAAACTATTTTTTATTTATTTGTTATATTTAACAATAGATATAAATATTTAACCGAAACAAGATTTTAATAGTAGTTATAATAATTTCGGTTAAATATATATATCCATTTTTAAAATATGGTATATAGGTAATTAAAAACAGTTTTTGAATTATCTAGATAATAATAACAACTTTCATAATTGGTCTGAGTTTTAAATTTTGCAAGAAAGTAGTGTAACCAATACCCGCTAGAATTCATATGGTAATTTTCGTTTCTCCATTTAATTAGGATAAAAAATAACCATTATTTGGTATCATTTTTTTCCTTTTTTGTTTTTTGGTTAACACACTGATTGGTAATTTTTTTGGTGTTAAGAACACTATTAGTGTATATTCGGGTTTTTAGTAAAAAATTGTAATCTATGTATGAAATTTTCATAATTTTTGTGAAAAAAAATTACAATTTGTATTTAAAATTTTATAATAAATAACACAAATTTTTAGGTATACACGAGATAAGTTCGCGTATACGCTAACTTATAAGGAATAATTTTGTGGATGGAAGATCTTAGTTTAGTAGTTAAAATATATGTATGTAAAGTTGAATTAACAAAGCATTATTGGTGAAAGACTAAAAGAAAACCTCCCTTTCTATTTTTACCAACCAAAAAAAAAAGAAGTAATTTGCTGTACGATTCATTTTCCTCACCAGTACAAAATGTAACGTTTAGTAATGCCATATTTATGTAACGTTTTCTTGTCCCTCAAGTTAAATATTTCTTATCCCTCAAGTTTAAGCCCATAGAAAAGGCAGAATATGGACAGACCCGATAAGGTGAATCGTCCCTAAACAATTATGTATAAAACCTTTTAACTCCCCTCCATTAAATCACCAGGCCTCTTGCACGTCCCTTCAGTATAAATATCACGTCCTCACCCACCTTCATTCACACCATCTCCCTTTCTATATCTCTCTCTCACGCTAAAGATTATGGCTTATTCTAGCAAGATGAATTTAAATGTATTGCTTGTAGCCTGTTTCATGTTTTCCATGGTAATGGCAAGACCATTTGACCCAAACTCAACCTTAACGGCTCGATTGAAGCTAGACAAAAATAAACAAGGCTTCTCCACCTGCCGGGACTCGTTGCTTTAGTTGCAAGCCTGTACTAGCGAGGTCATACTTTTCTTCCTCAACGGAGAGACCTATTTGGGCAAAAGTTGTTGCAAAGCCATTAAAATCATCCACCGTGGCTGCTGGCCAAGTATGATGACTTCCTTGGGCTTCACCAATGAAGAATTTGATATTCTACGTGGTTATTGCGATGCATCTGGCAGTAACACCGCCCCTACTCCCCCACACCCCACCAAGTCTACCGCCACTGCCATGATCTCTTCCCACGAAGTAGTCATATGCCTAAGAACAATATGTGTGTGTGTGTATATAACAACTTTCAAAAGGGAATTGAATTTATGCACCATCAAAACTGATGAGAAATCACAATTAACATGGATAAAAAATGGAAGAAAACATTATTGCGAGTAAGTGTTAGTGCGTATGTCAATAGGAAACATAAAGTCTTAAGGCATATATGGGAGAATATATATGGTGCACCCGGTATACACACTCGCACCAACAAGTGTAAGACATTTGAAATAATAGTGAATGGTTATTAGCACTTAACACGATCTAGTGGGCCACTTTATCCTACTTATCTTTCACTGATTGGTGTCAGGTGCACATACCAAATAATCTGTTTGAAAATTAAGGTTTAAAACAAGAAGTGTTAATTTTAGGTCCAAATAAAAGTGGGACCCATACACCTTTTTGGACGAGCCCATATACCAACGTGTTTCTTTTCGCAAGGAGATTAACTTGGTATATTTACATGTTAAAAAACCATTAAGAGGTGAATGAAAAATTCTCCTCAAAGTACCCCGTTTGATGTCGGTGAACTAGTATTTAGTTTGGTGAAATGGATTTGTCCCACATAGAATAATTAGAGGAAAAGTGAATAGTATATCTATCATGAGATGGCCTGATGGCATGGATGCCCTTGGTCTATTCCAGCCGTTTGAAGGAGAGAGTACATACACTATGCATGGTTTAAAATTTGACTCAAAACCTCGTTGCGCCACCGCCTGTCCGACCCGTGGTTCGTGTCCTTTCTTTTTTGTACTACCTTTTATTTAATTTTGTTTTGCATTTTCCTATCAAATTGGGCATGTCTTAAATGGATTTTAATTTTCATTTTTCTACATTTGACTCAATGCACTGTATCGACCCGACCCACTCGCGAATTTCAAACAATTATTCTTAGTTAATTATGTTTTCGAATTGTTTCTTTTGAAAGGCTTTGTCACTTCGTTTAAAAGATTTTTTCTTTTCATTTTGAAGGGGATTCTCTGGGGTTGTGACTTTTTTGAACAAACTTGCATCTATTCCGAAAAGATACAAATCTCTCCTATATATATATATACTAGTGTATGCCCGTGCCTGAAGGCACAACGAAAATTTCCGAAGTGCATAATCACAAAACGACAAAAATTTCGTTCTCCAACAAAACCAAGTATCATTTTAAAAAAATTTATCATAATTTCAAAAGTTTTGGGCGTCATGACTCCAACTCAAATGTCTTGGGCGTGACTCCAATTCTTGGATCGTCGCAAAACGACAGAAAATTTTCAAAGTAATTGCAAAACAGAACAAATTCTGCTCCCCAACAAAATAATATACATCGATCCAACAAATAATATAAATCCATCAAAAAAACATAAAGTTGAGCAATAAGAAAAATAAAACTAATTATAATCAGAACAAAGAAGCAAAAGAAATGACGTGTTCATAAGATCACTGAAAGAAAAACCGTAAACGACAAATAACTTTCGAGAAACAAATCCACTACTATCATGACATGCTGAAAATACATAATTTCCTAAATAAAGAATATAAAAACATACATGTTTGGTCTATGTATTTTGTGCTAAAAGAAATCTTAATGTATTAATGTATTAAAACAAAAGAAAACGGAGAAGAAAAAATAATGAACGTGAAATTCAATGTATTTAAGAAACAT
Organism: Sambucus nigra; assembly: GCA_949130495.1. Taxonomy (NCBI): domain Eukaryota; kingdom Viridiplantae; phylum Streptophyta; class Magnoliopsida; order Dipsacales; family Adoxaceae; genus Sambucus; species Sambucus nigra. Next base: position 649,471,458 of record OX422213.1, read on the forward strand.
TAATGTATTAATGTACTAAAGAAAAACTAATGAACAAAAAATTCAGCGTGTAATCGATCCCATCTGCATCTGTGCACCGATTGTTAGTTGCAAGTTTCAACATAACTTGAAAATGTCCAAGTACCAAAAATCAGAATTATAAACATAACCAAAAATCACGCTCAGCAGCAATCCTCTGCCTCACCCTCTCCACTTCAGCTTCAGCTCCAGCTCCAATCTATTCAACTGATGATTTACAATATTAGCATATAGCCTTTGAATGTAACGTTCTTCGTGATCTGCAAATAGAAATAGAAACTTATAATAACACAAACATCAATGTATTTGTATTAAAGAAAAATTAATGAACTAAATAGGACGTAAATGAATTTGAACAAAATAGTAGGACCCCCCCAATCTTCATCTTCGCTGATTTCATCATATAATTTTCTATAATCAACGGCTCTTCATTCTCTTCGACCACTTAAAATTTCACCCTTGACTGACCATAAATTATTGGAACTGCTAGCTGATTCATTCCATTTATCTTCAAACCCATCCTTGTTGTAATTGCAGCCACTTTCAAAATTATCAGGTAAAGAAGCATCTTCCTCGAAAAAATCCTGCCAGTTGCTATCTACAGAGAAGTGGGTCACGATATGAGCCTTAAAAATGTCATCCCCATCACTGCTGTCCAGCCCTCCGTCGACCTTGTCCCCTCGCCTCTGTCTCCCGATCCCTCCTGGGATCCTCGCCGCTGGTCAAACCAACCCCCACTGAGGCCCTCCTTCCTCGCCGACGGCTCGCGACGATGTGAGGCTTCATGCCTCAGGTCCTGGGGTCCTCCTCTGGATGTTATTTTCCCCCTTAGGGTACTGGTCCCTTGCTGAGTCCCATTGCTGCCCCTGAGCCCACCGCTCAATCCAGGTATGAGTCCTTGGGGGCAATAGTGAAGCTGTGTGTGGGGGGTGGGCTGCTGTCCGGATGATCTTCTGGCCGCCACTTCGATTTTCTCCACCCTTTCACCACAACATGTAAATAAACACTGAACTATTAGGCTGATGACAATCAAGTATCTGTAGAAAAACAAAATTCATGAACGACTCAAACAAAGATGAACAATAAAGAAAACATAACAATAACATAAGAGAAAGAGTCGAACAAACCTCGTGAATGTTAACAACACTCATTGTTGGTAGCAGAATTCATATCGGTACCCCCCTTCTTTGTTGCTCTGCACTCAAGACTATAAATGTTGGGGATAAGTAGTATATCTGACTTTAATTTGGTAACTCGGTATGTTCTTGTTTTCTCTATAAAAAAAATATAAAAAACTAATAACATTGCGTCAATTTGGAAAGAATAAATAAATCTGACATCCTTCATTACTCATGGAAATGATTCAAATTGGCTATCCCCATCTGGCAATATCGCCTTCGGTTTTTACCCCCTTCTCTATCGGTCTCTACCTTGCTGGAATTTGGTTTGATAGAATCGAGGAAAAAAACACTGATTTGGTCCGCTAATCGTAATGATCCAGCAGATACATGATCAAGAATCAGACTAACATTCAATGGCTAGTGAGTTCTCACACATAACAACGGAATGCTAGAAATTGTATACACATGTGCTGCTAAAAAAAGAGAGCTAGATTCCTTTGTAAAAGATATAGTTTTCAAGATAGTCAATGGCATTCACTTGTACGAATTAAAGAACAAAATAACCGAGTTAGCGTTGACTCATGTTTCCACTGCAAAAATATAACACATAATCAACTTAAGCTAAACATTGATGCTCTGCACTCCTATCTTCACCTCATTGCACCCTTACTTCATATAGCTACATTTACAACATTAAAAACAGAATTAGTGTTGAAAGTTGTGTTTTGAGAAGATTTGAAGTTTACAACTACAATAGAATACAATTTACAAAACGAAAGAGAAAGATGCATAAATTTACAATAAAGTACAGTTAAGAGTGTTATAAGGAGACAAATCATACCAAGTAAATTTAAATTTGGTCATTGTTTCCTTGATTCCTCACGTGGTCTTTATGAGTTCAATGCCTGCATTTTCAACGGTTCTAATGTCGATGATAATTCTAATATTAAATCAATATACTATGCAAATCAACTTGCCATAGAAATAGCTTACCAGATTAACAAAATCTATATAAAAACCAACCCCAAAAAACTACTATTTATACAAAGTGAGTGGCATTATGCTAAACTCTAGCATCATTATGCTCTCAAAATACCTATACGTTTGTAAATATTGTTTGCAAAATGAGAATTTTAAACAACACGATTTTTCAACATAAATACAAAATGCGGAGTGTTTATTTACAAACACTCAAAATTAAAATAAGTGCACACTACATAAAAAATTAAGGTCCATTCCGGAGGCCTTCACTTTGAGTTGATGATGATAGCACACACTGTAGAAAAAACTAAGTCGTTTGATATTGTTATCCGAAAGAAAAAGTTTGCGATCTATTTAATAAGTTTCAAGCCCATGACTACAACAAAGGTGGCTCTATTTCTTTTGTGGAGCTATTAAGGATGGCAGAAAACACCATGTACAATCAAGAAAGTGGAAACATATTATTTAACGAGAAGATTGGGTGCAACCAAATAGAAAGTATTATATTTGACTCGCAAGAAATGTCATGTCAAATATACGAATACAGAATACTATGTAGTAAATACGTTATTTATCTCAAATTTTAAATTATTCCAATTCATAAATATAAAACCAATAGAGCCCAAATATATTGCATTGGAACATAATTGTAATTGTATCATACGGTCATACCATAATGAACTCTTGTGGTACCAATTGCTTAGAATGATGCCACGACTGTAGGTGATCGTTAGGAAGGGCCACTCGAATTGATCCGTAGAGTCGAACTTCTATTTTCATACCATAATGAGTGTGGTGTAAATACGACATGCGCTACAAAATTAATCAAATCAAGCTGATTAGAATAGACATTAGCAGTCTGGAGTACGCCGCTTAGAAGTAAGAAAGATTTTTGAAGCCGTAAAGTTCATTAGATAAATTATAAAAATTTAATTCCAGCATTATAAAACTGATAGTAGTGCTTTTATCCCCTCGTGAGTCTCCTAAAAAAATAAATAAGAACTACAATCACTTAATATGAAAACCTAAGCACCTATTAAAGGCTAAAAAAGTACTCACCCTAGCTACTCAGTCAAATAGACTGAACCTGCAGGCATAACACCCCTGGGACCCACTCCAGGTGCAAGACATGTAAAATTATCGAGCAACGAACCTGCACAGATGGAAAAAATGGCTGAGATCCCGCACAGATGACAAAATTATCAAACGACGGTGCACAAATCTGAACGAACCAAGAAATTGTCCTGTCTGAGCCACAAAGCTTTATTGTTGTTTCACAAAATGGAAGCATCTTGTTAAGACGTTGATAATCAAACTTCTTGATTATCCTCATAGCCAACGCATAATCAGTGTAAGCTTTGTATGATCTAAAGAATTTTATTATAGATATGTACCAATAATAGTTCTATTATTGCCTATCAATAAGTCATATAATTGCAACTGAATTTTGACCATACAAAGCTTATTATAAAAGTTCTATTATTTCCAAAAGTCGTGTAATTGCAAATAAGAGTTCTATTATATGGACTGGAGAATGATGAGTTTTGTTTTAATTGCAACTGAATTTTGACCTAGACATTTTAATGTCATGTTGCCTGTAGACATTTTTTATATAAATGAATAAAATGTCTAGGTCAAAATTCAGTTGCAATTGAAACAAAACTCATCATTCTCCAGTCCAAATTCACAATAATTTATGTGAGGTTATGTACATATTAAATATTATATAAACTATGCATTCTCTAGTCCAAAATGTAAATTTGATACCACTTTTAGCTGAGAACTCGCAGTCAACCTTCAGTAACAACTACATAGACCATTAATCAACTAAGACCATTTTATAGTTTCTCTATATAATATATAATCTATCAAACATGAAATTTCAATCAAGAGACCACTATAAACACATGGCGACATTAACAATGAAGACATTCTAGAAAAAATCCATAATAGTGAATACAACGTAGACAAATTCCGTGTGTGTGGCATATATAAATTCCTTAACAGTGAATACATTGTAGAAGCCCTGAGTGTGGCATGTGATTTATCTTATGAAAATGTCTTAATTAACTCAAACATGACAACAAAAAAAATATAAATCGAGAGACCATTGTGAACATAGGGTTGCACTAAGATCACAAACAAATGACATGTATTAGTTCATCATAAATCACTCAAACCTCCAGAGGCATTACCAGATTGCAGTGCTAATGAAGTTTAAGAAGACAACTGCATGTTTCAAAACCTACACCAAAAGAAGACAGTTGCATAACTTTTGCTTATGGATGTGACTACACTGACTTACAAACAAAACTTCTGTGCTTATGAACAAAAGCCTAAGCCAAGGCCAATTGTCTTCTTTCTTTTTAGTTTTTCTAGTTTATAAAGTAGAGAATAGATCATCTGAAATACTCTGTTCTCGCGATACAGAGACAATTAAGAATAATACATGTGTCATACAAAGAGAACCACAACAATAAAAATATAGTTATCATACTTTAAAGGTGCATACTATAGTTACCACCTTTTAACATGAAACTGAAATACACATAATAAAAATATATCATAATAAAAAGGATGAATAAAAAATTGGAAGAGTTCCATGTCACAGTAGATATGTAAACTGAATATGCATGGGGACGAAACTATGTAAGAAATTGCATCTACTATGGGGGTTCTACAAAGAATCATGAATAATCACACCCTAAATATAATGACAGAAATATCAAGTAAATGAATGGAAACTCCCTCACCTCTACTGCTCTAAGGCAGCTGAATCATAATTTACCTTTCCTCAAAACTTTGGGGGATCCACGACCTTTTTAAGTCGAAAGGTGCACAAATAAAATGTAAGGACTAAATTCATCGACTCCTACGCAATACCATTTTCAGTGCAAAGTATTCCACCTGCTAGCAAAAACTTCAAATGAGTAAAAACAGTAAAAAAAGAGCTACCTAGTAAAAGTATTTCCACTTGTGTGGAGCTTGAAAAGAGAAATCAAGAGAAGGATTGTACATAACAAAAGTTCTCAAACAGGAGTTAGTTGTCAACTCTTATTCAACTCGGTGCTCAAACAAATACCGTGTTAAAAATTCAGACCAATCATAGTAATGCAAACCTCTAATGCAATGTCCTAACTTAAGATATTAAAGCCTATAACCCAAAACAAATACATGACATTAGCGAGACTTTTAGCACTGCTAACATAATAAAACATATCTCGGTGTGCAATTCGGTGTGCAATGTGCAATTTCTATAGGACATCAAGCATCGAGCTAGAAAGAACACATGTGAATCATGTCGCTTGAATTTTTTTACTTGTAAACTGTTTTATTTATCAATGGATCAGAGGCATGGGGAAAAATTACCACCCAATCTTTGTGTTATACAATATGCTGAAACTATTTTTGGCCAGAACACTCGGTCATTATGTTAGTAATTGTCACAATAACTGCAAAGCAAGTTGAAAAAAATAAATATCTTGCATTGTCATTAGATACTAACTAAAAACAAACCTTGTAAACCAACAAAAATTCAATATTCGTAGACAAATCACATCCATTAAGATTCTCAAGAAGTTTGTACTCTTTTTCAGTTCGAAACACTATTTGTGCCATTAGGTAAATTGAAGAGGTTAAGAATTTTTAAAAGTACGACTGACTTGAAGCCTTTGGCTTATTCTGGTAAATTGAACAGGTCAAGAGTTTTTGAAACAGTAAAATTGGTGATTCAAAGCACACTTCACCAGCTCATGTGGGAACCAAAATCTTCAAAGCTTTCAGTCATCTACTTGCTGGATACCAAAAAACTCAGCGATACATAGATTACTCAAAATAATAAAGAAACGAATTCGTACTGTTTAAAAAAAATATGTACGAATGTAAAGAAACTATGTACACAGTCCTAAATCTGTAAAGAATGCAAAGAAATACACAGTACGAATGTAAAGAAACTATGTACACATGTACAGAGTCCTAAATTTGTACAAATGTTAATAAAAAAAATAACAAAAAAATGCATTCAAATGCACATTTTAAAATCCCCTGTTGCTGTGGGACATAACAAATAAAAGAATAAAAAGAGAGCATATATTTGCACATATATTTTGAAATGATCTAAAAGAAAAAAACAGAACATACTTTATATTTGCACATAGAAGAATGAAAAAAATGGAAAAAACTTCTAACTTAAACAAAATGAAATAGAACATACAAATAACAGAACATATATTTGCACATATATAGTCCATAAATCTTCTAACTTAAAAAAATGAAACAGAAGAAATAAAAGAAGAAAAAACAGAACATATATTTTGAATGATCTAAAGTTAAAAAAAATCCCTTGTTGATGTAAGAAGTTAATTACACATCATCAGTTTGAATCAGCCTTGTTTGTGGGAAAATAAGTTTAATTCTGCAATCAATACTTTATAATCTATCATGGACCTATAATTCTGCAACTGAAGGCATTCTAGATTGCGGGCAAGTTTTAGCAGCTGAGAGTGACTCATAAAGCTCTCCCAATTGTTCAGTCCTTGTACTAATGTACAATTGAAATAGCAGAGTACCCACCCTTAGAAAGCGCAGCAACTTCTTGTTCACACTTCTCATTCCATAGGTGATAGAGGGATACATATTGGTACATATAGGGAAAAAAATACATCCATTCCTTACACGCCTCTTGTATAGGGAAAAAATAAATTTTCATCAAACAAAATTGCAATATCACACAATAGGCAAAAGAATCAATAAATTGGAATGTAGAGTTAAAAAAATATTACCAACTTCGGATCTAAACAAAGTTGAATTTCACATATTGAAAATATCTATTTACAAATGAAATTTCCAGCACACAATCCAGAATCTAAATTAAAATGAAAAGAATAATCAAACAACAATGTTACTAAAGTATTATTAAAACTAAAATAATGCCCTAATAGTTAATGAACCAACAAAATTTAAATTACTATAGTATTCTCATATCTTTCTTTGGATATAAAACTGGTAATGCTAAAACAATGCCCTGACAAAGTTGAAGGTTTCCAGTTTAAGCATAATGATAAAGCTTTAAAATTTTAGAAATTGCCTATAACTTGAAGCTAAATTCAATTTAACCCATGAAACCAACCCATGGGTCTGAACATTACCTGACACGCTATCAAAAGAGATATGTAAGAGGGGAAAAACAACTTCGAGGAAAATAGATAATGGAGAGTCATTAATGTTACACATTAGGTGAAGTGAAGAAAAAAAGAGGCTGATAGACAATATAGTGTGGAGTGGCTGCCTTATGGTAACGTTAAGGATGCCAACATTGTAATGTTAAACATAGATCAACTCAGTATTTGAATTAAAAACAATACAAATAAAAGATTTGTAAAAAAATACGCATGATGTCTACCTCTGAGAGATCACCAAACACCTTTGGTTCTAGGACCTTTGGGTCGGCATATGATCAACACCAAGAGCATGTCCCATGTGTCGACACTGGGACATGTCCCATGTGTCGACACTGGGACATGTCCCATGCTCACGACAATGTACACCAATAAATGAACAACCATTTTAATTTCAGTGTCATGCTTAAAATATATAAGCAAGTATTTTAATGTTCAGCGAGACAGGCCCTAGGTGAGAACAAATCAGAGATTTTTTTCCCAGAGAGTTGCACTATTTTTTGTTCATTATGACCTATACAATATTCTATCTTAACTATGCACTCACATGATAACAGTAGCACAAACTCTGAAATCAAAGACTCACAAATCATATTCTATCTTCAACACGGAGATATATAAACTTCAATAAGGTTAGGTTATGAATAAAAGGTATACCATAAAAGGTGGGAGATAGGAGATTCCATGATGTGAATTAGGGTTGCCCTGCACAAAATGTGAGAAATAAGATATATAAACTTAAATTAGGTTTGGGTATGCAAATCAGTGTTATGCGCCTCAAACTAACCTGAAAAAAAGAACATAACACGAATCGATGATATGCACTCTTTAATTGGCCTGAAAAATAAAACATAAACAACAAATATGCAGCAAGAAATCAGTGTTATGTAAAACCCCAAAAATCGAAACAAAAAAGAGAATGATAAATCTAAAATACCAACTTTGGTTGAATAAAGTAGTAGTGTGGGAGGGGGAAAAGGGTGTGAGCGTAGGAGGGGAGAGGGTGTCATTATAGGAGCGTGGGAGGGGGCAGCGGGGGAGGGTGCAAGGGTAAAAGAGTGTCTAAGAAGATGAGTAAGAGGGACACGGGTGAGGTATGGTTTTCTTTTGGTTTCACGTGTGTTTTTACCCAATTTTTCCATGTCATACGTCTTCCATATGACATGGCACCCTCGGATCGTGCCCTTGGATAGCACCACAACCGTTGTTACTATTCAAACACCCTTCTCCCATAAAATTAAAGATAAATTCAAATTAGTTAAATTTCTACCCCAAAGCTTATGGAAAAACTTGAAATGATTGTGATTTAGGAGGTTATATACCAGAGAATTCCTATGATTTATCAACAACCATTTCCCTTATTAATCTACGTCTTATTCTATAAATCGACAAAAATGCTATTTTTAACACAACAACAAAGAAATTGTAATGAAAAATAATTAAAATATGAAGTTCTCGCTAATATGACCTTATGAATATCTCACACAGTATGGTACCAAAACTTCTGAAACAAAGAAGAAATAAATTAGAACCGTTTTGAGTAGGAACCAAAACTTATTAATGACAATTAAAAACTAAAATTCCAGAAAGAAGTTTGCCTCCTCTTGAGAATACAATATGTTCACTTGTTTTGAAACAACCCAAAATGCAAAGCAAAAAATTAGCATACATTTATATGGCTACATCAAATTAACAACTCAAATATTGAAATGATAACATAACTTGATTACAACATCAAAACTTAGCAACTTGAGATTCATAACATCCAACATGGGCTACATCAAATTTGTTAACTCGTTGCAAAAACTAAAGAAAAAGAACAAATCATCTTGATTTAGTATACCAAGTAAATAGCATTACCACAACAAAGTAGAGCTAGAGAGTGGAAAATGACAGAAAAAATTCCATAAAGCATCTCAATAAATGAACTTAAATACGTATATCAAAAAACCCATATATAAGAACTATAACAACCCGATTAAAAAATGAGGCCTAATTGCGATAAAAAAGGTAGCTCATGGCCTAATTGAATATCAGTGGATCATTTTCAATAACACTTTCCACTTAATTTAGGGCCAAATAACTAAATCTGCTAAAACCCTAAATATTTAGACACAATAAAAATACAAACAATAAAAATCTTTAGAACAATAAAAATGAAATGGAGTATACTTGTTTAGGGTGTTCAAGTATAATCATGTCACCTAGAAAAGAAAAAGTAAATAACAAAACACAATAAACAATTACAACCCAAAAAATAAACATACATGTAAATAGATTTAAACCAAATGAACAAAATCGAAATAGATCTAATAAACAAAGACTACCTTTCAAATGAGGCTGGTGGTGAGGGAGGCAACACGGAGTTGAGGAGGGAGAGAGGAGCTCAGAGGGTGAGGGCGTGGTGTAGTTTTGTAGTGGGGAAGGGCAACGTAGAGATGAGAGGGGGCGGAGATGAGGGATGCGTGAGGCAGCGGCGATGGAGATCTGAGTGGGGGTTCGCAGCCATGGAGCAGGTTTCGAACATCGTGTGCTAGGGTTTTTGTTGCTTGTGTGTGGAAAGAGAAATAAGGGTTTGATTTGGGAACGGGATACCCACCGAGGGTTTTGCTTGCGAGAATGGAGCATTTTTAATCTTAACCCTTGAATTCTACACGTGGCAAAATATAGAGCATTTGATTACGTAGATAAGATGAGATAAGATGGCACTATTCATAAGACCATTGTCCCATATTATATAGATATAGATATATATATATATATATATATATATATATATATATATAACGTTCATCCTTTCATTTTTCATATTGAAAGTTCCTCATACATTGAGTTTGTCACCACCATTGAAATTTAGTCATTGTATTCATTAAAAGAGAGTGTCCTTCACATAAAGATGGTCCGCAAGTAACGTTAAGCGTAGTACTACTTGGACGTTGTAAGATTGTTGTACCTTGGGAGGCAATCATCCAAATATCCGTCCGTACCGTTAACAGTAACGTCGATCAAGTGAAGATTCTTGTATTTTTTAGGTGTTGCTCCAGGTTTGTAGGCTATAACTTTTTCCTTTAGTATTATATCTATTAGTAATAAAATGCAGTTTGATTATTCATGTCAATCTATATATTTAGTTTAAAATATTTATACTTTGAATATGTTCACACATTCCAAAAACTTAATACAATTATCCTACTTGTGTGAATTAGATTAATGACAACTATAAATCCTTTTACAAAACATCATGAGAAATAAGAGAGGTTTAATGGAGCATAATTGAAACATTGGCAAATGAAAGATGTTTTTTTATTTTAAAACATTGAATTTGTCAAAATTTTAAAGGGAAAAAGTCCGAGAATTAGATGATGATGATGATGTCGATATTGTAATTGTTGATACAATTGATGCATGGAAACATTCTTATTTTTTGTCTCGCAATTATATTCTAAATAGATTGGACAATACTCTATATAATGTGTATAGTACAATCCAAATAACAAAACAACTCTAGGAATCCCCTGATAAAAAATACAAAACCAGAGAGGCGAGAGTTAAAAAGGTTGTCATTGGTAGGTTCTTAGATTTCAAAATGATCAATTACAAGACTCTTATTAGTTGAGTCCAATAAATTTAAATAATTCTTTATGAAATTCATGTCAACGACATGTCTTTAAACGAGTCATTTCAAGTAGTGGAAATTATTGAAAAATTGCCTCATAGTCGAAAACACTTTAAAATTATTTGAACCATACACGTAAGGAAATGAAATTTGAAGACTTGATAGTTCTATTAAGAATAAAAGAAGAAAACGTAACTAGTGACAAGAAAGGAAGTGGAAATTCTAAGTTAGAAAATGCCAATGTAGTGGAGGAAAATGAATCAAAGCTAAAACGATACAACTCCCACAAAAAAAGAATAAAGGAAGAATCAATTCCATTGGACCAAATGGTAATATTTTTAATAAAATCAAGGGTGAATGTTGGTTTTGTAAGAAATCGGATCACTGTGATTAAGACTAGCAGAAGCGCAAAGGGTCACCTTTAAAATCTAAGTCTAGTCAAGCCAATATTGCAAAAATGAATGCTAAAATGTAGAATCTTTTTTTCGTTGTCTCTTAAATCAACTTGATAAAAAATTCCAATAATTGGTGGGTCGACATTGAAGAGACGCACCACATATGTTTTGACAAAAATGCATTCACATGATATGAAAAGGTTGAAAAAGGAGAACAACTACTCATGGGGAACTCTTCTAGTTCAAGTGTCAAAGTCAGGGAAAGCATTATCAAGTTTACTTTGATTAAAACGCTTACATTGAATTATGTCCTCCACATTCTTGAACTTCGCAAGAATCTCATGCCTAGATAGTAATTATGTAAGAAGGGATTTGAATTAGTACTTGAATTAGGAACTTTGTGGGAAAAGGGTATTTAAATGACGAGTTGTTTAAACTAAATGTATTTCTTGAATCCTTTATTAATGATAATAAAAACACATATGTTTCTTATATGCTAAAGTCACTTGATGTTTGACTTGGTAGGTCATGACATGTTAATTATAAATCAATCCACAGATTGATTAAATTGAGTTTAGTTCTTGTTTCTGAAGTATATGATACACATAAATGTGAAGTTTTTGTAAATAGTCAAACCTCGAAAAAGATATCCGTGCGAACTAATTTGGGAAGAAAGATTCAAAAACTCATATTTGTCACAACCGTGCGAATGGACTAATAGTCGAAAGTGCACACACTTTTTCACATAATATACAAATCAAGGAAAACTCTTCAAAATACTTGGTATAACCTCAAAAGCCCTAACTCTCTTAAAATATGCAATGCAACATGAAAAATTGATGTTTAAAAACAATTTTTTTTGCAATTTTTTTGAATTTTCAAACAATCAAATAACCAAATATATACATGTAAACACAAAAGAAAATGTAAGGTGGTATTGATTAGTCTATCAAAGATAAAATGGATTATTTTCATAAATTTTCTTTGAAATAAGATTAATGACATGGATAAAACACAAATACGCACAAACATTAATCAATAAATCACATTAGTTTAAATTCTAATGAAACTAAGTAAGCGATCTTGCATATCAATCATGGAATGATGTGAACAAATAATAAATCACAAAATCAAATAAATGCAGATAATTATTTCATATGAATTACATATTAAGATTAATCATATCATTACATCAATATCCTTTTAAGATATTAAAAATGATAAATTATAGCCATATAATTTCCCTCAAACTGTGGATAAGCCCTAAAGTAGATATTACAAGTAGTACAATAAAATTTTGTTAGCCATATCTTGTTTTTCTTGCCTTAAATTTTCTAACACTTGACTTTGAATTTTTTCATCATAAAATAGTTTTTTCTATGGAGGCTTTCACACACACGTGTGTAGACAGCTATCGATGATACTATAATTCAAATCAATGTAATCTCACTAATGATAGCCCTTTTCATTTTGAAAACGTCTCATCAATCAACTCCATCAAGTAAAAGTGTTTTGACAAAAAAAACAAATGTTCCATATAATCATTTAAAAATAATTGACCCATCTTAAATCCCAGGATTCAATCGTGATTTAAACATAGAGCAATCGTGCAAGTCACATAAAGACTTATATGGTTAAACGACATGTGATGTGCATGTGTAAAGCGAAGTCAATTCCAAAGATCTCATAGACCTTAATTTATCATTATTTTATACGAATTATAAATATACCATTGAAAATATTATCATTTTCATATCATTGTTTTGAATACATGTTTCAATCCTTTTTCGAAATAAGTTCGTACAAAAAATTCAATTCACATATAATTTAATCAAATATCACAAATATAATAATCTCAAAATATTTTTGGTGTTAAAGGATGATATGTGCATAAATATTATGTAATGAATACATATATAAGATAAATGTATGAATACCGTCACCAAATGCATATAAAATATCCAAATATGATAATGAAGGTACTTATACCCAATAAATGATCCCACGTGAATCATGAATAACCTAGGAAGGGGATTACAACCTACAAATACCTTAGATATTCTATTCATCTACCTTACTAGGTAGTATGGGTGTTTCTGCTTTTAGATCCTTGGGCGGCACAATCAAGACCTCTTTCTTCCTCTCAACGTTGTTTTGAGGAGCTTCTATGGAACCGCGTAAAATCCGTAGCTAAATTGATCAAGTCCAAATACAAATAATACATGACTATAAAAAAATAAATACCATTCCAAGCATGACAAAAATTAAGTAAAATGTAATAGTAAAGAACTGATGATCACAATATGAATAAACGAACATAACTCGGATACACAACATCTCAATAGTGAATAAACTTCGTTATGGATGCAATTGCGGCCTAGGACTGGGAAATATGTTTCAACAATAGCATTAAACCGAATAAGTCTTCAAGAAATAAAAATGTAACTAAATTTTTTCTACAATAATAACAATACATCTTCCTTATGTATTTTAGTTATTTTTAAGTTAACACGACCTAAACAACTATAAATATAACATGTGGTCTAACCCCCAAGCCCAAGTGAACCTAATTATTAAAATTTGTAATTTATTTCAATTAATTATAATTATGAGGTTCCATTACTATAATTAGTAGATAAATCTCTAGTATAACTACGTTAAAAGAAAGGACAAGAGCAAAAGTTTGATATCCAAATTTCTATTCTCCTAACACATACAAGTAATTGGTCTATTCACAAGCCCACACTTAAGATACGAAGGTCTATCCTACTTACCTTAGAGGATCACTCGTGCCTAGTCAATGTTCAAGAGATAATCACTACGCCTTCATACCAATCATATGGACCCATACACTAGGGTGTATGAGAGGACCCCCCCCCCCCCCATTAACTCCCACTAGAAACAACATGTACTTTCAGTACGTAAGATCGGGGAAAGGGATACAGGTAAAACCCGTCACATAATCGGGTACTAGTGCACTCAACTTCGTACGGTCCCTATCATAATTTCTCCTTGTACGTCCCCCACGAGTAGTCACACGTGGTATGTTTGCACATCAAGTCAGTAATAAAATCTATTCACGGATTACTAAAATAGTATTTAGATTCGCATATTAATTGTCTCTAATTATTTTGGAAATTCATTTCGCATCATACTAGCATGGTTTTAAATCCCTTATTCATTATGTTGGAAGGCCTAAAGCACCATCTTGGATACTTTTCCCAGTGGTCCCATATAAACTAACTAATTAAGCGTCCCTACCGAGAATCGTGCATAAGGGGCTAATCCTAGTCGTGCACATGCCTACCGTTAACACGGGGATAATCCTATCCATGCGCATGTCTACCATTCACATGGGACTATTCATACATGTGCAAGACGCGCGTAACCAGAAATTCAGAAAAGTGTATTTCTTCGTCCTTAGATCCCATGTTATGAACTCAGTAACCCTAATCTGCCATTAACGTCCTAGACTAAGCTCCTAATACCTTAAGAACACCCTACAATGGTTGAAAATACTATTATATCAATAACCAAACTATAACTACAAATTTTGGGTGATCTAAACAAGGTTTTGAGTATTATATCGAGATTATGAGATATAAAACCCTAGGTTCATAACCTACTCGAACAAATCAGATTTTGCTAAATTATCAAATTACCAAGGAGAATTTACGTTATTCATTATGATGAATAAATTTCTAACAATCACAATTACATTATAAGATAAGTTTTGTGAGATCTAAAATCAAACTTCCTAAAATCATTCACATGAGATTAAGTATTAAATATCCAATTATACTAACTTTAAAAAATTAGGATTTAGATTATAAAAATCGGATCATAACATTGGATAATTATAATTCAAATGGATTCTCACTATTTTAACACAAACTCAAATCAAAATTTTAATTTGTGTAAACTTACATTAGCCAAATTGGGTGAATTCCAAGCTTTCATTATCCCAAGCTCCTCAATATTTGTGTGCCTCTTCTCCCTAAAGTCTTAGGGGTTATTCAATTGCCTAAAGATATTTTTTTTAGGTTATCTAACTAATCTAATAAAATATCTTCCCATGAAATTAGACTTTTGTCCAACATCCCAACCTAGTGAGCCTAAATAGCTCTCCAAATAGTCCAAAACTCTACCCAAGTCATGTACTAACCCAATGGACCTAAATCCTACCATTTAAAATAAAAAATTGGCATTATAAATGTTCCAAGATTCATAACAAAATATGAATAATTATATTAAATTATTTAACTCATTAAATTATCTAAAAAGTCGGTACAAGTCAACTAAAACACAATTTGATTATTTATTAATTGCGCGTGACTCAGCATAATACGAAACTAATTTACACTCATTAGAACTCAATACTGAAGGGATACTCCAAACAAGAAACCCTCGACACCAAGTCCCAAACCATTCCACAGTTTCCCATAGTATTAAGTCACTTCAAATATTTAATTAGTATTTTACCGTGTATTAAGTCTGGTTTCCAAAATCCATTAATTCACATAATATATATAAAAAATATAAATTAATAATAATAAGTGACATCACATGTCACACATGCAAAAATAATTAATTACATAAATAAAATAATGTACGAAAAACACAGGGTATTACATCCACCATCTCAACCTTATTTCTAGGAGCATTCCTAGATATACCTCTCATAAGAACACAATGTTCTCTCATAATATGAATTATGTTCCTAAAAAACATGTTTTTATGAGCAAGCATTGGCATCCTTCTCGTATTATGTTTGTATCTATCCTCGAGTTGATCTTTGAACCGATAAAAAATAGGTATTTTATCAAATTGTTCTTTCTTATAATTATAATATCTCCAAAATGATTCTTCTCGCACTTCCTTGTCAGAAAAACAAAATCCATCCTCACATGCTATAAGGAAAAATATTTTAGCTTAGGCTTTTGATTTGTTGTATTTACACTTTGACATATTTGGCATATCCTGTTAAAAACCGACACGATGAATCGAACTCCAAGATTTCCAAGATGTAACAACCCGCCTAATGGGATACCAGGCAATCACTCCCATATCATATTAAAACAGGAGTCACATATGGATCATCCTTAGCATCACTGTTGAAAATCCATTTAATTACTAATATCCTATTAGGCAAGCGTTAAAAACTTTTACTTAACTACTCTTTTTAACGATTAAAATAAAACATCCATAAGTTAATGCGTAAATGAGACTGAAAGAAAAATGAAATGAAATAAAATAACCGAACACCCGGTTCAAATTATACAACCATATCGAATGTTGTACTGAAAGAATAAATAAATGCAATTGAGCCATTGGCTCGAATGTTTATACAGTACCTCCTATCTAGAGTACAATGATGGAAGCGGCTATCAAAAACCTGCACGCATCCACAGCTGCTACAGCTGACGTCTGACTCGAAGGAAGTGTCATCCAGGCGTCCCTGTGTCTGCACACCTATATATATATAATATATATAGCAAGAAAGGAAAGTAGATAAACGGGTCAGAGCCCGAGTTTGAAAATATTTTTCAAGTGCATAAATGCTTTATTTTTAGAAAAAGGTTTTTTTCTCATATTTAAGTTTGGTATCGCACTCCCATGGGATACCCCTCACCTTTCTTCTAACAGTGCACTCCTAGCGCATCCCTCTAAACATCCTAGTCCAGCTACCCTGCTAAACTAGTCTAACCCAACTACTATCTATCCTAGATAGTCCAAGTGTTAAGGGCTAAACTTCCCTCCATTCTCAACACTGCACTAAGTTCGTTCGTGGGGTGTCTCGCAAACCGAAATCCAAACAAGGAACCCCCCGATACACTACTACTTGGCAAGGTTAATGGTAGAGATCCATTAGTCCCGTAACATGCACAAATGTATAAATATATATATATACATCTACAATATACATCCGGATAATATCTCCCGGACTGAGGTTTACTTATAATCATCTTTATAATACTCATTCGGATCTACCTCCCGGACTGAGGTTTACCAATTCAATTATATCTTATAATACACATCCGGATCTACCTCCCGGACTGAGGTGTATTCTATACTCATATCAAAACTTTCCATTTCCCTTCTCATATCCAGGAAATGTATTTTAAAAGCCAATTCATTATCAGGAATAGCTTTCACAAATCATATGTAACAACCCTCGATTTTGGAGACTGAGAAATTAAAATTTTGGGAAAATAAAATTTAGTTAAATTGGAGAATTTCAAAATTTGGGACTTGAGGCCCAAAAATAGAGAATATTTCAAAGTATTCCGGATGATATTTTTGAGGGTACCATCGATCCCGGAAGGGTCGAGATAGTCAAAATGACTGTCATTGGGTTTTATTTCGGCTCCAGAATGTTTTTAAGTTATTTTGACTCGAATTGGAGTAAACGAGTCATTTAAAGTGTGTATTAACATTTAAAATTGGGATTTTGTTTTAAAGGATTTGGAGGCTTACGGATGAAGCCATTTCTCATTTGAGAGAAAGAGAGAAAAAGCCCTAGAGGGAGAAAGAAGAGAGAAAGAAGAAGAAAAGAGGAGAGAGAGGAAGGAAGCTTGTAGATTCCGGCCCAAAACTGCGACATCGAGGACGATCCAACCTCTACAAATCTGAGGCAAGTGTTTAATCTTGCTAAATAGCTATTTGTGTATTTTATTTCATAATTTGTGGGGTAAAGAAATAGTTTTTGGGTATAAGCATCAAAACCTAATTTTTGGGTTTAAATCTTGAAATGAATGTTTAAATATGGATTTAATGGAATAAAATTGGTTGGGATCAACTTTAGGTTGATTTATTGGCTTAGAATCATGTTGTGATAAAGATTTGGGGATTGGAATGAAAATTTTAGGGTAAATTCGTGGGTTTTGCTGAAAATGGAAAAATCGGCCAAGGCATCTGGTATGGCCGTTCGACCGCGGTCTGGGGACCGGTCGACCGCGCCTCAGTGGAAAAGCCTACTGCATTTCTTCATAGGCAAATTTTTGACCCGCGATCGACCGGGGGTCTGGGACCGGTCGACCGGTCCCCTGTTTTTAGCCCAAAACTTGGATTTCTTTCTTCCCCTTTTCTTTTGGAGTTTATTCTTAGGGGCTTCCTTAATGGGCTGTTTTATGAGGTTTTTCTAGGATGACCTCTAGCCATTTTTAATTGGGTTTATTGATTTGGGGGCCTTCTCTTATGATGCAAGTGATATGTTCTTGGAGACATTGAAGGAGTTTCTCACATATTAGGATTTTTGGGGACTCCTTCGGGTAAATTTGGGAGAAATGTACCCATGTACGTATTGGGGTTGCATATGGACATTGTGGGGAAATCTCTTTGAGGTTGGGAATACCAATTATAGATACAGGTATAAATATGAGGTGAGGTTGAGAACTCTTAGAGAGTGAGGGATCTCATATCCTTAGAAATGTTTAGACTGAGGAACAATTGATAACTCAATAGGAGTACGGGTTCCTGAGATTTATTCGAACCATAGGTGACATTGGGAACGCTTGGGATCGTACTATCGACTAGAATAAGCGGTAGCAAAAATTCTAGTTAGGATAGTTTACACGTAATTATGGGGATATGACCTTTGAGATTCCAATACTTGAAACGAGGTTAGAATAAATTGAGGTTTTAGACTATTAAGTCATGTGTGTGCCTATGGTTAGATAGTACCAAAGGAAATTATGTGCTTTCACATTTAGAGGTGAAATGTGTAGGGATGGATTCCTACACAAACTCTTGGGTGATAACCCTAATGTTGAACATATATGTATAGATATATACATATGGTTTTGGGAGACTATTCATCATAGGAAAAATGATTGAATATGTTTCAAGTGAGGGATTGTATTCACATATCGAGGGACATTTAATGGAAATTGTGGTGACGGCTTGTATATTGAGGATTATGTATATTTATAGCCGAGTATATATATCTTATACATATGAATGGAAATTAGTTTGTATATATAATGATATAGCGATGTGTGTATATATGTACATATATCTATGTAGGAATATGAATATGTGGATATATTTATGTTGTGGACATACATGGTATGGATATTTAAACCGTATATGATGGTTTACTATATTGGATCATATGATGGGATCATATGGATGTATGTATATTGCGCATGTGAGCGATATATATACTTATGTGGTTAAGCATACTCCGCTCATGCTATCATTGGGAAGTTTCCGCGCAGAGGGTGAGCATCCTGGCATATAGAGTAGGGTGTGGATATTCCCCAGGTCATAGTCGTCCCGTGTGTTATTATACGATAGATATATATTTTAGGATGAGACGTGGTGGGTATGTTTCGTCTCATTACCGATTGGAGCTATGACCGCTTCTCGGGACGTCGTGTGTGTGTGTTACCACGAGGTGGGTGTCGTTGATCCCCACCAGGTGGTCCCCAGTTGCTACGTGAGCCGGGCATTGGGAAGATGATAGCATTGATGCAGTTTTATCGGCGCTATATATAGCCGGGTGGATTATGTGCATGTTCATTGTACATCAGATATGATGCGTACACTTGGTCATGGGTATGGATGATTGGTATGTATATATATATGGTGAGAATAAAATACCTATATATATATATTTATATATCCTAGGTGAAAGGATATGGTATTTATTTGGGGTACATCTTGGATGATTATGGTGTACCAGATTAATTGGGGGTTGATGTATCGTATTTGAAGAATATTTCCGTTACATCATCCCAAGGTTATTATTGGGGATATTAAGTTGTTGTTTTTTTTTTACTATAATCTAGACTTAGAGTTTGAAATAGTAAATTGTATGTTAAGTATTATGGATCTCTAGGATCGACATTGCCCAGGAGTAGTGTAACGAGGTGGTTCCTTGTTTGGATTTCGCTTTGCGAGACACCTCACGCACGAAACGTAGTGCACTATCGAGATTTGAGAGAAGTAATTACATGTATGGCATAATGGATCTCTGGTCTTGACATTGTCAGGAGTAGTGTAATGGGGCGGTTCCTTGTATGGATTTCGCTTTGCGAGACTCCCCACGCACGAAACGTAGTATAATTTTGAGATTAGAGAGAAGTTTTGCCAATTATTCATGTACATGATATTTAGAAATAAATTCTTATATTTTAGCCTATATATATATATATGTATATATGTATATATATATATAGGGGTAATGTATTAAGAATGATAATAAATTAAATTATAAATTAGAATCCATTAAGCCTTTTTTGGCACAATTGTTTGTAATCATAATCTAGTGGGTTTAGAAAGGGTGGATCCTTAGATTATGATGGGAAAGTAGCTCTCGTGGGTATAGGCTAGGCCTATATAAAGTAAGGTTGTCCTAATAAATGGGGGTAATTTAACTAAAACTTGAGGACGCGAATAGGTGCGCGCCTTTAGATGAGAGGTGAGTTGGGGTTTCACGAGAGTGCGGTCTCACTTTGAATTATGAAATAAAGTGCACCGGTATTTATTATGCACGGTTAACACACTTGCTAAATATTTTTCACAATCAGGGCTCTGACCCGTTTACTTTTCTCTCCTCCTTGTATATATATATTTCCACAGGTATCCTACCGCATGGATGCCGGATGACTTTCTATCCAGAGTCTCGGGAGCCGTGACAGGTACGGACTGTTGCGGGATGTTTCATGTAGCCGCTTCCTACTTCTTTAAAATTCTAGGTAGGACACATGTTGTATATCGGGTTTGTACCCAAGGGATATTTATATATATGTTTATATTTATTCCATTTCAGTTATTGTATTGGTTGTGACCCGACAGCTTATTCTGGTCTACTTTTTGGTGGTTCATTCGGTTGTATTTTTTTAGTTCATTTTATTTCTAGTATTTCATTTATCTTAGTTCTTTCATGCATCTTTCTTTTCTTCTTAGTGGTGTTATAGTGCAAGTTGGTTGTAATTTGCTTATTTTATTTAATTTTTAACATCCCGCTTATGTGATTTTGGGTAGTTAGTCCTATATTATATAGTACCGACAGTTGATGTTGAGACTGGACTATCTGAAATTTAATATAGTATAGGGCTGGCCACCCGTTATTATTTTAGGCGGGTTGTCACATCATATAACCTTTTAAAAGCCAATTTTATTATCATAAAAATGCTTTTCCTTTTTAAATTATCCCATTTTCCTTTTTATACTCAGGAAATGTACCCAAAGCCATTTTCATTATCATGAAAATGCTTTGATCATACCATATGCTTCCACATCCCTTCTTCCATCCGGGAAAGTTACCGAAGCCAAAACCTTTATCCCATTTCCCTTCCTATATCCAGGAAATGTAATTAAAGCCAATCCATTATCATGAATTACTTTAATAAATCTAAGACCGCCCCTCCGGGTTTCCCCACTGGACGCGCCCCTAAATGGCTATCATCTTCCACGGCCTATCAAACAACACAACCTGGGAACCTAACAACGTCGGGAAGCGGCCATATGCCTGCGGGAAAGTCAGGACCACACCCAGAATCCCCTAACCAGCGCAGAAACAAATATATAATCGATCATATGGCCTAAAGGACTATATCCACCCTGTTCAATAGCCAGGGGGCTTCACCACAATGCGCACAACTTCCTTTATGATAGCGATTTAGGGAGGTGTGTAACCATAATTTATCAATTATGAAAATCATTTGTCTTTCCATTTTGAAAATATTCATTTTTATATTTTCAAAATCATTTCCATCATATCATATATATATATACTTTATTCACATAGTATATCTACATACCATATATTCCTCCTAGAATATATAAACGACCATAATGGCCTATAGCATCTAGTGATGACCAATAATCCCAAAGATTCCCTCCAGGAGTCATAATCATGCATTCATAAGCACGATACTAAACCCAAAGTATTTCTTACTTTAATATACAATACTTAACTTAATCCCCTCTAGGGATATACTTGGATAACTCCAATTACACCATTTCACACTAAGCGAATGTATAACTATATTCCCCCAAATTTCATCATAATCCTCTCATAGGATTCACTCAACCAATATCAATATTTCTATATTTTCCTATACTCATAAATCATATAGGCCTAAAATCCCAAAATCATAACTTTTAGGGATTTATCTTTCCCGAACCTTGAATTTAGTGAGTCATGGAGTTCATTTCCATGAACTCAAGGACCACACCTAGTCCTATTAATCACTTAAAGTCCCCAACATATTTTAGGAGCCCTAAACCATTAAATTCTACCATTATTCTATTTTCCTCGAAAATATAGATTAAGGGTTATATATTTAAAACCCTTACTTTACCCTCCTCAATTCCCTTAATTAATGGACCATAGAGTCCTAAAAGTTCCCTTAGGTTATCACCTAATTAACCTAAATGCAAGATGAAATGGAATCTATCCCATCCAAATCACCCTAGAGAAATTGATGTTTTTCAGCAAGGGTCGATCGATCGACCCATGGCTGTCGATCGATCAAAGGCCTCGATCGATCGAACCCCCATGATCGATCGATCGATCATGGCGGGCAGCTTCTTCTCCGAGAAGCTGTTTCAGCCATTGAAGCTTCCCCCAAGCTTCAATCTCCTCACCTAACGGCCTACATCTTAAACCAACAACAAATACACTTATAATACGGGTTCTAAACATCCTAGAACCCGAAATCACCCAATAAATTAAGTTAATTTCTAAATTTCTCCAATTATTCAAATTTAGGGGTTCATTCGTTTTAACTCCCAGAAACCCATTTTATCCACAAATACCCAACCCAAAATATTTAGGGTTTGATTATACCAAACTACGGTATGAAATATTTATGCAAAAATTAAATAAAGCAAGTAAACACTTGCCTCGTGGATAAAATCCGACGTCCTCGAGCCGAATCCCGCGAAGGTTGGCCAGAATCTCCCCTTTTTTCCTCTTTTCTCTCCTCCTCTCTCTCTTCTCTCTCTTTTCTCTTCTTTCTTTCTCTTTTTCTCCCTCTCTCCCTCTTTATATAGAGAGAAAAGGGTTTATTCCCTTAATACCCCCAAAATGACTCGTTTACTCAATTACGAGCCTTTTTAACTCCAAAATGCCCCGAAACTTAATTTCGACAATCGGACACTCTTTTTCGACTATCTCGGACATTCCGAGACTCATGGCGCAGTCGAAATTCCCATCCGAGGTACTTGACCGTAAATCACTATTCTAAACCGTAAAAGTAAATGCGGGTTTTCCACTCAACATCTTACCCATTTTGTCGCTATACTCCACGGTGACATATAATTAAAATATTTCGACCTATATGGTCCCAAAAATAATCTCGACATCCATCGAAAATCATTTAATCCCCAAAAATCCCAAAAATTCCTATTTCGAGAAATTCTCCAAATTTCAATTTATATTTAATTATGGAATTTAATCGTCTCCGAAAGGGCGGGTTGTTACACAAGATTGATGGCTTCCTTACATATAAAAAAGGTATAAAGCTTTTAGGATTTTAAAATTATTCATAATTTTATTTGGGATGTATTTTTTTTATGAAAAAATGAGGCTGCATTTTTTAAAATTTTAAAATTAAAAAAATATTTTTTTATCTTCTTTCAAATGAGATCAGCATGTTCAAACGAAATTGGCTTTTCGTTAGAAGGTTGTTAGATCTTACATCGAACAAACAGTCAACAAGGGCCTTCTGTTTGAATTCGTTTGAAGCTCGTTAGAAGCAGGTTTAAATAAAATTGGAGTATCATTCAAACGAACTATGTATTTGTTAAAAAAATGTCTTTCTCGTTCGAATGACTTCTATTTTAGTTTGAACGAATTTGTCGCCTTGAATTTTGTGTCAGGTCTATAAATACGTGTTATGACTCCAAATTTTGTGGGACTTTGGAAAAAACATAGCCAAAATTTTTTTACCCAAATTTTTCCATCTTTTGGGTTTTCAAACATTTTTTGATTCACAAGTTTACATCCCCAAATAGTTCTATGAATATTTTTGAAACCCTAGAAAGTTTTGTATCTTATATACACACTTGTAGAGAGAAATTGATATGGCTGAATTTGTGAACCTGAGGGATCATGACAAAAGAAGGCTGAAGGCTGAAGGCTGATCGATGGATACCGAGGGTGGACCTCCACCTGTGAACGACTTTGGGCTAAGCCTTATTATTTAGAGGTTTTGAAGACAATGCGCATTATACTTATGGGTGTACCAAGTATTATGTAAGATGATAGTCTTGTAAAACTCTATAAAGTGCTAAAATATAGTTTTTTCCCTCAAAAAAGAATTTTTCCTTATTTGTCGTGGTTGATTGCATGAGTAATTTATGTTCTGTGACTGGAACTTTTATAGTATGCATAAATAATTTAATCAAAGATTAAAATTTTGTTTAAATTTTGATTTGTATGATTGGACATTTAATTAAATAAGTTAATCCATTAAGATCACCCAAGCACTCTTATAAAGTTGTATCTGACCAGGTTGCACTAATTTATTGTGTAGATCCTTGTTTAGTGTTATTTAGGGTGGTTGTTTATTCATCTCTCTTATGCTGATTTATTTTTTCTCTGGATGGATAGCCATAATGAAAATTTATCTCGTTTGAATTTGAAGTTTGCTAAAAGAATTAAAATTCTTCAAAAAGAAAGTTTTCATTTTAAAGCAACAATGTAATTTTTTCAAACTGTTCAAACTTAAAGAGATTTCTTTCGTAAGAATATTGTGGACATGGACCGTGGTCTTAAAAACATAGAATTATCCAAGAAAGAGACTAACAATAGAATTCGACTTTTAGGGAAATAATTACATGACTAAAAAATTCTAGGCTTAGTTTACGTACCAATGAGGAAAATGATAATTAATTAATGATTTAAGTGCATGTGAGAATACTCTTAAGGATAAATTCGCCTTCATTAAGGGGAAGAGAAATAACCTTTTAGGAATGATTGAAAATTTAATATATATAACCAAACATAAATTAATAATAATAAGTGACAACACATATCACACATGAAACAATAATTAATCACATAAATTAAATAATACACGAAAAATACAGGGTATTACATCCACTATCTCAACCTTCTTTCCAGGAGAATTCCTAGATATACCTATTATAGGAACCCAGCGTTCTCTCCTCATAAGAATTATGTTCCTCAAAAACATATATTTATGTGTACACAACGTCATCCTTCTAATATTATGTATGTATCTATCCTCGAGTTGATGTTTGAACCGACAAAAATATGCCTTTTATCAAATTTTTCCCTCTTATAAATATAATATCTCTAAAAATGATTCTTCTCACACTTCCTTACTATAAAAAAAATTCCATCCTCGTATATTGTAAGGGAAAATATTTTAGTTTAGGCTTTTTATATATTTTATTTACACTTTATCATATTTGGTGTATCCCGTTACAAACTGACACGTGCCGACACGATGAACCGAACTCTAAAGTATCGAAGTTTGATGAATTCCCTACATATCAAAAAGGTATAAAGCATCTAGGATTTTAAAATTATTTATAATTTTATTTGGGATGTATTTTTTTATTAAAAACCGAGGATTGATTTTTTAAAGTTTGAAATAATTTTTTTAACCTCGTTCAAATGAGATCAGCATCTCGTTCGAAAGAAATTGACTTTTCATTAAAAGGGTCGTTAGATCTTACATCAAACAAACAACTAATGTCGACATTCTATTTGAATTCGTCTGAAGCTCATTAGAAGCTGGTTGAAATATTATTAGAGTCTCATTCGAATGAACCGTGTTTTCGTTCAAATGAAATGCCTTTTTTTCGTTCGAATGACTTCTATTTTAGATCGAATGAATTGTCCACCTCGAATTTTATGTCAGGTATATCAATACTTGTTTTGAATCCAAATTTTATGGATATTGGAAAATACATAACCAGAATATCTTTAGCAAAGTTTTTCCATGTTTTGGATTTCCAATTACTTTTGGATTCATAAGTTTACACCCCCAAATAGTTTTGTGAATCTTTTTAAATTTCTAGAAAGTTTTGAAACTTGTATACACACTTGTGGGGAGAAATCTCTACGACTGAATTTATGAACCCGAGGGATCACGATAGAAGAAGGCTGATGGTTGATTGGTGGATACCGAGGGTGGACTGTCACCCGTGGACAACTCTGGGCTGAACCAAATTCTTTAAAGGTTTTGAAGACACTGCATGTTATACTCGTGGGCGTATTAAATAGTCTATCCACTTATAGTCTTATAAAACTCTATAAAGTGCTGAAATATAGATTTTTCCCTGAAAAGAATTTTTCCTTATTTGTCGTGGTTGATTGCATACGTAGTTTATTTACTACGATTGGTACTTTTATCGTCTGCATAACTAATTTAATCAAAGATTAAAATTTGTTTAAAATTGGAATTGTGTGATTGGGCATATAATTAAATTAGTTAATCCATTAATACCGCGTAAGCTCTCTTATAAAGTGGTATCAGAGCGGGTTGCACTAATTTATGGTGTAGATCCTTATTTAGTGCGGTTTAGGATGATGGTTTATTCATACCTCTTGTGTTGATTTATTTTTTCTCTCAGTGGATAACCATAATAAAAATTTATCTCGTTTGAATTGGAAGTTTGCTGAAAGAATTAAAATTCTTGATTTTTTTTTCGTGTTATAGTAGCAATGGAACTTTTGCAAATTGTTCAAACTCAAAGATATTTATTTCGTGAGAAGATTGTGGACATAAACCATGGTTTTAAAAAATTAAAATTGTCCACAAAAGAGAGTGACGATAGAGTTCACTTTTTAGGGAAAGAATTAGAAGACTAAAAAATCTCTAGGGTTAGTTTACGTCCCAATGAGGAAAATGATAAATTAAATAATTATTTGAGAGCACGTGAGAAGATCCTTATGGATAAATTTACTTTCATTGAAGGGGAGCGAGATAACGTTCTAGGAATGATTGAAAATTTCAATAAGGAGTCCCTATTCACATAATATATACAACCAAACCAAAATTAATAATGATAAGTGACATCACTTGACACACATGCAAAAATAATTAATTATATAAATTAAATAATGCACGAAAAATACAGGGTATGACATCAATTATCTCAACCTTCTTTCTAGGAGAATGCCTAGATATACCTCTAATAAGAACCCTATGTGCTCTCCTATATGAATTATGTTCCTCAAAAACATGTCTTTATGTGTAGGCAATCGCACCTTTCTTCTATTACGTTTGTATTTATCCTCGATTTGATGTTTGAACCGACCAAAATTAGGTCTTTTATCAAAATTTTCTCTCTTATAAATTTTCTCCATGTACTCATATATGCGACCAAAATTAGTTCCTAGGCCTTATATGTGTCTTAATGCCTTTGTATGTTAAAAGGTCTTGATCCTTTTTGGCCTTACACGATTTGACCAATGCATGTATGTATGCTATAATTTTTATATTATATCTATGTTTATTTGTTGTCAGTAGACTAATTCCATGCGCCTGTTTTACCCATGCCACAACTGTTGGCATCCTGACCCTAGTTGGCGTGTATTACATAATATACTTCTACCGATTTGACCATTGGGAGTTACTGCCGATTTGACCGCCCCATGTCAGTTGCTTTTATGGTTGAGTGTTGTCATACATACCATTACCGCCCACGTTTTTTCTTAAACCAAAATCCGGTTTTCATTTTATTAAAACGACACCATGTGTTGTTTCAACGGTAATTTTTTATGCATTCCAGCTGTCTTCCATAAATGATTTTCATCGCCCACGATTTCTATCAAAACCAAAAATGGTTTTTAGATTTTCATTAAAAACGACGCCGTGTAATTTTTGTTATAACGGTAACATTGCTTTGCGTTTTTGTTACGCTATCTTACAGCTGGCGTTCAGGTTTTTAAAACGACACAGTTTTATAAAACGTTTAGTTTCTTAAGTCTGTTAGTGTGTTACAGCTTGCACAACACGTGTCACATTTTTAACACCATACTTTGTGTTTCTTTGTGAACCCTCAGATTATATTTTATCTACGGTTGTGTGTAATTCTTTGGTAATCCATGTGAACCTATTTTACACCAATCTGCACACACTTGTGCACTCTATAAATAGACTCCTTTATGTATCATTTTCATAGAGCTGAGAAAAATAATTTTTGTAGCAGAACTCTGTCAAAAATTTTAGAGAGAGAGAGAGAGATTAAACCAGATTGTTTTTGTGTCATGTTCAAGTATTGATTTCTGTCAAAACTAAAATGAAGATTGGACTTCTCTCTTTGTAAATCCGCACTTACGAATTTTCAAGAGTACATTATTTTTGTAAGTGAGTTCTCTCATCTGTGTGTATTATTTAGATCAGTCTTTAGATCTAAAATTTGTACACAACACACACTATTTACGAAATTAATTTTGTGTGAATATTCTGCTTGTGACTTATTTGTGAGATCTTGAATGTTTTTAAAACGTTTTGTTTTAAAACAGATTTTTCAGAAAATATTTGTTAATATTCAGATTTGTATTGCTTGAGGTTTAGAAACTTAAACCTAAGATTTCTGAGATCTGATTTGTGGAAGATTTAAAATCTGAACTGAATATTATTCTCTTGTGTGCTTAAGACTGTTTTGATTTAATGTGAAATATTTGTGAAAATAGTCTTGATAAGATTTTATATTAAAATCTGATTTAATCTAATATTTGTTTTCTGAAAAACAAGATTGGGAATATTTGACTTTCTCTGAATTTATTGAATATATTTGAAGTCATATTCTGTGAACATGATTACTTGATTGTTTAAGTGATATTCAGAAATTGTTTCATATCATATCACTTACATATAATCACTCACGTTGTATTCACGTAGACACGTGTTTGTGTAATATCTGAACAAGTCTAGTGTTCAAATATTTAAAGAAAGAGAAAAGAAAGCTTTTCAAAAGTGTATTCAAAGTCAAGATGACTTGATTTGAATAACATAAGACTTGCAAAGATATAGGTGATATAGTATGTTGCATCACACACTATCACTTCACTAGAAAATAAATAATAGGCACTGAGCCAACCTGCGCTTAAAGAAGTTAGAGGGGAGGCTGAGAAGTGAAGAACACAAAAACAAGCAAGGACAGTTTAAAGAGAGAACATAATAAGCAACCAGGCTAGAGACTTGATCGAGTGGGGTAATAGCTAGATCTTTCTTCTTTATTTGTTAAGTTTGTTGTTTGTAAATCGTTCCTGTTGATTTGTTGTTTTAGTGGAAGTAGATTAGGTAACTCCTAGAGGAGTTCGTCGTTTTTCCCGGGGAAGGGTTTTTGCGACGTAAAATAAATATTGTGTGCTGTATATTTTTGTTTATCATCTCACAAGAAAAAGTAGGCTTAACTAAATAGAAACTCGCCTAAAATTGAATTAGTTTTGGACTAATAATTAACTTTGAAAATCAAAATCATTTTCATAAAAGTTAATAAAATTAAGTAAAAGTTTAATTTGGTCCCCTTTGCATCATTCATATAAACTCGTAGGTTTAAGATGTTTACTCAACAATAAGTTTACTTCCGCATATAAAGTCTTTGCGCATCGCCCTAGTTGCCTGGGGTTCCCACAGTACCTATTTTGAATCCAAATTTTGTGGGAATCTGGAAAAAATGTAACCAAAATATATTTACCAAAGTTTTTCCATCTTTTGGGTTTCCAATTAATTCACAAGTTTATATCCCCAAAAAATTTTGTGAATCTTTTTGAAACTCTAGAAAGTTTTGTATACAAAATTGTGGAGAGAAATTTCTACGACTCAATTTATGAATCCGAGGGATCATGACAAAAGAAGGTTGATGGCTGATCGGTGGATATTGAGGGTGGACAACCACCTATGGACGACTTTGGGCTAAGCCATATTCTTAAGAGGTTTTTAAAACACTGCACGTTATATTTATGGGTGTATTAAATAGTCTTTAAGTCGATAGTCTTGTAAAACTCTATAAATTGCTAAAATATAGGTTTTACCCTGAACAGGGATTTTTTCTTATTTGTCATGATTGATTGCATGCATAGTTTATTTTTTGTGATTGTAACTTTTATTGTATGCATACCTAATTTAATCAAAGATTTAAATTTGTTTAAAATTGGATTTGTGTGATTGGATATTTAATTAGATAAGTTAATTGATTAAGATCGCGCAAGAACTCTTATAAAGTGGTATCAATGTGGGTTGCACTAATTTATCGTGTAAATCCTTATTTAGCGTTGTTTAGGGTGATTGTTTATTCATCTATCTTGTCTCGATTTATTTTTCCTCTCGATCGATAGACATAATGAAAATTTATGTCAGTTAAATTTGAAGTTTAGTAAACTAATTAAAATTCTTGAAAATGAAAATTTTCATTTTAAAGTAGCAATGGAACTTTTACAAATTGTTCAAACTCAAAGATATTTGTTTCATGAGATGATTGTGGACAAGGACCGTGATTTTAAAATTTTAGAATTTTCCAAGAAAGAGAGTGATGATATAGTCCAATTTTTTGATAAAGAATTAGAAGACTAAAAAATGACTAGCGTTATTGTATGTTCCAGTGAGGAAAATGATTAATTAATTAATGATTTGAGAGCACGTGAGAGGACTCTTAGGAATAAACTCTCTTTTATTCAGGGAGAGAGAGATAACCTTCTAAAAATTATTGAAAAGTTCAAGAGGGAGTCCATAAAACTTGAAGAGTCTAATTCTTTGCTTGACTCTAAAATTTTGAAGTTAAAAGATGATATAAAATACTCGAGTAGTGTTGGTAGTAATGGTGCTGGATCACATGCTTCTAATGCTTCTTATGTCAAAGCCAATTGTGACAACCCGCCTAATAAGATACCGGGCGATCACTCCTATATCAAATTTTAACAGGAGTCTCATATGGATCATTCTTAGCATCACCGTCGAAATCCATTTAATTACTAATAACCTATTAGGCTGGCTTCAAAAAAACTTTTACTTAACTACTCTTTTTAAACAATTACAAATAAAACATCCACACAGTTTGCGTAAATGAAACTGAAATGAAATAAAATAATCGAACACTCGGTCAAAATACACAACCATATCGAATGTTGTACTAAAAGAATAAATAAATGCAATTGGGTTATTAACCCGAATGTTTATACAATACCTCCTATCTAGATTACAAGAATGGAAGCGTCTATCGAGAACCTGCACGCATCCACAGCTGCTGCAGCAGACGTCTGACTCGAAGGAAGTGTCATCCAGGCATCCCTGTGTCTGGACACCTATATATATATATATATAATATATAACAAGAAAGGAAAAGTAGATAAACGGGTTAGAGCCCGAGTTTGAAAATATTTTGCAAGTGCATAAATGCTTTATTTTTAGAAAAATAGATTCTTATCTCATATTTAAATTGGTATCGCACTCCCATGAGATACCCCTCACCTCTCCTCTAATAGTTCACACCTAACGCACTTAATATTCTAGTTAAGCTACCCTGCCTAACTAATCTGATATCCCCAACTACTAGAAACCTATACCGCCCGAGTACTAAGGGCTAAACTTCTCCCCATTCTCAACACTGCGCTCAGTTCGTGCGTGGGGTGTCTCGCAAAGCGAAATCCAAATAATGAACCCCCCCGATACACTACTACTTGGCAGTGTTAATGGTGGAGATCCATTAGGCCCATAGCATAAGACTAAGTATAAATATATACTTATATATATATACATATCACATTCATTTTATATACATCTTACAATATACATTCGGATAATATCTCCCTGACTGAGGTTTACTTTATATTCATCTTTATAATACACATTCGGATCTACCTCCCGGACTGAGGTGTATTCTATACTCATTTCAAAACTCCCTTCTTATATCCAGGAAATATATTTAAAATCCAACTCATTAGCATGATTCCTTTAACATATCATATAACTTTTAAAAAGCCAGTTTTATTAACATAAAAATGCTTTTTCCATTTTAAAACATCCCATTTCCCTTCTTATATCCAGGAAATGTAATTAAAAGCCATTTTTATTATCATAAAAATGCTTTTACCATATCATATGCTTCCACTTCACTTCTTCCATCCGGGAAGTGTTACCGAAGCCAAAACATTTATCCCATTTCCCTTCTTCCATCCAAGAAATGTATTTAAAGCCAATTTACTCTCATAAATTTCTTTAACATATAACGCGTTCTAAGATCGCCTGTCCGGGTTTCCCCACTGTGCGCACCCTGAAATGGCTATCATCTTTCAAAGTCTATCATCAAGACAACCGGGGATCCTACAACGCAAGATGTCGGGAAGCGGCCATATGCTTGCGGGATAGTCAAAACCACACCCGGAATCTCCTAACCAGCGCAGAAACAATAATCTCTCATATGGACTATAGGACTATATCCACCCTGCATTCATTAGCCAGGGGGCTTCACCATATGTACGCAACTTTCCTTATGATAGAGATTTAGAGAGGTGTGTATCCATATTTTATTAATTATGAAAATCGTTTATCTTTCCATTTTGAAAACATTTATCTTTACATTTTCAAAACCATTCACATCATATCACATATATATATATATATATATTCATCCTCGAGTATATACATATGGCCATAATTGCCAACTATATCTAGCGATGACCATCAATCCCAAAAGATTCTCTCAAAGAATCATAATCATGCATTCATATACGCATGACGCTATACCCAAGTATTTCCTCGCTTTGATAACTAATAAATAGCTTATTTTCATTTAAGGACTTATTGGATATCTCCCATTTATACCAAGTCTCACTAAGCGAATATATCTATATACGTATATTCCCAAATTTCATCCTAGTCATCTCATAGGATATACTCAACAGTAATCGGTATAATTATGCTGTCTATACGCATGATTATATGGCCAAAATGCCCACTAAAATATCCCGAGAATTATCCTCCCCCTAACACTCCTAAATTAAGGAGGTTGTGGTTTCCATTTCCACGAACCCAAGGGCTACATCTCGTCAAATTAATCATTTCGAGGTCCCCACCCTATTTTAGGAACCCCAACATTCTAAATCATCAACTTATCTATTTTCCTCAAAAATATAATTTAGGGGATTATACATTAAAACCCCCACCTTGCCCTCCTAAATTTCCTCAATTAGAGGACTATATACTCCTAAAGAGTCCCTTAGGTTATCCCAAAATTAACCTCGAATCAATTAGAATTGGAACTCATCCTATCCAATTCACCCTAGGAAAATTGCCCAAGTTCCTGTAGGGTCGATCGATCGACCCTGGGTCATCGATCGATCGAGGCTTCGATCGATCGACCTCTGCCAGTCAATCGATCGACCATACCGGACAGCTTCTTCTCCGAGAAACTATTTTCGGCCATTGAAGCTTCCCTAAGCTTTTGGTCTCCTCATCTAACGTCCTACAACCTCAACCAACAACTAATACACATATAATAAGGGTTCTAAATGTCCTAGAACCCGAAACCACCAATTTATTTCAATTAATTTCTAAGTTTCTCCAATTATCCAATTTTAGGGGTTTATTCGTTTTAACTCCCGAAAACCCGTTTTATCCACGAAAACCCAACCCAAAATCTTTAGGGTTTGTTATACTAACAATGATATGAGATATTTATGCTTAAAAATAAATAAAGCAAGTAAACACTTGCCTCGTGGATAAAATCTGACGACCTCCAGCCGAATCCCGCGGAGGTTGGCCGGAATCTCCCATTTTCTCCTCTTTTTCTTCCTTCCTCTCTCTTCTCTCTCTTTTCTCTCTTCTCTTCTCTTTTCCTCCCTCTCTTTCTCTTTATATATAGAGAAAAGGGTTTAACCCCTTAAAATCCAAAAACGACTCGTTTACTCATTTACGAGCCCGTTTAACTCCAAAATTCCCTGAAACTCAATTTCGACAATCGAACACTCTTTTCCGACTATATCGGACGTTCCGAGACTCACGGTGCAGTTGAAATTCCCATCCGGGGTACTTGACCGCAAATCACTATTCTAACCCAAAATAAATAAATGCGGTATTCCCATTAAAATATTTTCTTCTGTCGCTTTATCCAACGGCTACATATTATTAAAATACCTCGACATATTTACTTAACCCAAAAAGTAAATATATCACCTATCGATAATCATCTAATCCTCGAAAATCCCAAAAAATCATAAAAATCACTATTCCGAGAAATTCTCCAAATTCCCAATTTATACTCAATTATGGAATTTAATTGGCTCCAAAAGGACGGGTTATTACACCAATACCATTGTTTATTTTAGAGGGTCAAAAACATCCAATAACATTAAAAAAGGTCAAATATTAGATAACATTCCTCGCGAGTACACATGTTCGCATTGTGGTAGGAAAGGTCACCTTAGGGCGTTTTGTTATAGTCTTGGAAGAGGTCCTGGGAAGTTTCAGTCTAGTGTCCCTTTGGTTTCAAAACTCGACGCATTTGGAATACATCTATTTGGGTTAGGAAATCTGTTTTGGAGACACTAAATGCTGGGTTGATTGATTCTCACATACTTACACATGATGTTTCACATACTATATCTTATAGGTAATTGCTTGCATGTTTTTGTTTGTAAAACTCTAGTTGCGCTTCATGATATATGTTTGCTAGTGTTATGACATGTGTATTTTTTGTATTATTTTTTTCTTTCATTGAGTCATATTGAAAAAAATATAAAAAGATTTTACTTTGATAAATTTTTTTAAAAATACAGAAAGATTTTTAGTTTTTGTGTATATTAGTTTTGCACATTTGGTATGGCATATTAGTGTGTTTGAATCCAATTCATTCCATACTTTTTATGTGGCTAGGAAATTTGGTTATGATTTTAGATGCTTAGATTATTTTTAGCCATGCTATTATGGAGTTTTGTCGAACTTGATTTGGTCAATGGATTTGACCTTGTATATGCCTCTTCATACACATGAACGAGCTGTTTGAATGTTAACTTCACATATATATTTGAGCTTTGTGAGATGTTCTCCTATTAATTTTTTCATCTACATGTTTTGTGACTATGAGGGACTTGTCCATGTAAGAATCGTTGCCTGTGAGTAATTTTTTTTAGTATTAAAAAAAAATTGAGAGTGTATGGGAAAGGTATAAGAAACGAGAAAATATCCTTTACAGGAAAGTCACCGTTGGCAAAAGCCCAATAAAAAGATTAAAGGCAATAAAAATAGAAAAATTACCAAAAATGGGCCAACATAGTTTAATTTATGATTGATTAATAAAAAGAAATAGCTTCAAAAGAATTAAGAAAATAAAAGGAATAGAAAATATGCTATGAGTTTATCTTTTGAGGGTGTTTAGTTGAAGATCAATACATTTACACATCAAATCCCAGTTATACTTATTTTGTCACGACGCTATTGATTTGTAGAATCATCAATTTCTAGGCTTGTGCGCATTGTGCTTGTTTGTTCATTAACTTCATTTTTACTTACGACTTAAGGCTGAAGCTTAGTTTGATAAAATTTTGCAGTCAATTAGAACTTCTTGAACATATTTGAGTGTTTGGGTCATAATTTATTTGTATCTAGTTCACACCCATTCATTCCATCCCACATGTTTAGACACATCGATACTATACTATTGTGTAAAGCTTATGTATTTTGTATCGAGTTTTATGTTTGTTTGTAAATATATATGTGTTGTTTTTCTTTGGTATATTTTGCATATATTATATATGGTATTGTGTTGTGTTTGTAATATTTAAACTTTTTGAAAAATTTAAAAAATTTAAAAAATAAATGGTTGACATTTGCCTTTGAGTTTATCATTTCACGAGCATTATTTACATATCTATGTGATGATATCTTAGTTATTCTATGTGATGATTTTACTTCATATTTAGTTTCAACTCCTTTATCTATTTTGGACATAAAGGGGGAGAACAAATTAAGGGGAAAATTTGATGATGAGTTTGATTTATGGGGGAGATCGAATTATGAGTTTTGTTTTTATTTTCTATTTCAAACTCGATGCATCACGGGGGTATTTTTCTTGTTTCATGTGTGTAGGTATCGAAGAAAATATTGCACAGTATGAAGACAAACTGTCAAAGGGGAGATCAAGAAAAACAAGTGGATATTGAAGACAAAGTTTATCTATGCATTTACATTTCTAAGGGGTATTAGGATTTTTATCGTAGAGGGGTAATTTTGTAATTTGAGTTTTGATTTAGTTTTGTACCAGAATAGCCAAAGGGGGAGATTTGTAAGGTAAAATATTTTAGCTTAGGCTTTTTATTTATTTTATTTGCACTTTGATATATCTAGCATATCCCGTTACAAACCGACATGTGCCTACATGATGAACCAAACTCCAACATCTCAAGGAATGATGACTTCCCTACATCTCAAAAAGGTATAAAGTTTTTAGGATTTTAAAATTATTCATAATTTTATTTGGGATGTATTTTTCTTATGAAAAACCGTGGCCGGATTTTTTTAAAGTTTTAAAATAAAAAATTATTTTATTAACCTCTTTCAAAGGAGATCATCATCTTGTTCGAACGAAATTAGATTTTCGTTAGAAGGGTCTCCAGATCTTACATCGAATGAACATCCAACGAGGGCCTTCTGGTTGAATTCTTTTGAAGCTTGTTAGAAGCATGATCAAATCAGATCGAAGTCTCATTCAAATGAACTATGTATTTGTTCAAACAATACGCCTTTCTCTTTCGTATGAATTCTATTTTAGTTCGAATAAATTTGCGCCTCAAATTTTGTGTCAGGTTTATAAATACCTGTTTTGACTCCAAATTTCATGTGACTTTAGAAAAAACGTAACCGAAATATATTTACCAAAGTTTTTCCATCTTTTGGATTTCTAGACACTTTTTGATGTGCAAGTTTACACCCCGAAATAGTTTTGTGAAACTTTTTGAAACCTTAGAAAGTTTTGCATCTTGTATACACACTTGCTGAGAGAAATATCTACATCTGAATTCGTGAACCGAGGGATCACGACAAAGGAAGGCTGAAGGCTGATCGGTGGATAACGAGGGTGGACTTCCACATGAGGACGACTCTGGACTGAGCCATAATCTTTAGAGGTTTTGAAGACACTGCGCGTTATACTTGGGGTTGTATTAAGTAGTCTGTAAGTTAATAGTCTTTTAAAACTCTCTAAAGTTCTAAAATATAAGTTTTTCGCTGAAAATGGATTTGTTTATTTGTCGTGGTAAATTGCATGCGTAGTTTATTTTCTGTGATTGAAACTTTTATCATATGCTTACCTAATTTAACCAAAAATTAAAATTTGTTTAAAATTGGATTTGTGCGATTGGGACTTAAATTGATAAAAATAGAAAAATATAATTTTTTATTGTAACTATCCTTGCTGAGCGTGTGCAGACGCGCTAACATAATGGTGTCAGAGCATTCCACTTTGTCACGTGTCTCCTTTTCAAACATGGTATTTCCTCAAAACTTTTGTTACCACTAAAATAAGGTGGAACATATGGCAAATGTTTTAAATGACCATAATGATATCTAACAAACTTCTTCCTATCAAAGACATCTCTCGGTTCAAAACTTTGTTCTCTTTCCAAACACAAAGGGTAAACTTTAGATAAAAGAGCATAGAATCCCGAAGTTTTGAAATAATACTTTCTAAGATGTCCATATTTATGACAAAAAGTGCAAATATAAGATTTACGCCACAGGTCCTTCGAATGAGACTTGGTATAAACCCTTTGTTTTTGTTGAAGCTTTTTCAATTTGTAATAAAATGACTTTAAATGAACTTGTGGGCCTCTTTTTTATTTCTTATGCGAAAAGTGTTAAAGGATGATAAGACAATTTCTCTTTTTTCGAAAAAACCTTTTACCAATTTTTAATTCGCACCAAGTTGTGAACTAATTTTAACTTAACCAAATTTTATTCTTGATTAATACTAAACATCCATCTAGTGATTAAAGAAAGTAAAATAAAGTAAAGAAAAGATAACTCACAACGTCATATGTACAAGGAAACTACAACGGAAAAAAAAATGGACGGCCCAAGCCAGACAATCACTATGAATGTGGATTTATAACGAACAAACACAAGTCTTACTCAATGACTTGATCCCCACGATATTTGACACTCTTATGATCTTTAACCACTCCTCTCACAGTTTCCACGTAAAAAGTCCTTATTCCATGATGCTCGTCCACAACACACGCATCCACATATGTCTCGGTGTCCACCGATATGTCTTATAACGTCTACGATGTTGAACACGGCTCTTCTGCTTCTCCACTGTAAAACTAGCAATCTTCAAGTGTAGAACAACTATTATTGGTGCAAACAAGATCACTATTGCATATACTAATGAAAACTTGGATCTTGTAAACTTTAAGGATGTGTTTAGCTTTGGAAAACCATAGAAAACAATGTGCAGAAAAGTTCTGTTTCCTAGACTATTTTTTTCCAGAAAGCACACTTACGAAATCTTAAGGAAACACGCCATTAAATACATTTCTAAAGGAGGTTGCGCATTCAAGAGGAATGACATGTCGCTCAAACGAGATGTACATGTCGTTCGAACGACAGTGCCATCTCGCTCGAATGACGTGTGAGGTCGTTTGAGCCACGCGCGCGATAGAGTTTAAATTTAAACTAACTCTGAAAAGAGATTTTAACTTAAATCCAACTCTAATATGTCCTTATCAGAATAAAATGAAGTGTAAGATAATTTAAACACTTTAAAAACATTTTAAAAATATTTTCTTGATAAAGTAACATCCTTAAACATTTTTAAATAAATTCTGGGTTCCATTAAAACTACGCATTCATACGTGAGTGATCTCAGAATGAAATTAAACTTGAAGACGAATAAACTTGCACCAATTAAAAATTTGGCATAAATAATTCCTTAAAGCTGTTTCGCAACATTTTCAATAAACTTCAACACGTTATAGTCTATGTGGGATCGTGACAATAAAAATCTCCCTATGACTCAAACGTGTTTTGTTCCGAAAATAAGTCAAAACTATACAATGGACTCAATTGGAAATTTTGTCCTTACAAATCTCCCCCTTTAACTATTCGGGACAAAACTAAAAGTGAAATGCCTAAACCGGGCCGTCAAGCCGTATGACGCCTAAATCCCATCCCACAAACCCCAAATAAAAAAATAGGATAAGACTAGTAAATGATGGTTCGACAAGCATGAACTATCTTTGAATGTCTGAATGTGATGTGCAGTTGAAATCTCGAATATCTTAAATCATACCTACACACATGAAACTGACATATACCCAGTGAAGTATGGAGGAACAAATGATATAAATTATAATGAAATATGTGAGCAAAATATTTTGATACCAATTTGAAAAAAAAAACTTTTAAATTCGGATATTAAATATGCACATAAACAAAATACCAATGTAGATGCAAATGTGTGCAACAAACAAACATTATGCTCAACAAATCTCCCCCTATATCACATACATCTCTCCCCCTTTTTTGTCTCGAATAGACAACCCGGTGAAAAGATAAACCGATCTAGCACGATGATAACCAACTATGAATAGCTAGATAAACATGAAATAACCAGCGAATAATGATCAAACATATGTAATTCGTCGCTTGTAAACAAGTAATCTCACAAAGAGAATCATTAATATAAGCAAGTGTGACTAAAAGTAATCATATGCATTACAAGATGTAGGCAATATGAAACTGCATATAAACAAACTGTCCAGACGCAACCACTAGTACATAAATGTATAACCAAGCAGCAGGGTACTTAAACAGTAGGAAAACAGGATTCTAGACTTGTCGCTCGAACGAGTAAGCCCTATTGCTCGAACGACAAAAGATTCTCGTGAGAAAGATTTCGCACAACAGAAGGATCTCGCTTAAACGAGAAAGGGAAACTCCCAGTTTCAGCCCAGAAAAACATATAGTTTTGTCCAGTGAAAAATTTTCCAGGAAAAAGTAAGTGAAAGTGGTCCAATACTGCAAAACAATACCAGAACAGTAGCAAAAACTACAAAAACTATATGAGTTACATGCTAATATAGTATCGAAGTGCTCAAATATGAAAATGGAATGTATGGGCGTGAACTACAACAAATGAATCAAAATTCCAACATATAGACACGATCAAGAAGCTCTAATTGATAGCTATAAATCATCAAACTTTATTTCAGCCATCTGTAACAATTAAAGTGTGAGCTAAATAAACTAAACAATCAAACATGCATACAAATCTGAAATTTTGACGATTCTACAAACAATAACGTCATGACACAATTTTTCAACATTAGGATTCGTGGTGCAAACCCGTTTAAATTATCCATCTAAACTCCCTAAAATATACATCATATTTTTTCTTTTAAATGAACATAACATCAGCAACAAACGAATTTGTTGCATGCCAGTAGCGTGGAAGACCTATAGGTTCCAAAGACTCTGCTCCCCGAAAGCGGAGATCAAATGAAAAATCATGCCCTAATAACCCTCCCGAAGAGGTTATGAATAAAATATCCACATTCTCTGAACCCCCTGAAGAGGTTATTGTCTCTAAAAACACACAAGTCGCTGAAGTGACTATAGAAGACCATGAAGAAGCAAAGTTACCTAATGATAATAATGAGATATCTATGTTTTATACATATTCAGGAGAAATGTGGGATCATAAAGAATCTATCATCGATGATATATTTTCATATGCAGTAGCTCACAAATTTCAAAAGGCGATGAAAAGGATAATGAACCACGTACTCTAAATGAATGTCGACAAATAGTAGATTGGCCAAAATGGGAAATTATCATCATGGCAGAACTTGAGTCTGTAAATAAACATGGTGTATTTGGACCTATAGTACAAACCCCAAAAGGTTTCAACCCGGTAGGTTATCGATGGGATTTCATAAGAAAAAGAAATGCAAAGAATGAAATCACTTGATATAAGGCACGATTTGTGGCACAAGGTTTGTCGCAGAAATCTGGGATTGATTTCAAGGAAACATACTTCCCTGTTATGGATGGTATAAATTTCAGATATCTGATTAGCATAGTGGTTTCTGAAAATCTTAATATGAGACTCATGGATGTTGTGACCGCTTATTTATATGGGGACTTAGATACAGATATATACATGAAAATCCCTCAAGGATTTTCTTTGCCTGAAGCAAAGCCAATGAGTACGCATTCAATCCGATTAAGACATTCATTGTACGATTTAAAGCAATACGAAATAATGTGGTACAATCGTCTTATATAAGGAAGGGTATGAAAACAATCCAATTTGCCCTTGTGTATTTATAAAGAAATCCTCAAAAGGATATGCAATAATAGCAGTCTATGTCGATAGAATAAATTTAATCGAAACTCCAGAAGATCTCAAAACAACTGCTAACAATTTAAAAATGGAATTCGAGATGAAAGACCTTGGGAAAACTAAATTTTGTCTCGGCTTGCAGATCGAGAAAAATTCTGGTGGGATTTTAGTCCGCCAGTCTAATTATACCGAAAATGTATAAAAAAAATCTTTAATATGGATAAAAGTACCCACTAAGTACCCCCATGGCTATTTGACATTTAGACATAAAGAAATATCCATATCGTCCTAAAGAAGAAGATGAAGAAATATTAGGTCTAGAAGTACCCTATTTAAGTGCAATTGGTCCATCATTATACTTGGCACAGTTCACTAGGCCGGATATTTCATTCTTCGTGAATCTTCTTGCTAGATATAGTTCTGAACCAACCAAAAGGCATTTGTCAGGTATTAAGCATATCATAAGATATCTATGTGGGACTAATGACATGGGTTTATTTTATTCCTATAACTCTAATACTTCCAAGTTAGTTGGTTATGCAGATTGTGGATATCTCTTCGATCCTCATAAGGGTCGATCTCAGACAGGTTATGTATTTGCTTGTGGTAATAGTGCAACTTCCTGGCGTTATACTGTGACACCCCGACTAATTAAATACCGGGTAGATACTCCTTTATTAAATTAATTCAAAATGCCAAGTTGTCTCAGTTAATAGCATCACTGTCGAAAACATTTTTTTTATGATTACTAACCACCTAGTATTTAAAAAGTAAGTTGTCAAATTTTAATTAAAGTCAGATTAACATGCAACAAGTGTAATGAAGAATAATAACACCATTCACCATAACGAAGTAAATAGAATAACCATCACATAATGTAAATATAGTCTGGAGGAAAACTCCTCACTACAATACCACAAACTGATAACTAAACTGAATACTGAATCAATACATGCCAAAGTCTGAAAAACTGAAATGGAAAGATGTCTCTAATAGAGATGGGCAACATGCCCTACAACTGATAAATACTGAATCAGGAATCCAAATGGTAGAAGCGTCTAAAAGCAAATCCCTGTAGCTTCCACAAACATCTACAGCTCGTCCCTGAATGAGTATCCTATGCATGGTGTCCTTGGGGTTGGGCACCTAAAAATGGTTTTTACAAGAAAATAGATTTGAAAACAAACGGGTCAGAGCCCGAATGTGGAGATATTTTAAAAACCTACAAGTGCTTTAAAAACATTTAAAACATTAAATGCAAAGTACATGTTAGGATGTGCACTCACATGAAATTCTCACCTCTCGTCTAACTGTGCACCCCTAACGTAAGTACCCATCTAACCACTAGCTAAGTGACATCATATCTAGCTAGACTGTCATAGGTTCTACCCTTATTACTCGGTTCCCATTAACATTATAACGATCTCAATTAAATAGGGGATTAACGTAAATTCAGGTTCCCATATAAAAGTAGTACAACTCATTAAAGATCATCCCTTTTGTTATTCCATAGTTATACACACAACACCATATGAAAGTTCCCAGTTTATTAAGTGTATATTATTCACATCATAAATATACAATATAAGCACCCCGAGACTAAGCTGCGGTGCACACATACTCTGCTATCCATCCCGGTACATCACGTACATAAGGAATCACGCATTCCGAATCTCTCAGGAATCGTTCAAATAACACAAATCACAAATAGTGGAGGCGAACACAGTCACATCACATGGGTCACGCACATACCTGCGCTCCCACGATCAGCAGACATACTAACATCCCAATAAGTCCTTCTCTGACCTATGTTCATCGAGGTAACCAGTCTAAATCCGGGCAACACTAGGATTAGAGGGCCCTAAGCGAACGCAAACCTCCCGTGATAGCAAGTATGGTAGGTATGTCATACACACAATTCATATACCAATACTAAGTAAGCACACATCTTAGTAATCCCCGTAGTTTAATTGTAGTACTTATCGCATTCTCGTACCAACTTAATATATATACCAATTTATATAATCCCGGTCCATATTTATACGCGCCATAATTTATTCTCACGTCTCAACTCAAATGTCTATTTGATTTGATCCACACTTATATAATTTACTCCTCATTATAACCCAAATGTCCCAAATATACTAATACACCATCAAAGGAATGTTATCTCTATTCTCGAACAAGTTTACGGGACTCCAAAAATCAAAACAGGCCAAAAAGGCCTAAACTGTCAGCTCGTTAGAAGTCTCGTTCGAACGAGGCTGTTCGAACGAGAATTTGTTCG
The DNA here is from genome assembly GCA_949130495.1 of Sambucus nigra. Classification (NCBI taxonomy): domain Eukaryota; kingdom Viridiplantae; phylum Streptophyta; class Magnoliopsida; order Dipsacales; family Adoxaceae; genus Sambucus; species Sambucus nigra. The sequence continues at coordinate 649,515,329 of OX422213.1, forward strand.
AATGAACTGTACCTTCTAACGAGATCTCGTTCGAACGAAGTTATCGAACGAAATTCCCTTTCATTAGAAGCGACTGGTCAACTCGTTAGAAGCTCATTCGAACGAGCTCGTTCGAACGACCTGGAGGGGTCTTCTAACGAGGGACCAGTTTCGGCCCAGATTTTCTCCAATCACGTTTTTCATCCATTTTAACACCTCAAACCTCTTCCAAAGTTCATCCCAACAACGTTTTAGGGTCTCTAATTCATCCTAAACATATTAAAGTCACCTCCTAACATGTTTTAAGGAATTAATTCGTCCTAAACATCATTAAATCACAAGTCTCTACACTTTTCCCCAATTTTTCAAGAACATAAACCCTAGATGTTTATCATCATCAATTCCCAGAATTTAATCCGTTTTTACATCATATAAATTGTAATTTATGAATTCAATCTTCCAATAACGTTTCTACATGCAAACCTATACCCAAAATTAAACTAACAACATCCAATTTCATGGGTTTTCCTTTATCTCTCAAACAAAAATGATTATTAAGATTTCTAACATCGAAGAAACATTTATTGCATAAAGAATGTAAATTAAATCACTTGCCTTGATTCGATCTCTGATTTTGATGACGATTTCCTCTCTCTTTCTGCAGAATTTCCTCTCTCTCTCTCTCTTTCTCCAAGTTTCTTCTCCAATGGCTATGGTGGCTAGGGTTTTCTTTGGGAAAGTTTTGGAAACCTAATCTAATAACCCCCGTAGCTTAATGGGTCAATAAGGGTTGGTTAGTGGGTTTAGTGGGTCTATTCACAATCAGATAAAGACTCCTAATTTTCGTCATTTTTAATTCCTCAAAATACAAAATTACCAAAATACCCTTTATGTTGCCGGTATGGCCTAAAAATACCCCGGGACCCAAATTAAACCCCCGGCTAGTGTTTTCTGACTATCTCGACCCTTCCGGACGCGTTGGCGCACTCAAAACGACCATACGGTTAATAAAATTTAAATTCACTTTTATAAATAAAATAATTATATCCTGACGCGACTGTCACACGCGTCCCAATAAAATGACCAAATTTCCGTATATCAATCTCACGACAAATTTCATAATTCAATATTCATATACCATCATATATACTCAATATAGTCAAATACCAACTCACATCTCGTTAGTATTTTACCCGGATTAATTCCCAATTAATTCCCATTTAATTAATTAATCCCAAAAATAAATATTGCCAAAAATACGGGGTATTACATACTTCCCCCCTAATAACTGAATTTCGTCCCGAAATTCGAAACTAGAAAGTACCTGCTAAAAACAACTCTGGATAACGTTCGCGCATCTCATCCTCGCGCTCCCATGTGGACTCCTCGACATTGTGATGTCGCCACTGAACACGCACTAATGGAACTATCTTTGACCGCAGTTTCCTCTCACTTCGGTCCAAAATAGCAATCGGCCCCTCCTCGTAGGAGCTATCCGGCTGGAGATCGATGTCCTCCACAGCAATGTGAGAATGAGCCAAATTATCTCTAAGGTATTTCCTTAACGAGGAAATATGGAACACATCGTGAATCCGATGCAAATGTTCCGGTAACCCAAGTCTATACGCAACCGGTCCGATCCGCTCAATAATAGGAAACGGCCCCACATACCTCGGTGCCAACTTCCCCTTCTTCCCGAAACGCATAATCCCCTTCATAAGAGATACTCTGAGCAAAACCTGGTCCCCCACTTGGAACTCCCTGAAAAACCTCTTCGCATCAGCATAACTCTTATGCCGGTCTTGAGCTACCCGAATGCGACTCCGAATCAACTCAATCCTTGACGAAGTATCCTGAATCACTTCCGGCCCAAGTAGTTTGTTGTCCCCCACCTCTAACCAACATGCTGGGGAACGACAAGGCCTACCGTTCAACGCCTCAAACGGAGCCATGCCAATAGTGAACTGATAGGAGTTGTTGTAAGCAAAATCCACCAGTGGAAGGTACTGTTCCCATCCACCCCCAAAGTTAATAATGCACATGCGTAGCATGTCCTCCAACATCTGATTTGTGCGCTCTGTCTGCCCATCGGTCTGCGGATGATAAGCCGTACTCAACCGCAATTCCGTGCCCATGGCCTCCTGGAAACTCTCCCAAAACCGCGAAACAAATATTTTGTCTCTGTCAGACACAATATTTAGGGGCACACCGTGAAGTCTCACAACCTCTGAAATGAAGAGCTGGGCATACTGTCCCGTAGTGTAGTCAGTCCTTACGGGTAAAAAGTGAGCGACTTTGGACAACCTGTCCACAATTTCCCAAACGGAGTCGTGACCCCTCTGCGACGTAGGCAACCCCGTGATAAAGTCCATGGATATGCTCTCCCACATCCACACCGGGACCTCCAACGGCTGTAGAAGTCCTGTCGGTCTCTGATGATCCACTTTTACTAGCTGGCAAGTGGCGCATTTCGAAACAAACTCAGCAATATCTCTCTTCATACCGCTCCACCAATACTGCCGTCTCATGTCTTGGTACATTTTGTCCCCTCCGGGATGTACCGCGAACCGTGAGCCGTGCGACTCTGCCATCACCTCGTGTCGCAATTTTTCCCCTTCCGAAACTACCAATCTCCCATTGAAGCGTAATCCCCCGTCTGAACTGACGGTATAGGACTCGAATCCCTCAGCTAGTAATTGAACTATCTGCTCCTGACAGAACGAGTCATTAGCTTGTGCCCGTACTACCTTTGTGACAATCTGCGGTGTAACGGTCATCACAGACATGAAAGATCGGGCCACTGCATCCTGGTGTCCCAATTCCTTCCACTTGGCTTTCCACACCTCTGCCACCTCATCTGCTGGCCTACGGCTCAATGCGTCTGCTACCACGTTAGCCTTACCCGGGTGATACTGGATATCGAACTGGTAGTCTTTCATAAACTCAAGCCACCTACGCTGCCGCATATTCAACTCCTTCTGCGTGAACAGGTATTGTAGGGACTTGTGGTCCATGAACAGTTGGAACTTCTCCCCCAACAGATAGTGCCTCCAAATCCGTAGGGCAAATACCACTGCCGCCAACTCCAAATCATGCGTGGGGTAATTCTTCTCATGAGGCTTAAGCTTACGGGAAGCATAAGCTATGGACTGTCTCTCCTGCTGCAATACACCTCCAAGTCCTTGCAAAGACGCATCGGTGTAAACCAAATACTCAACTCCCGGTCTCAGCAATGCTAACACAGGTGCTGAGGTCAATTTATCCTTCAATTCATCGAATGCCAACTGACAGGCATCACTCCAGATGAATGGCACACCCTTACGAGTCAGATGTGTCAAAGGACCTGCTATCTTCGAGAAAACCCGAATAAACCTCCTGTAGTATCCTGCTAGGCCCAAGAAACTACGAATCTCAGTCGGTGTCGTGGGCTGTCCCCATTCCCTCACCGCGGATACCTTCCCCGGATCAACAGATATCCCCCGGTCATAAATAATGTGTCCCAAAAACTGGACCTCCTTCAGCCAAAACCTGCATTTCTCATATTTTGCATACAACTCGTTCTGACGGAGTGTCTGCAAAACTTGCCTCAAATGCTCGGCGTACTCCTCCTCTGTCTGGGAGTAAACCAGAATATCAGCAATGAAGACAATGACAAACTGATCTAGGAAATCCCTGAACACTCTATTCATCAAGTCCATAAACACTGCTGGAGCGTTGGTCAAACCAAAAGGCATAGCCCGAAACTCATAAGAACCATATCTCGACAAGAACGCAGTCTTCGAGACATCCTCCTCCCGGATACGCAATTGATGGTATCCCGATCTCAAATCAATCTTCGAGAAGAAAGAAGCTCCTCTCAACTGGTCGAATAGGTCATCGATTCGAGGCAACGGATACTTATTCCGTATCGTGACCTTGTTCAACTCCCGGTAGTCCACACACAATCTCAGTGAACCGTCCCTCTTCTTCACAAACAAAACTGGAGCGCCCCAAGGTGAGGTACTCCTGCGAATAAAGCCCTGACCTAACAGCTGCTCTATCTGATCTCGTAGCTCTCGCATCTCTGCCGGAGCCATACGGTATGGTGCACGTGCTATAGGTCTCGTATCTAGCAATAGGTCTATAACAAAGTCTATCTCTCGACTGGGGGGTAGACCTGGTATCTCCTGAAACACATTCGAATAATCCCTGACGATTGGGATCGAATCTAAAGGAATCACAACCTCCTTAGAGGTATCCTCCTCTAGGTAATACAAATGAGCGGTCGAGTCTCCCTCTGGGCGAGGCATCGCCACTACAAACATCTCTTGCCCCGGAATGGCAAAAACAATGCTCCCACCGAAGCAATCAATCATGGCTCTATAATCAGCGAGCCAATCGATACCGATAATCACATCGTGAACATGCATATCTAATACCAACATATCTGCAGGTAATACCAGACTACCAATCTCTATCCCCACTCCCCGGCATATAAAGAATATAAGTGACCCACTCCCCAATGGTGAGTCGACACACGTCACTGTGCTCTCTGCCGTAGCTAACAATCCTAAGGCTTTCGCGAAATGTGTAGCTATAAAACAATGTGTAGCCCCCGTATCAAATAATACCCGACCCATAGTGCCATGGATAGGAAACGTACCCTCAATCGCGGGCGGTGCCTGTGGAACTGCTGCCTGGTGGACGTTATAGACACGTCCATACTGTAGCTGCCCCTGCTGAACTGGGACTGCTGGAATGGGTGGCAATGCTGCCATCTGTGGCGGTGCGGGGAGAGCGGCGGGAAACATAGGCCTCTGCGGCTCCTGGCGAGCACCCTGATGTTGCTGCTGTGGGGCCCTGCCCCTATCAGGACAATCCTGTCGTTTATGGCCGATCTTGCCACAAACAAAACACTTCCCTGGGAAGTTCCTTCCTCTCTGCCCCTGCGGTCCCCGGCCTTGCTGGCCGTTACCGTTCCTTCCTTGGCCCTGCTAAAACTGCTGCCCATTCTGCCCCTATTGGCCCTGATGGCCATTTGGACCCTGATGGCCCTGACGAAAACTTCCTTATCCGTGCCTGTAATTCCCTGATCTGAATATCTTTTGATCCCCCTGCTGGGAACCCTGCTCACCCTGTCTCTGCCCCTGAACAGATTGTGCCCCACCGGCACCATGTCCTCCAGTCTTGCCCTGATGGCTAGACTCTCCCGATCTCTTGCCCTCAGTCATATGAGAGCGGTGATCCTGGAAGTGTAGCAAAGCAGCGTTAACCACATCAGAATAAGTGGCCAACGAAAGGTTCCCTAACAGATGCTGACGGATCCTCCATGTCAACCCGTCGGTGAATTTCTCAATCTTCTTCTTTTCTGTTGGTATCTCATCCGGAACGATATTCAACAGATTCGTGAACTCGGCCTCATACTCGGCCACGGTTTTACCCTCTTGCCTCAGATTCATCAGTTTCCTCCTCATTTCCGTATGAACAGCGGACGGAAAGTACTTGCGGTCAAACCGCACCCAGAAATCCTGAATAGTGAGAGTATCCCTCTCCTCCACGGTGGTAATAGACTCCCACCACTGCAGTGCAGATCCAACTAGCTTGAAAGTAGCTAGCACCTGCTTCTGAACGTCCATGCACTCATACATCCTCAAGTGCCTCTGCATATCTTTCCTCCACTGGCTCGAGACTACCACATCTGAGCTACCTGCAAACTCTGGCGGATGCGCTTTCTGAAAAGCGTCACGTACATGTTCCCAAGCAGACGGGAATGAATTTTCCTGTACTGGCGCGGCAACCGGCGCCTGAGGTGGTGCCTGCTGGACTACGGCAATTGCGGCATTTACCGCTTGGGCTACAATGGCTGCAACCTCAGAGGCGTTCATCATGCCCTGAACTGGAGCGGGCTGGGGTTCGGGTGTTGCATCCCTGGGAACTCGTCGTGCACGTCGTGGAGGCATCTGAAATAAGAATGAAGTTTATAAGTTCACTGTTTATAAACTTAAAATAGCTGAAGAACGAAGCATAAACAAAAAGAGTACAACAGTCCTAAAATATAGGGCTCTATATCAAAGAAACTTAGCGGAAACATAATAGCCGTACAGATCCTAAAGGACACTAGAACCTGATGCTCTGATACCACCTGTGACACCCCGACTAATTAAATACCGGGTAGCTACTCCTTTATTAAATTAATTCAAAATGCCAAGTTGGCTCAGTTAATAGCATCACTGTCGAAAACATTTTTTTTATGATTACTAACCACCTAGTATTTAAAAAGTAAGTTGTCAAATTTTAATTAAAGTCTGATTAACATGCAACAAGTGTAATGAAGAATAATAACATCATTCACCATAACGAAGTAAATAGAATAACCATCACATAATGTAAATAAAGTCTGGAGGAAAACTCCTCACTACAATACCACAAACTGATAACTAAACTGAATACTGAATCAATACATGCCAAAGTCTGAAAAACTGAAATGGAAAGATGTCTCTAATAGAGATGGGTAACATGACCTACAACTGATAAATACTGAATCAGGAATCCAAATGGTAGAAGCGTCTAAAAGCAAATCCCTGTAGCTTCCACAAACAGCTACAGCTCGTCCCTGAATGAGTATCCTATGCATGGTGTCCTTGGGGCTGGGCACCTAAAAATGGTTTTTACAAGAAAATAGATTTGAAAGCAAACGGGTCAGAGCCCGAATGTGGAGATATTTTAAAAACCTGCAAGTGCTTTAAAAACATTTAAAACATTAAATGCAAAGTACATGTTAGGACGTGCACTCACATCAAATTCTCACCTCTCGTCTAACTGTGCACCCCTAACGTAAGTACCCATCTAACCACTAGCTAAGTGACATCACATCTATCTAGACTGTCATAGGTTCTACCCTTATTACTCGGTTCCCATTAACATTATAACGATCTCAATTAAATAGGGGCTTAACGTAAATTCAGGTTCCCATATAAAAGTAGTACAACTCATTAAAGATCATCCCTTTTGTTATTCCATAGTTATACACACAACACCATATGAAAGTTCCCAGTTTATTAAGTGTATATTATTTACATCATAAATATACAATATAAGCACCCCGAGACTAAGCTGCGGTGCACACATACTCTGCTATCCGTCCCGGTACATCACGTACATAAGGAATCACGCATTCCGAATCTCTCAGGAATCGTTCAAATAACACAAATCACAAATAGTGGAGGCGAACACAGTCACATCACATGGGTCACGCACATACCTGCGCTCCCACGATCAGCAGACATACTAACATCCCAATAAGTCCTTCTCTGACCTATGTTCATCGAGGTAACCAGTCTAAATCCGGGCAACACAAGGATTAAAGGGTCCTAAGCGAACACAAACCTCCCGTGATAGCAAGTATGGTAGGTATGTCATACACACAATTCATATACCAATACTAAGTAAGCACACATCTTAGTAATCCCCGTAGTTTAATTGTAGTACTTATCGCATTCTCGTACCAACTTAATATATATACCAATTTATATAATCCCGGTCCATATTTATACGCGCCATAATTTATTTTCACGTCGTAGTAGGCACTCACGTCTCAACTCAAATGTCTATTTGATTTGATCCACACTTATATAATTTACTCCTCATAATAACCCAAATGTCCCAAATATACTAATACACCATCAAAGGAATGTTATCTCTATTCTCGAACAAGTTTACGGGACTCCAAAAATCAAAACAGGCCAAAAAGGCCTAAACTGTCAGCTCGTTAGAAGTCTCGTTCGAACGAGGCTGTTCGAACGAGAATTCGTTCGAACGAACTGTACCTTCTAACGAGATCTCGTTCGAACGAAGTTATCGAACGAAATTCCCTTTCGTTAGAAGTGACTGGTCATCTCGTTAGAAGCTCATTCGAACGAGCTCGTTCGAACGACCTGGAGGGGTCTTCTAACGAGGGACCAGTTTCGGCCCAGATTTTCTCCAATCACGTTTTTCATCCATTTTAACACCTCAAACCTCTTCCAAAGTTCATCCCAACAACGTTTTAGGGTCTTTAATTCATCCTAAACATATTAAAGTCACCTCCTAACATGTTTTAAGGAATTAATTCGTCCTAAACATCATTAAATCACAAGTCTCTACACTTTTCCTCAATTTTTCAAGAACATAAACCCTAGATGTTTATCATCATCAATTCCCAGAATTTAATTCGTTTTTACATCACATAAATTGTAATTTCTGAATTCAATCTTCCAATAACGTTTCTACATGCAAACCTATACCCAAAATTAAAGTAACAACTTCCAATTTCATGGGTTTTCCTTTATCTCTCAAACAAGAATGATTATTAAGATTTCTAACATGGAACAAACATTTATTGCATAAAGAATGTAAATTAAATCACTTGCCTTGATTCGATCTCTGATTTTGATGACGATTTCCTCTCTCTTTCTGCAGAATTTCCTCTCTCTCTCTTTCTCTAAGTTTCTTCTCCAATGGCTATGGTGGCTAGGGTTTTCTTTGGGAAAGTTTTGGAAACCTAATCTAATAACCCCCGTAGCTTAATGGGTCAATAAGGGTTGGTTAGTGGGTTTAGTGGGTCTATTCACAATCAGATAAAGACTCCTAATTTTCGTCATTTTTAATTCCTCAAAATACAAAATTACCAAAATACCCTTTATGTTGCCGGTATGGCCTAAAATACCCCGGGACCCAAATTAAACCCCCGGCTAGTGTTTTCTGACTATCTCGACCCTTCCGGACGCGTTGGCGCACTTAAAACGACCATACGGTTAATATAATTTAAATTCACTTTTATAAATAAAATAATTATATCCTGACGCGACTGTCACACGCGTCCCAATAAAATGACCAAATTGCCGTATATCAATCTCACGACAAATTTCATAATTCAATATTCATATACCATTATATATACTCAATATAGTCAAATACCAACTCACATCTCATTAGTATTTTACCCGGATTAATTCCCAATTAATTCTCATTTAATTAATTAATCCCAAAAATAAATATTGCCAAAAATACGGGGTATTACATATACTAAACAAACTTTAGTAGCTACTTCTTCTATCCACTCTGAAATTTTAACTCTTCATGAAGCTAGACGTGAATGTGTGTGGCTGACATCTTTAATTCAGCATATTCATAGTTCTTGTCAATTGCCTTCCATTACAGATGTTTTAAGCATCATCTATGAAGACAATGCATTGTGTATATCACAAATTAAAGAAGGATTCATCAAATGAGATAGAGCCAAGAATATTTCACAAAACATTTTCGTCACTCATGAGCTTTAGAACAAAAATGAGATTGAAGTCATGAAAATTCGTTCAAGTGATAACCTAGCTGATCTCTTCACAAAGTCACCACCAAAGGCAACATTTCAGAAGTTTGTGTACGAGATTTGAATGTGTCGACTCCACCAACAATTAAATTGAACATATCAATCGGGGGGGGGGGGGATACAAGAACATGTAAACTAGGTTTTCCTAATAAAGGTTTTAACGAGGCAGCATTAAGTACATCCAACACCGACTCAATGATCACAAAAGTTTTACTTTATTTCCTTCACTACAGTTTTTTCCCAATGGGTTTTTCTTAGTAAGGTTTTAATGAGGCAATAATCATTGAATGGTGGAAATGGTATACATCCAAGGTGGAGTGTTATAAATATTTGTATTTATCAAATTTAAGTGGATGTTCACTCCTATTAGGATTCTACTAGCTTGTACTATAAATAAGGGGTGACCACACCCCCTAATTTTTGAGACACCAATTAATGAGAACTCTTCCTATCTCTAAAATTCTCTTTGTGCCCTATTTCTCTTAACATAAAAATGAATTATTCTATTTAAAATTATTAAAACTATTTTTTTAATTATTAATGGCCAAAAATACCATTTTATCCCCAAGTTTGGTTAAAGTTAACGTTTAAAATGAATGGAAGGGCTAAAGTTACATTATATCAATATTTTAGTGGCTTAATAGAAACCAAAAATACCATAAGGGCTTAATCGAAAATTTTTGTATACTTTAAGGTACATGTATGTAAATCACTCTATATGTGGTGCCAAATGAAAAAAGGAAAAAAGTTGTCATATATTTTCTTTCTGAAGTAAGGAAAAGAGTTATCCTTCTTCAATGAGGAATTATTTTATCTAACAACTCATACTCTATCAATTTTTAAATCCAGTATCATCTAATAACAATCATCAGATGAGATAATATTATCATATCTCATCTACTAATTTCACACATCAAATAAGGTTTTAGTGGATACACAAAGCTAACACATTATTCTTACAAAACTTCACAAATATAAAGGTTTGTTTGGTTATGTTTAAAACTTGTTTCTATGTTCAAACATAATTATTATTGCAATTTGTGTTTGACATATCGCTTTTTAAAAAAGGAATTTAAAAAATAGTGTGTTTAAACTTCTCCTTGTTGAAATATCATTTTGTTGTTTTCAGAACTTGTTTTTAAGCCACAAATGTTCGCTCTCTCTATTTTTATTCGTTTATGTTTTAGTATTTAATTTACACATAATACAAATAAATTTATATATTTCTAATATAAAAGATATTATATATATAGAAAATATATAAAACACGTACAAGTATATATATACACACACATATATATATTAAATAACATTGTCAACACATATTTATATATATATATATATATATATATATATGTTTGCATGAATGTATGTATAAATTTTTATTAGATTATGCATGCAATATCCTAATAATATATGTATATATTAACACTATACATATTTACTTTTATCTACATTGTCTGCATGTATATGATGGAATATACTTGTGTATATATGTGTGTGTGTGTGTGTGTGTGTGTGTGAATAATATAAAATATACATTTATTACATGTTTATATATAAGTAAATAAATGTTACATGTACAACTATATCTACAATATATGCATACACACATATGTATAATTCACAACTAATACATTATATATACAGGGATTGTTATTCTCGCACCTCAATTATCCTCCCCCACTCCACCTTTAATAATAAAATCAGAAATGACTTTTTCACTCCTAATTTTTTCTTCCAAACCTTCTAATGTATTGTAAAAAAATATGTTTCAATGTTCTATATATAAAAATAGTTTTTCTTATAACAGTCTTTTTTTAAAAGTAATTTAAAACATTTTTAATATTTTTTTTTGGGTCTGAACAACGCGGTCCGTTAAACTAGCAATAATTTAAAGACACATTTTTATGCAATGTTAAATTTATTATAATTTAACGACACATCAATGCCACACCTTTAAAATTGATAAAACACGTTATCATTTGATAGTTTACGTTAAATTTAAAATTATGCACTTTTTTAACTTGACACATTAAAACGACTCACGAAATGATATTAATTTAACTTCATGTTAAATTTATATAATTTGAATGACATGTTAACATGGATTTTTAAGTTTATAATAATACAAGTGATATGTTAACATGAGAGATAGAATACCAAAATATGTGGTGTGTATTATTATAACTCTTTGCTGATAAATTATGTTAAATACATTTTGTAATATTTGTAATTTTGGGTATGGAAACTTTTGTTGTTCAGATGCTATTATTATTAACATTTGGAGTTTACAGAATGCAAGAATTAATTTTATTATGTTTTGATGGAGAATAATAGTTATTTAGTGAGGATTAACGGTTTAAGTAGTTTGACCCGTTAACACTAACAGTTTGGATTCAGGTTTGTTCTTTAGAATCAATTTGTTAACGATGGTGAAAACGTTGGAACCCTCAATTTTAATTTTAATTTTAAATTAAATATTAATTTCCTAAAAATGCGAAATAAGATGGTTCAACACAACACACACAACCTTCAAATTTTAATTTTTTACAAATTAAAATTATACTAAACTGAAAGTGACATCAAATTAATCAACTAACAAATATTCACGTAAACAAATCAACTCAATTCAAGTCCTAAAATTTGCCGACACAAATTAATTCTTTTTTTCAAATTAGCCTAAACCAAATTTTACCAAATTAAATTATCTTGACTTGAATTAAATTAATCTAAAATTTCACCCAAACTAATTTCAGCACCAAATTAAACTTTAGTGTGATAAAACCCAATTTTATCCTGAATTACCTAAGCATGCATTCTAAGGTGATTTTGCAATATAAAGAGAAATAAATCACACTACGCCGTCATGTACAAGGAAAACCCAAAACGGAAAAAACCTAGGACGGCCCCTAGCCTTAAGTCCACTAAGTACAAAATTTTAGAAATACAAGACAGATGACTTACAACTCGACTCGACTCCTTCAAGCCCCTGACGCATCTTCTTGTACCAACCACTTCTTAGCCGATAATCCTGGACTCCACCAGAACCTTGGACGCCTCCAATGAAGCTTTTGGACTACGTCTACCCGCACTCAAAGCTTTTCTCAAAGTGGAAACGCCGCAGCAAGAAACTTGTCTTCTTCTTTGTGGGACGTAGAAGCAAACTCAAACAACTCTTTTATAGGTAGAGTAGAACCCAATTTCAAACGCTCTACGCACGATATATATATATATATATATATATATATATATATATATATATATATATAGAGAGAGAGAGAGAGAGAATACTTGGATTTAAACTAAACAATGGGTGTATGTGTTTTAAAAGATCATTTCTTGACAAAATTGAAACACACAAACTTGAACTTTTGTTGGTCGAATTTTTGCTCTCGAAGTCTTTGGAAAACTCACAAAAGTTACTTCAAAAAGTTGGTTCCCGCACACCATTAATTCTGGCAAAAAGTAGTGGGAAAATGGAAAAAACTACAAAAAACTGTTCCTGCCAAATCTCGTTCGAACGACCTTTTCGTTCGAACGACCCTTCTAACGATAATCCAATGGAAAAATAACAATCTCGTTAGAAGTTCTCGTTCGAACGACCTGGGAATCTCATTCGAACGAGATCCCAGATAATTCGAACGACTTGTTAGAAAATAAAAGCTTCATTTTAATCCCCAAAACTTTTATGATAAGTTTAAAAATAATATTTTACGAGTAAACTAAAGTCCTTAAAACTATTTAAAAAATTAAACCCAATAAAAATATCCAAGGTTCAAAATATACATAATTGCATTCTTACCTTTTGGAGAACTTGGAACAATGTGATGTTGATGACACATAAACGAGGCACACAAACCGGCAAATGATGTCCACTTGAAATGCTTGCCGCGACGTCTTCAACTTTACACGTCATAGGCTTGAAGGATACATATGAACACTATCCTATGACTAAAATGTTTTTGTCCGAAAATTAGCCAACACTCCATAAGACTCAATTGGAAATTTGTGCCCTTACAAATCTCCCCCTTTGGTTATTCCGGGACAAAAACCAAACAAAAATCCTAAAGGGCCGTCAAACTCCACTAGAACATCCCTCCCAAAAATAAAAAATATAAAGCTTGACTCAAAACCCAAGGATGAATAGCTTTGCCGATATAAAGTTGCCACTAGAAAAAATCCTGCACAGTTAAGCAAACCATTAAACGCATAGGGAATATCAAAATATTAAATGCAATCAAAATAAATACTCCCTCTAAATTAATTCTCCCCTTTTATCAACAATGACCTATGTGACAACCCGCTCCAAATAATAACGGGTGGCCAGCCCTATACTATAATAAATCAGGTATCTCAGATGGCACAGTCTCAACATCAACCGACAAAACACCATAATATAAGGCTAACTACCCGAAACCATTAAAAGCGAATTGTCAAAAATTTAAAACTTTTACTTAACACCAATTAAAACCAACCATGCAACCAATAACACAAAATACTACATTTAACTAAGATGAGTGAAACAACAAACTCTACAATATGTAAAGAATGAATACAAGAGAACAAAATGTGCAAAGTAAATTACCCGAATATGCTGTCGGGTCACAGAAAATACAATAATCTGAGAAGGGAAAATAAATATAAAAGTGTTAATCTACAACACTGGAGTATAGACCCAAATATACAACTGAATCCTAATCTAGATATACAAGAGATAGGAATCGACTAAGGAAAAGTGCCGCAACAGTCCGCTACTGCCACAGCTCCACGAATACACTGGATGGATAAACCCCAATGGCGTCCTTGCGGAGGAACACCTAAAATATTACAATATATATATAGGAGGAGAAAATATAAACGGGTCAGAGCCCGAGTTGAAAACATTTTATAGCAAGTGCATTAAAATGCATAATAATTATAAATGCATTATTACATGATTAAGGTGGAGTCACACTCTCCATAAAATCCAACTCACCTCTCAACTAAAGCGCGCAACTAAACGTATGCACGTGATCTCCAAATAAATGCCCCAAATTATTTAAGCAAGGTTATCTAACTAATTCCCAATGTGAATATTCAATTTAAATCATCTAACTTATCTCTCAGTCTACACTTATCTAAATTCCATCTAAAACATTACTTTGACTTAAGTGTAATAGTTCTCTTTTCATTTGTTCATTTATTGAACATATAAGGTTGCATAAACATCCTCATAATAACATAATCACAATACATCAACATTCTCTTACTAGAATTTCTCATATTCTAGTTATGCCCACATTTGGCATGTAATCATATATATATGCGTTATTAGAATATATGTGCTAAGGACTAAACTTCTCCCGGTTCTCAATACTGTACTGCGTTTCATGCGTGGGACGTCTCGCCGAAGCGAAATCTAAATAAGGAACCCCCCCGTTACACTACTCCTGACAGTATTGATTTTCGAGATTCATTATGCCCTCAATGCATGATGAATGTAACCCAAATTCTTATTACTCCATTTTAATTAATTATTATTCCCAATTCTCAACAGTACACGACGTTTCATGCGTGGGATGTCTCGCCGAAGCGAAATCCAAACAAGGAACCCCCCCGTTACACTACTCCTGGCACTGTCGATCGTCGGGATAGGTGATATATATATATATATATATATATATATATATATATATGAGCATTAAGGACTAACTTCTCCCCAATTTCCAACATTACACTGCGGCTCATGCGTGGGACGTCTCGCCGAAGCGAAATCCAAACAAGGAATCCCCTGATGCACTACTCCTGGCAATGTTGGTCGTTGAGGTCCATTATGCCCTCGATACTCAAGTATAAGCACAACAACAATATAATAACCATCCAACCGAGCTATAACTCGAGGACGCAGGCTCATAATGATATCATCTTCCAGTAGCCCATACCACGTAGCAAACTGGGAACCACCCCCCACCTCGTGATCAACTCACGCACACAACGTCCCGGGAAGCGGCCATAGCTCCGAATCGGCAAGTGAGAACGAAACATATCCACGACTTCTCACCCCCAAATAATATTGTATATCATATAATAATCACATGGATGACTATGACCTGGGGAATATCCACACCCCGCTCATCGAGCCAGGATGCTCACCCTCATCGTGCACAACTTCCCAATGATAGCAAAGAGGGGGTATGCTTCACTATATATATATATATACCATCACATAAGTCATACATACATCATCACATCATGTAAAGGTATACCATCATATAAGGTATACCTACCATATTGTTTATATATTTATTGTACGCACTTAGGCGTAATAGAATTAATATCATTATTTAGTATATCTCTCTCTTTTGATATACTAATCGTTAATTCTCACACATCTTCCCCACTTAGTATACGCTATACTATTTCTCGCTTGAAGCTCACATGTCGCTTCTATATGAATTGTCTCTCAATTCTATTTAAGTTAAGGATATTCTTTATCCTAATGCAACTCAATTAGCATTTCTCATTGTGTGAGACATATCCCAACTCAAACATCGTTAAGGATATTTCTATATCCGCATGCACATTAATTAGCATTTGTAATTCTCCATCCATAATGTGGTTCAACTAATTATATGAACCTTCAAAGTTATCCCATTTGGGATTTGATTCTAAAATCCATTATCTCAAAACTCATTCTCATTCTTTCATGTGAATTTAATAATTATCTCCAAATAGATTTTTAAATAATAGTGGGCTTCCCCACTTAGTATATACCATATTCTCCAATCGGTATTTCTCAATTTAAGTCAATAAGACTCCAATAATTTCTTATAAGGGAAACCCCCTAAAAATCTCCAAATCATACTCCACATATCTCCTATAGAGGTTCCCAAACGATAACCTGGAACAAAATGGAATGAAATTCCTTCTAGAAAAACATCTCCAAAATTACCCTGTTTTCGAATCGATTCGGCCCATCCGAATCGATTTGACCTCAAGAGAAAATTGATTCGGCCCTTCCGAATCGATTCGGCCGAAAGGACCTGAGAGTCTGCTACATACCGAATCGATTCGCAAGGGGCGAATCGATTCGGCCCTAAAGACCTGTAAGTTCTGCAACAGACCAAATCGATTCGGAAGGGGTGAATCGATTCGGTAAGTGCAGCAAGCTACGAAATGGGCTATTTTCTTCAAAACCCAAAATCCCCAAAAATCAATTATATCATCTTTTCTTCATTTCTCATCAATCTAATCACATATATATCGTCAATATTCATCCAGGAACACATATAAACTAATTTATAACCTCAAATCCATTTATACAAAACAAATCTAAGATTATACCCAAAGGTTAGGTTTTGATAAACTAAACCTAAAACCCAAAGATTTAATCCACAAATCATGCAATAAATGGTACACAACAATTATTTAGCAAGTTTAATCACTTGCCTCGGGTTCGTAGGGTCTGATCCGTCCTCGAGATCGCGTTATGGCCGGAAAATCCTCTTTCTCTCTCTTTTCTCCTTCTTTCTCTTCTTTATTCTTCTCTCTTTCTTTCTTTCTATTTCTCTTTCTCTCTATGGAGAATAAATCTCCCGTAGGCTTTTAAGCCCTAACTCCCAAGATACACACTTTAAGTGATGATACACACTTTAAATGACTCGGTAACTTTAATTCGAGTCAAACGAGCTTAAATAATTTCGAAACCTAAATAGACCCCAAGTACAGTCGTTTTGACTTTCTCGACCCTTCCGGACACAACTACACCCTCAGAATTACCATTCGACACACTTTCTAACAACTTCAAATTTTGACCTCAATGCCAATTAAATATTTCCCCAAATAAAATAATATTTATTTCTCCCAAAATAAATAAATTATCGTGTCTAAAGCCTCGGGTTGTTACAACCTACTTAAAAGGTGGCGTCTCCCCCTATGTTATATCTCCTAAACTAAAGGTTTAGATACCATTTCTCTCCCTTTTTGTTCAGGAATAGACAAAGGTTAAAGAATTAAAACATATTACTTATTACTCCTCCAATTAAAGCATATCTCCCCCTTTAAAACTACACAAGGGATATAAAATATGGGAAAACAAGTAAAACATGATGTGCATAAAGTGATAAGAACATTTAAGCATATGGGAAACAATGATGCACAACTAATCCACAACAAGAGTAAATAGATACCAACTTAAGATGCGCTAAAACAGATGATACCAACTAAAATGTATTCTACATAAGCATTGAATATCAACCAAAATTTGAAAAAAGTTAGATACCAATGTTGAATTAAAAGGATAAATGGACTAGCAAGCAAGGCAAAGAAAAAATATACCATATATATATATATATATATATATACATACAATAATGATCACTAACGCACACGCACATATACATAGGTATAAACAGCACACATGACACAAAATACATTAAGTTTTTCACTCTTAGGGAAAAAATGTGTCCAAATGCATGTGGTAAACAGAAGTGTAGGGGTGTGAACTAGTAACAATTAAATTTCGACTCATTCACTTAAAACATGTTCACAGAGTTCTCATTTGATTGCAAAACTTTATCACATTTAGATATAGCCTCATGTGACAATATAAATTGAACTGAATTAACAAACATACACAATGCACATAAGCCTAGAATTTTAATGATATTACAAACCAATAGAGTCATGACAATAAAAGCTTAGCTAGGATACAAAGTCATTGTGCAAACCCGTTAATATATCCAACCAAACTCCTCATAATTTTTCTTTTTTTTTCTTTTCTTTTGAACATATTAACTACACTATTTTTTGCCTTGGAAAATATTCTTTTTAATGCCACATTTTTAAGGCCTAATATTCAATGGTGGCTTTGTTCATTATAATGACAACGTACATAAAACAGTCTTAAAAAATACTCGTATTTTGTTCATTATAATGAATGTACACTGTAAATCGTCATAAAACTTGCGTTTTTTCTTTCTTTTTGCATTGACTTCTATTATACTATTCCAATATCCCAAACATGTTATGCATAAAACTACGATTTGCCAATTCAAAGCACAAATTTCCACACTCAAAGTAGAAAATTCCAATTACCAATTGAACTTGAATAATAAGTATAAAAAAATATCAATAATATTTGAAATTAAAGAAAATAAGTATACACCAACGATCTGCCAACTGACTTCTGGACAATTGCCAAACAAAAAGAAATGTAAATTGACCTATACTATAGACATAAAAACTAACAAATTAAACTGCAACATTATTAGCTCCACTCATGTAGCATGGAAATGCACTGGATACGCAATAAGCAACAACGAGATCAATATCTGAACAAAAGGAGGAAACAAATAGCAGTCAACAATTAAAACAGATTAGCCATGTAGATAATATAACTCAAACAATAATGATATTTTAATATAATATCTAACATCAAAAATTAAACATTTGCCTAATCTCAAAGTTATCTTTACTTAATTCTTTATTAAGGCAAGGGAGAGATAATTGGGGAAGGTATCATAAAAATTTTAGTAATGTTTTCCTCTGTTTTTTTAATAATCCTAAATAATATGACATTCTTAACCAACAACAACCATATAAAGCCCAATTCGAGCATTCACCATCAAGAATAATATAAAGTCCACCCTGAGCATTCAACATCATCATCAACAACAAAAACAATATAAATCTCACCCCAGAAATTCACTATCAACAATAAAACAAATAAATATCACCCTTCGCATTCATTATCAATACTAATAAAATAAATACCACCCTGGGCATTCACAATCAACAATAGTATAAAGGCCACAACGGGCATCACAATTAAACATTTGCATAATCTCAAAGTTAATTTTTACTTTATTCTTTATTGATGCATGGGAGAGATAAATGGAGAAGGTTTTATGAAAATTTCAGTAGAGTTTCCTCTGTTTTTTAATAATCCAAAATTAAACATGACTTGTTTAACCAACATCAACAATAACAACAACAGTATAAATCCCACCGCGAAAATTTACTATCAATAATAGCAATATGAATGCCACCATGCGCGTCCATTATTAATAAAAATAATATAAAGACAACCTTGGGCATTCACAATCAACAACAATATAAAGGCCACCACGGATATCACAATCTCAAAGTTAATTTTTACTTTATTCTTTATTAAGGCAGGGGAGGGATAAATTGAGAAGGTTTTATGAAAATTTCGACAAAGTTTCCTTTATTTTTTTAGTAATCCAAAATTAAATATGACATGTTTAACCAACAACGAAATTATAAAGCACAACCCGAGCATTTACCATTAACAACATAAAACCCACCCCGAGCATTCAGCATCATCAACAACAACAATAATATAAAGTCCACCCCGACCATTCACTAACAACAGAAAATTTTGACATCATATTTTTATAGTGTTTTGATAATATTAGTTACATTTTTTGTTATATTTTCATATATAGTATTTTTATTCTCTATATTAAACATTCTTAACATCGAGACAAAGTAATTAATTAGATTGAAGAAAAAAAGGTACCTGAAAAGATATGCCAAAATTATCCACAACTGTAGCTCACTAAAATTAATCCAGAATGAAATCGATGAACTCATGTTGAACTTCTTCTATCTTATGATTTTCATAGGTTACTTTTTCAGCCAACTCCATTTAACAAATCAAATAACATAAGTTGTATTCAATTTTTCCTTATAAAAGTAATTAGCGGGGAAATAAAATATTATAAAATAAATATTTATTACCTTTAGTTTAGTAGATTGAGACGGATTCTCCATTAGATCTCTCATGAACTTCAATATGTAAAACTCACATTCGACATTCCCCGGTTGCAGAGGGCTCTATAGAATGGCATGTTGAAGATAATAGTTATATTAGAATTCAAGAAATAAGTCACTAATGTATATTCATTATCATTATCTTACCTTAACATTCTCCCAGTTTGAACCTGAAATTCTTCCTCCTTGCGATACCACCAACGCTTTAAATTCACTTCAAGACAAAGATTGAAATTAAAAAATGTGTACAAAGACACAATATGATTAAAAGTATATATATATATATATAGGGAGAGGTTCACAAGTGGACCAAAAGAATGGACTTTTTAATGGACCTTAACAAAAAACACATAATAACATATTAATTTTAATTCTTATAGTGTAATTGGTCCGCGCCAGCGGCACCAAATACGCGTGTCGATCGATCCCCCACCCCCACACGCCCCCCACCCACCCCACCCACCCCCACCCCCATGGCAGCCCTGCTGTCATAAGGGCTGCTATGGTGATGGTGGTGGTTGGGTGGGGGCGGGGGGGCGGTGGGGGTGGGGGGGGGGGGTGGAGTGGGGGGTTAGTGGGGTGAAAGTATGGTCTCGGGTGCCGCTGGCGCGGACCAATTAAACTATAGGAATTAAAATTAATGTGTTATTATGTGTTGTTTGTTAAGGTCCATTAAAAAGTCCATTCTTTTGGTTCACTTGTGAACCTCTCCCTATATATATATATATATATATATATACTAGATGTGCCCACGTGCTTTGCACGTGTGGGCAAATCCAAATATTCAATTGGATTAGCTGAATAAATGAATAAAAAGCTGTGAATTTAAAAATTATTCATATAAAGCATAAAAACTATAACAAATTATGTACAAGTAATGAAGTAAATGAAATCAATGTGTAAAACAATGAAGCCATAATCACATAATAAGATATGAAATCTCATGAAATAGTAAAAATCAATGTCAATGAATCCGAGTTATTTAAAATGTAAAATGCAAAGGAAGAGACAAATTGTTTATGGAAGAACTAAGATAATAACAAAGTGTAATGATAAAATATTAAAATATAATCGTCAAATATTAGGGGTGGCAATTCGGGTTAGTCGTGTCATTTTCGGATCGCATTGATTTTTATTTTAGTATATGTTTTGGGCACTCCTAAATCTATACAAGCTAATCGGGTCATGTTCAGGTCATTTCGGGTTATTATCGTAAACGGATTATCGGATAAAAAATTGCCAGCTCTATCAAATATGTTGCTTTTGACATTTGTTAGAATTCGATGTGTCTTATTCATCTTCAATTTTATGAGCGACAAAATGTGCAGGCTTTCGATTAGAATCTCTAAGCAATTTTCCTTTAATGTAGAATCTGTTAATTTTGCCAATGCACGTATATAACTTTCAAATATAGTCCGAGTGCACAATCCCCTGTGGAATAAATTAACATAAAAAAATAAGTATATGAAATTAATATAGAACGTTTGAAATGTATGCATGAATTTTAAGTTTTAATAAGAATGATATTACCTTTTCTTTAGAAACGATGAAAGTTTGAATGTTGCAGGCAATGAAAGACTATGTTTTCTTGAACAGTGTGATTGTTACTCTTTCGTTGTCATCTTGAACCATTAATTGAAGTAAGTACCTTGTGTTTGGTTGAACAATGAGTCAATATCCAATAATGGTAATATAGCGTACCCAAATTATGAACAACAAAAATTGAGCTTATAGATATTTGTTAAAAACGTAAGACAAACTTACTTGAAAAGTTGGAACAGTGGGGTTGTAAACATATGTCAAGGTCTAATCCTAAGATTAAAAAATATATTTTTTAAGATTTCATATTTTTTTTAAATCAGTAAATTTTAAAACATATTATTTTATAAAACTATATATATATATATATATATATATATATATATATATATATATATATATATATATATATATATATATATATATATATATATATATATATATATATATATAAAGAAAAAGACACTTTTTTTTTAATAAAAATTGTAATTTTTTTAATAAAAAAACTCGTGTACAAAAGCTGTATTACTAAAAAACTTAATTTTTAAAACAAACTGTATTGTTAAAATTTGTATTCATAAAAAATACAATTTAAAAATGCATTTATAAAAATACTATTTTTATAAATAAATAAAATACTATTTTTTTTATAAAAACAATTTTTTTTTATTGTTTTTTATATAAAAAAGTAACGTTTTTTAAAAATACAATTTATATAAAAAAATACATTTTTTTTTCTATATATTTTTGTTTTTTTCTTTACATATTTTTAAGAATACAATTTTTTCTTATAAGAAATGAAGTTTTTAATTAAAAAATAAGGTTTTTATAAACAATATAATTTTCATAAAAAAATTATACCATTAAAGAGGAAATCATCTTTTTTTATGTATAAGAGAGAGAGAGAGAGGTGTATTTTCAGAGATGCAGAGATCATGAAACCCTAGAAAACAATTAATATGAAATCTAAAGAGCTACATCCGTGTTTTTTTACAATTATACTCTCTCGAGTTAATAATAAGGATTAAATGTCATAATTTTAAATAAGAACACAGTCAGATGAACCAGATTCTCTCCATACGTGTCTTTTTACTGTAAAAATGAAAAAAATACAATGGTCGGTAATACTGACAAATGGGGTATACACACAAAGAAATAAATAAAGATAATGTAGATGAACCGGAGTCTTGATTAAAAATCGAATAACGTCTTCACCCGTGTAAATTTCGTACCAAATATGTTCCAAGTGAATTCCTGTTCAGGTATTATTTAAAAAGTATCAAGATCAAAATCCTTATTTTAACAGTCTCAGGATCAAAATTCAACATACTAAATTACAGTCTCAAGTTTTAAAAACTCAATAAATTGTTAAAACATCCATTTTCAAACAGTTTTTGTTCTTAAAACTGTTAAAACCTATGCACATGAATTAAACCCATATACATCACTACACCAATTATATAATGTAAACTAATAAAAAAGAAAGATAAATTAATGTGTTTAAATTTGGGGGCTTTAAACAGGTTATTATGTAACATGAAACATATTAATCTCTAAAATAAAATAAACAACGTGATAAACAGATCTACACAAAATGATCACAAATTTAAATGTAAATTCGAACCTCATATTTGAGTTACCTTCCACAATGGCATATATGTTTGGGATGGTTTAGTGTTGTTAAGATTATTTCTACTCCACCTGCTTTTTTTGTGATTAGTTAGAAAATGGTTTAGTGAGAGAGATGAGATATTTTGAGAAGTGGGTTTCACTTGGGAAGTCTTCATAGCAAAAATTGGGCTTTTTCGTGTATTGGGTTGGAAGTTGTGTATAGGAGATCGTGGTCAGTGTACAAATTAAAGTGCAGTGTATGTCGGTGGGTTTAAAATACAATGTATAATATATTCTTTAATGAAAGAGACAGATAGAAGGGTATTGGTGGGTTTTTAAATTGTATGAGGGTAAAATAGTCTTTATATCATTAAAGAGAAACTCTCCTCTTTTAAAGTAGTAGAAGATATATATATATATATATATATATATATATATATATATATATATATATATATATATATATATATACTACTGTTAAATAATAATAATAGTAGTGGTAGTAATAATAATAATAACAAAAACCACTACAATAATGAAACATCGACCCCAAGAAAAAGTAGTAACCCGGAATGAGCTTGGGAATGTTTTTGCACATAATTGGTTCTCAAAAATACCGTACCTGCAGCCAATAGCGATGATAATGAGCAATCAACAATCGGATCAATATACGTGAAAAAAATAACAGTTTAAAGATTGTAGTGTGCAAATGGAAAGTTCACTGACCATTCAAAATGTTACTGGTTGTCCCATTTGAGCTCTTCCACATTTTCTTCCAGGTAAACTCCTTCATAAGAGCTTCATCTTAAATTACAAAACGATTTATAGTATACTGTTGAGTATTTAACAATTTATAAAGCCCATAAACTACTTCTCTAGTTGAAAATATTGCTCTAATGTTGCACAAATAACCCCCTAAACCATGAAATTAGAATATAAACCTTTTTTAATTGAAAACTACTCTACTTACAACCCATTTAGAGTGAAAACCACAAAGTAGTCCACAACAAATCTTACAAAATAATACTTCAACACGATAACAGTGAACTGAAAATTTGGCCCTAAATATGAATAAATTCTAGCATTTAAACGAAAAAACATAAGCCTGGACAATAAAAAAATAGTTTCGCCTTACATATCACAGCAAGTCACAAACATAGGCTTTTGTCAAATAGATCTGTAGGCACCATTCATCAAAAAAATTCTCAATTCAAGAACATAGCATCAGCTAAAACACTAAAATTCTCAACAAGGTATATCTGTGTGGAGAACACAGAAACACTTATGGAACCGGTTGCCTCGTCAAGACAAAAGCTATCTTTAATATGAACCAACTTCATGAGATTGATTATGTCCGTCTCTAGAGTCGAATGTCCCTGAAAATAGTCAGTTATCCAATCTGACTCGTAAAATTTCTTGTTAACAAAATCATAGGCAAGAACTCGAAAGATGTAAGCAAACCAGTACATTATTGTCCCCGCCAGTGTAGGTGGTTTGTGTAAAAATATTTCTCATGAATCTCAGGTTATATTCAAGTACCTCATGACTCTTCTCATGAGTCCATTCCTTACGCTCGCCATCATAGTAGAAAATTTCGTGAAATTTTTGGGCGATGAATATAATCATTTTTTTCTTAGGAAGAACAACTATCAAATGTAAACAATCCTCATATTCAATCGGCTTAGCAGGCATTGTTACCATTTCCCCTGCTTGAGGGTCAAAAATTTCACCTACTATAATACCGACTTTGGAATTTTCGTCCCTCTCATTACATCCAAAAATATAGAGCTTACCATCCAAAACAGCCATCTATGGAAGTGCTCTGGAAGATATTAACTTATGGGTCCTACAGCCTGAACATAGATCAGTAGTATTGAGATAATGAAGATCTTTATTAGGACAATAGGTCATGTCGTAATTGTTATGAGAACTCACATACGCACCAACAGAATATATAGAAGATCCTAGAGACACACGCGTGATACGAGAAACTACGTAATCAATCGAGTCTGGTTGGATTATTAAACCTAACTTCCCAAGGGGGAATAAAAATTGTGATACCTCCGGTTCCTTTTCATTCAATTTTCTTTTTTAAGTTTGGACTTGGTCCTCATCAATCTTACTAAACTTATCTCCTTCACCAATTGACTCTTGGAGAGTCTAAATTGTTTCTTCTTATTAACATCGTCTTCCGCGACATTAACACAATACTATTGCATTATATCCTCAGCAACAAACAACCCACAAAACCAAATTGGTACGGAAAATATATATGAGTAATGATAGTACGAAATACATCAATAGATTCAATGACAGTGCCCTGTGCGAACTGATTTAGGGGATATAATAGATTCCCCCCCCCCCCCCCCCCAACACACACACACGCAAGATAAAAATAAAATTCATGGAGCAACATAACTAAGGTAGGTATTTGCAACTGATGTGATAGTATATGAGGTTTCTTACAATTTATCCTATTTAAAATGAACAACTGTTTCCAGTCAGGCCTGTCCAATGTACCTGGAGTAATGGTTGCACACTTAACTGCTAAATTGTTAAACTTATATTATGATTCCATTTTTCTCATATAGATAAAAATACTGATTTTATGTTCAGGTTCTATTATTTTGATTCAATTTGGAGTATGGCTAGTCATTTATCCACCAAGTGTGGAATTCAGTGTTTCTTTCTTCCAGGTTAATAAGTTATTGCCAATAGCCAAAGCAAAGTAGTAGAATATTACTGCTGCCTAAGTTTTTCAAGCGCAATAATTTATCTAGATCTATCAAATAACTTAACACATGTAAGCGATCTTTTTACTTCTGAATGATTATGAATACATATATTACACTTGTTTATACTGCTTTATCATTTTCAGGGATTTAGAAAAAATAATCCTGATCAACGGGAATTTGCTAATGAATATTTCGCTAGAGTTCAACCACACCTTTTGAAGAACATATATAGATGGAAGCTGATTCACAGTCACTCAATGCAGAATCATCAAGGAGGAGGAGTTGTTGCTTCATCTCCACTTACTACATAATAAAGACAGAGTTATAAGGACATTATCGAGAGACTGAAATGTGAAAAGGAATCAGTCACATTGGTGTTTCAGAGACATAAACAAGAGCAGTGGGGAATGGAGTTGCAATTGCGCATTCTGACTGAGCGATTGGAACTCGTGGCACAACACCAAAAGAACATGTTATCCTCTATGGATGAAACCTTGCAAAACCCAGCACTCGTCTCTAGTCTTATGCCACAACCTAAAGAAATACAGGATACAAAAAGAATATTCCTGAGGAATGATTATGTCTATAATTAAATAAGTACTGAAGATAGTCACACGGGTAATCCCCAAGTTACGACTACTGGAAGTTTAAATATTTCTTACCTCTTGGTGTTTAACAAGGAATTGTTGGTGAAACTGGAGTCTTCTCTTATGTTTTAGGAGAATATATTACGCTATGTCGCTGAATCGTACGTGCAAAATGAATCATCCTGGAGTTGGATAAATCTATGAGTTATGTAGATAGCCCACTATATGCTATCCATAACTTAATGTTGTAGTTGGGTCAAAAAATTATGAGATCGACATGAATGCCAAGCCGATTGACATTGTCGCTGAGGTTACTCCCTTACAAGAATAAGTA
This sequence comes from Sambucus nigra, assembly GCA_949130495.1. NCBI lineage: Eukaryota > Viridiplantae > Streptophyta > Magnoliopsida > Dipsacales > Adoxaceae > Sambucus > Sambucus nigra. The sequence goes on from OX422213.1 coordinate 649,542,239, forward strand.
GTTAAAGTAGTAATTAATGTTCAAACTGAGGTCAATGATGTATTCTGGGAGCAGTTTTTAATTGAGAATCCTGAGGTTCAATCTAATAGAAGAGATATTGAGGGTAAAAAAAATGAAAGCAGACCGGTTGATGATGGCAGTTTTTGGTGGAACATGAGGAATGTAAATAACTTTGAAGAGGAGATGTGGAAGCTTACTCCAATAGAGAGATCTTGATGTAGTTGGATCTTCATTTGTAAATAACTTTAGTTTCTCTACAATTCATCTAGAATGACGAATCAAACGAAAAATATCATGGAATCAAAAGCAACGAGAAGGATATTCTTTTATCACCGCCAAGAACTATGGAGCCCAATTAAGTTTCCAAGGAATCATACAAACAAATATCAAATTACAAATATAAAATTAAAAAAATTGAATAAATGAAGATCACACTATGTTTACATGAAAAATGTGTTTAAATGTAAGCTTACATTCACCCGAAGAAATAGTTCGAAATCAATATCATCGTCCAACTTCTGATATGTATCCTAAAGGAATGAAATTACCAATGCAAGCTTATCGCATGTTTGTATGTTGCACATGATGGAAATTTAGGATTATTGACCTTATGTACGTTTTAAATCTTTCGGTACTTTTTTATTCGCTAAATGGATAACAATATGCAACAAAAAGTTGACGAAGTCAAAAAAAAATTATAAAGATTCCAAAGTCTAATTATGTAAAGTAATGAGGTACCGAAGACAAAAGGCAGGGTGAGCGCCTCACCTAGCCTAGGGGCTAAGCGGCAAGAAAGTGGACTAAGTGCAAAATTCATCATTCTTACAAAAGGCGTACTACTCATAAAAGATGTTTTATACACACAACATTGCTCATTAGAAAAGCAATCAATCTTACCAATAAGAATGAAATAATTTTTTTATTCAATGGTGACAACTGGTACTTAATGTCACGTGTGTTACAAGAAATTCGTCAATTAAAACATCATAATATAACACCCATGAAGTTGAAGCATATACCAGAACTGGTGCAAGCGACGATCTGATGCTGTGACGGGAATTTCGCATTTAAGTAAAACCTTTATAGCTGCTAACAATGTCACAAATATCGGACCGATAGAAACAACTGGGAGCTACTTGTTTCACTATCCAATCAAGGTATACAAAAATTCAAGAGTTACACATTTAAACATAACAAGAAAAATTGATTTGTTGCGAGTATATTGATATCAGTCACTCAAAGTCGTAGGCATAAAAGAAGTTGGTGATTTTATCATAATCTGAACTTATCAATGGGACAAAGATGAAACAATAATCTGTCTTAAAAATCAGAATATAGGAAAAGATACATATAAAGCAGAGCTAGAGTCATCTATGCACTACGTGTAATTTAAATATGCCTGAATTAAGTCTACTTTTTTTATCTTTTAATTTCAACATCATCTTCTTATAAAAGATATATTTTCCATCAAGGTTAAATTTATGGTCCGTGAATTTAAATTGGCATAAGAGTTAGCGATGACCATTTGACTAAACATCTCACGCATTTAGCTCCATGATAATCAAACGACAAACATTTACTGTGTGAGAATATAAACAAGTGAGGATACTATTCAATACCATAAGAACTGGTATACGCCTATATAATCTAAACATACATCCTCTTTTCAACCCCTTCTGTTATCTTCACGATATTACTACTTTGATTCCATTTTCTCAGAAGGTTAGTATTTCAAGCCCTTGAATCAGAGAACACAGTAACTCTCGTATTCTAGGCCTACTATATATATATATATATATATATATATATATAGAGAGAGAGAGAGAGAGAGAGAGAGGCTGGATCGTATACGAACCTAGTTTACGGACCGCTACCGTCCAAGAATTATCTAGGGACCGTTTTATCTTTTTAGAACCACCTTTTGGGACCGCGATGTCTTTTAACTTCTTCTAAGTTTTGGGGAATATCAATTCTTACCCCAATGATTTCTAAGGTCTTCTAAGCTTATTTTAAAGCCTAATTAATCTGGAAGTCTAAGTGTAGAAGTTTCAGGGCTGCTGCTACTTCTTAAGCTTCTTCCATCACTATCGTACTGGAATTCTGAATAGCGAGGATTATCTATATAAATAGTTTCTTCTGGGAGTCTAGAAATTGAAATAGGTTTTGCTGGAAAGTATTCTAGTCTTAAATACCTTATACGGTATCGTGGGTTTATCTGTCTAGTTTCTTTATATATTTGATTAACAATATCAATTATATCGTTATCTATAAATTCGTCTAAATTATTATCACCATAAGATGACAAAAATCTACGGTATGTTCTAGGGGCAGCTGTCTCTACGTTTTTAAGGAGAGGGCGGATTCCTCCGGCTCTAATTAAAGTAGCCTTTGTTTCAGCTAACCTTTTACGTCTAACAAATTTTAATACGTCTATACTGTCTTCAAGTATCCTAGTGTATTCTTGATATTTTTCAGGTCTTGATAGTTCTTCTGCAAAATCTTCAGTTCTTAATTTTTGTCTAAAGAGATCTCGGATCCCTGTTCTAATTATTTCTATTCTAGGTACTTCTCTTCCTAACCACTCAATGATCTGGTCTATGTATTTAAAAGTACCACCTGCATATACTAAAGAAGATTCTATAAGTTCTTTATCTTTAGGGTCTGTAAGAGTCCAGTCTTGAATTTCTCTAGTTAAGTCTAAACTTGTTTGATTAACAAATTCTAAAAAGTCTTTAGTGATTTGTAAGATTATATAAGATTTTTTCTTAAAATAATAATATGTAAAATAGTTAAGGGTTTGGTTCGAGTTTATACCTTCCTTCTGGTCTGCAATATCTTTATCTTCTTCCCTTTGTCTCTTCAGCCTTGCTACTATTCTTCTCCGGTCTCGGCCTCCAACAACTCTCTCTTTATGTGTCGCACCTCAATCCACTTCTTTGGCGGTTGACCCGTTTCCTGTCTGTACGCCTTCACGCCTAACGCTCACCTGGCTAACGGCTCACGGCTAATCGGCACCTGACGGCGGTTCACCAGTATAACACCTTGTGTGCTACACCAGAGGTTCCACACAATAGTCCTCTATGAACAGAAAGTTGGAGACAATTTGGAAAATAATAACAACTTAGCATAAGAGATTTCTGGAAAAGAAAATACTTTTATTGCATTGCATAAGTAAATACAACTCTCCCCTCTCCCCTAACTATGAGAGGTTTACTCACTCATATACATATTACTCTCTACAAGCATACTATCTTTAAAAGTCTAACAATCTCTCACTCTCTAACTCCTTCTTCTAAAACACAAATGGACGCTCCCTTTTATAGATCAAGGGCACTACAATATGACTGGTAACCGGCTACCAAAAGCAATTCGGTTGAAAGCATCTACTTATTAAAGCAACGTTATCTTCCAGCTGGGTCTACAAGCTTTTATCGTCTTTTGATAATGGGGGGACCTCTTTCTTTATAAAAGGAAAGGCGTGCCAAGTCTTCATTATGGTCTTGTCGTTTTGTAATAATGCAAGAGCATCAAACAAAGTCTTCAGTCTGGTGGCCCATGTGGGGCAGGCATCTTTTGCTTTATGGAAAGCAGGGTCTAGGCAAATGATTCTTCCGTCTTTAATAATTCGTCCACTACTGAGGGGCCCTTCTTTGTTGAGTCTGTGTCTTCTTCTGTCTTGACCTGATTTGGGAGGGTATGATTGAAAAATTCATCAATAAGGCCTACCGTTCTAAGGCTGGCTGGCAAAGCTATCTCTACCATTTCTTTGGATTCTTTCTTGAGCCTTCCATTGAATGGCTCATCAGCTTTGATTATCAAGTCTTCTTTGTGGTAGGCAGTGTACCACCTGTCTTCTCCTGTTAATAATTCCATGATCTCAATTGTTTCCATTGCCTGAGCGATCTGGTGTTTGGAGTTATCAATAATTAAATCTTTAGTCTCGTCTTCAGATAGGATCTCAATGTCTTCAAATGTATAATTAAAAAATCTAATAAGTCTAAATCCTTCCACCCTCATTCCTCCGCAGGAACTTGGAGCAATCTGATAAATTCTGGCAAATAAAGGAAGGAAATCTTCTACCTTTTTAACGTACTCATGGACTATTTTTCCAAGAGCAACAGAGTCTTCTATAGTCTCAATATGGATGAGTCCGATGAACCCATAGTCTGCTAAGGTTATCTGGGCAATTTCTGCTTTCCTAGCAAGATAAATCTTTGGAACGTCTTTGAAGAAACCTTTTATTATTAAGGCATCTCCATTAGTCTCAGATAATAACATATTAAAATGTTCAATAATGCTATTAGATTCTTTCTTATAGTCTTCTATTGTTGGAAGATTATTATGACCAAAAGGTATAACAATCTTAGTCTTAAAGGTCTTTTTCTGATAACAAAAATTATCAGTGGGTCTAGCTTTGGAGGATTCTCCAAGAGTCTGAGCATAGGTTTGAGTCTGAGGTCTAGGTATAGCAGTCCCACTGAGTTGGGTAACTGCAAGTCTTTGAGTTCTCATAAATCTGGCAATAACTACCAAATTTTGTTTGAACTCGATCCAAAGTCTATTCTTCACGTTCCACCATATGTCATCTACAAGGGTATTTTCGTCTTCTGAGAATTCTCATCTAAATTTGATCAAGTCTGGGTATCTTTGATCAGGTCTATATTGGGGGAAATACATCTTCCCAATGAGTCTACTTTGAGAAATAATCTCTTGTCTAGATTTTCCAGGAGGAACTAAGATATCATCAAAGTTCTCTAGGATTGGTCTTTCTTGAGAGTCTTGAATATGAGTAGGTCTTTGCGTTACACCAGCATTTGGTCTTACGCGTCTAAGATAGTCTGCAACGTCTTCCCTGTTCAGTCTATTTGTTCCAGAGGAACTCATGTCTTCTAGGTCTTCTGTTTGCAACATAAAACATGAAATTATATTAGTGTTAGCAAACATTGGCTCTCTTGATATAATGTCTGGAATGGTATTTTTACTTCCCTTAATATGAATAACAGAGAAGTCATAACCATTAAGCAATTGCTGCCATCTAATGAGTCTATTAGTCCTTGATTTGGACAAGTCTAAATCTCTAAATTTTACTGCATAAGAAGAGTCAGTATAAACAGTAAAATGTTTAGGTCTAAGAAACAACATATATTTTTCTATTGCCCTTACTATAGCTAAAACTTCTTTTTCATGGGCAGTGTATCTTATTTCTGGGTCTGTGAAAGTTCCACAACTATGTCTGCAAAGTTTCTTATTTTTTCTCTGATGATCAATGGCAAAGTATATTGCTCCCCATTGCTTATCAGAGGTATCTGTTTCTACTATAAACTGATCTTCTGCATTAGGCAGTTCAAGTAAAGGAATGTTCTTGACTGCATCTTTAGTTTGTCTTATTACTTTAAAATCGTCTTCAGTCCAATAAAAGGGATTAGTTTTGTATGTTCCTTTTAATTTGGATGTTAAGATTTGTCTTTTCGAAGCAAGGTCTTTAATAAAGTCTGCAGCACAATTAAGCAATCCTAAAAATGATTGTAATTGTTTTCTATCTTTGAGTTGGTCTGGGAACTCAAGAATCTTTTTGTTTATGCGTTCTGCTAAGGATAATTTTCTTTTATTAATATGCATTCCCACAAAGTCTATCTCAGTCTGAAATAATTGTATTTTCCTTTCGGAAATAACAATACCATGTTTGTCTAATTCTAGAATAATCTTTTTAAGATGGTCTACATGCTCTATCTCAGTCTTACTAGCTACAAGAATATCATCTATGTAAACAAGACAAAATTCTGAATAAGGTCTAAATATATTATCCATTCTTCTTTGGAAAACTTGAGGAGCATTCAAGTATCCAAATGGCATGACTAGCCATTCGTAATTTCCTTGGGGCACACTAAAGGATGTCCAAGTAATACTGTCTGGATGCATCTTAATTTGCCAGAAGCTTGATTTGCAATCAAACTTACTGAATATAATTCTGTCTTCAATTAAATTAATCAAATTATTCTTGTCTGGTATCTTATAAGAATCAAATTCACAATTCTTATTTAATTGTCTATAGTCTATAACCATGCGTCTTTTTCCTCTTTTACGTTCAGATTCATTTTGAACATAGAAGGCTAAACTATTATGTCTACTTTTACTTTCTCTAATAATGCCTAACTTAAGCATTTCATCTATGTCTTTCTTGAATTCTTCCCTATCTTCTTAACCATTAATAGTGGCATTTGGGTTAATAGGGATGATTTCATAATAGCTTTGGTCTTTATCCCATTTAGCGATGGGATTTTCTCCTAAAGTAGGCTCAGCTAGTTGTCTAATCTTTTCTTTTTCTACTTCTATATCCATTTTCTTCTGTTTGGATATGGCTTGGACTTGTAATAAGGTATGTTGGGCATGATCTAAAATGTCTTGTTGTATAAGCGCTATTTGCTTATAACACTTTTGGTCTGGACACTTACACTCTTTTTGTAAGGGTTTAGTAATGTCTAGGGCTTCTTGTTGGGTTGTAGGTCTAGGTCCACCATGCTCAGCTGAAGAACTCTGATGTTTTATGGGTCTATAATTGGGCTTGACCTGCATAAGGTCAAAGGCAGTCTTATGATCTATTAGAGGAGCTTTAATATTAAATTCCTCTTGATCACTAATTAATATCTTATCGTTATACTGAGTATAAGGATGATATTTACTAATAAAGTCTTGTCCTAAAATAATGTTTCCTGTGAAACTAGGACAAGGATCCATTATCCAAAACCGATGATTAACGGTTTTGTTGGTCTGATTTCCTAATTTAAAATAAATAGGAATAGTCTGGAAATATAAGGTAAATGGATCTCCATTAGCCACTTTACCATAGATTTCTTGAGTACTTTCTAAAAAGTAGTCTTCAGGGTAGGCATTAGCCTTACAAATACTCTGAGAGCACCCCGTATCTATAAAGGCTGAAAGTCTTTTAGGATAGTCTTTATGTTGAACAAATAATTCTACAAAACAAGCATGTGGTTTAGTAGAAATTCCTAAATTGTTCTTTTCTAAGATAGATATTCCTTTCTGAGGTTTATCTACAAAATCTAAAGGTATTTGGTCTTCTGAACTACTATCAGAATGGTATTCTTCTAAATCATAGGAAATTCCTTTTCCTTTGAAGTCTTCATTTTCTTGCAATCTTTTGGATATATTTCTATCAATGTCTTGATAATATGCTTTAATATCTAAGTCTATTTGAGCGTCATACTGTCTAGTATAGATTGCTCTAAATCTAATTCTCCAACAGTCTTCATGGTAGTGTAGTTGACAAACAATACAAACAATAAATAATTCTGTTTGTATAGTCTCAAAACATTCTACACATCTAAAGTCTTTCTTGCAACATTTCATTTCAAACGTGCAATAATGTCTTTCATCAAAGTAACATCTAGGTATATAGGTTAGTAACTTAGGATTACTAACTGTCCATCTTTTCTTCAAGAATGGGCTTAATATACATTTATACCAAGCGTCTTCAAAGTCTATATATTCATCAGCTAGATCGCCTTGATCAGTCTGCATCATATATAAGTCTAGGGTATCCTGAGAGTCTTCATATTCATCAGTATCACTATAGTCTTCTGAATCACTGTCTGTGTATGCACTATAGATACTAGTATTATCATCTTCTTCTATGTCTGATATTTCTATAGCATATAGGATATCTAACTCTTCTTGATCTGCATAGTCTAATATTGTATTAATAATCTTAATACTTTCTTTATCTTTCTTATTAGGGCAGTCTTTAGCAAAGTGTCCTTCTTTGCCGCAAGTCCAACATTCTTTGGTGGCAGTCTTAGATTGAGCTACATCTTTTTCTTTCCTATAATTAGGAACCTTCTTATACTTACTGGTATTCTTCTTAAAGTATCTTCTTTGGTTAAATTTATTTTTCTTAGTCTTAGGATTCTTTTCTCTAAAGGTAGTAGATTGTCTAAATTTATATATCTTTGGCAATCCTAAAGGTCTAGTCTTAAACTTCCTATGTTTCCATTCTAATTTCTTTTTGAATTTCTTAGATTCACTTCCACATCCCCATTGGATTGGAGCGATGTCTCTTTCGTCTTTGATCGGAGGGATCTGTTTGAAAGTTTCTTCTATTAACTTTCCTTGAGTTATATCACGTCTCTTAGATATGATATAGTCTTTGGCGAAATTGATTCTTTCACCAAGGGAGTTATTCTTAACTCCAGCTACTCCTGGCCAATTCCTATATTCATTAATTGGGATTTGTCCTATGGCTGGTATCTTTCTAAAGTATTCATCTTTTAATGTCTCCCCAAATTATTTAATTTGGTAATATAGCTGTTCATCATTATTGCTATATTCATTTATCTTATCTAATTTGCAAATGCTAAGGAGGGTTAACTTAGTTTTTGCTAGGTCTTGTTCATTGATCTGAGCTAGATGTCCAGCTCCAATGAATTCTGATGTGAACAATTGAATATATTCTTCAATTGATCTTTCTTCTAAGTTTTCTTTCATCTTCTCGACCTTTTGCTAAGGAGTCTTCGTCTGTAGCCTTTCTCAAACTATCTAAGTAGTCTTTTGCAATACCTCTAATGGATTGCTCAGCGTACTGCTTACATGAACTTGCATCCCATTGTTCATTAGATGCAAAACACATGTTCATCTGATTACGCCATTCGTCTAAGGCCTTCTTCCTATCTTGAACATTGTCTAGGTTAAGGTATATACCTACTGGATTTATGGCCTGGCTTGCCATAGTCTTAACAGGAGTGAAACTCTTGTCACTAGTTGGAAAGTCTTTTATATAATCAGGTTTAGTCTTAACTACGGTGCTTGAGTATATCAAAATATTTATTCCTATTGGTTTACTAAAAAGTCTAGGAGCATCTTCTAGCCTACTACTACTTCCTATCTCTTGATTACTAGGCTCTACTTGTGTAGCTGGCTTTAGTCTTTGTTCTCCTTCTTCTATTAGTCTTAAGTTTCTAAGAAGTTCTTTAGTGTTCTTAGATTCTTTTAATTTTAATATGCGGTCTTGGGCTATCATATTAAATCTTTCTCTTTCTTGAAATCTAATAGAATGACTTTTCTTAAGGTTATCTTTAAATGTCTTCATATCCAATTCTGAGAGATCATGTCCAAAGTTTTGGATCCTAGCTTTTTCTTTAACTAAGTCTTTTTGTTCAAATGATCTTCTAGGTCTAATTATCGGAGCTTGTCTAAGTAAACTAGCACTAGTCTTACTACTACATTCTCCTTCTGAAGGATCATTGATTATGGCTTCTCCCATATTCCTAAATCTAATTTCTTCAATCTGGATATTCTTATTGACAATCTTAGGGGGACCAAACTGGATGGTAACATTTCCAGTGACGTCGTCTTGATTAATAAACAAAGGTTTGTTTTGTATAGTCTTAGTTTCTTGAAATTCTGGCAATTGCCAGAGGGTCTTAGCTTTCTCTTTCATAGGTCCAGTATTCCTAATACTGTAAGTATGATTATAGTCTGAAACATTGGTTCTAACTAAGATTTCTTCATTAAGTCTACCGCTAGGAATTCCTGACTGCATTCCTTCATAAGGAAATTGAGAGAACTTCACATAGCTTTGGAATTCTATATTTATATTAGCGTCTGGGATTATATGGTCTTCATAGCCACTAGCATATAAGATTAACTTAAAATGTTTGGCTGTGTCTACGGTTACTGTAAATGCCGGAATGACATTAAAGTATCCTATGTTGTCTGACATTTCTAATTGGGCTATCCCAATAAGGCTTTTCTCAAAATCTTTCCATCTTTTGTCTACTAAACAGCATAATATGTTAATATTATTCTGAGGTCTATGTAATCCTTGGATTCTTGCTTGAAAGAGTCCAAATGTTAGGAAGTGGAACTTCCTATCAGTTCCTCTAGATCTAAGCCATTCTGAGTCAAACACTTGGAGCTCAGTATAGGATTTGTCTAACACATGATTTCTACAATGGTAGGTCATGTTATAATTGGGAGTCTTAGGAGTGGCACCTTCTTTAAACAAGTCTATGTATCTAACGGCTGGAAGTTGTCCATTATGAATGGAGTCTTCAACAATCTTCCAGTCAACTTCACCCCATTCTTTCCATTGGAGAGGATTGGTGAAATTTCTCTCTTTCCACCATGTCCTAATATTGGAGGATGAATCCTTAAGTCTTTGGAGCATATGATTACTCTGTACAATATTTGGGATACAACTGGCTATCTTGCTAGTCTTATCTAATCCGTCATTTATAACTCGTCTACCTATGGTATTCCTTTCTCTAGTTTCTATGGGAGGAGTTTCTTTAAATTTACAGGTGGATGCCTATTTTTGTTCAAATCTTTTTTCAATTCTTTCTAAGAAGTCTGAATAATCTTTTTGTCTTTTTATCTGATTAAGGATTTCTTCTTTAATATTCTTATTCTCTTTTCTAGTCTTTTCAGAAGTTTCCTCACTATGTCTAGCTAGAGAATTAACGATGGTATTACCAACGTTAGTGATATAGTCTTTTACTTCATTATCTTTTTCTAGTTGTTGCATAGTTCTAACTTCTATGGCTTCTACAGTCTTTTCAATTTAATCTAACCTAATTAGAATAAAAGGCGAGTCTATTTCTGCTTGGGATGGTTTATTATATACGGCCTTAATTCCGTTTATAATTTCACCGTATTTTTCTTCTACTTGGGCCATGTCTAGTCTAAGTTCATTAATAATACTATCCATCTTAGATAGATTATGTCTTTCCATATTATTAAGGTAATTTGCTAAATTTTGTTGGAATTTAACAAAGTCTGTAAAGAAGGTGGTTAATCCTTCTGTCTTAGCCTTTAAGTCTAAATGCAAGTCTTTAACAAAGCTACTGTTATAGTCTTGGGTAGCTGCTATGGATGTAGAAATTAAATTCAATCTTTCTAATATGAGTCTAGTTGCTTTAGTCGCGTTGGCAATCTCATTTTCATTTATCTTATAATAAAATCTATCATCATTTATCTTTTCTAAAATTCTTTGATAAAAATCTGATAAAGTCTGGATGGAGAGGTATCTTGGTACCTCATTCCAATCTGATCTAACTATCTCCATTAGGAAGATAATTATCAAGTCTAGGGATAAGCTTAGCTTGTTCTTTAGTAAGTTTAATTAACTCACTGTCTTGATTTTTAATTAAAGTCTTAATTTCTAAAATGTCTTTGTTAAGGACTTCTATATGATTAGTCTTAATATTTATTTCTTGTAACACGTGTACTAAGTCTATTGGGATTTGATTATCTATGTCTAATAATCTTTTATAGATATTTTTGATCTCTGTTTCTAAAGTTTGAGTGTCTCTTATTAATTGTCTTAATATAAGCAGTATACACTTATTTTGGTCTATTATGCTATTAATAGCACTAGCAGTAACTTGTCTACTGTCTGCGTGTTTGGCTGGGATATGTTCAATGTGTGAACAACCGTCTATGTGTGTGGTTAAACAACCTTCTGAGTATAAATCAGTTATGGGTATAGTTTGGTAGTCTGGGTTGGATCCAAAAATATCTTGGTAAATGCGAGGGATAAATCCCAAGGGCATTAAAGCCTTTTTCCCGTATGTCTAAAAGGAACGTCTTATGGCTCTGATACCAGAATTAGGATTTTGGTCGGAATTTGGTGAGGTTCTAAAATCTTTAAGGTCTTGATACCAATTTTGGGTCTAAATTATAAATCTTTTAATTATATAGTCTTAAACTAAGGTTTTAATATAAGACAAGAGGGGGACCATCTAGAGTAAATGACAAAAGTATTTGGGACCACGAGGGGACCACTTTCGGGATAAGGACAAAGTCCGCACGAAAAGTCCGCACGGGAAGTCCGCACCTGAGCATGTCTGTATATATATATACGTGTGTGTGTGTGTGTATTGAAGAAAAATATACTTTGTAAAAAGGTATAAAGGGTGTCTAGTTGATAAATTTGGATGCATTAAACTGACACTCCATCAATAACTAAAATAGAGTAAGAAAATAAATCTTAGAATGAAGAATTTCTCAACTCATCATAAAAGACCTATTCATAAGTGTGCCTTAGAAAACATCCCATATTAATAAGATAACTTTTATCCCTTGTAGATGAACAAAATCAAAACTTTTGCCACAATAGTAAAAATAGAAGTACCACTCTTGTAAGCATTATTGACAAATCATGAATGGTTCTTGCCTACATTTAGAGCAACAAATCTATTTATTTCCTAACTTTTTTTCAAAAAAACTTATTACGCACGCCTATTAAACTTATTGTTGTTTTATTGCTCATATCAGCTAATTGTATATGTAATAATAATGTTGTAAATTCTAAATATAAATCAGCTTCAAATAATAGTCATTAGGGAAAAAAAATAACCCATCGATATAATTGTTGGTATGAGTAATAACGGCTTATGGTCGAAGCGATGTGGGTTTAGACGGGCAAGTCTCGGGTTGGGCCAGATATTGGCAACCTGGTTTTGGTCCAGGCTGGTCCGTGGACAGAATAGAGAGAAATAGAAAACTCGAGGAATTTGGTGGCACAAGAAAATATAAAATGAAATGATAACTTCATCTTTTGTCTCTATAATGGGTATAGTGACAATGACACACAAAGACAATCATCTTAAACACTTAACCACCAAACATGGCTCCATTCAGATTATACGGGTTTTAGACAAAATGCTAGTTTCCCTCACTCTCTCCTATTAAATTAACCTCACAAAAGTGACAAGGATACTTTTCATGTGTCAAAAAGACGAAGGGAAATCAATGCAAATGTGAGGATGATGGTGGATTTATCATGTTTAGATTGAAGTTGGGCTCGACCTGAGGAAGGCACAAAGTTCCAACAGTTAATTGCAAACCCAAATATGACTTCTGCTACTTCTTAAAACTCTCTCATGGGGCCGGATCTGGAACAGTAGGGGGCTGGCCAGGATCTGATGATCTCGCGCGAGCACTTACTTCTTCTTGAAGCCAATAGGGCAGTTTGTTTTTCGTCGAACAACTCTCACCTACTTCATCTATCGCCTTCGAATAGGAAGTACCATTCTGGCCTTTATTAGAATCTGCTAACATTGCAGCTTGAAGTTGCTTTGAACTCGATTGATTTGGATGATCAAAATTTGTTAGTATTCACTCGTTTGTCTTGTTTCATATATTCAAATGGCAATAGCCACACTTTAAAGTAAAATCTAAGAATTCGACTGATACGTTACCTATGGTAAAAATTCGTCTATTTTACTAAAGCTGCATTTTTATTGAGCAGCTACCCTAAGATCTGCACACGTCATTCAATAACTTGTATGTGTTAAGTGAACAGACTGCATCTTGACACTGTAACTAAAAAAACTCACATATCACCTCTCATCGTATTCATAAATTGACTTTATCAACTACACACATCCTTAATTGTGTACAAATCAACACTACACTACACTGGAGAGAATAACACAGTGACACTATTAGTCTATTTTGCTTATTCATTTACACTGTCTCAGTATTGTTCCAAGATATAAACATACCTCTTCTTTTCTATATTCTATATCATGTGGAGAAGCTAGTGTTAGTTCTCAATTCTTACATTTTCAATTGCTGTAATTCTGAGAACTGGATGCAAACATTGCATATTCATTTCAATCAATAATATAACTCACTTTATGAAATAAAATCAAATTTGCAACTTCAAGTATTCAAGTCAATAAAAGTGTATGCGTGAAGGTTTATTGTTTTGTATTTTCTTTATATTCTCTTTGAAATTATTATATTGTTTAAACAGGGGCGATGAATGTATGATTTATGTTGATTTTTACTACGACTTCACACACACACGTATATATATATACACTCCACTGGAGAGTAATTATACACATACACAGTTGGTGACACTATTTTCCTTAGTCATTTACACTTTCTCAGTATTATTCCTAGGTATAAACATACCTCTATGCTTTTATATATTCTATATCATGCAGATAAGCTAGTGTTAGTTCTATATTATTACATTTTCAATTGCTATAATTTTATGAGCCAGAGACAAACATATTTCATATTCATTTGACTTGATAATATAACTCAATTTGTTAAACAAAATCAAATTTCAAACTTCCAATATTCAAGGTAATAAAAGTGTATGCGTCAAGGTTTAGTGTTTTATAATTGCTTTATATTCTCTTTGAAATCATTACGTTGTTAAAAGAGGTACCGTAGGCAATGAATGTATGCCAAAAAAAAAACGATGGTTTCAGAATTAAAATATATATAGAATTTCCAAGGGCACTAACGAGAAGGTATATGAATGTTTGTTGTTCATAATAGAGATTTCAAGTTGGAATTATATTAGAGCAAGAAAAAAAAGGGGTTAAATTAAACTACCAAATATTTAAATTAAACATTTCCGCCACTGCTATAACATCAATTTTAAATCTCAGGGGAAATTTCTCAAACGTAAAAAATTCTTAATAAATTTAGCAACAATCAACTCATATACTAACAAGATTCATAGTTGATAACAATGAAACATTAATCCATTTGACTTACCTCCTAAACAAATGCGAAATTCCTTCGATCTCGGAATCACAATACAAGCTCCTCGCACAAATTTCAGTAAGATCCTACAAATTTTCAAAGGGATAAATGAGTGTGTAAAATACTAATTATCATAATAACTTTAGAGATGGTATAAATTAATTCACATAAACCATTCATCAGTATTCTTAGTCTAATTATCAATATATAATGTATGGCATTAGTTCGCTTACATATACGATATTAATCAATATATAATGTATGTCAATAGTTGGCATACAACACAACATGTCATGTGCCGAATCACAAATCGGCATTTATACAAACATGTCATGTACATTCCATTCATTAAAATTACAAATGATAATTAGATGCATTGGAATTAAATTTTCAATTCAGAAAAATAAACCACAGCAATGCAATAATGTCATACCGAGCAAAATATAGTTTAAAAACTAAACTATGGTAAACGATTTATGATTCAATATTGTTCCATTGATTGAAATTAAAATGAGAGAAAGATGTATTGGAATTAAACTTGATTTGAATTACAAATGAGAAAAAGATACAGTGGTATTAACCTTGATTTTTAGAGAAAAAACAAATAGCAATGCAAGAAACAATTGAGTTTCAATTAAATATTCGGATTGAAGACAGAGCTATCGGGTTTTGAATAATTAAATATTCGGATTGAAGACAGAGATTTATACAGTCGTTGTGGGGGTTGAAGACGAGATAGGGTTATGGGGTTGTGGGTTTCCATCTTTAACGTAAAGGATAGAGTTTGGGGAAATGGATCTTTAATTTGATATTCAGTGGGATTCCACCAAATTGCGTTTCCCGCGCACTATATTTTTTTATATTTTTTCTAATTAAAAATAGTCATAAATAATTAAATAAGTTTATTAAAAAAATTACTAATTTAGTAAATTAGAGTTAATACTACCATGTAAGTGTCATAAAAAATAAATATATTATATGACAGTTAAAATACTACGGTTGTAAAATATCATATTAATGTGACACAACACATATACGCGGGTCATAATTATTTGTTTAAATGGAAAAAGGATCATAATTGTCAAATAATAGTATTCTTTATGACAGTTTAATGAAGACGGTCATAAAATTCAATTATAAAACCGTCGTAAAAAGGTATTTTTCTAGTAGTGTTAGGGTTCTTATAACCCGTAGCCGAAATTGGGTTATCTGAATCAATTCGCCCCTAGAGAATCGATTCGCTAAAATGGTAGGCTACAGGTCTGTGTTTGGCAAATCGATTCGGACAGTCTGAATCGATTCGGAAAACAAACAGAAAGATTGGTTCTCTTGACCGAATCGATTCGGATGGAGCGAATCGATTCGCTTCCAAGACAAAATCGATTCGTCCAAGGAGAATCGATTCGAAAATCTTACTGTTTTAGGATATTTTTCTAACTTAGTTTTTAGCCCTTTTCCTTTAGATTTGAGGCTTAGGAACGTTCTCTTATGAAGAAATAAAGAGAATTAGAGTATTATATTAGGGAGATAAATACTCTAGATTAGAAAGGGGGTAATTGAGCTTATTTCGGGGGGGATATTTAATAGAAGTTAGTGTAGTTTTCGTCTAGTAAGATAGATTAGGACTAAGGGAGAGTTAGATGGTATTGTTTTGGGACTTTAAAGACCCGTATGAGGAAAATTACATTTTGGTAGCCTTTAGTGTCGTTGTGAACCCCCGAAGATTGATGTATGGATAATTAAACTTTGTAACTTGTGTTGTTGGAGGTACATGGTTCCAGAAATAATAAAAGTACTCTTAACTGGCCTATCTTATTAATTATGGCATGCATATACATACCTCTCTAAATGATATCACAAGGTAAGTCACACGCATGAGGTAAATCCCCTGGCTTGTGATGTAGGGAGAATATAGTCCTCGACCATAGGATCGGTGGTTACATTGTGTTGTTATTTTATTCAAAGTGGGGTAATTTCGGGTATGTTTATGACTCACTGACGAAGGTATATGGATGCTTCCCATGCGACGCGATTTAGGATGCCTAGGTAGTCTTGGTTATAGGCCTGGGAAGATGACATCTATTTAGGAGTGCATCCATTGGGATGACTCCCGAAAGGATGGTTCTAGAATCGTTATATCTTGATTGTAACTATTCTCGCTAATGTGTTTTTTTATAAATGAGGAATGCATTTATAAATCAACTGTTTGATAAAAGTCTCCCGATGGTAAATGGACCTGTGAAATTATACTTTATGAATCGAAAAATTCAGTATGTTAATGGAATTAAACTATTTCTCTTAATTAGATGAGTAGTTTAACTTATATGATCTAGTATGTCGCTAAGATGTGCATTTAGATGAGAGGTGGGGATAAATTTTGATATTGAAGAGCGAATTTAAATTTGTTTATGATGTTCAACATTCATAACTGTTATGCATTTTATTCACACGTATATCATATGAAATCGAGTCTTGACCCGTTTATATTTCTCTGCTTTGTGCGGATCTTATTTATGTCAAGGTGCTCCGCCGCAAGGACGCCCATGTTGATCCTTCCTTCCTAGTGTCAAAGAGCTATAGCATTTTTGCGGATGTTATAGGACTTTTGTGATAGACGCATCACTATTTTGTATAATCTAGCTATGATCAATCTATACATTCGGGTGTGTTGCCCAAATTCTGTAATTGTATATATGGTTTGTATTTTACTATAATACTCTGTAACCTGTTTGTATTAGTCTGTCAACCGACAACTTATTCGGTTATTATTTTGTGAATGATTGTTAAACTATTATATGTCTTTTTATATCCACCTTCTTATATAAATTGGATTGTCGAAATTATTTTTATTAAATTTGCAAAATTATTTGACATTCGTTTTCTAAAATATTTGTTGGTTGTCTCGTACTATTATCATTGCCATAGTGGTGCTAAGAATGGACCATCTATGATTCCTGTATTTATTGGAGTATCGGGCTGGCCACCTCTTATTTTAATAAGCGGGGTGTCACAGATGGTATCAAAGCATCAGATTCTAGAGTCCTTAGGATCTATGTGGACTTATCACGTTCTATCGTAGCGTTCTTTGATATAGAGCCCTACTGTTACGACTGTTTTGCTTGTGCATGATTGCGATCTTCTGCAAAGATAAATTGTTTTATATTGTATTCTTATTCAGTTACTCTTCATCTCAGATGCCGCCTAAATGAGGTCGCCTAGCAAAGAGAAATCGAGTTGTAGAAGATGATGTAGAACCCCCACCACCGTAAGGAACAATTAATGTAGCGGAGGTGGCTTATATTGTTGCCCAGGCAGTCAACGGTGCAATGACTTATATGGCCCAACAGTTTCGCCAAGCCCAATAACCGGTAGCACAGGAGGTTCAAGCCCATGAGGGACCCTCCGCTTGGGAGAGAGTTAGAGAATCTTTCTTAAAAGGTCACCCTTCAGAATTTCAGGGTGTTGCTGACGTGATTGTGGAAAACCAGTGGAAGAAAGATATGCAATGCCATCTCCGAATGGTAGAGTGTAGCGGGTAACAGAAATAGATTCTCGCCACTTTCAAACCAGTAGGAGCAACTTTACACTGGTGGGAGTTGGTAACAACTCCTGAGCAAAGAGATACCATGACTAATTCGAAATTTTGGGCTTTGTTTGACCGAAAGTATTTTCCTCTAGCAGTCCAAAAAGAGATGAGGAGGAATCTCCAGGATATTATTTAAGGGGAACTGTCAGTTGCGGATTATGAAGAGGAATTTATACGTCTAGCGAACTTTGTGCCGGATGAAGTCATTCCAGAGGAGAGGAGAATTTTGAAATTTATCGGAGGTTTAAATTGGAGAATAAGATAGCACTTATTGGGAAATCCAGCTTTGAAAACGTTTGGTGATGTGATGAATGCAACCTTGCTCCATTGTCAAGATCAACGTCTTCATGTGAAAGGGGGTAAGAAGAGTATGGATTCGGGTCAAGCCAGTAAGCAAGGAGGTAACAGTGCCGGTGGAGCACTACCCTCACCACAACAATCGAGAAGTAAGTAGAGAGAGAGGGACCCACAACAAGGGGACTCTTCTAAGAAATAACATTTTGGGGGTTTTAACTTTGGCGAGGGTGGTTTTAGGCATGGTCAGGGTGCACAATAGCAGCAGGCGGTAGGCCAACAGGTCCAAGCAGGCCGAGGAAATAATGGAGGTTGAGGCCATCAGGTCTAAGGTGCGGGGTAGTTTCAGAATAATAATCGGAGCCAACATCCGAAAAATTTTGCGGGCCGCTATTTTCAGTGTGGTGAATAGGGTCACTTTAAGAAATCTTGTCCAGAGTTGATCGGGGGATATTTTCCCAGGGGTCCTCAGCATCAGCAGGCGTATCTACATCCTCCAACGCCTATTCCAGCCGTCCCTCTACAATAGGGGCAACTTTAGTACGGGCGTGTGTATCATATTCAGGATGCTTTACTTTATCCATCCCTGCCCGCACCGCCAGCTATTGAGGGTAAGTTTCCCATTCATGGGTATGTGGGTCGAGAATTATTTGATACGGGCGCAACGCACTCATTTATTTCTAGACATTTTGCTCATTCGACGGGGTTAATAAAATATGTTGAGAGTAATTTTACTAGTGTGGAATCTTCCATGGGTGATGGTTCCCTTATATTCTTTGTTTGTAAAAGGGTAGGTGTAGACCTTGGTAATTTGCATTTTGAGGCCGATTTACTCGTCTTGGATATGGTCGGGTATGATGTTGTTTTGGGTATGGAATGGTTAGTAAAATATCGAGCTATGGTAAATTATTATGGTAGGAGTATAGTCTTTGCCATTTCGGGGCAAGAAATGTTCTTAGTGGCTATGCTTCTTCCAAAGGGAGGTTCGAGCACACACTTGTATTGCATTGAGGAGGAGACTTTACGAGAAATAAATGTTTCCCTAGATTCGATTCCTATTGTTAGAGAATTTGAGAATGTTTTTCGGGAGATTTCGGGCTTACCTCAAAGTCGTGAGATTGAGTTTGTAATTGACTTAGCTCCGAGAACTCGATCGATTTTGAGAGCTCCGTACCGTATGGCTCCTTTAGAATTGAGGGAGTTGAGGGATCAAATTCAGCAGCTATTGGAGCAAGGGTTTATTCGATGTAGAGCATCGTCATTAGGTGCTCATGTGTTATTTGTGAAGAAGAGAGATGGTTCCCTTCGATTATGCGTTGACTACCGGGAATTGAATAAGGTGACCATCATGAATAAATCCCCGTTACCTCGAATCGATGATTTATTTGATCAATTAAGGGGAGCGTCGTACTTCTCTAAAATAGATTTGAGGAATGGGTATCATCAACTGTAAATTCGAGAGCAGGATATGTCGAAGACTGCGTTCTTGACTAGATATGGGTCCTATGAGTTTTTGGTCATGCCTTTTAGGCTAACCAACTCTCCTGCCGTCTTTATGGACCTTATGAATATAGTATTTCGAGACTTCCTAGACCAGTTTGTCATAGTGTTCATCAATGACATTCTAGTCTATTCTTAGACTGAATCTGAACATGCTAAACATTTTCGATTAGTCCTGTAGACACTACGGGATCATCATTTGTATGCTAAGTTTGATAAGTGTGGTTTCTGGTTACAGGAGATGCAGTTTTTGGGGCACATTGTGATGACTGAGGGTATTTTCGTAGACCCGAGTAAAGTTACCACGGTGAGGGAATGGGGTTAGCCAACGACGCCCACTGAGATTCGTAGTTTTCTGGGTTTGGCGGGTTATTACCGCCCTTTCATTAAGGTTTTTCCAAGATTGCTGGCCCTTTGACGAACTTGAACCGGAAGGGAGTACGATTTGTTTGGGATAATTCTTGCCAGCTAGCTATCGACGAGTTTAAAGATAAGTTGACTTCTGCTCCGGTACTCGCATTGCCAAGACCGGGAGTGGAATATTTAGTCTTTACTGATGCGTCTCTACAAGGATTGAAAGGTGTGATACAACGGGATCATAGGGCCATTACTTATGCGTCTCTCGAGCTAAAGCCTCATGAGAAGAATTATCCCGTGCATGATTTAGAGCTTGCCGCAGTAGTGTTCGCCCTGAAGATATGGAGACAGTACCTCCTGGGAGAGAAGTTTAGTCTTTTTACGGACCGTAAATCATTGCAATACTTGTTCTCACAGAAAGGCCTGAATATGCGACAACGTCGGTGGTTGTAGTTCATAAAGGACAATCAATTTAATATTCATTATCACCCAGGCAAGGAAAATGTAGTAGTGGGTGCACTGAGTCGAAAACCTGCAGGGGAACTAGCGAAGGTGTGGAAGTCTAAATGGAAAGAACTTATCCAGGAGGATGCTGTAGCAAGAGCATTTATGTCAGTGTTGACCGTTACGCCTGCTATTCTGTTGAGAGTCTTGGAAGCGCAAGAAGGATATAAGGATCACACCAGTTGTTAACTGAGGGAGTAGAGTCCTACTCTATTAATTCTGAGGGTGGGTTACGTTTCCATGGAAGACTAATAGTCCCGGACAAGGGAGCCTTGAGACGTGCCGTCATGACAGAATCTCATGGGTCAATATTTACGGTACACCCAGGTGGGGTTAAAATGTACCAAGACATGCGCCGTCAGTATTGGTGGGCGGGTATGAAAAGGGACATCTCCCAATTTGTCTCTCAATGCACCACTTGTCAATTGGTGAAAGTAGACCATCAGCATCCAACGGGATTGTTACAACTGTTAGAAATACCGGTATGGAAATGGGAGAGTATCTCGATGGATTTCATCATGGGATTGCCGACGTCACAAAGCGATCATGATTCTATTTGGGTTATCGTCGATCATCTGAACAAATTGGCACACTTTCTAATGGTCAGACGGATTACAATGCGGCACGTTACACCCGACTCTTTATTTCAGAAATTGTGAAGCTTCATGGGGTGCCTACCAATATAGTCTCTGATCGAGACAAGATTTTTGTGTCCCATTTTTGGCAAAGTTTCCAAGAGGCGATGGGGACCTAATTGAATTTGAATACCTCCTACCACCCACAAATGATGGAAAAACGGAGAGAGTCAGCCAAATGTTGGAATATATGCTTTGAATGTGCGTACTTGACTTTGGAGGAGGATGGGAGCAATACCTACCATTGGTCGAATTTGCTTATAATAATTTGTACCAATTCACAATAGGTATGGCACCGTATGAAGCATTGTATGGCTGGGCGTGTAGATCACCTACTTGTTGGTTGGAAGTAGGAGATAATAAGCTCCTTGGACTGAAATGATCCAAGATACCTCTTCGAAGATTGAGCTTATCCGAAACCGCATTTGAATTGCATAAGACCGTCAGAAAAGTTATGCCGATGCGAATAGAAGGCATGTAGAATTAAAGTTAGGGGACCAAGTTTTAGTGCGGCTATCCCGATGAAGGGTATAATGCGATTCGAGAAGAAAGGCAAGCTTGCGCTGCGCTATGTAGACCCTTTTCCCATTATTGCAAAGGTAGGCCCCGTAGCATATCATCTTGCTTTGTCGAAACGCCTACAACAGATTCACGATGTGTTTCTTATTTCATCCTTGAAAAAGTATAATAGGTGTGAAGGATCTCATTGTCACATTCCTTTGGATGATATCGAGTTGCAACCCGATATTTCGTATAAGGAACAACCGATCACTATCTTAGATCATGGAGAGCGTAGGCTAAGGTCGAGAGTGGTACCATTGGCTAAAGTCCAGTGGGGACACCACAATGCCAAGGAATCAATGTGGGAACGAGAGGACGATATTCGAGAGAAGTATCCACACCTCTGTTTACATGTTCGCCTGAATTTTGAGGGAAAAATTCCCTTGTAAGGGGGGGAGTATGTAATACCCCTTATTTATGAGTAATTATATTTATATTAATTTGCCTAGTGGGTTAATTTTATAAAATAAAGGAAGTAAAAGTAAATATTACTTTAAGTGATTTAAAAGATGATATTTACTGACTTTTGCATATTTACTGTTAAATGAATGTAAGTAGCATCATATTATGTTTTGTTACGTCGTTGTGCTTTAAGTGACGGTTATGACTTATATTCCAAGTGGGTCATTATTAATGAATTAATATGACGTTGGAACATGAAATAATTTATGATATCCCGGATGCCAATTTAGAGGGCGCGATTAGTCCGAAAATGGTTGAGCTAGTCAAAATAAGTACCAAGTTGTATTTTTGGGTTTCGGGTATTTTTGACCGGTTATGACTTAATTATGTTGTTACGAGTCATTTTAATTGTGTAGTAGCATTTAAGAATTGGACTTAGTGTATTTGGGCATTTAAGTCTTCCAAGAACATTTATTTCTCATTTATGTTCCTAAACCTAGAGAGATTAGAGAGAAAAGAGAACTTAGGAGAAAAAGGAGAGAAAGAGGAGATTTGTTGATTGGAGCATGGAAATCGTTGCTACAAAGAGAATCTGAGGCTATGAACTTAAGGATAGTTTCTAACTTGAAAATTATGTATGATTTAGTGTGGATAATTTGTATTGATGGTTGTGTTTTTGGAGATATAAACTATATATGGGTTTTGATGATTTTTGGTGTGTAAACCCTTAAATTTTGATGTATATATGATTTGAGTTGGATTTATTAGTTAGTGGTGGTGTAGAAATGATTTGGTGTTAGTATGAGTTAAAGATGTTAGGATTTGAGGGATGACAAATAGGTTTTGGGGTGTTTAGGGTTCTTATAACCCGAAGCCAAAATGGGGCTATCTGACCCAGGCAAATAGATTCGCCCCTAGCGAATCGATTCGCTAAAATGGTAGGCTACATGTCTGTGTTTGGCGAATCGATTCGCACAGTCCGAATCGATTAGGAAACAAACAGAAAGATTGGTTCCCTTGACCGAATCAATTTGGATGGAGCGAATCGATTCTCCTCCAAGACCAAATCGATTCAGCCAGGGCGAATCGATTCGGAAATCTTTCTGTTTTAGGATATTTTTCTAACTTAGTTTTTAGCCCTTTTCCTTTAGATTTGATTCGTAGGAACCTTATATTACGAATTAATAAAGAGTATTAGATTCTTATATTAAGAAGATAAATACTCTAGATTAGAAAGGGGGTAATTGGTCTTATTGTAACACCCCGACTAATTAAATACCGGGTAGCTACTCCTTTCAAATTAATACAAAATGTCAAGTTGGTTCAGTTCATAGCATCACTGTCGAAAAACGTTTTAATAATTACTAGCCACCTAATATTTAAAAAGTGAGTTGTCAATTTTAATTAAATCCAATTAACATACAATCCATTTAAATTATGAAATACTAATATCATAACCACATTATAGCGACAATACAATATTTAAAGAAATGACAATGAATTTGGAGGAATACTCCTCTAATAATCCAAATAATGAATACAACCAAATACAAAGTCTGAATCGCAAATTAATTACAACCCAAAGTCTGAAATAAAATCGAGTAAGTAGAATGTCTCTAAAAGAAAAGGGGCGACATTCCCTACAGATGAGTAAATCTGAAGTAGAGTCAAGATAGAAAGTGGAGGCATCTACTATCGAGGTCCTGTAACTTCCACAGCAGCTACAACACGTCACTGGAATGGAACTCCTACACTTGGTGTCCTTGTGGTTGGGCACCTAAAAGGTTTTACAAGAAAATAGATTTAAAAGAAAACGGGTCAGAGCCCGATTATGAAAACAGTTTAAAATACAACAAGCGTTTAATATCATTAGTTATAATAATTTATATGAATTTCTCCATCTTTAATCCTACTAAAAATGCTACGATCAATCACACTTACATTTATAATGACAGTTCATTTCAATTATCAGTATATTAATCTCATCATAAATATACAATACTGGCACCCCGAGACTAAGCTGCGGTGCACACATACCCTGCTATCAAATTCCGGTACATCACGTACATTAGGATCACGTATTCCAAATCACTCAGGAACCGTCTCAATAAGTAACAATCACACACATGGAGGCGAACATAGTTCACATCTCATGGGTCACGCACATACCTACGCTCCCACGATCAGCTGACTTATTAACTCCCCAATAAGTGATTCTCTGACCTATGTCTTCGAGGTACCAATCTAAATCCCCCTGTAGGCACACAAAGATTAGATGGCCCTGATCGAACGCCGACCTCCCGTGATAGCAAGTATGGAGGTATGTTATACATAGATAACCACATATACTAAGCATTCACACATCTTAGATATCTTATAATATTGATAGAGGTATATTTTACATTCCTATACCGTCATTAAATGTTGCACGTTTTCAACTCCCCGAATAATATACATTAAAGTTATCAACCCTTCTCACGTTGTAATATTTGGTACTTATTCCTTAACCCATAAATGTCATCCGGTTTACTACAAAATCCTAAATTTTACTTCTCAACGTACTCCAATCTCACATCTATACCAACTAGTAAACAAGGAAAGGTTAACACTCAGTTAAATAAGTCTACTGGAATTCTAAATAAAATCAGGCCTAAAAAGGTCATTCTGTCAACTCGTTAGAAATCTCGTTCGAACGAGGTCGTTCGAACGAGTGTCGTTCGAACGAATGTCTTCGAACGAATTACCAACTCGTTAGAAGGAGTACTGTCATCTCGTTAGAAGCTCATTCGAATGACCTGGGCAGGTCTTCTAACGAGATGGTAGACTTCGCCCAGAAATTCTCCAATTCATTTTTCTTCATTTTTCTCTTCTCCAAATCCATCATAAGATCATTCCAATTACGTTTTATTGTTTTAAAACTATTCTAAGTCATCCTAGATCACTCCTTAACATATTATTGGGGTCAAATCTTACTAATCTACATGTAATAATCATAAATTCCCAATTCTTGCCCCAAACTCTATGAACATGAACCCAGAATTTTATTGTATCTAAATACCCATCATAAATCCGTTTTTAATTCATCAAAGTTAAGTTTTAGGATATCAATTTCATCCATAAACATTCTACATGCAATCCCTATTCAAAATCATGAGTTTCACAACAATGCCATTAAGTTTTTCATCAAACTTTCAAGGGCTATACAGTTGTTACACTAAACATAGAGGAAATATTCAATGCAATTAATAACATCACATAACTTGCTTTAGGGTTGTTCTTCGGATTTTTATCGGTGATTATAGGTCGATTCTCTCCTCTTTCTTGGTCACAATTTCTTTCAAACGATGGTGATGGAAGATGGTTTGGTTTGGAAACTCTTTTAACCTTTCTCTAACTTCTCTCAAAACTCTCGTAGCCCACTCTCTCACTTTTGGCTGACAATGGCCTTAGTGGCCCTTTTTTAAAAATATAAAATAAACTCTAAAATTCGTGGATTTTAATTCCTCAATTTTTAAAATTACCAAAATACCCTTCTAGGTGGCCGGTTTGGCCTAAAAATGCCCCGGGACCTAAACTAAACCCCCGGCTAGTGTTTTCTGACTATTTCGACCCTTCCGGACGCGTCGGCACACTCAAAATGATCATTTGGTTGATAAAAATATAATTTACTTTTTAATTTAAATAAATTCATTCCTGACGCGACTGACACGCGCGTTCCAATTAAATTTCTCAAATTGTCGTATTTCTGCCTCTTGACAATTTAAATATTTTCAATACCATATATATTCAGAAATATTCAAGTTTATCATCACAATCAAATACCAACTCACATCTTGCTAGTATTTATATCCGGATTAATTCCCAATTAATTCTCATTTAATTCAATCAACCCAATAAATAAAAATCAATAAAATTATGGGGTATTACATACTTCCCCCCTAATAACAGAATTTCGTCCCGAAATTCAGAACTAAAGAATACGTGGTAAAAATAACTCTGGATAACGCTCGCGTATCTCAACCTCGTGCTCCCATGTGGACTCCTCGGCATTATGATGCCGCCATTGAACACGTACTAACGGTACTATTTTCGACCTCAGTTTCCTGTCGTTGTCGTCCAGAATAGCAATCGGCCCCTCCTTGTAGGAACTATCAGGTTGAAGATCGATGTCCTCTAAAGCAATGTGAGTATGGGCCAAATTGTCCCTAAGATATTTCCTTAGCGAGGAAATATGGAACACATCATGAATTCTATGCAAGTGCTCCGGTAACCCAAGTCTATACGCAACTGGCCCGATCCTCTCGATGATAGAAAATGGCCCCACATATCTTGGTGCAAGTTTCCCCTTCTTCCAAAAATGCATAATCCCCTTCATAGGAGATACTCTGAGTAGCACCTGGTCCCCCACCTTGAATTCTCTGAAGAACCTCTTGGCATCAGCATAACTCTTCTACCGGTCCTGAGCTACCCGAATACGGCTCCGTATCATCTCTATCCTTGCCGAAGTGTCCTGAATCACTTCCTGCCCAAGGAGTTTGTTATCCCCCACCTCTAACTAACATGCTGGGGAACGACACGGTCTACCATACAATGCCTCGAATGGATCCATACCAATGGTGAACTGGTAAGAGTTATTATAAGAAAACTCCACAAGTGGAAGGTACTGATCCCAACCACCTCCAAAGTCTAGGATGCACATACACAACATGTCCTCCAACATCTGATTTGTCCGCTCTGTTTGCCCATCAGTCTGCGGGTGATACGTCGTACTCAGCCGCAACTCCGTACCCATGGCCTCCTGGAAACTCTCCCAAAATCGTGAAACAAATGTCTTATCTCGGTTAGACACGATATTTAGAGGTACCCCGTGAAGTCTCACTATCTTCGCAATGAAAATCTGGGCATACTGTCCTGTAGTGTAGTCTGTCCTCACGGGCAGGAAATGAGCAACTTTGGTCAACCTATCCACAATTACCCATATAGAGTCATGACCCCTCTGTGACGTAGGTAATCCCGTGATAAAGTTCATGGATATGCTCTCCCATATCCACATTAGAACCTCTAACGGCTGTAGAATTCCTACCGGTCTTTTATGGTCCACCTTTACTAGCTGACAAGTGGCGCATTTTGAAACAAACACGGCAATATCTCTCTTCATCCCGCTCCACCAGTACTGTCATCTCATATCTTGGTACATCTTATCCCCACCGGGGTGTACCGCGAATCGTGAGCCGTGCGACTCTGTCATTATCTGGTGTCGTAAGTCTTCCCCTTTCGAAACGACCAGTCTCCCATTGAAGCGTAATCCGTCGTCTGAACTAACGGTATACGACTCTGCTCCCTCTGCTAGTAATCCAACTATCTGCTCCTGACAGAATGAGTCTTTTGCCCGGGCCTTTATCACTCTTGTAACAATATGAGGTGTAACAGTCATCACAGACATGAATGATCGGGCCACTGCATCCTGGTGTCCCAACTCCTTCCACATTGCTTTCCACACCTCGGCCACCTCATCTACTGGCCTACGGCTCAACGTGTCTGCTACCACGTTAGCCTTCCCTAGGTGATATTGGATATCGAACTGATAATCCTTTACAAACTCAAGCCACTGTCACTGACGCATATTCAGTTCTTTCTGCGTGAAGAGGTATTGTAGAGACTTATGGTCTGTGAACAAACGAAATTTCTCCCCCAGGAGATAGTGTCTCCAAATCCGAAGAGCAAATACAACTGCCGCTAAATCCAAGTCGTGGGTGGGGTAATTCTTCTCGTGAGGCTTAAGCTTACGTGAAGCATAAGCTATGGCCTGACTTTCCTGTTGCAGTACACCTCCAAGTCCTTGTAAGGACGCATCGGTGTAGACTAGATACTCAACTTCTGGTCTGGGCAATGCTAACACAGGTGATGAGGTCAACTTGTCCTTCAGCTCATCGAATGCCAACTAACAGACATCGCTCCAGATGAATGGTACACCTTTGCGAGTCAGATTTGTCAAAGGACCCGCTATCTTTGAGAAACCCCGAATAAACCTCATGTAGTATCCTGCCAAGCCCAAGAAACTACGGATCTCAGTCGGTGTCGTGGGCTGTCCCCACTCCCTCACCATGGATACTTTCCCCGGATCAACAGATATCCCCCGATTTGAAATGATATGCCCCAAAAATTGTACCTCCTTCCGCCAAAACCCACACTTTTCGTACTTCGCATATTGCTCATTCTGACGCAACATCTGCAAAACCTGTCTCAAGTTATCGGCATGCTCCTCTTCTGTCTGGGAGTAAACTAGAATATCATCAATAAAGACGATGACGAACTGGTCTAAGAACTCTCTGAACACCCTATTCATCAAGTCCATAAACACGGTTGGAGCATTAGTCAGGCCAAAAGGCATAACTCGAAACTCGTAGGAACCATATCTCGTCAAGAAAGCAGTCTTCGAGACGCCCTGTTCCCTGATACGCAACTGATGGTATCCCGATCGTAAGTCAATTTTTGAGAAGAAGGATGCTCCTCTCAATTGGTCGAATAAGTCATTGATTCGGGGCAACAGATACTTATTTCGTATCGTGACTTTATTCAACTCCCAATAATCTACACACACCCTCAACGATCCATCCCTCTTCTTTATGAATAATATAGGGGCACCCCACGGTGAAGTACTCCTTCGGATAAACCCTTGACCCAATAACTGCTCTATCTGATCCCTTAGCTCTCTCATCTCCGCTGGAGCCATACGGTAAGGCACGCGGGTAATTGGCCGAGTGCTCGGTGTCAAATCGATAACAAAATCTATCTCTCTACTAGGAGTTAATCCAGTTATATCTTGAAATACATCAGCAAACTCACTAACAACTGGAATCGAATCGAGTGGTATTACCACTTCCTTAGAGGTATCCTCCTCTATATAATACAAGGGTGTGGACGATCCCCCCTCAGAACGAGGCATTACCACTAAGAACATCTCTTGCTTTGGAATGGCAAAAATAATACTTCTGCTGAAACAATCAATCATGGCTCGGTACGCAACTAGCCAATCCATACCAACAATCGCATCGTACTCAGTCATCTCTAATACTAACATATCAACAGGTAAAGTAAATCTCCCGATCTCTATACCCACACCTCTACAAATAAGATAAATCACAGAATTCCTACTCAACGGTGAGTCTACGCAAGTAATCATGCTCTCTGCAGTGTCTAACAACCCTATAATGCGTGCAAACCCCATGGCAATGAAACAGTGTGTGGCCCCCGTATCAAATAAAATACACCCCATAGTCCACTGAATAGAGAACATATCCTCAACAGCAGGTGGAACATGTGGGACTGCGGTCTGCTGGAGCTGATAAACTCGCCCGTACTGAAGCTGTCCCTGCTGGACTGGGACTACTGGAATGGGTGGCAAAGCTGGCATCTGCAGTGGTGCTGGGAAGGCGGCGAGAAACATAAGTCTCTGGGGCTCGTGTCGAGCACCCTGCTGCTGCTGCTGTGGGGTCCTTCCCCTATCAGGACAATCCTGGCATTTGTGGCCAATCTTACCACAAGTAAAACATTTCCCCGGAAAATTTCCCCCTCTCTGACCCTGTTGCCCACGGCCCTAGTGGCCATTGCCATTCCTCCCCTGGCCGTGCTGGCCCTATTAACCCTGATAGCCGTGCTGACCCTGCTGGCCATAACGAAAACCTCCCTGTCCATTCCTGAAACCTCCAGATCTGAATCACTTGAAATCCCCCTGCTGGGAACTCTGATCGCCCTGCCTGTGCTGACCCTGAGTAGATTGTGCCCCGTTGGCACCATTTCCCCTTGTCCTGCCCTGATGGCTGGATCTCCTGATCGCTTACCCTCTGACAGGTGAAAGCGGTGGTCCTGGCAGTGAGGCAGTGCTGCATTAACCACATCAGAATAAGTGGCCAACGAGAGATTACCCAACAACTGCTGACGGATCCTCCAAGTCAACCCATCCATGAACTTCTTAATCTTTTTCTCCTCGGCTGGAATCTCATCGATAATGATGTTCAAGAGATTAGTGAATTAGGCCTCATATTCGGCCATGGTCTTTCCTTCCTGCTTGAGGTTTATCAACTTCCTCCTCATTTCGGTGTGAACGGCTGATGGAAAATATTTGCGGTCGAACCGTACCTAAAACTCCTGAATAGAAAGGCTATCCCTCTCCTCTGCGGTGGTAATGGACTCCCACCACTACAACGCAGACCCTACTAGCTTAAAAGTAGCCAGTATTTGTCTATGTACATCCGTACATTTGTACATCCTTAAGTGCCTTTGGATGTCCTTCTTCCACTGACTGGACACAACGACTTCGGAGCTACCTGCAAACTCTGGAGGGTGTGCTTTATGAAAAGAATCACGAACACGATCCCAAGCAGACAGGAATGCATGAGGCTGTACCGGTGCTACTGCCGGCACCTGGGGTGGTGCCTGTTGCACAACTGCTAGGGAGACATTTACCGCTTGGGCTACAATAGCTGCAACCTCTGGGACATTCATGGATCCCTGAACTGGTGCAGGCTGTGGCTCGGGCTGAGCATCCCTCGGAACTCGCTGTGCACGTCGTGGAGGCATCTGAAATGAGAGTAAAGTCTTATAAGTTCACAGTTATTATCTCAAAATAGCTGAAGAGCGAAACATACACAAAAGAGTACAACAATCCTAAAATATAGGGCTCTACATCAAAGAAAGCTCAGCGGAAACATAACAAGCCGTACAGATCCTAAGGACACTAGAACCTTATGCTCTGATACCACTTGTAACACCCCGACTAATTAAATACCGGGTAGCTACTCCTTTATTCAAATTAATACAAAATGTCAAGTTGGTTCAGTTCATAGCATCACTGTCGAAAAACGTTTTAATAATTACTAGCCACCTAATATTTAAAAAGTGAGTTGTCAATATTAATAAAATTCGATTAACATACAATCCATTTAAATTATGAAATACTAATATCACAACCACATTATAGCCACAATACAATATTTAAAGAAATGACAATGAATCTGGAGGAATACTCCTCTAATAATCCAAATACTGAATATAACCAAATACAAAGTCTGAATCACAAATTAATTACAACCCAAAGTCTGAAATAAAACCGAGTAAGCAGAATGTCTCTAAAAGAAAAGGGGCGACATGCCCTACAGATGAGTAAATCTGAAGTAGAGTCAAGATAGAAAGTGGAGGCGTCTACTATCGAGATCCTGTAACTTCCACAGCAGCTACAGCACGTCACTAGAATGGAACTCCTACACTTGGTGTCCTTATGGAAGGGCACCTAAAAGGTTTTACAACCAAATAGATTTGAGAGCAAACGGGTCAGAGCCCGATTGTGAAAACAGTTTAAAATACAACAAGTGTTTAATATCATTAAACAGTGAATATAAAATACATGATAATGCGTGCACTCACATGAGATCCTCACCTCCCAACTAAATGTGCACTCTTATCGCACCCGTACCCATTCTAGTTGTTTCACTATCTAACTAGTCCAATCCGTAACCTGACATTTCTTTAGATTTCAAAGTTTGATTCCCAATATCTTAATGTAAACCCGAGTCTTACTGTTATTACTCATAATTAGTTATAATAATTTATAAGATTTTCTCCATCTTTAATCCTACTAAAAATGCTACGATCAATCACACTTACATTTATAATGACAGTTCATTTCAATTATCAGTATATTAATCTCATCATAAATATACAATACTAACACCCCGAGACTAAGCTGCGGTGCACACATACCCTGCTATCAAATCCCGATACATCACGTACATTAGGATCACGTATTCCAAATCACTCTGGAACCGTCTCAATAAGTAACAATCACACACAATGGAGGCGAACATAGTTCACATCACATGGATCATGCACATACCTACGCTCCCACGATCAGTTGACTTATTAACTCCCCAATAAGTGATTCTCTGACCTATGTCCTCGAGGTACCAATATAAATCCCCCCGTAGGCACACAAAGATTAGATGGCCCTGATCGAATGCCGACCTCCCGTGATAGCAAGTATGGTAGGTATGTTATACACAAATAACGACATATACTAAGCATTCACACATCTTAGATATCTTATAATATTGATAGAGGTATATTTTACATTCCTATACCGTCATTAAATGTTGCACGTTTATAACTCCCCGAATAATATACATTAAAGTTGTCAACCCTTCTCACGTCGTAATATTTGGTACTTATTACTTAACCCATAAATGTCATCCGGTTTACTACAAAATCCTAAATTTTACTCCTCAACGTACTCCAATCTCACATCTATACCCACTAGTCAACAAGGAAAGGTTAACACTCAGTTAAATAAGTCTACTAGAAGTTCTAAATAAAATCAAGCCTAAAAAGGTCATTATGTCAACTCGTTAGAAAGATCGTTCCAACGAGGTCGTTCGAACGAATGTCTTCGAATGAACTACCAACTCGTTAGAAGGAGTACTGTCATCTCGTTAGAATCTCGTTCGAACGAGGTCGTTCGAACGACCTGGGCAGGTCTTCTAACGAGATGGCAGACTTCGCCCAGAAATTTTCCAATTCGTTTTTCTTCATTTTTCTCTTCTCCAAATCCATCCTAAGATCATTCCAATTACGTTTTATTGTTTTAAAACTATTCTAAGTCATCCTAGATCACTCCTTGACATATTATTGGGGTCAAATCTTACTAAGCTACATGTAATAATCATAAATTCCCAATTCTTGCCCCAAACCCTATGAACATGAACCCATAATTTTATTGGATCTAAATACCCATCATAAATCCGTTTTTAATTCATCAAAGTTAAGTTTTGGGATATCAATTTCATCTATAAACATTCTACATGCAATCCCTATTCAAAATCACGAGTTTCACAACAATCCCATTAGGTTTTTCATCAAACTTTCAAGGGCTATACAGTTTCTACACTAAACATGGAGAAAATATTCAATGCAATTAATAACATCACATCACTTGCCTTAGGGTTGTTCTTCGGATTTTTTGTCGGTGATTATAGGTCGATTCTCTCCTCTTTCTTGGTCATAATTTCTTCCAAGCGATGGTGATGGAAGATGGTTTGGTTTGGAAACTCTTTTAACCTTTCTCTAACTTCTCTCAAAACTCCCGTAGCCCACTCTCTCACTTTTGGCTGACAATGGCCTTAGTGGCCCTTTTTTAAAAATATAAAATAAACTCTAAAATTCGTGGATTTTAATTCTTCAATTTTTAAAATTACTAAAATACCCTTCTAGGTGGCCGATCTGGCTTAAAAATGCCCCGGGACCTAAACTAAACCCCCGGCTAGTGTTTTCTGACTATTTCGACCCTTCTGGACGCGTCGGTGCACTCAAAATGATCATTCAGTTGATAAAAATATAATTTACTTTTTAATTTAAATAAATTCATTCCTGACGCGACTGACACGCGCGTTTCAATTAAATGTCCCAAATTGTTGTATTTCTGCCTCTTGACAATTTAAATATTTTCAATACCATATATATTCAGAAATATTCAATTTTATCATCACAATCAAATACCAACTCACATCTTGCTAGTATTTATATCCGGATTAATTCTCATTTAATTCAATCAACCCAATAAATAAAAATAAATAAAATTACGGGGTATTACACTTATTTCTGGGGGGGGGGGGGGGGATATTTAATAGAAGTTAGTGTAGTTTTCATCTAATAATCTAGCTTAGGACTAAGGGAGAGTTAGATGGTATTGTTTTGGGACTTTAAAGACCCGTATGAGGAAAATTAAATTTTAGTAGCCTTTAGTGTCGTTGTGAACTCCCGAAGATTGATGTATGGATAATTAAACTTTGTAACTTGTGTCGTTAGAGGTACATGGTTCCAGAAATAATAAAAGTACTCTTAACTGACCTATCTTATTAATTATGGCATGCATATACATACCTCTCTAAATGATATCACAAGGTAAGTCACACGCACGAGGTAAATCCCCTGGCTTGTGATGTAGGGAGAATATAGTCCTCGACCATAGGACCGGTGGTTACATTGTGTTGTTGTTTTATTCAAAGTGAGGTAATTCCGGGTATGTTTATGACTCACTGTCGAAGGTATATGGATGCTTCCCATGCGACGCGATTTAGGATGCCTAGGTAGTCTTGGTTATAGGCCTGGGAAGATGATATCTATTTAGGAGTGCATCCATTAGGATGACTCCCGAAAGGATGGTTCTATATTCATTATATCTTGATTGTAACTATTCTTGCAAATGTGGTATTTTATAAATGAGGAATGAATTTATAAATCAACTGTTTGATAAAAGTCTCCCGATGGTAAATGAACTTGTGAAATTATACTTTATGAATCGGCAAATTTAGTATGTTAATGGAATTAAACTATTTCTCTTAATTAGATGAGTAGTTTTACTTATATGATCTAGTATGTCGCTAGGATGTGCATTTAGATGAGATGTGAGGATAAATTCTGATATTGTAGAGAGAATTTAAATCTGTTTATGATGTTCAACATTCATAACTGTTATGCATTTTATTCACACGTATATCATATCAAATAGGGCCCTGACCCGTTTATATTTCTCTATTTTGTGCATATCTTATTTATGCCCAGGTGCTCCGCTGCAAGGATGCCCGTGTTGATCCTTCCTTCCTAGTGTCCAGGAGCTATAGCATTTTTGCGTATGTTATAGGACTTTTGTGATAGATTCATCACTCTTTTGTATAATATAGTTATGATTAGTCTGTACATTCGAGAGTGTTGCCAAGTTTTGTAATTGTATATATGGTTTGTATTTAACTATAACACTCGGTGTAACCTGTTTGTATTAGTCTGTCAACCGGCAGCTTATTCGGTTATTATTTTGTGAATGATTGTTAAACTCTTATCTGTGTTTTTATATCCACCTTCTTATATAAATTGGATTGTTGAAATTGTTTTTATTAAACTTGCAAAATTATTTGACATCCATTTTCTAAAATATTTGGTGGTTGTCGCGTACTATTATCATTGCGACAGTGGTGCTAAGAATGGACCATATATGATTCATGTATTTATTGGAGTATCGGGCTGACCACCTCTTATTTTAATAAGCGGGGTGTCACATAATACTTAGATTTAAACTAAACAATAGGTGTATGTGTTTTAGAAGAACATTTCTTGACAAAATTGAAACACACAAACTTGAACTTTTGTTTGTAGAGTTTTTGATCTCAAAGGATTTGGAAAACTCACAAAAGTTACTTCAAAAAGTTGGTTCCGGCACACCATTAATTCTGGCAAAAAGTAGTGGGGAAAAAATAGTGGAAAAATGTGAAAAACTACCAAAAAACTGTTCCCGCCAAATCTCGTTCGAACGACATTTTCGTTTGAACGATATTTCGTTCGAACAACCCTTCTAACGATAATCCAGTGGAAAAATAACAATCTCGTTAGAAGTTCTCATTCGAACGGGATCCCAGTTCGTTCGAACGACTTGTTAGAAAATAAAAACTTCATTTTAAGCCCCAAAACTTTTATGTAAAGTTTAAAAATAATATTTTGTGAGTAAACTAAAGTCGTTAAAACTATTTAAAAAAATACACCCAATAAAAATATCCAAGTTTCTAAATATACGTAATTGAATTCTTATCTTTTGGAGACCTTGGAACAATGAGATGTTGATGACGCATAAACGAGGCACACAAATCGACAAATGACGTCCTTTTGAAATGATTGACGCTATGTCTTCAACTTTACACGTCATAGTCTTGAAGGATACATATGAACACTATCCTATAACTCAAATGTTTTTCTCTGGAATTGAGCCAACACTACATAAGACTCAATTGGCAATTTGTTTCCTTACAAATCTCCCCCTTTGGCTATTCTGGAACAAAAACCAAACAAATATCCCCTAAAAGGGTCGCCAGGCTCGACTAGAACATCCCTCCCAAAAATATAAAATATAAAGCTTGACTCAAAACCCAAGGATGAATAGCTTTGCCAATATAAAGTTGTCGCTAGAAAAATTCCTACACACTTAAGCAAACCATTAAACGCATAGGGAATATCAAAATATTAAATGCAATTTAAAATAAATACCCCCCCCCCCCCCCTAAATTAATTTTCCCCTTTTATCAACAATGACCTAATTAAAATGTGACGTCTCCCCCTAAGTTAGATCTCCTAAACTAAAGGTTTAGATGCCATTTCTTCCCCTTTTTGTTCAGGAATAGACAAAGGTTAAAGAATTAAAACATATTACTGATTACTCCCCCAATTAAAGCATATCTCCCCCTTTAAAACTACACAAGGCCCAAGGGATATAAAATATGGGAAAACAAGTACAACATTATGGTGCATAAAGTGGTAAGAACATTTAAGCATATGGGCAACAATGATGCATAACCAATCCACAACAAGAGTAAATAGATACCAACTTAAGATGCGCTAAAAACCGATCATACCAGCTAAAATGTATTCTACATAAGCATGGGATATCAACAAAAATTTGAAAAAAGTTAGATACCAATGTTGAATTAAAAGCATAAATGGACTAGAAAGCAAGGCAAAGAAAAAATATACCATATATATGTATATATATATATATATATATATATATACATAAAATGAAGATCACTAATGCATACGCACATATACATAGGTATAAACACCACACATGACACAAAATACATTAAGCTTTTCACACTTGTAGGGAGAAAATGTGTCCAAATGCATGTGGTAAACGGAAGTGTAGGGGCGTGAACTAGTAACAATTCAATTTCGGCCCAATCACTTAAAACATGTTCACAGAGTTCTCATTTGATTGCAAAACTTTATCACATTCAGATATAGCCTCATGTGACAATATAAATTGAACTCAATGAACAAACATACATAATGCACATAAGCCTATAATTTTGATGATCCTACAAACCAATAAAGTCATGACAATAAAATCTTAACTAGGATTCAAAGTCATTGTGCAAACCCGTTAATATATCCAGCCAAACTCCTCATAATTTTTCTTTTCTTTTCTTTTCTTTTGAACATATTAACTACACTATTTTTGGCCTTGGCAAATATTATTTTTAATGCCTCATTTTTAAGGCCTAATATTTAATGGTGGATTTTCACGCAAAGTAATTTGATCTTTTGCAGACCGATTCCATTGATAAACAACTACACCGGATAAACGTATTTTTCTATTTTTTAAATTCAGGAAATGGTTATTATATGCACAAATCCTCCATAGTCATAGCAAAATATAGATGACTAAATTGATAGGAGAACATCTCACTTAGCTCAAATATACATGTGAAGTTTAAATTTCAAAAGAGCTCGTGCATGTGTAAATAGAGTCATATAAAAATAGAATCCATTAAGCAACACAAAATCCAACTACTCTATGCATGCATCACAAAGAATATTTTTAGGATTGACAATCTTAACCAAAAGTTCTAGCCACGTGGAAGCGAAAAGGGAAGGATTCAAACACAAGTATATGCCGCATAAAGTGTGTCAAACCAAAATCCACAAAAAAAATTCTTTTTGAGTTTTTGAAAATTTTTAACAAACAAAAATACAACTCAAACGAAAAAAGAGAAAATATTTTTGTATTTTTTTCTCAAGAAGACACAAATAAATACAAAAGATATACACAAATCATAATTCTAGCATGAGAGTACGCATGGAGTATATACTAGAAAATGACAAACAAAGCATACAACTAGCAAAAGAATATACCAAGATGCACAAAAGCTAGAGTATGATAGCTAAGCTAACACATTCAACCTTTAGATTTCGCAAGGGAGGAAGCATGTGAAAGCAAATGAGAATCAAAAGCCCTATTATGTGAAGAAACCAAGTCGGATATCCTAACCCAAACTAGTGAAGAGTGATAATCTCGGGATTTGGGAATCTTGTCTACCTTAGTTACCCTACTCTTGGACTTCCTAGAAATTCTTTTAAGGTCAAAACAAAATTTTCTAAGATGACCTTTTTTACCACAATGTGAGCAAGTAAAGACACGTCAAATAGTGGTACCCGCGGATTGACCTCAAGAAGTGTTTCTAGTTGATTCTCTCAAAAAGTTGGCTTTGACTTTATTAGTGGAATCATTACAAGAATCGAATCCTAAACCACAAGTGTCATTTTTTATTTAGACCGTGCCTAAGATTTTATCTAGTTTTTCAAACCTACACTCCAAATCAAATTTGACCTTACTAGAGTCTCTCAATCTTTCTTCCAACTCTAAAATTCTAGACTCCACCAAAACATTCCTCTCTTCAAACATAAGAAGCTCCTTTTTCATTGATTCCATCAAACCTCTAAGGCTATCTCTCTCACCTTCTACATATTCAAGCTTCTCTCGAAGATCTCTCTCACGCGTCCTAAGGTCTTACACTAAGGCACTCTCATAAATGACCTTGGCACACTTTCTTAAACTTGCTTCTAACTTAAAATTTGATCTTTTTAATTTAATGGACTCTTCATATAATTCTCTAAATGAAAATTGAAGTTCACTCTCATCAACCTCTTCATCACTTTCACTTTATCTCTCTTCTCCACTCTCACAACCATAATCTTTTGGGGATTCAAAAACAAAGGCCTCGGAAGAGTCATATAAATGTATATCTTAATGGAAAGATTCATTATCGGTGCTCACATGAGTTGCCATGAACGCGATAAAGTTGCGCTCAATGGGGGAATTAGGTCCCTCTTCCTTTTCACTTTCATCACTAATGGTGGCATTATAGGAAATTGGTTGTTTGCCTTATCTCCATAGTTTAGTGGGGCACTCTCTTTCCCTATGTCCAAAACCCTCATAACCATATCACCTATTTGACTCGTCCCCATTATGATTTTCATTATAGGATTTAGGGATATTTTTGGCTTTGTCATGCTTAGAATTTTCAAATTTCTTAAAATCATTTTTAAACTCATCTTTATTAAATTTAAGAAATTTGTGAAATTTCCTAGCAAACACAGCCAAGTCCTCCGAGTCACTATCACTCTCATCAACCAAAACTTGTTTTTCCTCCTTTTGGAGTTTTAAAGCAACGCCCTTATCTATTTTCTTCTCATTTTTGGCGGGAAACATATCTA
Source organism: Sambucus nigra (assembly GCA_949130495.1). Lineage (NCBI taxonomy): Eukaryota > Viridiplantae > Streptophyta > Magnoliopsida > Dipsacales > Adoxaceae > Sambucus > Sambucus nigra. The sequence goes on from OX422213.1 coordinate 649,581,692, forward strand.
GTTCATAGGTTTGCAAATCACCTACTAACTCCTCAAGTTTGGTAGAGTGCAATGTGGGTAAAGAATTTAAAAGGATCACTTTAGGGATAAATCTCTCGGGTAGGGACCTTAAAATTTTCTTTACTACTCAGTCGTCGGGTATTTTCTCTCCCAAATTAAATGATGAATTAACTATATCGACAAGTCTAGCATAAAATTTATCAAAGGTTTCATTCTCAAGAATTCTGATGGTTTCAAATTGAGTGGTGAGGTTTTGGAGTTTAGAGGCCTTAAAGACACTAGTTCCCTCGTGAGTGAGTTGTAAAATATCCCATGCTTCCTTAGCGGTTTTACAAGTCATGATATGACAGAATTCATCCTGTGTAACTGCACTAAATAAAGAATTTAAGCCTTGGGAATTAAAGTTAGCAAGTTTAAATTCATTCTCACACCATCTATCTACGAGTTTGGGAACACGCTCCTTTTCTACCAAACATGTGGGTGGGGACCACCCCTTAACAACTGACGACCAGACCCTCTCATCGATAGACTTTAGTTTCGATTTCACACGTGCTTTCCAATACGCGTAATTGGAACCGTCGAAAACCGGAAATTTTGATAAAGGGAAAAATTCCATTTTTAACAACAAAATTCTACAAGTATCTTAACGCAATAAATTAGCGCTCGTGCTCTGATACCAATTTGAAAATGTTGGAACACTCAATTTTAATTTTGCTTTTAAAATTAAATATGAATTTCCTAAAAGTGTGGAACAAGATGGTTCAACGCAACACACACTACCTTCAAATTTTAATTTCTTACAAATTAAAATTAAACTAAACTAAAAGTGACATCAAATTAATCAACTAACAAATATTCACTTAAACAAATTAACTCAATTCAAGTCCTAAAATTTGCCTACATAAATTATTCATTTTTGCAAATTAGGCTAAACCAAATTTTATAAAATTAAATTATCTTGACTTGAATTAAATTAATCTAAAATTTCACCCAAACAAATTTTAGCAAAAAATTAAACTTTAGTGTGATAAAACCCAATTTTATCTTGAATTACCTAAGCATGCATTCTAAGGTGATTTTGCAATATAAAGAGAAATAAATCACACTACGTCACGATGTACGAGGAAAGCCCAAAACGGGAAAAACCTCGGACGACCCCTAGCCTTAAGTCCACTAAGTATGAAATTTTACAAATACAAGACAGATGACTTACACAACTCGACTCGACTCCTTCAAGCCCCTGACGTATCTTCTTGTACCAATCGCTGCTTAGCCGATAATCCTGGACTCCATCGGAACCTTGGACTCCTCCAATGATGCTTTTGGACTCCGTCAACCTGCACTCGAAGCTTTTATCCAAGTGGGAACGCCGCAGCAGCAAACTTGTCTTCTTCTTTGTGGGATGTAGAAACAAACCCAAACAACTCTTTTATAGGTAGAGTAGAACCCGGTGCTGAACACTGCAAGCATGATATATATATATATATATATATATATATATATATATGTAAAATACTTGTATTTAAACTAAACAATGGGTGGATGTGTTTTAGAAGATCATTTCCTGACAAAATTAAAACACACAAACTTGAACTTTTGTTAGTAGAATTTTTTCTCTGAAAGTCTTTGGAAAACTTACAAAAGTTACTTCAAAAAGTTGGTTCCCGCACACCATTAATTATGACAAAAAGTAGTGGGAAAATGGGAAAAACAACCAAAAAACTGTTCCCACCAAATCTCGTTCGAACGACTTTTTCGTTCGAATGACATTTGTTCGAACGACCCTTCTAACGATAATCCAGTGGAAAAATAACAATCTCATTAGAACTTCTCGTTCGAACGACCAGGAATCTTGCTCGAACAAGATCCCAGTTCGTTCGAACGACTTGTCAGAAAATAAAAATTTCATTTTAAGCCCCAAAACATTTCTGTAAAGTTTAATAAATTATATTTTATGAGTAAACTAAAGTCGTTAAAACTATTTTAAAACGTACACCCAATAAAAATATCTAAGGTTCTAAATATACATAATTGCATTCCTACCTTTTGGAGACCTTGGAACAATGTTATATTAATGACGCATAAACGAGGCACACAAATCGGCAAATGATGCCAACTTGAAATGCTTTTCCCACAGACGGCGCCAAAATGATGATGCTAAAAATAGCACCACCCTTGAAAGTGTTCGTAAGCTCAATTCAATGTTAACAATGGCAGTATAAGGGTGTATAGTAGTAGGAGGTGAGGAGAAGAGGATGAACACCGGTATATAAGTGGTTCAGCCAATCAGGCATACGTCCACTGTGCAAGTGTGTGATTAATATCACTGTATGAGGGCTCTAATGGCCATAGATAAAAACTCTCAAGCTTTCTCTCTCTACTGTATATTTAGACAGAGCTTCAGCTAGGGTTGCTAATTTCGAGCTCTTCTATAAGGTAGAGGATGACCTCTATATATATAGTGCCTGGGGGGTGTAATGTACCCCCCATGCATACAATGAGCATGTGCATGAGGATCGAACCAGTATGATAATGACACCTGGTTGATCTCCTGTAGATAATGATGACCTCAATATTCTCCCCACGTGAGGGGAATGATTCGGTTATAACCGATTATGTACACGTGTTCCCAATAATGCATGTGCTGATAAGGGCTCAGCCAGCTGAGAATGGTCCCAACCTCAGCCTAGAAAAGGATGAGGTGGTGACCTTGGCTCAATAGGAGAGACGAGGTAAGGCATGCTGGGCTATGATGTCGGCCTGGGCCGAGGTAGTGGTGGCAAAGCAGGAACGTCGGTTGATCCCTAGTCGAGATTGGTTGTGATGCTGGGATGGCAACCTCGGCCTCTTCCAAGCCGAGGTTGCAAACTTTAATGACCAGGTGGATAACCGCCCCTGTGGATTATGGAGACTTCTCCCGCCGAGGTAGCTAGTAACGCCGAGGTAGTCGAGGTAGGGGGTGCATTCAGGGCATATCAATCACCCCTAGCCCTTAGTTACCTGTGTGATCAGGTGTCTAAGGGGTATATTTGCCCGAGGTTGGACTTCCTTAGGTGTTAGTATCTTTTTGACAAGTGTCAGCTGCTAAAGTGGCTAGTGTGCCTGGCAAGTGTAATCATTGCAGTCTTTTGGGCTCCCAAGGAAATGATGGGCTTTGGGATGCGTACGGGTTGTTAGAGGGTTTAACCCTCTCTTACTTTCTCTTTCTTCTCCATTCTTTCATTTTCTCGCCTGAAACTCTCTCTCTCTCTCTCTACAAGAGCTTGTCTAAGGAACTGTTGGTGGCCTTTTCTTGCAACTCTCTCTTTCTTCTTCACGTATTCTCTTAGGTATCATCAATCAACATCATCAATTTTTTTATTTGTTGCATTTTTCTATATTGTTCCTCCATTCTTTGTATTTTTCGGCGAGCTTAAGAATTTTCTGGTCAGCCTAAGAGTTTTTCGGTGAAGCTAAGAGTTTTTTGGTGAACTGTTCATTCATTCTTCTTGTTTAAAACCCAATTTTAATCCTTAGTCAAACTACCAACATTGTTTATTTAGAAAAGTCCAAAGTGTAGGGTCTGTCTCATATGCTCAGACCCCTTTACCAACTCTTAGAGTAATTCCCCTCTCTTAGGGAGAAGACCTTAAAAAAAATTAGGCAGATAGAAAGAGCCCAAGAGGAAGCTCGTAGGGCAGAGGCATTCCCCCTCAGACCTATATTTCCCCCCTCTAAAGGTCATATACCCTAAGCCAGCCGAACTAGTTGAATCAGCAGAGGTCCCAGTTGAAACTTCCCACGTGTCTGAGTCTGAGTCGTCTACCTCAGACCCTATGTCTGTGGACTCTTTTCAGGAGGCCATGGACTTTTCCACTCATCAGGATCAGGTCCCTGAGCAAGCCGAGGTTTTTAATCGGGCCTCGTCCCATAAGAGTTCAAGCACATCGCACTCTTCCTCCGACGTTGAGTTTGTAGGTCCTAGCATTGCTATTTCACCAATTCTTGAAGCCATTCCCCTATCGGCTGTCACAGGGGCTGAGTTTGCTCAGAGGTTCCCAAGTGGTGCCCTATCGTCTGCTCAGGCTGACGTTGAACTGGATGATGATGATAATGAGGCTGAGATAGATGTTGACACCTCTGAGGCGGCCGAGATAGAGAGCACTGTCAACGAGCTCGATCTTCTTGCCTTCAGGCATCTATATTCCATTAGCCCCTCCATAAAGCTTAGGAGACCTCTGAGGGAAGAGAGGGCCTTCAGCGGCCGAGATGGTGAGATCTGTCTGTATGAGCAGATGTTCAAGTTAGGGTTTTATCTGCCCATTCATACCATCATTAGGGCTATACTTTCCTACATCAACTTAGCTCCTTCTCAGTTATCCCCCAATGCCTAGAGGGTGATAATTGGAGCTATAGTTCTATGGAAGGCAGTCCACCATTCAGACCTTCCTGTTCAGGTCTTCACTGGGTGCTATATCCCATCCTCTTCCAGGAACCATCCGAGCTATTACCATTTCTTAGCTCGAAAGTCAACTAAGAAGATGTTACAGGTTACCCAAACCAGTAACTATAATTGGAAGCCACGGTATTTCTTTACCTCATGGGCATGGGAATTTGGCCCTTGTGTCCCCTCTTCAAACTTAGGGCCGAGGATACCCCTGAGATGGGGCAAGGTGTCAATGGCTGCCAGGGCTGACCCTGGGTTAAGCCAGAATAATCTTCAAAAAGTAAAAGACCTCCAAGATCAGGGGGAGCACGGTATGTTGGTTCGGTTCGAACACCTGATGACCCCCTACTATCTCTCAGAGACTGGGCTTGGGGGTAGTCCTCTGATAGAGCTCCGTAAGTGCTTATTTTATTATTTCAGCAAGTTAAACCTCTGAGTTTTTTATGTCTCTGATTTTCTAACTCAGACCTTTCCTTTTGCAGAGCGTTCTGAAGGCATCTCAGACGATATCTGGGAAATATTTGCCCCTAGTCTCATAAAGCTGGTGAAGAAGGTAGGCTTAAGTGCACCCCCTCCTCCTCCTCCTCCTCCACCGAAGAAGAGTGTCAGAAGGTCCAAGGCCGATGCTACAAGAAAGAGGAAGACTACAACCACTTCCCCTGAGGATCAGAGGAAAAGTAAGGCTCAAAAGGCCATCCCCATATCCTCTAAAGTTGCATTGGCTGCCCGTCTAGAGCAGCTAAAAATCAATAATAGTATAATAGGCCACAGTTTGCAAGCGTTGGATGCCATCGGCTCTGCTATGACCGATGCTGACAAGCGCTTTTGTCGCTCAATGGATACCCCCTACTGGTTGAATTTAGCCTTCACAGGTCCATTTAGGTAAAATTTTAAATTTTAATTTAATTACAAAGTGTAGACTCGACTTTGAATTTGAACTTATTCATTTAACTTCTTGATCTGCAGGGCCTCATTGCTATGCACCATCTGGCCAACTGGACTCTGAAGAAGTTACCCCTCATCGAGAAAGGCCAAGAGGCCGAGAAGGTGCAGAGCTCTCTGAATACAGAGGTAGATCGTCTGAAGTCTGCCTTTAAGGGGTCTGATAAGAAGGTTAAGGAGTTGGAGAAAGAGATCTATGAGCTTAAAAAAGACCATACCACTGCTCTGAAGGCTAAGGACGACGTTTTCCAACAGAAAGTTGACGCTGCAGTGAAGGTAGCCCTTGAGGATGCTTCTGAGGGGATCCTGACTGATTACAAAGTCTCTGATGAATTCATCAGCTTTGGCTTTGAATACCTTGAAAGGGGTATTAAGTCCACTGGCAAATGGGCGGCTACAAAGGAGAAGGAGTCAGGGAGCTTAAAAGCCTCTGACTTCATTGGTCTGGGTTTTGGCAATCCTCAGTTTACCCAGGCCCTTCATGAGGTTGAAGAGGAAGATGATTCCCTTGCAGAGACTGCACCTTTGGATGTTACTGAGACTGAAGGTGTTAACCTCCAAGATGATGGGGCCGAGGTAACCAACGTCGGTCAGGGGGATGAAGCCGAGGATGTCAACATTGTAGCTGCAAACCCTTAGGCCTTTTTGATGAAGCTTTATGTAATTCTCTGATTTTGGAATCAAGATGTAACTTCTGATAAACTCTTCTATCTTGTAATTTGTAACTCCTTTAATCTATATCAGCCTCTGAGGAGGGCTTTATTTCTTTAATTGCTGAATGTTTCTTGAATGATTTTCTTTGCCATGTAATGTGTGTTCAACTCTTGAAGTCTCAATATAACTTTTCACCAAATTAATGGTCTAGGGTCTGAGGTCATCCAAGTACGATGTCTGACCTTAGACCTTGTCACCAAATCATGATGTTATAAGGTCTGAGGTCATCAACTAAGATGTTATTCCCATTAAATTTTCACCAAATTAATGGTCTAGGGTCTGAGGTCATCCAAGTATGATGTCTGACCTCAGACCTTGTCACCAAATCATGATGTTATAAGGTCTGAGTTCATCAACTAAGATATTATCCCCATAAAATTTTCACCAAACTAATGATGTCTAGGGTCTGAGGTCATCCAAGTACGTTGTCTGACCTCAGACCTTGTCACCAAATCATGATGTTATAAGGTCTGAGGTCATAAACTAAGATGTTATCCCCATAAAATTTTCACCAAATTAATGGTCTAAGGTCTGAGGTCATCTAAGTACGATGTCTGACCTCAGACCTTGTCACCAAATCATGATGTTATAAGGTCTGAGGTCATCAACTAAGATGTTATCCCCATAAAATTTTTCATCACTCGGGCATATTGAACTAAGAACTGACACAGGAATTAGATCTTCTCCTTAATAATCTCTTCATAAGATGATACATTTACATGAAAGCTCTTGCAACATCATATGTAATACTTTTTTAGATGATCAGCATTCCAGGGATTGGAAAAAGGTTCCCCTTTGAGGTTCTCTAGCCTGTACGTTCCTGGTATAAACTCCTCAATTACTTTGTAAGGACCATGCCAATTTGGGTGAAGCTTATTTGCATTCTATAACGTCTTCTTCAGCACCAGGTCCCCTACAGCTATGGGCCTTGATTTTACCCTTTGATTGTAGAACTTTGTTATTCTCTGTTGGTAAGCTGCTTGCCTGATTTCTGCCTCTTCCCTTTTCTCTTCAATCAAGTCTAAGTCAAGTCTTCTCTCCTCCCCATTCTTCTCGGGGTCATAGGTCTGAACCTTATGAGTAGGGAGTCCTACCTCTGTGGGGATGACGGCCTCTAAGCCATGTGATAACATAGACGGGGTCTCCCCTGTTGGTGTCCATGCAGTTGTTCTGTAGGCCCATAGCACAGAATAAACCTCTTCAATCCATCTACCTTTAGCTTCTTCTAACCTCTTCTTGATCCCGTTAAGGATCGTTCTGTTTGTGACTTCGATTTGACCATTTGCTTGAGGTCAGCCAGGGAAAGAGAAAAATTACTTTATCCCAACTCATTCGCAGTATTTTTCTAGGGAAGAGTTTTTGAACTGGGTTCCATTGTTCAAAATGAGGGTGTTTGGGAGGCCATGTATGCATATGATGTTTTTCTAAATAAATTGGAAGGTCTTCTGTTCTGTAATCGTGATCATCGGCTCTGCCTCTACCCACTTGGAGAAGTAATCAATGGCAACTATCAGAAATCGGTAATTATTTATAGCCCTTGGCAGGGGTCCCACTAAGTCAATTCCTCATACCCAACGGATGGAACTTTTCACCACTGAACCCTATTAACAGATGATGATAGGGTACCAACCTAGCTCTGCTAAGGCCCAGGCTTTTGAAGCAGGGCTAGAACATTACATCTGGAGAACTTCCTCCATCAATGAGAATTCTCTGCACCTCACATCCATGAACTCTTGTTGTGATCACCAAAGGGTCATCGTGTGGAGCTAGGATGCCTTTGAAGTCGAGTCAGGAGAACCTAACTATGAGAATGTCTATGTCCACCTTTTTCCTCTTCTGCATTGTCTCAGAAGACGTTAAATTTACGACTTCAAGTTTGGCCACTGACTTGGCCTCTGCCACATGGGCCTTCATGTCAGCCACTTCAGAACAACCCCTGCAAGTCCTCCTTATATGGTGTTAACACCAAAGGAGATCATACCAACCCTCTTTACGGGGGTATTGTCGTCTTTTGGTGGGAGGTCTGGATCGTCCCCATCATCGTCATCCGTGCCATCGTCTCTTCTTGTTGTGGTATCGTGGCGGCACCTGTCTTGTCTCTTATTTTTGGGGTCATCTCTCCCCCTTTTAGGAGCCTTATTATCAACGTACTTTCTCAACTTTCCTGATTTCAACATCTTCTCGATCTCATCCTTTAAGGCAAAGCACTTATCTGTGACATGACCATGGTCTTAGTGGAATTCACACCGCAGGTTCTAGTTCCTCTTATGTGGAGGAGCCTTCAACTTCTCTGGCCATCTTAGGGATCGGTCATTCTTGATCTCATTAAGTATGTGTTCGCAGCTTACAGTAAGAGGGGTATAACGTGCAAACTTGTCATCAGCTGACCTTTTCTTTCCATCTTTCTTTTTTTGGAATTTCCCACTGCTACCGCCATTCTCGTCTTCATACTTTGCGGCCATGGCCTCTCCAGCGTTCATTACCTTCCTCGCAGTTGCTAATAGCTCCGCCATAGACTTTGGAGGGTCTTTCGCAAGTTTCCACAACAACTTCCCTTTCTGAAGACCTCCTATGAGGGTGGTCATGGCAATACTCTCTTCGTAATCTTCAACCTCGAGTTTTTCTTTGTTGAACCTGGCGATATAGTCTCTTAGGCTCTCGTGATTGCCTTGCTTGACATACAACAGATGGGTGGTCTTCTTTTGAGGTCTTACCCCAAAGCAGAAATTGTGAATGAACCGTTTAGCCAAGCCCTTAAAGTTCTCAATTAAATTCTTCGAAAGAGAAGTAAACTATATGTGCGCAGCTCCCGTTAAAGCCCCGGAGAAGGCCCTACATTTCATCTCATCTGGTATTGAGTAAATGTCCTCCGTTGATTGGTACATCTCAATATGATGTACAAGATTGGTGCTACCGTCATACTTGGGAGTCACCGTAGGTGGATCAAACTTGGCTGGGGTAGGGAAGCTTACTATCTTAGCCACGAACGGAGAGCCTTCTGAGAAACCCCTTTGCAGTGGATCCCGACTTTTGATGAGGTCTCCTATCTTGTCCTCAAGACGTTGGATGGAGTCATTCCATGGTTTTGCGACGTTGACTTGGTCGAGGTTGTCCCCAGCCACCTCCAAAGGGTGGACTGAGGGTTCCTCAGCTGTAGCACAATGTCTTCTGTTGACCTCTTCTTGGTCTCTTCCTCGTCCTTGATGAGGCCGACGTTGCCTCTCTTCCCCTTGTGAGCCGGCTGCACTCCTCGACCTTGACAACCTCTGTCTTAGGTCGTTTACAGGGTCGAGCCTTTCAAAGGCTGACCCTCTGCTCAGTCGATCAAAAGTTGATCCTCATTGTTGGGCTTCTCCACCTCTTCTGCCTCCACAACCTTGGCTCCATTGGATAGGATGAACTGTATTGTTCGAAACCTCATACGGCTCCCAACAATCTTTCGGGACATCTTCTTCCTCTAGATCATCATACCTGTCCTCAGGGCAAGGGTTTTCTTTCCTCCCCAGGTGCAATCGCTTAGGGTCAGCAACGTCCCTCCTCCGCTGGGGCGTAGGGTGATCCTTTTGCGGTGCCTGGGGTGGTCCCCTGGCTTCTGGGTGCGCCTGGACAGTCACTAGAGTAATCATCTCCGGTGAGACTCCAGATGCCCTCATCATATTTTGACTGAGCTGTGCGAATTGATCCTGCATGGCTTGCTGCATTGCAGCCAAAGACCTCAAGGCTGCGGCCACCTCCGCCATTTCGGACTGAGACGGTGCCTGGATGGAGCTAGGTCCACCCGCCCCAGGCGGCAGAAGAGGTGGTGGTAATTCTGGTGCCATGTGTTAGCACTAAAGAGCTGGTGTAGTAGATGAGCTTAATACCTTACAGGACCTCTTTCAATGGTGAAACAGCTCCACGCAAGGGGTGAGGCCTGGTTCACCACCAGAGTCTCCGGTGAGGTTATGCAGAAAAAGACGAAGGGACAACTTCTCGTTCCCACAGATGGCGCCAAATGATGATGCTAAAAATAGCACCACCCTTCAAAGTGTTCGTAAGCTCATTTCAATGTTAACAATGGAATTATAAGGGTGTATAGTAGAAGGAGGTGAGGAGAAAAGGATGAACACCGATATATAAGTGGTTCAACCAATCAGGCCTACATCCACTGCACAAGTGTGTGATTAATATCACTGTATAAGGCTCTAATGGCCATAGATACAAACTCTCAAGCTTTCTCTCTCTACTGTATATTTAGACAAAGCTTCAGCTAGGGTTGCTAATTTTGGGCTCTTTTACAAGGTAGAGGATGACCTCTATATATATAGTGCCTGGGGGGGTGTAATGTACCCCCCATGCATACAATGAGCATGTGCATGAGGATTGAACCAGTATGAGAATGACACCTGGCTGATCTCCTGTAGACAATGATGACCTCAATATTCTCCCCACGTAAGGGGAATGATTCGGTTATAACTGATTATGTACACGTGTTCCCAATAATGCATGTGCTGATAAGGGCTCGACCAACTGAGAATGGTCCCAACCTCGGCCTAGAAGAGGACGAGGTGGTGACCTTGGCTCAATGGGAGAGACGAGGTAAGGCATGATGGGCTATGACGTCGGCCTGGGCCGAGGTAGTGGTGGCAAAGTAGGAACGTCTGCTGATCCCTAACCGAGATTGGTTTTGATGCTGGGATGGCAACCTCAGCCTCTTCCAAGCCAAGGTTGCAAACTTTGATGACCAGGTGGATAATCGCCCCTGTGGATTATGGAGACTTCTCCCGACGAGGTAGCTGGTAACGTCGGCCACAGCCGACCTTGCTTAGGACGAGACTGCTGGATGTTGATCTAAGGTCCCTCTAACATCGGCCGTATCCATGGCCGAGGTTGATGTCTCTGAGCCGAGGGGGTGCACTCTGGGCATATCACCATGACTTCAACTTTACACGTCATAGACTTGAAGGATACATATGAACACTATCCTATGACTCAAATATTTTTTTCTGGAATTGAGCCAACAGTACATAAGACTCAATTTGAAATTTTTGTCCTTACAGATGGTATATGAATTTAGAGGTCTTGACACGAATTTAGTATTATACAACACGAAGAGGACCACCTACCGATTTTATATTATTATTTAAATCATTTGTCATTAGGTTCTCATATATTAATGGTTCCTTTTTTGTTTTTTGCTTTTTACTTTAATGCATTACTAATTCTAGATTTTAGACATTAATAAAATTTTATCAGTTTATTAGATTTTAGTACATCTTTCGTCGCTAAATGATGTTTATCTTCGCTAAATGTCACAAAATATAAACTTTTAGCTGTGAATTTTCACATTTAGCGACGAAAAATGTATTAAAATCTAATAAGCAGATAAAGTTATACTAAAATATAAAATCAGCAATTAATAATATATTAAAGTAAAAAAAACCTTTTTTTTAACGTTTTTTTTACTATTATTATGTTCGTTATTAGCTTTTTTGTTTTTCCAAGTCAATCATAAGGAAAATATATAAAGGCATATACCTATACATTTTCCATAAATAAGGCATATAGCTTCATATAATTATAATAAAAACCGATGTTACCGCAATAGCTGCTGGCCAAACTGAGTTGTCAAACCAAGTTGTCTTGTCCTGAGATGTTCTCCACTATGGTTCACACTTACGATTTGTTATGCCCATTTTACCGAAGATTGCGTCCTGGACAGCCTATTGGCACCCTAGACCTCCTGCCTCTCGGCAAGATGTATTTTTCTTGGCTAACAAGGTAGGGTTGTATCAATAGGCAGGCCTGAGGCCATGCCGATCAGCACCCCCTTAAACCCTAATTTCTTACTATTTAAGGAGATCATGACCTCATGCCCATGGTTCCCTTTATGAAGGCAGAACATTCTCATGAAAATCTTTGCGTCGAAATTTCATTTTCCAAACATTCTTTCCATTTTCTTACATCATTCACATCCACTTTCCATCACACTTTTTACTATTACCTCACCATCATCCAACCACCTAAAAATCAACCCCTTACTATTATAAAATCAAAACATTTATGATACCACTAGTCATCCTCAGTCGGATTCAGGGTACCCTTTTGTCACTATTAACCCGTTGGATCACTCCTGACTACTTGAACCTATGAGGGACTCTGAAATTTGGCGTACGTTACAACATATGGGTAAAAATAAGAGCCCATGGATATATGGAATTACTACTGAAATTTATCTCTTGCATTGGGGGTGGTGGGAGAGTGTTTGTAATCTTATTCATGATTTTTTTCGCTCCGGCACTCTTCCTAGAGAGATCAATCATAATCTACTCATTTTTATACTCAAGTTAAACATTTTCAACCTATTAGTTTATGCATTGTTACATATAAGATTATCTCTTCTCTTTCGGTGGCTCGTATGATTCTAATACACCAATACATAGTATCCCCGTACCAGAATGCTTTGCGGCTGATTGACATATTCAAGATAACATTCTCAATACCCATAAAATCTTACATACGATGCAGAATTCCAAATCAAAAAAGGGTAGTTGTGCAATTAAAATAGATTTAATTAAAGCCTACGGCCAGCTCGAGTGTCCCTTTATAAAATGGGTATTATAGCAGCACGGGTTCCCGAATATATGAATCCACTATATTGTGGAATGTGTCACTTCCACATCTTTCCAAACGCTCGATAAAGGACCGTTTGGGGCCATATTATACCCTTCTTGGGCCTCTGGTAAGGGGATCCTCTTTCACCATACTTATTTATTTTGGCTCTTGATGTGCTGCTAAGGAAAGTTGAGCAAGCTTGCTTGCTTAAGCAAATAACGACACTTCGGAATTCCCCCAAGGGGCTCAGGATTCCTGGACTGAACTTTGCTATGAGTGCATCTTTTTTCTATAACCTACACCTGTTACCATGTCACGATTTCATTCCATTCTTTTCGTGTTTTCAAAGGTATTGGGACAAACCATTAATACGGATAAATATACCATCACATTTGGACCCTCCACCCCGAGCGACATCCTCCAAGGGACCTGGCGCCATCTTGGATTTCACAGAGGCCAGGGCCAAGATGAATATCTTGGCCTCCCACTCATGACAGGAAGGGTGACCGAACATTTGTTTCTTGCTCTGCAGGAAAACCTCGAAAACCATCTCCAGGTCTGGTATAATAATTTTTTATCATACGCACGACATGTCACACTCATCAATGCGGTGTGTACGACTATATCGTGCTACTTTATATTTGCATATCCATTGCCCACCCATGTTCTAGACAACCTCACTAAGAAAATAAAAGCGTTTTTTTGGAATGCCTCCAAAATGTCCCATAAAACTCAAATTATTCCCTGGACTACGATAACCCTACCTAAATAGTATGGGGGCTTGTGAATTAAGAACCTCCATGCTTTAAATGCGACGTATATGGTCAAACATCTATGGAAATTATTTACCCAATCAGAGAATCTCTAAGCGCAGGTAATTAAACACAAATACTTTCCTCATGCGACCTTGTTAACAGCTCCCAGTCATACCAGAGCCTACTGGTTCTGGACTAAAATCTCGAAATTACTTCCACTTCTCCAACAAAGTATCAAATGGAGAATTGGCTTTGGGGGATATCATATTTGGACATTATATCCTACAGGACATTTTACTACAGTTATTCCTTCATCTTCCATAGGAGGTTCTATATCCTTCTCTCAAGGCTTTTTTCCTCAACCACCAATGGAATCTGTGTAATACCCCGTATTTTCTGTGATATTTATTTTTGGGATTAATTGAATTAAATGAGAATTAATTGGGAATTAATCCGGATAAAATACTAGAAAGCTGTGAGTTGGTATTTGACTATATTGAGTATATATGATGTTATATGAATATTGAATTATGAAATTTGTCGTGAGATTGATATACGGCAATTTGGACATTTTATTGGGACGTGTGTGACAGTCGCGTCAGGATATAATTATTGTGATTATAAAAGTGAATTTAAATTATATTAACCGTATGGTCTTTTTGAGTGTGCCAACGCGTCCGGAAGGGTCGAGATAGTCAGAAAACACTAGCCGGGGGTTTAGTTTGGGTCCCGGGGTATATTTAGGCCATACCGGCAACATGAAGGGTATTTTGGTAATTTGGTATTTTTGGAAATTAAAAGTGACGAAAATTAGTAAATTATATCTGATGTGGATTTGACCCACTAATCCACTAACCAACCCATGTTAACCCAATAGGCTACGTAGGTTATTAGAATTAGGTTTCTAATTTTCTTTCCCCCAAAAAAATCAAACCCTAGCCACCATAGCCATTGGAGAGGAAAGCTTGGAGAAAGAGAGATAGAAGGGAATTCTGTAGAAAGAGAGAGGGAACTTCTTCAAATCGTCATCAAAATCAGAGATTGAATCAAGGCAAGTGGTTTAATTTCAATTAATTCAATGCTATGCTTTCCATGTTTAGGAATTTTCGAAATTGACCTTGGAAGATGATATAGACCCATGAATTGGAAGTTAAAAGCTGTAAATTATGTTAGGTATTGCATGTAGTAATATTCTGGACGAATTAGGTGTTCAAAACAGAACCATTGATGATAAAAAAAAAGGGATTTTAGGAGAAGTTTATTGATGTTCTTGAATGAAGAAGAAATCTGGAATTTTGATGAAGTTTTGATCTAATCAAAGCCTTTGAATGATGAATTATGGGTTTTAGAATGTTAATACTGTTGTAGGATGATAGTATGATGATATTGTAACCTTGTCTTAGAGTTTCATGCTTGTAAATGGTGTTTTGGGACGAATTGGTAACTGCAAAACGAAGCAGTCCGTAGCCATACCTGATACGTTCGATCGATCGATGTTCATCAATCGATCGATCGACCACCATCGATCGATCGAAGGAAAAGGTCGATCGATCGACCTTCCCAGAATGAGTAAAGTTTTCCCTAATTTAATTTTTAATGGTGGTAACTCTTGGATAATAATATTTGAGACCTTTTGAATACCCTTAAACTTAAAGGAGACCAGTAGGCATGATTATGATATTGGACTTTAATAGGAATTCAATTTGAGGAATTATTCTAAATTATTGAAATTCGATAAGTGAGATAATATTTGGGTTAATAGTGTAAATTTGCATAATTTGATGAAATGAGGTTTGGGGCAGAAGTAAAGACCTTAGGAATAAAGATGTTATAGGTGGGAGTAATAGGAACTTAATAGTCTATTTGAGATAGGTTTTAAGTTTAAGAAACTACGACGTGAGACGTGTCGACAGTTTAACTTTTATATTATCGGGAGACTTGAAATATATGAATTTGGAATAATGGTATAAAGATGTAAAGTATACCTTTATTAATATCGAGATATCTAAGATGTGTGAATGCTTAGTATATAATTTTATGTGTATGACATACCTACCATACTTGCTATCACGGGAGGTTTACGTTCGCTTAGGGCCTTCTTATCCTTCTGTTGACCGGATTTAGATTGGTTACCTCGATGAACATAGATCAGAGAAGGACTTATTGGGATGTTAATAAGTTTGCTTATCGTGGGAGCGTAGGTATGTGCGTGACCCATGTGATGTGACTGTGTTCGCCTCCATTATTTGTGATGTTGTTATCTGAACGATTCCTGAGAGATTCGAAATGCGTGATCCTTATGTACGTGATGTACCGGGATGGATAGCAGAGTATGTGTGCACCGCAGCTTAGCCTTTGGGTGCTTATATTGTATATTTATGATGTGAATAATATACGGTTAAAAGAAAAGGAATTTGCTATGATAAATTGTGTGTATATCTATTATCACGTTGTGAAAAGATAAACAGGGGACTGAAATCAATAAATGGTTTTGTTAATAATTTGGGAATCCGAGAATTAAAGTAGAACTCTCTATTTAATTGTTAAGGTTGGAATTAAAATGTGAACCGGGTAGAAGTGTTAGGAACTCTTTTGACTAGATAGTTATGAGTTATCACATGAATGGGTACAGGATCGTTAGGAGTGCACAGTTAGACGAGAGGTGAGTATTCCATGTGAGAGCACGTCCTAACATGTACTTTGCATTTATTGTTTTAATGTTATTAAAACACTTGCAGTTTTTAAAATGATTTCCACTTTCGGGATCTGACCCATTTGCTTTCAAATCTATTTTTGTAAAAACCATTTTAGGTGCCCAGCCACAAGGACACCATGCTTAGGATTCACATACAGGTGACGAGCTGTAGCTATTTGTGGAAGCTACAGGACTTTGCTAATAGACGCTTCATCTACTTTGACTCCATATTCAGTATTTTATCAGTTGTAGGGCATGTCGCCCATTCCTTTTAGACAGTTCATTTATTTCAGTTATTCAGACTTTTGGCATGTAATTATTCAGGATTCAGACTTGTTATTTTATTCTTCAGTTGTGGCATTGTAGTGAGGAGTTTTCCTCCGGACTTCTATTTATTATTGTTGGTTATTTCGTTACTTAGTTATGGTGAATGGATTTATGTTTTCATTATTCTTTTATTGCATGTTAACCAGACTTAACTTAAAATTTGGCAACTTACTTTTTAAATACTAGGTGGTTAGTAATTATTAAAATGTTTTCGACAGTGATGCTATTAACTGGACCAACTTGGCATTTTGTATTAATTTAATAAAGGAGTAGCTACCCGGTATTTAATTAGTCGGGGTGTCACAGGTGGTATCAGAGCATCAGGTTCTAGTGTCCTTTTGGATCTGAACGGCTTATTATGTTTCCGCTGAGCTTTCTTTGATATAGAGCCCTATATTTTAGGACTGTTGTATTCTCTTGTATATGCTACGTTCTTCAGCTATTTTAAGTTTATAACTTCGAACTTATAAACTTCATTCTTATTTCAGATGCCTCCACGACGTGCACGACGAGTTCCCAGGGATGCGATGCCAGAACCCCAGCCCGCTCCAGTTCAGGGCATGATGAACGCCGCTGAGGTTGCAGCCATTGTAGCCCAAGCGGTAAATGCCGCAATTGCCGTAGTTCAGCAGGCACCACCTCAGGCGCCGGTTGCCGCGCCAGTACAGGCAAATGCATTCCCGTCTGCTTGGGAACATGTACGTGACGCTTTTCAGAAAGCGCATCCGCCAGAGTTTGCAGGTAGCTCAGATGTGGTAGTCTCGAGCCAGTGGAGGAAGGATATGCAGAGGCACTTGAGGATGTATGAGTGCACGGATGTTCAGAAGCAGGTGCTAGCTACTTTCAAGCTATTTGGATCTGCACTGCAGTGGTGGGAGTCTATTACCACCGTAGAGGAGAGGGATACTCTCACTATTCAGGAGTTCTGGGTGTGGTTCGACTGCAAGTACTTTCCGTCAGCTGTTCATATGGAAATGAGGAGGAAATTGATGAGTCTGAAGCAGGAGGGTAAGACCGTGGTCGAGTATGAGGCAGAGTTCACGAATCTGTTGAATATCGTTCCGAATGAGATACCGACAGAAAAGAAGAAGATTGAGAAATTCACCGACGGGTTGACATGGAGGATCCGTCAGCATCTGTTAGGGAACCTTTCGTTGGCCACTTATTCTGATGCGGTTAACGCTGCTTTGTTACACTGCTAGGATCACCGCTTTCATATGGCTGAGGGCAAGAGATCGGGAGAGTCTAGCCATCAGGGCAGGACTGGAGGACATGGTGCCGGTGGGGCAAAATCTGTTCAGGGGCAGCGACAGGGTGAGCAGGGTTCCCAGCAGGGGGATCAGAAGAGGTTCAGATCAGAAAATTACAGGCACGGACAGGGAGGTTTCCGCCAGGGCCATCAGGGTCCAAACAACTATCAGGACCAACAGGGGAAGAATGGGCACCAGTTTCAGCAGGGCCAAGGGAGGAACGGTAACGACCACCAGAGCCGGGGACAGCAGGGGCAGAGAGGAGGGAACTTCCCAGGGAAGTGTTTGTTTGTGGCAAGACTGGCCATAAACGACAGGATTGTCCTGATAGGGACAGGGCCCCACAGCAGCAGCAGCAGGGTGCTCGCCAGGAGCCGCAGAGGCCTATGTTTCCCGCCGCTCTCCCCGCACCGCCACAGATGGCAGCATTGCCACCCATTCCAGCAGTCCCAGCTCAGCAGGGGCAGCTACAGTATGGACGTGTCTATAACGTCCACCAGGCAGCAGTTCCACAGGCACCGCCCGCGATTGAGGGTACGTTTCCTATCCATGGCACTATGGGTCGGGTATTGTTTGATACGGGGGCTACACATTGTTTTATAGCTACACATTTTGCGAAGGATTTAGGGTTGTTAGCCACAGCGGAGAGCACAGTGACGTGTGTCGACTCACCATTGGGGAATGGGTCACTTATATTCTTTATATGTCGGGGAGTGGGGGTAGAGATTGGTGGTTTGGTATTACCTGTAGACATGTTGGTATTAGATATGCATGTGCACGATGTGATTATCGGTATGGATTGGCTCGTAGCTTATAGGGCCATGATTGATTGCTTCGGTGGGAGCATTATTTTTGCCATTCCGGGGCAAGAGATGTTTGTAGTGGCGATGCCTCGCCCAGAGGGAGGCTCGACCGCTCATTTGTATTACCTAGAGGAGGATACCTCTAAGGAGGTTGTGATTCCTTTAGATTCGATCCCAGTTATTAGGGAGTATTCTGATGTGTTTCAGGAGATACCAGGCCTACCCCCCAGTCGAGAGATAGACTTTGTTATAGACTTATTTCCAGGTGCGAGACCTATAGCACGCGCACCGTACCGTATGGCTCTAGCTGAGATGAGGGAATTACGGGATCAGATTGAGCAGTTGTTGGGTCAGGGGTTTATTCGGAGGAGTACTTCACCGTGGGGTGCCCCTGTGTTGTTCGTGAAAAAGAGAGATGGTTCACTGAGATTGTGTGTGGACTACCGAGAGTTGAATAAGGTCACGATACGGAATAAGTATTCATTGCCTCGAATCGATGACTTATTCGACCAGTTGAGAGGAGCTTCTTTCTTCTCGAAGATTAATTTGAGATCGGGATACCATCAGTTGCGTATCAGGGAGGAGGATGTCTCGAAGACTGCGTTCTTATCGAGATATGGTTCTTATGAGTTTAGGGTTATGCCTTTTGGTTTGACCAATGCTCCAGCCGTGTTTATGGACTTGATGAATAGGGTATTCAGAGATTTCCTAGATCAGTTTGTCATTGTCTTCATTGATGATATTCTGGTTTACTCCCAGACAGAGGAGGAGCACGACGAGCACTTGAGGCAAGTTTTGCAGACAATGCGCCAGAATGAGTTGTATGCAAAATATGAGAAGTGCGGGTTTTGGCTGAAGGAGGTTCAGTTTTTGGGGCATATTATTTCCGACCGGGGAATATCGGTTGATCCGGGGAAGGTATCCGCGGTGAGGGAGTGGGGACAGCCCACGACACCGACGGAGATCCATAGTTTCTTGGGCCAAGCAGGATACTACAGGAGGTTCATTCGAGGATTCTCGAAGATACCGGGCCCTTTGACACATCTGACTCGTAAAGGTGTGCCGTACATTTGGAGTGATGCCTGTCAGTTGGCATTCGATGAGTTGAAGGATAAGCTGACCTCAGCACCTGTGTTAGCATTGTCGAGACCGGGAGTTGAGTATCTAGTTTACACCGATGCGTCCTTACAAGGACTTGGAGGTGTATTGCAGCAGGAAAGTCAGGCCATAGCTTATGCTTCCCGTAAGCTTAAGCCTCACGAGAAGAATTACCCCACTCATGACTTGGAGTTGGCGGCAGTTGTATTTGCCCTTCGAATTTGGAGACATTACCTTTTGGGGGAAAAGTTTCGATTGTTCACGGACCACAAGTCCCTACAGTACCTATTTACGCAGAAGGAGTTGAATATGCGACAGCGTAGGTGGCTTGAGTTTGTGAAGGACTATCAGTTTGATATCCAATATCACCCGGGGAAGGCTAACGTAGTAGCAGACGCGTTGAGCCGTAGACCTGTAGATGAGGTGGCGGAAGTGTGGAAGGCAAAGTGGAAGGAATTGGGACACCAGGATGCAGTGGCCCGATCATTCATGTCTGTGATGACTGTTACACCGCAGATTGTCACGAAGGTAGTGAGGGCACAGGCAAATGACTCGTTCTGTCAGGACCAGATAGTTCGATTATTGGCAGAGGGAGCCGAATCCTATACCGTTAGCTCAGACGGGGGATTACGCTTCAATGGGAGATTGGTAGTTCCGGAAGGGGAGGAATTGCGGCACGAGGTGATGGCAGAATCGCACGGCTCACGGTTCGCGGTACATCCCGGTGGGGACAAAACGTACCAAGACATGAGACGTCAGTATTGGTGGAGCGGGATGAAGAGAGATATTGCCGAGTTTGTTTCTAAATGCGCCACTTGTCAGCTAGTAAAAATGGATCATCAGAGACCGGCAGGACTACTACAGCCGTTAGAGGTCCCGATGTGGATGTGGGAGAGCATCTCTATGGACTTTATCACGGGGTTGCCTACGTCACAGAGAGGTCACGACTCCATTTGGATAATTGTGGACAGGTTGACCAAAGTCGCTCATTTTCTACCCGTGAGGACAGACTACACTGCAGGACGGTATGCCCAGCTCTTTATTTCTGAGATAGTGAGACTTCACGGTGTGCCCCTAAATATAGTGTCTGACCGAGACAAGATATTTGTTTCACGATTTTGGGAGAGTTTTCAGGAGGCCATGGGCACGGAATTGCGGTTGAGTACGGCGTATCACCCGCAGACCGATGGGCAAACTGAGCGTATAAATCAGATGTTGGAGGACATGCTACGGATGAGTATCATTGATTTTGGGGGTGGATGGGAGCAGTATCTTCCACTGGTGGAGTTTTCTTACAACAACTCCTACCAGTTCACTATTGGCATGGCTCCATTTGAGGCGTTGTACGGTAGACCATGTCGTTCCCCGTCATGTTGGTTGGAGGTGGGGGACAACAAACTACTTGGGCCGAAAGTGATTCAAGATACTTCGGCGAGGATAGAATTGATTCGGAGTCGCATTCGGATAGCTCAGGATTGGCAGAAGAGCTACGCTGATGCAAAGAGGTTCTTTAGGGAGTTCCAAGTGGGGGACCAGGTTTTGCTCAGAGTATCTCCTATGAAGGGGATTATGCGTTTCGGGAAGAAAGGGAAGTTGGCACCAAGATATGTGGGACCATTTCCTATTGTTGAGCGGATCAGACCGGTTGCGTATAGACTTGGGTTACCGGAGCAATTGCATCGGATTCACGATGTGTTTCATATTTCCTCGCTAAGGAAATACCTTAGAGATAACTTGGCTCATTTTCACATCGCTGTGGAGGACATCGATCTCCAGCCGGATAGTTCCTACGAGGAGGGGCCGATTGTTATTCTAGATCGAAGTGAGCGGAAACTGCGGTCCAAGATAGTTCCGTTAGTGCGTGTTCAGTGGCGACATCATAATGTCGAGGAGTCCACATGGGAGCGCGAGGATGAGATGCGCGAACGTTATCCAGAGTTATTCTTACCAGGTACTTTCTAGTTCCGAATTTCGGGACGAAATTCAGTTATTAGGGGGGAAGTATGTAATACCCCGTATTTTCTGTGATATTTATTTTTGGGATTAATTGAATTAAATGAGAATTAATTGGGAATTAATCCGGATAAAATACTAGCGAGTTGTGAGTTGGTATTTGACTATATTGAGTATATATGATGTTATATGAATATTGAATTATGAAATTTGTCGTGAGATTGATATACGGCAATTTGGACATATTATTGGGACGCGTGTGACAGTCGCGTCAGGATATAATTATTTTGATTATAAAAGTTAATTTAAATTCTATTAACCGTATGGTCATTTTGAGTGCGCCAACGCGTCCGGAAGGGTCGAGATAGTCAGAAAACACTAGCCGGGGGTTTAGTTTGGGTCCCGGGGTATTTTTAGGCCATACCGGCAACATGAAGGGTATTTTGGTAATTTGGTATTTTTGGAAATTAAAAGTGACGAAAATTAGTAAATTATATCTGATGTGGATTTGACCCACTAATCCACTAACCAACCCATGTTAACCCAATAGGCTACGTAGGTTATTAGAATTAGGTTTCTAATTTTCTTTCCCCAAAAAAAATCAAACCCTAGCCACCATAGCCATTGGAGAGGAAAGCTTGGAGAAAGAGAGATAGAAGGGAATTCTGCAGAAAGAGAGAGGGAACTTCTTGAAATCGTCATCAAAATCAGAGATTGAATTAAGGCAACTGGTTTAATTTCAATTAATTCAATGCTATGCTTTCCATGTTTAGGAATTTTCGAAATTGACCTTGGAAGATGATATAGACCCATGAATTGGAAGTTAAAAGCTGTAAATTATGTTAGGTATTGCATGTAGTAATATTCTGGACGAATTAGGTGTTCAAAACAGAACCATTGATGATAAAAAAAAGGGATTTTAGGAGAAGTTTATTGATGTTCTTGAATGAAGAAGAAATCTTGAATTTTGATGAAGTTTTGATCTAATCAAAGCCTTTGAATGATGAATTATGGGTTTTAGAATGTTAATACTGTTGTAGGATGATAGTATGATGATATTGTAACCTTGTCTTAGAGTTTCATGCTTGTAAATGATGTTTTGGGACGAATTGGTAACTGCAAAACGAAGCAGTCCGTAGCCATACCTGATACGTTTGATCGATCGATGTTCATCAATCGATCGATCGACCACCATCGATCGATCGAAGGAAAAGGTCGATCGATCGACCTTCCCAGAATGAGTAAAGTTTTCCCTAATTTAATTTTTAATGGTGGTAACTCTAGGATAATAATATTTGAGACCTTATGAATACCCTTAAACTTAAAGGAGACCAGTTGGCATGATTATGATATTGGACCTTAATAGGAATTCAATTTGAGGAATTATTCTAAATTATTGAAATTCGATAAGTGAGATAATATTTGGGTTAATTGTGTAAATTTGCATAATTTGATGAAATGAGGTTTGGGGCAGAAGTAAAGACCTTAGGAATAAAGATGTTATAGGTGGGAGTAATAGGAACTTAATAGTCTATTTGAGATAGGTTTTAAGTTTAAGAAACTACGACGTGAGACGTGTCGACAGTTTAACTTTTATATTATCGGGAGACTTGAAATATATGAATTTGGAATAATGGTATAAAGATGTAAAGTATACCTTTATTAATATCGAGATATCTAAGATGTGTGAATGCTTAGTATATAATTTTATGTGTATGACATACCTACCATACTTGCTATCACGGGAGGTTTACGTTCGCTTAGGGCCTTCTTATCCTTGTGTTGCCCGGATTTAGATTGGTTACCTCGATGAACATAGGTCAGAGAAGGACTTATTGGGATGTTAATAAGTTTGCTGATCGTGGGAGCGTAGGTATGTGCGTGACCCATGTGATGTGACTGTGTTCGCCTCCATTATTTGTGATGTTGTTATCTGAACGATTCCTGAGAGATTCAGAATGCGTGATCCTTATGTACGTGATGTACCGGGATGGATAGCAGAGTATGTGTGCACCGCAGCTTAGCCTTTGGGTGCTTATATTGTATATTTATGATGTGAATAATATACGGTTAAAAGAAAAGGAATTTGCTATGATAAATTGTGTGTATATCTATTATCACGTTGTGAAAAGATAAATAGGGGACTGAAATCAATAAATGGTTTTGTTAATAATTTGGGAATCCGAGAATTAAAGTAGAACTCTCTATTTAATTGTTAAGGTTGGAATTAAAATGTGAACCGGGTAGAAGTGTTAGGAACTCTTTTGACTAGATAGTTATGAGTTATCACATGAATGGGTACAGGATCGTTAGGAGTGCACAGTTAGACGAGAGGTGAGTATTCCATGTGAGAGCACGTCCTAACATGTACTTTGCATTTATTGTTTTAATGTTATTAAAACACTTGCAGTTTTTAAAATGATTTCCACTTTCGGGATCTGACCCATTTGCTTTCAAATCTATTTTTGTAAAAACCATTTTAGGTGCCCAGCCACAAGGACACCATGCTTAGGATTCACATACAGGTGACGAGCTGTAGCTGTTTGTGGAAGCTACAGGACTTTGCTAATATACGCTTCATCTACTTTGACTCCATATTCAGTATTTTATCAGTTGTAGGGCATGTCGCCCATTCCTTTTAGACAGTTCATTTATTTCAGTTATTCAGACTTTTGGCATGTAATTATTCAGGATTCAGACTTGTTATTTTATTCTTCAGTTGTGGAATTGTAGTGAGGAGTTTTCCTCCGGACTTCTATTTATTATTGTTGGTTATTTCGTTACTTAGTTATGGTGAATGGATTTATGTTTTCATTATTCTTTTATTGCATGTTAACCAGACTTAACTTAAAATTTGGCAACTTACTTTTTAAATACTAGGTGGTTAGTAATTATTAAAAAAAATTCGACAGTGATGCTATTAACTGGACCAACTTGGCATTTTGTATTAATTTAATAAAGGAGTAGCTACCCGGTATTTAATTAGTCGGGGTGTCACAATCTGCAGCCCTTATCTCATATTTAATCTTTAGACTTTATCTCGCATATCCTGTCCAATTTTTGTAACAACCCGAATTGTGTGGGATATCCCATACTGATGGCCGAGTAGGACGGGGAAGATTACGATCAAATCTACATACCATTGGATTAATTAGGATTAGTATGCACAACATCGTCTGGCATAGACTTGACACTGGTTGTGGAAGAGTAAAGTGCACTCGAAGTTTAAAATATTTGTAAGAACAAAATTCCCAATTGAGTCTAATTGTATGTAATTTACTTATTTCCGGAACAAAACTCGTTTGAGTCATAGATAGATTTTTATTTCTCATGATTCTAACAAAATCTATGACGTGATGCTGTTTAGAAGATGTAGCGACCAAGCTTCAAAGATTTATCATGCTGAGTTTAATTGGTGCACGTTTCATGTCTTCAAATCATATTGCATTCCGAGATACTCTCTGGTATGAACGCATAATGTTTATGGGACTCGGAAAATGTTTTAAGGATGATATTTTGTTTATGAATGAGTTTAAAATGTTTAAAAGGTTTTAACTTCGTTTTATCTGAGATAAACATTGTTTAGAGTCATATCAAACACTGACTTTGGTTCAAGTGGTTCAAACGACATGTGATGTCGTTCGAACGGCATCTCACAGTCATTAGAACGACATGTGGATCTTGTTAGAACAACTTGTCGACTTAAGTTTTTTATTTAAGACAATTTTCTCTCAGAAATTCGAAGGGTGCAGAACCAAAATACAGTTTAGAACAGTTTCATTTTTTTGCATAAGTTTTCTCAGGTCTTTAAAGACAAAAACCATCCTTAGAATTTCAAAGATCCTAGCTTTCATATACACGTGCTATAGAGATCTTGTTTGCACCATATGGAGTTTGTTCGTCCCGTTGAACATTGTTTGGTTGGAGTTTTGCGGTGAAGAAATGGTGAAGTTCATGTTTCAAATCGTAGACGATTGCCAAAGCTACATCGGTGGATACTGAGGAACTCATAGATACGTGTGCCGTGGACAAGTATCGTGTAAGGATTTTTATGTGGGCACTGTGGAGGAGCGGTTAAAGAGAAGAAGATATCCAAGACTTGAAGTGATTGAGTCGTTGTGTAAGTCTGTCTATCTCCCTTTGTAAAATTGCATCATAGTGATTGTCTGGCTTGGGACGTTCAAGGTTTTTCCCTTACTGTTTTCCTCGTACATCAAACATTGTGAAATTTACCTTATTTTACTTGTTATAATCACCTAGATGCATTTTTAGGATTAAACAAGATAAAATTGGACTTAATTTAATTTGGTCGTGTTGACATTTATAAAAAGGTTTTTGAAAGAAAAATTGGTTCGTCATTCTTAAGCACACGCAAAAGGGCATTTACATATTAGTATCAGAGAGGGTTGCACTTAATTATTGTGTAGATCCTTGTTTCGTGCTTTTGGGTGGTTATTTGTTTCTCTCTCTTGGTTTGATTTTCTCTCTATGGATTCTCTAAGTTTTGATAAATTACATCTTCTTAATTTGACGTTTGCAAAACGAATTGAAATTTTGGAGAAAGAAAATTCTC
Source organism: Sambucus nigra (assembly GCA_949130495.1). NCBI lineage: Eukaryota > Viridiplantae > Streptophyta > Magnoliopsida > Dipsacales > Adoxaceae > Sambucus > Sambucus nigra. Next base: position 649,607,822 of record OX422213.1, read on the forward strand.
ATTTTAAACAAATGATTGAATATTTGCAAACGTTTCAAACTCAAAGAGATATCATTCATGAGAAGTTTATGGCTTAGTATGATAAGTTTAATTATGTGACTTTGGACAAGGAATAGAGTGAAAATAGAGTCCTTGTTTTAGAAAAAGAGTTGGAGGACTTTAAAAATTTTTGGGTTTGTGCCATTGATGAAAATACTTTGATTAATGAATTTGAGGCACGTGAGAAGACTCTTAGGGATAAGTTTGCTCACATTAAGGGGGATCGAGATAACCTTCTAGGGGTAATTGAAAATCTAAAGAAGGAGTCTAATTTTTTGCTTTGAGTCCAAAATTTTGAAGTTGCAAAATAATTTAAACGACTCGAGTAGTGTGAAGAGTGATGGTAGTGGCTTATCTTGTTCTAGTGGTTCGAATGTAAAAGCCAAAACCATAGTTTGTTTTAGAGTATCAACCGCATCCGAGGGTGCTAGAAAAGGTCAACCTAAATGTCCCCTTCCTTGTCGTGTTCACACATGTTCGCATTTTGGTAGTAAAGGCCACCTTAGGAGTTTTTGCTATAATCTTAGACAAGATCCAAAGAAGTCTAAACTTAGTGTCCCGTCGGTTCTCAAAACCTGTTTTTGTTAGGTATACACCTGTTTGGGTTAGGAAATCTATTTTGGAGATGCTAAATTCTTCGTTAGTTGATTCTCCTATGCTAGCACATAATGCTTTGCATGCTATTTCTTATGGATGATTGTGTTAGTCATGTTTGTCATACACTTGTCTTTCCTTCGGGATATATATCTTTCTAGTGTTATGACATGTGTATCTCTTTGTATTATATTTTTCATTTATTTTGAGTCTTATTGAAAAATACAAAAAGATTTTGTTTTGATAAATTTTTTTGAAGATACAAAAAGATTTTTGGTTTCATATATTTTCCAGAAAATACAAAAAGATGTTATTTTTTTAGTCAAAAATATGAAAAACACAAAAAGATTTTCGATTTATTTTTGTGTCATGAGTTCACATGTTTGATAAGGCATATTAGTGTGCTTGGACCGACATCATTTAATTATCCATGTGGCTTGGACATTTGGTCATAATTGATGATGCGTTGAATGATCTTAATCATTGTATAATGGGGTTGTTTTGATGTTGATTTTCATTCGGATTCGACTTTGTATATATGCCATCTTTGAAGACATGCATGAGCTTTTATGAATGTTTGATTTCTCATGCATATTTGAGTTTGGTAAGACGTTCTCCTCTCAATTTTGTCATCTATGTGTAATTAGACTTATGAGGAGGTGTGCATGTAAGAACCGTTTTTCATGAGGATTGATATTGCTTAAATTAAAAAATGACGAGTGTTCACGAGAAACGGATGCAAGAGAATAATAATCTCGTCGTGAAAGCCACCGTTTCAAAGAGCCCGAAAAAATTATGGCATTAAAAAGAATTATATGCCAAAATGGGCCAATTAGTTTAGTTTGATATTTTCATTCAAAAGAAAAGAAATATGATTATATTTGTGAGAGTTTGGAAGGAGATATAAACGGTTTTGCACCATGAATCCTAACGTGAAAATTGTGTCATGATGCTATTATTTGTTGAATCGTTAAAATTCTGAATTGGTGTGGATGAAGCTAAATATATTAATTGTCACATATGGCTAAAACTCAGTTTTATGATATTTAGCTATCAATTAGAGCTTCTTGATCGTTTCGATGTGTTCATATTGTGATTCATTTGTTGTAGTTCACGACCAATCATTCCATATCTATATCTAAGCACATTGATAATATGTTAGCATGTAACTCATATTATTTTTGTTTGTTTTATTTTTCTGTTTTGAGTCTGTTTTGCTACTATTTCGTATTTCCAGTACCTGTTTTCTGAATTTTTTATTACTAGGCAAAACTTTGCCATTTTTAGAAAAGAAATACAAATTTTCCTGGAGTCGTTCAAATAAATTTTGGGTGTCGTTCGAATGATATACCCAAGTTGTTCAAAGTTTGCATCTCACAACACGAGTTTCAAGGCGGTAATTGTGTCACATATGGTTGTTAGTATGGTAATGTAACACCCCACAATTTTGGGACCGAGAAATTAAATTTTGGGAGAAATAAAATTTATTTAAATCGAAAAATTTTAAAATTTGGAAATTGAGGTCCAAAAATTGAGGACGTTATAAAGTATTTCGGATGACGATTCTGAGTGCGCCATTGATTTCAGATGGGTCGAGTTAGTCAAAATGACTATCATTGGGTTTTAATTCGGCTCCGAAATATTTTTACGTTATTTTAACTCGAATTGGAGTAAACGAGTCATTTAAAGTGTGTATTACCATTTAAAACTGGGACTCATGTTTTAAAGGTTTAAGAGTCTTACGGATTAGGCCAATCTCATTTGTGAGAAAGAGAGAAAACCTAGAAAGAGAAAGAAAGAGAGAAAGGAAGAAGGATGGAGGAAAAAGCGTGGAAACTCCGGCCGAAACGCGATCTCGGGGAGATCCAACCACTACGATTTCGAGGCAAGTGTTTAATCTTGATAAATATTTCATTTGTGTATTTCATTTCATAATTTGGGGATAAAAGAATTGTATTTTGGGTTCTAAGTCAAAATCTAGGTTTTATAGATTAAATTTTTGCAATTGAGGTTATGTAAATTGTTGGGTAGTTATATGATGAATTTTAAGGTTAGAAATATGTTGAGATGAAGATTTATGGTTGGGGGATGTATATATATTGATTTTGGAAATTTGAGTTTGGAGAAAAACACCCTTTTTCGCAACTTTCTAAACTGGCCGAATCGATTCGCCCTTTGCAAATCGATTCGCCATGTGCAAATCGATTCGCCATGTTGCAGAAGCATCAGGTCTTTAGGGCCGAATCGATTCGCCCATTGCAAATCGATTCGGTATGTAGTAGACTATGACACCCCGATTAATTATATACCGGGTAGCTACTCCTTTATTCAAATTAATACAAAATGTCAAATTGGTTCAGTTCATAGCATCACTGTCGAAAATATTTTTAAACAATTACTAGCCACCTAATATTTAAAAAGTGAGTTGTCAATTTTTAATTGGATTAGATTAACATGCAACCAATTTAATTATGAAATAATAATACCACAATCACATCACAGTCACAATAGAATAATAATGAAATAAAATGAATTTGGAGGAACACCCCTCCGAATAATCCGAATACTGAAAAAAACCAAATACAAAGTCGGAATAACTAATTAATTAAATCCAAAACTAAAATAGAACTGAGTAAAAAGCTGTCTATAAAGGAAACAGGGCGACATGCCCTACAGATGAATAAATCTGAAATGGAGTCAATGTAGAAAGTGAAGCCGTCTACTATCGAGGTCCTATAACTTCCACATCAGCTACAACACGTCACTGGAATGGAACTCCTAAGCTTGGCGTCCCTGTGGCTGGGCACCTAAAAGGTTTTTACAAGAAAAATAGATTTGAAAGGAAACGGGTTAGAGCCCGATGTGAAAATAGTTTAAAAATATAGCAAGTGTTTAATTGCATTAAAGAATGAATATAAAGTACATGTTAGTTTCGTTCTCTCACATGAGTTTCTCACCTCTCCACTAATGTGCACGCTTAACGTATATCCATGATCCTTCCTAGTTATGCCGCTAACTAACTAGTCTATACTGCAACCCGTCCTCACATGATAATATAGGGGTTTGTTCAAGACATTACAATCTAACTTATATGAATCTACCTTTTCATTTCTCAGATTAATTTCTATTAAATCATATAGTAAATTCTCAATTTTTAACTTTACTCAAAGTGTCGCAACTATTCACACATTAATAAGAATATTTACCCACATTAACATGGAGTCTGTTATCATCACCAATATATAAATTTTAACATAATATTATACTTGGGGAACCCCTAGTCTAAGCTGCGGTGCACACATACTCTGCTATCGAATCCCGATACATCACGTACATAAGGACTACGTATTCCAAATCTCTCAGGAACCGTTTTAATAAGCAAAATCACACATATTGGAGGCGAACATAGTTCACATATCCATGGGTCACGCACATACATACGCTCCCATGGTCAGCTGACCTATCAACTCACAAATAAGTCATTCAAAGCCCTATGTCCTTAAGGTACCAATCTAAATCCCCCCGTCGGCACACAAAGATTAAATGGACCTATTTCGAAAGTCGACCTCCCGTGATAGCAAGTATGGTAGGCATGTCATACACATATAAATTCATATACTAAGCATTCACACATCTTAGATATCTTATAATATTAATAGAGGTATATTCTACATCCCTATACCATTATTCCAATTTGTACATTTTTAAGTCTCCAAATAATATACGATATAGACCGCCGACACATCTCACGTCATAATTCCAAGATCTTAAAACCTAACCCATAAAGGTTACCAAGTCTCTTATTATTCCCACATTTAAATCCACTATCCTTAAGGTCCTCATTTCTGCCACTAACCTTATATTATTCCCTATACAAAATTTAATCATTTAATCTTAACTCTAATAGTATCTCACTCGACGAGCCTTATTAGGTTTTATAAAATTCCTAAAATTGAATTCTAATTATACTTCGGTCTCACCAACATACCTACTGGTCTTTCTCAAGTCTAAGAATGTTCACAAAGTTCCCAACAATAATTATCTAGGGTCGAAATTATTAAAATTCAAAAAGGGAAAAAATATAACCAATTCTGGGAAGGACGATCGATCGACCTTGAATATCGATCGATCGATGGTGGTCGATCGATCGACCTATGAATGTCGATCGATCGAACGCACCAGATGGGCTACGGACTGCTTCATTCTTTTAGTCCAAAATTCATCCCAAAACTTCATTACAAGTAATGAAATTCTTATCTAATGTTATAGGATCATCATACAACCAAAGTACATCATTGTTAACGTTCCAAAACCTTTAACCATCAATCATTGGCTTATATGGATCAAAACTTCAATAAAAACCCTAGTTTTCTATTTTCCTCAAGAACAATGGTAATTCTTCTCTTTAATCCATTTTTTAAATCATCAAAAGTTATGTTTTGGGTACTGAATTCGTCCAAAATAATTTTACATGTAATTTCTAACCAAGGTTTAGTGTTGTACATCAATTTCATTTGGTTTTCATCAAATCTTTCAAGACAATTATTAATTTATACACTAATCATGGAGTAAATATTCATTGAAACTAATGAAACCAAATCACTTGCCTTAAGTTTGATGTTCTGATTCGTTGTTGGTGTTCAAGGGCTGATCCTCTCTTCTTTCCGGTCACAATTTTCGTTCAAAATGATGGTGGTGGGTGGTGGTTTTGGTTTGGAAACCCTTTTGCAACTTCCCTCTAACTCACGTAGCCCACTCTCTTGTTTGTGACTGATAATCGCCCTAATGGATTTTCTAATACTATATAAATAAACTATAAAATTCGTGGGTCTTAATTCCTTAATTTTTAAAATTACCAAAATACCCTTCCGGGTTGCCGGTTTGGCCTAAAAATGTCCGGGACCCAAACTAAACCACCGGCTAGTGTTTCCTGACTATCTCGACCCTTTCGGGCACGTTGGCGCACTCAAAATGATCATACAGTTGATAAAATTATAATATACTTTTTAAATCTAATTAAATTGATTTCTGACGTGACTGACACGCGCGTCCCAACTAAATTTTCAAATTGTCGTATTTATAACTCTCGACAATTTTGATACTTTCAATACTTATATATTACCATATATACTCAGTAATATATAATATCATCATCATAATCAAATACCAACTCACGTCTCTCTAATATTTAAATCCAAATTTATTTCTAATTAATTCTCATATAATTAAATTAACCCATTAAATAAAAATCAATAAAATTACGGGGTATTACATACTTCCCCCCTAATAACAGAATTTTGTCTCGAAATTCAGAATTAAAGTATACCTGGCAAAAATAACTCTGGATAACTCTCTCGCATCTCATCCTCGCGCTCCCATGTGGACTCATCGACATTATGATGCCGCCACTGAACACGTACTAACGGTACTATCTTCGACCTCAATTTCCTCTCGCTGTGATCTAGAATAGCAATCGGCCCCTCCTTGTAGGAACTATCAGGCTGTAAGTCAATGTTCTCTAAAGCAATGTGGGTATGGGCCAAGTCATCCTTAAGATATCTCCTTAGCGAGGAAATATGGAACACGTCATGAATCCTATGCAAGAGTTTCGGTAACCCAAGTCTATACGCAACCAACCCAATTCGCTCGATGATAGGAAATGGCCCCACATATCTAGGTGCCAGTTTCCCCTTCTTCTCGAAATGCATAATCCCCTTCATAGGAGACACTCTGAGTAGCACCTGGTTCCCCACCTTTAACTCTCTGAAGAACCTCTTGGCATCGGCATAACTCTTTTGTCGATCCTGAGCTACCCGAATACGGCTTCGTATCATCTTTATTCTTGCAAAGTATCCTGAATCACTTTCGGCCCAAGGAGTTTGTTATCCCCCACCTCTAACCAACATGCTGGGGAACGACAATGTCTACCGTATAACGCCTCAAATGGAGCCATGCCAATCGTGTTATAAGCAAACTCCACCAGTGGAAGGTACTGCTCATAACCACCTCTAAAGTCTAGTATGCACATACGTAACATGTCCTCCAACATCTGATTTGTCCGCTCGATTTGCCCATCTGTCTGCGCGTGATATGTCGTACTCAGTCGCAACTCCGTACCCATGGCTTCCTGGAAACTCTTACAAAATTATGAAACAAATATCTTGTCTCGGTCAGACATGATATTTAGAGGCACTTCGTGAAGTCTCACTATCTCCGCTATGAAAATCTGGGCATACTGTCCCGTAGTGTAGTCTGTCCGGTCTGGCAGAAAATGAGCAACTTTGGTCAACCTATCCACGTTTACCCATATGGAGTCGTGACCCCTCTGTGATGTAGGTAACCTCGTGATAAAGTCCATGGAGATTCTCTCCCATTTCCACATAGGAACCTCTAATGGCTGTAGAAGTCCTGCCGATCTCTGATGGTCCACCTTTACCAGCTCACAAGTAGCGCATTTAGAAACGAGCTCGGCAATATCTCTCTTAATTTCGTTCCACCAGTACTGTCGCCTCATGTCCTGGTACATCTTGTCCCCGCCAGGATGTACTGCGAACCGTGAACCGTGCGACTCTGACATTACCTCGTGTCGCAAGTCTTCCCCTTTCGGAATGACCAGTCTCCCATTGAAGCGTAAGCCCCCATCTCAACTAACGGTATAGGACTCGACACCCTCTGCTAGTAATCAAACTATATGCACTTGACAGAACGAGTCTTTTTCCTGGGCCTGTATCACTCTCGTAATGATCTGGGGCGTAACAGTCATCAGAGACATAAATGATCGGGCCACTGCATCCTGGTGTCCTAACTCCTTCCACTTTGCTCTCCACACTTCGGCCACCTTACCTACTGGCCTCCGACTCAATGCGTCTGCTACCCCGTTAGCCTTCCCTGGGTGATATTGGATATCGAACTGATAATCCTTCACGAACTCGAGCCACCTACGTTGACGCATATTTAGTTCCTTCTGCGTGAAGAGGTACTGTAGGGACTTTTGGTCCATGAACAAGAGAAATTTCTCCCCCAGGAGGTAATGCCTCCAAATCCGAAGAGCAAATATGACTGCTCCTAACTCCAAGTCGTGGGTGGGGTAATTCTTCTCGTGAGGCTTAAGATTACGGGAAGCATAAGCTATAGCCTGGCTTTTTTGCTGCAGTACACCTCCAAGTCCTGGTAGGGACGCATCGGTGTAGACTAGATACTTAACTCCCGATCTGGGCAATGCTAACACTGGTGCTGAGGTCAACTTGTCCTTCAACTCGTCGAATGCCAATTGACAGGCATCGCTCCAGATGAATGGCACTCCTTTACGATTCAGATGTGTCAAAGGACCCGCTATCTTAAAGAAACCCCGAATAAACCTCCTGTAGTATCCTGCTAAGCCCAAGAAACTACGTATTTCAGTTGGTGTTGTGGGTTTTCCCCACTCTTTCGCTGCCGATACTTTCCCCGAATCAATTGATATCCCCCTTTCTGAAATGATATGCCCCAAAAATGGTACCTCCTTCAGCCAAAACCCACACTTCTCATATTTTGCATATAACTCGTTCTGATACAGCGGTTACAAAACCTGTCTCAAGTGCTTGGCATGTTCCTCCTCTGTCTGGGAGTAAACCAGAATGTCATCTATGAAGACGATGACGAACTGGTCTAGGAACTCTCTGAACACCCTATTCATCAAGTCCATAAATGCGGCTGGGGCGTTGGTTAGGCCAAGAGGCATAACCCGGAACTCATAGGAATTATATCTCATCAAGAAGGAAGTCTTCGAGACGTCCTGTTCCCTGATACAAAACTGATGGTATCCTGATCTCAAGTCACACTTTGAAGAGAAGGAGGCTCCTCTCCACTGGTTGAATAAGTCCTCGATTCTTGACAACGGATATTTACTCCGAATCGTGACTTTATTCAACTCTCTGAGATTGACATGCAACCTTAAATATCTAGTCCTCACAAGTAACACGTGAGCACCATCAGCGAGATGCTCCTCTAAACGGAGATTTTTACCAACAGTTGCCCAGTTTGGACTTGCATTTCCGAAGGTTCGATAGGGTTAGATTAAATCAGCCTAATAATCGTAGCTATAATCCTCCTTGTCGCTTTGACTCACTCACGAGGTAAGACATTTGACAACACTTAAGTTATCGTTTTCATTTGCGAATGAAAATTAGGGTACTAATCCTTGTGCTAAAAGCCAAACCTTCTCATCTCCCGACGTTCACTAGGTTTCATGCGTGGGATGTCTCCCAAAGAGAAATCCAAACAAGGAACCCTCCCGATACACTACTAACTAGTGTTGTTGGTCAATGAGCTTTGGAGCCATCGGTATTTGACTAGTACCTATTTTTCTTACTTCTTGCTAAGAAGTTAACTTACCTCCTCTCATGATACGTGAGGCTACACTCTACACAATCCTCCTACTATATTGGCGTTAGACTCGATTGCATACTACGGAATAGTCCCCACTCTTAGAAACATTTTAACAAATCTTGAATTTTCTTAATAGACATCCCTACCCCTCGGAATTAAATATAACCAGGCGATGTCTTTACTAAGTCTTTGTATGCCACGATAAGAAATATATAAATATAAATAGGGTTTTGCCTCCACTCAAGTGACACTTAGTACCATTTTTAATGAACGCCATAATATAACTATAATGGTCTATTGACACTCAAACCGTTGTAGCTAATTTAAAATATAACAGGATAAGAATGCATTTCACACTCACATTTCTCAATGCATAGGAATAAACGATAACACATCTAAGTTATTCGAGATTTACCTTTTATCTTAAAGGATATAATTAATAATGAAGTATTGTACCTCCAAACGCATGTGGTAGTTGAGGTATAAATGGCATAACCGCATATCGGGCATTATAGACACATCCATACTGTACTCCTTGATGTTGTTATGGTGCCTGCGATGTTGGGGTAACTATCCAGGCTTCATTATGTTGGGCATCCTGCCCTGAGCAGTCCCTCCACCTGTGACCCTGCTGTTCACACTTATGACACTGACCTAGGGGTGTAAGCGGTACGGTTTGGTCGGTAAATAGTCGATACCAATACCAAAACCAAACTCTGGATGGTAAAACCAAACCGTACCAGTTTACCACCCGGTACACCAAAATCAATACCAAAACCAAACTGGCCGGTATTTCATTTTTTTCAGTAAATTCTGGTTTTTTCTGGTTTCTTCTCGTTTCGGTAAATTTTGGTTTTCTCTGGTTTCTGATTTCGATTTTTTCTGGTTTCGGTAAACAGCACTAAAAGTCCCAAAAAACCAAAAACAAAACCAACCAACTTTTTAAAATATTAAAACCAAAATCAAAACCAACTTTTTTTCTGGTTTCGATAAATTCGGTACGGTAATTTTGGTACATTCGGTACGGTACAGTAATTTCGGTACAGTTTTTTCTGGTTTTGGTAAATTCAGTACGGTATGGTAAGTTCAGTACGGTTTTTTCTGGTTTCAGTAAATTCGGTACTGTAATTTTGGTAAATCGGTTTTTTTAATATTAAAACCAAAACCAAAACCAAAACCAACCAACTTTTTTGCAATAATTTCGGTTTCGGTAAGACTGGTTTCTGGTATTTTAATATATGAAACCAAAAATATTTTTTTTCTGACCAAAACGGTATAGTACGGTAAAAACCCATACCGCTTCCACCCCTACTAACCCTGAAACCCTTCCCTTTTTAGGCCTTGTTGTCTTTGCTGATTAGGACGAGGTTTATTACAAGCCAAATCTGGGCAGACCCGACGCGTATGGCCATTTCTCCCACATTTAAAACACCTCTTAGTGGTAGTTCTCTTCTCCTGGCTTTGAGGGATCTGGCGAGTTTGGCCCTTTCTGCATTTCTATTGCCCCTCTGACGACGACCCCGAGACACTTGTCGCCGCTGCGGTGGTATTTCCCTTTTGTTGCTAACCTTAGTAATAACATTTTGATCGACTTCTCTCATTCTTTTGCCCCTACAAGCTGCACGCTGTTATTTTGGTACTGCAATATTGCGGTAGTCACTGCCTGTGCCACGATATTTGCTATCTCAATGATTTCCGCTCTTTCTTGGTGTACCTGGGGTACTTGTTGTTCTTGTCCAGCATTCGTTCCCTCATCAGTTTTTGTTTGTACTTCCCTCAAGAGCGACATCTGAAATTTAACAGATTTATATTATTCCATCGACCATACATAACATTCTAGCAGAAGAACGTAGTCTACAAAACGAAATCAAGGAGTGCAACAATCCTAATAATAGGGCTCTATCTCAAAGGACGTTACGGGGAAACATAACAAGCCGTACAAATCCTAAGGACACTAGAACCTGATGCTCTGATACCACCTCTGACACCCCGACTAATTAAAGACCAGGTAGCTACTCCTTTATTCAAATTAATACAAAATGTCAAATTGGTTTAGTTCATAGCATCACTGTCGAAAATATTTTTAAACAATTACTAGCCACCTAATATTTAAAAAGTGAGTTGGCAATTTTTAATTGAATTAGATTAACATGCAACCAATTTAATTATGAAATAATGATACCACAATCACATCACAGTAGAATAATAATAAAATAAAATGAATTTGGAGGAACACGCCTCCGAATAATCCGAATACTGAAAAATACCAAATACAAAATCTGAATAACTAATTAATTAAATCCAAAACTAAAATAGAAGTGAGTAAAAAGCTGTCTCTAAAGGAAACGGGCGACATGCCCTACAGATGAATAAATCTGAAATGGAGTCAATGTAGAAAGTGGAGGTGTCTACTATCGAGGCCCTGTAACTTTCACAGCAGCTACAGCACGTCACTGGAATGGAACTCCTAGGCTTGGCGTCCCTGTGGCTGGGCACCTAAAAGGTTTTTACAAGAAAAATAGATTTGAAAGTAAACGGGTCAGAGCCCGATGTGAAAACAGTTTAAAAATATAACAAGTGTTTAATTGCATTAAACAATGAATATAAAATACATGTTAGTTCCGTGCTCTCACATGAGTTTCTCACCTCTCCACTAATGTGCACGCTTAACGTATATCCATGATCCGTCCTAGTTATGCCGCTAACTAACTAGTCTATACTGCAACCCGTCCTCTCATGATAATATAGGGGCTTGTTTAAGACATTCCAATATAACTTATATGAATCTACCTTTTCATTTCTCAGATTAATTTATATTAAATCATATAGGAAATTCTCAATTTTTAACTTTACTCAAAGTGTCGCGACTATTCACACATTAATAAGAATATTCACCCACATTAACAAGGAGTCTGTTATCATCACCAATATATAAATTTTAACATAATATTATACTTGGGGCACCCCTAGGCTAAGCTGCGGTGCACACATACTCTGCTATCGAATCCCGGTACATCACGTACATAAGGACTACGTATTCCAAATCTCTCAGGAACCGTTTTAATAAGCAAAATCACACATATTGGAGGCAAACATAGTTCACATATCCATGGGTCACGCACATACCTAAGCTCCCATGGTCAACTGACTTATCAACTCAAAAATAAGTCATTCACAGCCCTATGTCCTTAAGGTACCAATCTAAATCCCCCCATGGGCACACAAAGATTAGATGGCCCTATTTCGAAAGTCAACCTCCCGTGATAGCAAGTATGGTAGGTATGTCATACACATATAAATCCATATACTAAGCATTCATACATCTTAGAGATCTTATAATATTAATAGAGGTATATTCTACATCCCTATACCGTTATTCCAATTTGTACATTTTTAAGTCTCCGAATAATATACAATATAGACCGCCGACACATCTCACGTCGTAATTCCAAGATCTTAAAACCTAACCCATAAAGGTTACCAAGTCTCTTATTATTCCCACATTTAAATCCAATATTCTTAAGGCCCTCATTTCTGCCACTAGCCTTATATTATTCCCTATACAAAATTTAATCATTTAATCTCAATTCTAATAGTATCTCACTCGAGGAGCCTTATTAGGTTTTATAAAATTCCTAAAATTGAGTTCTAATTATACTTCGGTCTCACCAACATACCTACTGGTCTTCCTCAAGTCTAAGAATGTTCACAAAGTTCCCAACAATAATTCTCTATGGTCGAAATTATTAAAATTCAAAAATGGAAAAAATATAACCAATTCTAGGAAGGTCGATCGATCGACCTTGAATGTCGATCTATCGATGGTGGTCGATCGATCGACCTATGAATGTCGATTTATCGACCTATGAATGTCGATCGATCGAACGCACCAGATGGGCTACGGACTGCTTCGTTCTTTTAGTCCAAAATTCGTCCCAAAACTTCATTACAAGGTATGAAATTCTAATTTAATGTTATAGGATCATCGTACAACCAAAGTACATCATTGTTAGCGCTCCAAAACCTTTAATCATCAATCATTGGCCTTAGATGGATCAAAACTTCAATAAAAAACCTAGTTTTCTATTTTCCTCAAGAACAATGATAATTCTCGTCTTTAATGCATTTTTTAAATCATCAAAAGTTATGTTTTGGGTACTGAATTCGTCCAGAACAATTCTACATGTAATTCCTAACCAAGGTTTAGTGTTGTACATCAATTTCGTTTGGTTTTCATCAAATCTTTCAAGACAATTATTAATTTCTACACTAATCATGGAGGAATGAAACCAAATCACTTGCCTTAAGTTTGATGTTCTGATTCATTGTTGGTGTTCAAGGGATGATCCTCTCTTCTTTCCGGTCACAATTTCCGTCCAAAATGATGGTGGTGGGTGGTGGGTGGTGGTTTTGGTTTGGAAACCCTTTTGCAACTTCCCTCTAACAAACGTAGCCCACTCTCTTGTTTCCAGCTGATAATCGCCCTAATGGATTTTCTAATAATGTATAAATAAACTCTAAAATTCGTGGGTCTTAATTCCTTAATTTTTAAAATTAGCAAAATGCCCTTTCGGGTTGCCGGTTTGGCCTAAAAATGCCCCGGGATCCAAACTAAACCCTCGGCTAGTGTTTTCTGACTATCTCGACACTTGCGGACACGTTGGCGCACTCAAAATGACCATACGGTTGATAAAATTATAATATACTTTTTAAATCTATTTAAATTGATTTATGACGCGACTGACACGCGCGTCCCAACTAAATTTTCCAAATTATCATATTTATAACTCTCGACAATTTTGATACTTTCAATACTTATATATTACCATATATACTCACTCATATATAATATCATCATCATAATCAAATACCAACTCACGTCTCGCTTGTATTTAAATCCAGATTAATTTCCAATTAGTTCTCATATAATTCAATTAACCCATTAAATAAAAATCAATAAAATTACGGGGTATTACACAGTCTTACTGGTCTAGTGGGACGAATCGATTTGCTAGGGCCAAATCGATTCGCTGTTGGGACCAAATCGATTCGGAGGGGTCGAATCGATTCGAAAACAGGACTGTTTTGGCAAGGTTTTTCTAGAGGGAGTTTTTGCTTCACTTCGATTGGGTTTATCGATTTAGGACATTAATATGTGATGTGAGAGATATGTTTTGGAGATTTATTGGGAGTTTCTCACAAGATATGATCGTGGGGACGAATCAAGCTACTTTCGGAATTTATGCTCATATGCATTGAAATTGTTGTATCGAGGTAGTGGGAAACGTCATTAGGGATTGAAGTTTTATTTAGAAGTCATAAGTGAGTTTAGTTATGACGTAAGGTTAGGTACTCCTTGAGAGAGTTGTGAGGGTATGGCGTAAAATTATAGGTCGAGGTTTGTTCCAAATCGTTATAGCAATATGATTCTATTTAAGATATGATTAGGGATCAATGAGAGAGAGTAATCGCGTATCTTTAGTGATGATAAACTCAAGGAAAAATCGTAAACGTGGTAATGTTAAGGGTTCATAGGAGCAATTGAACTGTAGTCGAAAATTGAGAGAAACTGGATTATACTATCAACTAGAATAGGATATGTTGTAAATCTAGTGGGGATAGTTGTTATATATCGGCGTGTGATTAACAAAGGGGATTCCAATAATTGATGGGATCATGGAATGAATTTAGGATTGAGCTTGAGGCTTGTAGACTATTAGTTATGTGCGTACTAATAGTCAAAATTATTACTAGATATATCGATGTGCTTTAGGATTTATATGGGATGTATTGTGATTAACACATACATTAAAATTTGGGTTAGTAATCTTAATATGGGATATATTGGGAGACTATTCATTTCGTAGGAGAAATGGGTGGATATGCTTCTAGTGAGGAATCGTATTTATGTAAAGAATTTAGTTAATGTGATTGGAGTGACGGCTGGTATATTAAGGGTTATATACATGTGTAGCTGAGTTTATAAATTTTATACATACGGATGAGAGTTGGTATGTATATATGTGTATAAATATGTATATATGTGTGTACATATGGCGTGAATACCTATGCCTTGTGCGATGGCTTGTATATATGATGTGATCATATGGATGTATATATATTGTGTGTGTGAATGATATATATACTTGTGGTGTAAAGCATACCAGGCACATGCTATCATGGGAAGTTGCGCAATGAGGGTGAGCACTCTGGCTTGAGGAGCAGGGTGTGGATATTATCCAGGTCATAGTCGTCCATTTTATTTATTTGTATGATTTTATATTTTGGGGGTGAGAAGTCTTGGGTATGGGTCATTCTCATCTGCCAATTAGGAACTATGACCACTTCCTATACGTTATGATTGATTTTGTCGCCATGGCGGTGTGATAAGAGTCCGATAGGTGGTGACCCCTGGAGAAAGTAAGTAATTCTTGAAAGATGATAGCATGGTGCAGTATTTTGGCATCCTATAGCCGTTTATGTTATGTGAATTGCATAGTGTACATTATGTGTGATATGTATACTTGGTTATGGGAATGAATAAATGTATATATATATATTTAGACTAAATATATATATATATATATATATATATATAGTTGTATATCCTATAGGAGAAAAGGATATGGAGTTTCGATGATGTACATCTTGGGTGATTTTGGTGTACTAGTTCATTGGGGTCGAAGGATCGTACTTAGAGACAATTGCGGCTATGTCAACCCAAGGATTTAATAGAGATTTTAATTATGTTCTTGTATAGTAATCTATATTTATAGTAGTTGCAGTAATAGAATTTGTGTGGATGACATAATGGATCCCTACGATCAACATTGTCAAGGAGTAGTGTATCGGGGGAGGGGTTCCTTGTTTGGATTTTTCTTTGCGAGACGCCCCACGCACGAAACGCAGTACAATGTTGAGAGTAGAGAGTAGTTTTGTCCTTATTAAATTGTATGCATGTTATTTAGTGAATAAATTCATATATTGAAGCCTAATGTTAATGTGTAAAGTATTTAGACTTATAACTGGTGTAAGCTAATAATTGGAATCTAAGCCTAGTAAGGCATATATGTTTAAATATATTTAAGTGTGATTAGAATGGGAAGGATTCTTGGGTTATGTTAGGATGGCTGGTCTTGCGGGTATAGGCCGTGCCTATTGTAAGGTAGGTTGTCCTTATGGGTGGGGTAACTTAATTAAGATTCAAGGACTCGAATAGGTGCGTGCTGTTAGATGAGAGGTGAGTTGAGGTTTCACGAGAGTGCGACTCCACTTTAATTATGAAATAGTGAATTTATATTTATTATGCTCGGTTAACACACTTGCTAAATATTTTTACATCTCGGGCTCTGACCCGTTTATATTTCTCTTCTGCTATATATATATATATTGTACTACAGGTGTCCTACCGCTTGGATACCGAATGCTTTTTATCAAGAGTCTTGGGAGTCGTAACAGGTGCGGACTGTTGCGGCATTTAGATTGTAGTCACTTCCTATTCCTGTGTAAATCTAGATAAGATTCATGTTGTACATCGGGTTTACACCCCAGAGTTATTTATCGCTATTTATATTTCTTCATTATGATTGTTGTACAGTCTGTGACCCGATAGCTTATTCGGGTATATTTTTTTCCCTGTATGTACTTATTTCACTTTATTCTAGCACTTCTTTTATCATGGTACTTGTGTACATGTTACCTTTGCTTGTAGTGTTACATCGTTGGTTGGTTTTTCATTGCATGTTTTAATTATTTTTGGCACTCGCTTATATGATTTCGGGTAGTTAGCCTTATCTATTTATATTATAGTCTGTTGATGTTGAGACTGAGCCATCTGAGATTCCTGATTTAATGTAGTATAGGGCTGACCACCCGTTATTATTTTAAGCGGGGTGTCACAGATGGTATCAGAGCATCAGGTTCTAGTGTCCTTAGGATCTGCGGGTTTTCTGCATTCTTCCGTTGACGTTCTTGATATAGATCCCTACTATTAGGATTGTTGTGTTCACTACGTTTATCTTCTTCTGCGAGGTGTACTCACTTGGATGAGGTTCTGACACAGTCGTTTTCATCTCAGACGTCGCCACAATTAAGTCGGTTAGGAAGGGGCAAGATGAGAGATGTAATACCTATAACAGATTTTGGGTACGCTTTGATTTGAGGTATTTCTTTTCGTGATTTAGGAAGAGATAAGAAGGAGAATTTCGCGATCGATAAGGTAAGTGCTGATGAGGAGAGAATTTCGTGATCGAATTTATCGAAATCAAAATTGCCAAAAACTTGGTAGTTGGTACACATTTAAAAAATTGAAATTACCGTACCGAAATTAAATACCAACTTAATATGTTAAAAATACAAATTTTATATTATATTTATCAATTTATATCACTAGTGAACTCATTTATCATAAAAGTGAATATCAAAATTGGGTTATATTTTTACATAAGTTTTCAAGTTATGAACGTACTTATTCATTTCTTTTGTCTCTGAGACGAACTCTTTTTATTTGATATTTTAAGTGTAGGACGTATAACATATGTTTAGTTTATGGGTTAGTTTATATATATTACATTAGAGAATTGGAAATACCCGAAAAATAATCATTAAGAAATAAATTATGCAAAAAACTAAGAAAAACAAAACTAAAAATACAAAAGAAAAATTACTGATAGAAAATTTAATGAAAATAAAAAAGGAGCAAAATACCGAACAGTTTGGTATTGGTAAGAGTTTTTAAAAATCAAAAACAATATCTATCGTAATCGAACATACTGGAAAAATTGGTATGATATTACTGCACGTCAAATACCAAACAAACCGATCGGATAAGAAGTTCGAGCTCTTTATATTGAGCTCTTTGTTAGGGAAAATTGTGGATCAAATTTCACAGGCTATAGAGCTTTAAATTGGGTCCAAGTAAAGGTAATGGCATGAGTAAATCTACTCATTTTTCAATTCAAGGATTCCTTATATAATGGGAATAAAGTAGAGTCATTTCTACTTTGCCCATTATTTTGTGATTATATTATAATGGCTATTTATTTTTTGTGAAGACCGCGTCCATCAAAATGCAAGAAATTGGTGAGTTGATAGGGGAAACCATTATCTTTTTTTTAGATGAAATTCCTTATTCCAAACGTAAATCTTAATTTTATTGGGTAATTAATTCTGTCATAATTAAGTAAATTTAATTTTAAGTATGACTCCTCCTCTCTCTCAAACAATTTGTTTTTTAAAGATCGCTCAAACTAATTTCAAAACAACTTTTTTCTCCTTTTTATTCTTAATTTTGTTGTCTTCTCTGTTTTTTTTTTCATTTTTCATTTATCACGACTTAACACTTTAGTTTTTAATCATTCATAATACTATTAAATATTTCGATTTAATTATCATTTATCCATGTAATCTTATTTTTCAATAATTCAAAACTAGTGAAAATTAAAAAAATAAAAAACAAAAAGAAGTAGAAAATTGTCAAAATAATTTTTTGATATAAACATTTCTAAACAACATATTAAAAAACAAAACAAAACAAAAAGCATAATTTTAAACTGTTTCTGGTATAAATAAATTTAAAACATTTTTTCATACAAATTGTTTAAAAAAATGATATAACAAATTAAATATTTTATACATGTATTTTAGGAAAAAAATTAAAAAAAAAACATTTTCTAACTGAACATAAATTTTAAAATGATTTTTTTTGTTTCTCAAAACGGTGTTACGAAAAGAAAGAAAGAAGAAATAATAAATAATTTTTTCAACATTTTATGGCAAAGAAAAAATAAGTTGGCTTTTTCGGTATGGAAACTTAGTTTAATGGAAAAAAATAGTTTTTTTATAAATAGTCTTGCGAACACATTTTTTTAAGACACTGAGACAATCTTGTGAAAAATAGTATTAACGATGTGAAATTTTTTGCTTATTTATAGGTAGCTTTAAAAACTATTTAAATATAAAAGTACAATTCTTTTAAAAAAAACATTTTTTTTATAAAAACGTTTTGAAAACGATCTTTAATTAATAAAATAGTTTTCCTCAAAAAAATTTGTGGGGGGGGGGGGGGGGAGGGGTAATTGTGCTATAGTGAAGAGCTCTAGAGAACTTTTTGAAACCTTTGTTGGATAGTGTTCCCATGACACAAATTTTTTATGATTTGTCCCTATATCGTGCCTATGATACCTTGAGGGTTTAACACACAAATTCAAGCCACCATATTGTTTCTTGCCACTTCGGTTATTTAACTTGCGTTATGGGAACACTATTGAACAAGCTTTGAAAAACACTTGATGAGATTTAGACAAACCATATACCTTTTTTTACATCTTTTCAACCTCGGTATATCCTTAAACATCCTAGGTGTGGTGGTGTGGTTTCTCAAAGCTTCATTGCCTCGGAACAAAAGATTGCTTCCACTTCAAAGGAATTTTTTCATTTGGGTAAGGTTTAAAAAAATTAGTCGCAACCAGAGCTCATAACGATTGTGTAGTGTGGTCCAGCTTTTGAACCCTTCTCTCAACCAATATAGATCTAAGGACCTTCAAGAGAAAAATTTCAGCTTCTCTTTTCAGTGAAGGAGAAATTTTAAGTAGTTGACTCAATATATCCTAAGAATATTGAGAGAAGTCGATTGCCACAGTCACCATTTTTCGGATCTAACCTAACATTACACGAAATTATTCATAAGGTGGACATACGATAACACGTAGGGATAGGATCATTAATAAGTGGTGGATCCACATAACAACAAACTGAATCTTGAGTATTCTCCATAGCTAAAGCCATGTAATCTCTCACATCATGGATTTAGGATGTCCTCATAAGCACAATATCAAAATATAAAAAATATTGATCAAATCATAATGATTCGAATTTCCAGAAAACAAGCAAAGTACAATAATTAAAAACGGCAATCATACCCTTTGTGTCATTATGTACAGGGGAAGGGGAAACAATCCACCAAGTTATACATGAAAAAGATAAGGAATCTCCATCCTTATTTGAGGTGCTATAGTCTCCATAACCAGATACTTTGAAAACACCCCTGGATCGAATATCTTTGGAGGAACCATCCTTGAAGTCCCTACACTGCTCACAGAAGCCCGAACCGATGAAAGATGCACACCACCCTTCTCAAAAGGAGAATCCATCGTCTTCACACATATATCATCTAGTAATTGATCCATGACATAGGAGGTAATTAATTCCATGTAACCTAGGTCACTCTCCACATCCACATACCGATAATATGTCTCCCTAGCCATTATCGCCATGCGCACATCATTTGTCAACCTATAAGTCACCCTCATCAACTCCGAGGGATCAACTAGTCGAACTTGGTTCTTGTAATACGTGGGTTCTTGGAATACAATTAGTATCAAATGAGGTGTAACCCCTTATGAAGATGATGATTAAAGCAAAGCATAATTATAAATGACAATGAATACAAGTCAAAAGTCAACAATATTCGATATCCAAAACTCCTGTATTAAATGAGTCTTTACAATATAAAATGCCCTGAGAGTGCAATAAATGAATGGAACTCCATAAATGACTTGATTATATGGAGAAGGAACAAGCACCTCTAGTGCAATAAAGTCAAGGAAGTAACCTTAAACACAATAAATGCTCAATAACGGTATCAATGGAGTAAATGAAGGTGGTTTAACAGTAAATGGTCTCATAGAAAACTCTCTTGTTTAAGATGATTTTGGCAGCAATTCTAGGTTAAAGTTGCGATCCTAGAATAGACACAACTTTGGTGTATTTATATGGGAGCAAGGTCACTCGAGTGGCCTTGGTTGCATTAAATGCGTCTGAGAACATTTAATGCCAACAGTGCACATCAATAAATGCCAAACATATTTCATTAAATGCATATGATATGATATTTTGGCGGGAACACTGTTTAGGCTCTCAGAGTTATGGCGGCACTAATTGGAATAGGATGCGTCAGCCATAAACTTACCATTATTGGAATAATATCACTTGAGTGCTATTTAATCGAGTTCCTAAATGTCAGACGCTATGATGTCATAGACTTGGTAAACAGTAGTCTTTAAAATGTGTATTATAACATCACCTTGAAAGATGGTTGTTTGAAGTAAGGTTGCTCGGCTGATGACTGCTTGAGCTACCTGTGAAGTGTATGTGATGGACAAAGGTTAAGTTTTGGGGCAACTGTTTGGACTGAGGCCCCTCGAGGCGGTTCCCCAGTAGATGGTATCTCGAGCATACGTTTGTACAAACCAAAGGTTTTGCCTAAGTACTCTAAAGGGGTTGGTATTTATAACATTGTCTTTCTCCCAATCCTCCAAACCAAATCCCTATGAGATACCCAAGGTGAGGTTGCTAGGTAAAGCACGTGAGCTCTCCCGTGCCCTGCCAGACATGGTCCCTCGAGGGTATCGATCAACTTCACAAACATTACAAAGTACACTTAGTATTTACAAGGAAAACTTGATACAAGTACATCATTATCTCTACTGCAAAGTGCACTTCCTATATTCCTCAGTTGGGTTGGATCTTTGTGGGAAGTTTGTCGAGCAACCTTACTTGTCTGCAAGTGACCATCTTTAATTTTTCATTTGTTTAGTGTTTGTTTTTGTAATCATCTTTGGGCTTGGACCCTCCTCTACATTTACCCCTTTGTTGAGATATTTGTTTGTTTGGGAAGAAATATATATACGAAATATTTTCTCTTCGGGCAACCTGTGTGCATATGTTATTTTGAATAGATAGGCAGTGAACATATGTAGCTAATAATTTATTTGGTACACAAGGGACTTTGAAATTATTTTTACTCGAATAACTATGTCTTTCAATGACTGTTAAAATTTTGGTCTTGGAGTTTTAATGTGTTACATTTTGTGCATAGAAATTGTTTACTTGGGGAATTATAATGGTTTTTCAAATCCTTCCCTCCCCAAAATCATTTTACTTGCTCAAATGTATAAGAGATCAATCCAAGCATCTTTTTTGAATTTCCCAATCTTTTATCATCATTGTTGCGTTGCTTCAGTTTAAATGAAACTGACATACGTCCCCCTAGCCATACACGTGGTAAGCAAAGGGACGCCCGTGTATTCCACGTAAGGAATCTCAGGCGTCATTGCGCCTATCGTGATCATTACCCTTTTTCCCACGCACGCGTGCATACTTGAGGCGTTATTTTATATGAAAACCTGTCCCTTAGAAAAAAGGGTTTGTTCCACCGCTAGCCATTTTTTTACCTTTACGATTTTGATCGAAATTGCATTTATTGAGAATAGAGAGAGACAAAGCATACAATGTTTTGTGAGATACTCATCCCAAACTCCCTACTTTTGTCTATTTCCTCTATTTTTTCTGGAAATGGCACCCCAAAAAGATAAAGCTAGTTCTATGAGGGAGGTTTCTCCTAAAACTATTGACCGTCAAATCCAGTGGGGAAAGTATCGTCGTGGTCCCTATTTTGGGCCTGGAGATCAATTTTGGGTGGTGAAAAATCACTTTCCCGGTTCCCTTACCTCCAATGAAGAAGACGTTAATATTCTTATGGGTGAGGGTGACATCATTGAGAACTGGGCATACATACTTGGTTCCACCATCACCAGATTTAGGGTTGAGAGGGGGGTTACCCATATTCGAATATTGAGTTTGAGTCTGCTGGAGGCTCATGTGAAGGTTTGGCAACATGGAAGGATTATATCCATGTCAAGTATGCTAAAAAACTGTCACTTATTGTCCTATCCTCTATAATACGGTTTGACGATCTTACCTTGGCCCAAAACAACGATACCTTGAGGACGTTAGTTTCTCACCGGAGCCACCAGACTCATACCTTCTTTAAATAATCTATCTCGGGGGATGAGGCCAATGCTCGTAAAGAGTTTGGGGACATTGTCAAGAAATGTATGAAAACATATAACAATTGTACCTTTTTGGAGATGATCAGGTTATTCTATTACATGGAGGATAAGGCCAGTGCCCAAGCTCGAGAGGCTGCTAAAAATGACCCCAAGGGTAAGCATGTGTTTGTGATGCCTCCCACTGGAGAGGGATATGAACATAGCTTTGAACTTAATGGTTACATCTGGGTTATTTTGTCGAGGATCTTCCTACCTAGAAAGCCTCACAATTTTCCAAGGAGGGACCTCATCAATCTTGTCGTTCGACTAGCTTTGGCGATGAAAGTTCCCTTAGCTGCCATCACACTTGGCTATCTATACACTTGGATTGACATATTATAAACTGATTCGACCATGTCTATTAGAAGGTTTAATGAATCAAATTATGTGAATCACGTCCTTCCAACTCCTTTCATCTATGTCAGGTTCCCCAATTATTCCCTTATTGTTCGTCTCCCTCAAAAACATGATATCAAGGTTCCTCACATCCTTTATTGGAACCATAAACAATTTAGGAAGTCCTTCCATTATTTCTTTGATGATGTAAAGTTTTTTCAGTTTTGTCCTTACTCGATCGTTGACCATTTTTTTACAAATAATTTCTTTTTATGAGGCTTTTCGACCTGTCACAACGGTCAAGGAGTTTCATGCCTTCAATTTTCCTTCTTTCAGTGTTTAATTAGTTCTTACTCCTTCTTACATCCCTTATTATACTTAGTGGGACAAACTTTCACCACTTACTCATCCCATCGCGTGTCCATGTAGTATGGCTTTGATTAGGGGGTGCCGCTTTTGAACCATAACACAATTGAGAAGCCTGCAAACTTTTCCATGGCCTATGGGCATTTACTCACCAAAAAAGTGGCTACTTTGTCCATCCAACTCCAATGGAAAATGGTCATTCCTGCCAAACGTGTTCGAGGCAGTAGGTCTCCCAACTATCTCAATGTATTTTGGCCAAACCAGCTCGACAGGTTCCTCAAAGTTATGGAGCAAGACCCCATCTACCAGTAGTGGAGTGTTTTCCTCTGACAGAGTTCAGATTAAGAACTTGTTCTATTAATCAATCCCAATTCCCTTTAAGTGAGGCCAATGATAGCGTGCCTATTGATCTACCTCCCTTGGCTCCAATAGTGAGCACATTTTAAAAACGAAGAAAGGGGCCTATACCTCACAACCTATTGAAGAGGCTGAAGATCTGCCTGCCCCTAATTGGGCTATTATTGGAGACGAAACACCCCTTTATGGCTCAAGTATTGTAGTTACTAAGGCCAAAAAGAAAGTTATTCTCCCAAGTTTCCCCCAAGCATCCCCCTATGAGACCCAAACTGATCCTCATCTTGTTAGTCAATGCTCTAATTTACTTGAGACATTGTTAAGGCAGTGGGATCAAGGTTCCTCGGCTCCCAGAGCGACTTTATCCCAACAAATGGAAGTAAGGGATTTTTTTCCTCCTCCTGTTAGTGTGAGTGGCAAAAAGAGAACTAGGTCCAACACAAGGATTGCTCAAGCTTCTGGGGAGGAGGACGGTGAAGATAATTTTGAGCAAGTTGAGGAAGTAGATGAGAAGGAAGAAGAAGAGGATGCTCCATTGGCCCGTCCTTCTAAAAGATTATGTCGAATGTATTCAATTGAGAAGCCAGCTTCCCCCGATTGACTATACTATCTTAGATGACATTGTTGTTGGAGATGATCATCACGAGGAGAAAAGAACACCAAGAGCCCAACATCATTCCTCCCAATAAACATTACAATATTCCTCCCAACAAACCCAACAACATTCCTCCCCAAAAACTCAATAATATTATTCTCACCAAACTCCATAACATTCTTCTCACCAAACTCCTCCTGATCTCCATTCATCATCCCCACTCCCAGAGGAGCATGTTGCCCTAGTTTTGGGCCCAACTCACTCATTTCCTATTGTTCGTGAGGAGATAATAGCTGGTGATGCAAGGAAGACTCTAGTTTCTGATCCAATCTCTATGGTGATCATTTGTTCTTTATTATTGAACTCTTTTGTATCTTTACTCCATTATTTTGCATGAACTAACTTTTTTATCTTTTGCTCCTTTGTCCTCATGGGATATTCCTATCGAGGAGGGTCCCATCAATACTTGTATGGCCCTTATGGTGATTCCCCCCAAGCCCACCATTAATGAGAAATTCTTGGAGGGGTTATTTATCCCTACTGGCAGCTGCCCCAGAGGAGGAGGTTAGTAATCCAACTGAGGTTGGTGAAGTAGTAGTTGAGAAGGCAAATATTATTAGAGTTTCTCCCGAAGAGGTATGCCATTGCCTGTATGTATTGTAGATAAGTGTTATTGCATCAATGCCCAATTTATCTAGTCAAGCAACCATTTAGGTACTTTAGGTAAATTAGGACTTTTTTAAGCGACCGTAGTGTACCTTTTCAAGTTAGCATAAATTTTCTTTGGGAATACTAGGACTTGAGGAATGCCCAATTTACCTACTCGAGCAACCATTTAGGTCATGTAAGTAAGTTGGGACTTTTTTAAGCGACTACAGTGTACTTTTGCAAGTAACCATAAAGGTCCTTTAGGGAGATTGGGGCTTCAGGAATGCCCAATTTACCTAGTCGAGCAACCATTTAGATCCTTTATGTAAGTTGGGACTTTTTTAAGAGACCACAATGTACCTTTGCAAGTAACCATAAAGGTCTTTTGGCACACTGGGGCTTGAGGAATGTCCAATTTACCTAGTCGAGCAACCATTTAGGTCCTTTAGTTAAGTTGGAACTTTTTGAAGCGACCATAGTGTACCTTCATAAGTAACCATAAAGGTCCTCTAGGCACACTGGGACTTGAGGAATGCCCAATTTACCTAGTCGAGCAACAATTAGGTCCTTTAGGTAAGTTGGGACCTTTTTAAGCAACCACAGTGTATAACAAGTAACTAGAAATGTCCCCTAGGAACATTGGGGCTTATGGAATTCCCAATTTACCTAGTCGAGCAACCATTTAGGTCCTTTAGGTAAGTTAATTTTTTTAAGCAACCACAGTGTACCTTTACAAGTAACCATAAAGGTCCTCTAGGAACACTAGGACTTGAGAAGTGTCTGTTATTGACTTTATCTAACTTCCATTTTGTTATCTCTTCTTTCAGATTCAAGTTGATCGGTCGGTCATTATTGAGGAGCCTATTTCCATTGTTTAATAGGTGCCTCCAGAGGCTACCCCCGAGGGAGTTGCAGAAGGTGATGCAGTGGTTGGGAGCCTTGTGGACCAAGCTATTTTCCCCTTGTTGATTAAAATATTGAAGAGGTTGCGCGAGATACTACTCTCATTTTCCAAGTTGGGGATAGGGCCTCAACATTATTTTTCCTTCAGCGAGTAAAAGTGCGTTTAGCTTATATCCTCTTGAGAACTCCCCTGCCGAAGTTATGGGGCAGAGTTTGGTAGATTTTCCACACATTATAACGATGCCACACTGGGAGTTGATCGAACTCCTACTAGATCGTCATCCTTCTACCTTCACCCCTTGCTGTATCCAAATGTTTCCTATTATGATGGCTTGCAAGCTTATTAGATTTGCTACCATTTTGAGCGACGTTCTGCATGCCCCTTTTCAATCTTTAAGTCCAACCGAGATCAAGGAATTTTTGGTTCAAATTTATGTTCTTATTAGTGAGGGGTTTTCTATAATGTGGTTGACTGACTTGTTTAAGTCTTTAAAGAAGGCTGACCTGCCTGCGTTCTATTTCAAGCTTCAAGTTGCCAACCGCTCACAGGCTGCAATTGTTGAGGAAATGGCAACTCTGAACCCTGAGATTTATAAAGTTGAGGAGGAGTTTGTTGCTATCAGAGAAGTCTTAGCAAAGGCTGAAGCTAAGGTAGATCAATTATAATAAGTGATGACCCGTCACCAGACAGATATGGCAGAACCGACCAGCGAGTAGTCATCATTGGCCTCTATACTACCCAACCATCATCATAGATTATTAGATTCTTCTAACTTATGGTTTGTCATAGATGACCCAAGGGATTACTAGGATTTTATTGTTATTTTTCTTTATTTCATTATCCCTTTTTTGAGTTGTGCCCCGAGGTAGTAGCTTCTGTTTTTGTAATGGTATTGTCTGCATTTTGAATTAATACAACGAAGGTGTTTCCTATATTTTGTTTGTATGCTAATTATCTATGTTCCATAAAAACATTACACTGCTTTACTTTGTCACACAACATCCTCATATGATATAAGAAAATTTTCATGTGTTTTTTCTAAGTTGTGAGAATAACCTCTGCACTAACTTCAAGACTTGCCATAATACATAAGGGTAAAAAAATTCCTTAGAATATCAAGTGCTTCTAAACATGATAAATTTTAAGCCACTTGTTTTTAAGCTTGAAAGTGATGTCACCTTCAACCTTTGAGATCTCACAATAACTTGAGTCATGTGCCTTCAAAACAACGTATGGTCCCTCCCAATTTGCCTCAAACTTAGGTAGTGAGAGACCTTGAATGTGTCTTGTGAAAGCCTTCAAAACTAGGTCTCCTTCCTGGAACTTCCTTGGATTTACCAGTTGATCATAGGATCTGGACAACTGCTTCCTATACATCTCGAAGTGCCTCTTGGAATTATCTTTGTGTTTTTCAAGTGCTTCCAATTATACATGTATGTTGTGGGAAGCATTGTGCTTTGCAAGTTGTATCGCGCAAAAGGTACCTCTAGCTCCACTTGGAGGATTGTTTCAGCCCCCAAAACTAAGGAAAATGGAGTGTAGCCTGTAGGTTTCCTCTTAGTTATTCTGTAGGCCCACAAGACCTCTGTTATTTTGTTATCCCAAGTTCCTGGAAAATCTTATAGCATCTTGGAGATTATGTTCACCAAGGTCTTGTTGGTGGCTTCTACTTGCCCATTTCACTTTGGGTATGCACAATTGACTTATGATGAATGATTGAATATTTTTCTATAAGTAGCCTCATATCACTGTTCACAAATGGGGTTCCATTGTTTGACAAGAATGCCTTTGGGGTACCAAACCGGTAGATGATATACTCTTTCATAAATCATTAAACCACCCCTGCTATGGATTTATTCAACAGTATAGCCTCTTCCCATTTAGTGAAACACTCTATGGAAACAAGTATCCAGAACTTACCCCTCAAGGAGAGGTTGATTTCCCCTACTAAATTGAATGCCCAAGTGTGGAATGGGAAGGGAGTGGAGAGGGAGTGTAGTTCCACCGAGGGGGAATGAATCATATTCCCATGGAGTTGGCATGTCTTACATTTTTGAAAAAACTCTACAAAGTATTTCTCCATAGTGGCCCAAAAATACCCCAGAGTCATAAGTTGATTGTATATTTTTTCTCCTCCTATGTGGCCTGGCTCATACGCTTTCTTCAGTACTTCCTCTGCTTCTTCCAACCTGATGCACCTTAGAGACTTGTCGTGATAACCTCTTCGATATAGTTTCCACTCTTGAACATAGTATCTGGTTATTCTCCACTTCAATCTTATAGCGTCATCTTTTTCTGAGGGAACAATCCTATCTACTAAGATGTCCATATATGGCTACCTCTATTCATATGGTTGTTCTACGAAGTTACATTCCGCAGCTTGATAATACAACCTGCATTTCCCACAATCTTTGTAGTATTGCAGCATCCTTCCTTATCGTAGGCCAAAAGTAACCCGCTCTTAGGATCCTCTTATACAAAGGAATTTTTGTGGTCTCACAGCTTTCTTCACGTACTTCTATCAATTTTTTCTTAGCTTCCTCGAGATCCACACACCTAGACAACCAACCTCCCTTATTTTTATAGTAAAAACTTCCCGTGATAGTGAAATGTTGTGACATATCAACCAAACTCAATGGTCCTTCCCCCAATTCTAGTTGCTTCCATATCTCGCCCCTCCAGTCATCGTTATCATCAGTGGGTAACATTTTAATCATAGTCGAGGGAATTGTCCTCTTAGTGATTCGAATGTTCGCTGAGTTTAGCATAGGCATCATCATGTTTGTTCATGAATTTGGGGTGTCCTTTGATCTTTACCAAGTGGAATTAATCGAGAAACGTCTGTATGATCATTCGGTAAGGTGCCAAACTCATGTGCTTTAAAGCATACTTGCCATTCACTTGCTTCACCACCAAGTTGGAGTCTCCCTTTATTGTAAGTATTTGGATCCCCCTTCGTAAGGCTTTTAGTAACCCCAACACTTGGGCTTCATACTCTGCTTCATTATTCGAGTAACTAAAGTCCAACTTGAAGGATAGTCGGACTTTCTCTGACCCTTTTCTCAGAATAACTCTTGCCCCTTATTTATTTTATGTCGAGGAACCATCAAACTCCATGCTCCATTCTTTAAAACTATCTTCAAGGTAATTGTCCTGGAGATCATCTCCTGGAAGCTCTTCAATTGGTGGCTCGAAGGTCCCATATGGGAATATTGCCAATAAGTCTGCATAGGCTTGGATCTTCATGGCTCGAAGAACCATGCATTTGAGATCGTATTCTGAAAGTATGAGAAACCATCTGGTTGCCCTACCTATTAGCACAGTTCTAGCAAGTAAAAACTTTATAGGATCACGTTTAGTTATGATGTGAATCGTAAAAAATAACATGTAATGCCTGAGTTTTTGTGCAATAAAGATGAGATCTAAACAATGCCTCTTAATAATAGTATACCTGGCCTCAGGCCCATATATGATCCTACTTAAGTAATATACAGTTTTCTCTACAACCTATACCTTTTGAGCTAATACTGCCCCAATTCATCTCCTGGTAGATGTGAGATAGAGCTGTAGAGGAATGCCTGGCTTTGGGAGAATCATTGTTTGAGGAGATGTTAAGAGCTTCTTTAGATGGTCCAGAACCTCCTAGTGTGGCTACTCCCATAAAAAGTTGGTATTTGCCCGCAACAGCCCCATCAGTGGGTAAGTGACCTCAGTAAGCCTAGACACAAATCCTCTTAGGTAGGAGACCTTACCCAAGAAGATATTCAATTCTTTCACTGACTGGGGCCTTGGCATGTTGAGGATGCCTTTCTGCTTGTCCAAGTCCATTTGCACTCCTTTCCTGTTCACAACAAATCCCATAAATTTACCACTTCTGACCCCAAATGCGCACTTGAGGGGGTTCATCTTTAACTTATACTTCCTACACCTTGAGAACACTCTCCTCAAATCTGCCAAGTGAGCACCCTCCTTCTTGGATTTAATTACTAGATCATCAACATAAAACTCCATAATTTCATTAAAAAGATCGTGGAATATAGCCTTCATGGTTATTTAGTAAGTGGTACCTGCATTTTTTAGTCCAAAAGGCATAATCGTATACATGAAGTTACCTAACACGGTACGAAAGGTAGTCTTCTCAGCGTTCTCTGAGTCCATTTTGATCTGGTTGTATCCTGTGTAGCCATCCATAAAGCTATACATCTCGGGCCCTGTTGTTGCATCTATCAAGCTATCAATTGAAGGCAATGGTAACTCATTTTTAGGAGAAGCCCAATTCAAGTCATTGAAACCCACACAGATCCTAATTTAGTTATTGCCTTTCTTTCCTACTGGCACAATATATGACAACAAAATAGGATGTTGGATAGGCACAATGAAACGCACAACGAGAAAACTCTAGACTTCCTTCTTTATCTTTAGATCCAATTCGACCTTATACGTTTGAGTGGTCTGCTTTAATAGCATCACTGGCGGCATAAAATTTAGCTTACGACATCTAAACTCTTTATCTACCCCCGTTATCTCAGTGTACTTTCATGTGAAGACATCCTTGAACTCTAGCAGTAGATTTACTAGAGCACCCTTGGCTATAGCATAAAGGTCTTTCGAGATAAACATGGTCCTAGGATCATCACCTTCTTCGATCGAGTCTATCTATTCCAACTCTTGTATTTGGGGTTTTGGCCTATCTTTCATGCATTCTTGCTCTTCCTCTACCTCCTCCACAAATTCTTAGATATTGGAGTTGCTAATAACCAATCATTGGCCCAAGTTATCCACCAAAAAACATTCATACCGGGTCATCCTCATCATCAGGGCCTTCAGTTGCCCGCTCACACCTTTATAGTTTGTAGATGGTTTTGCCACCAACTACAACCACCCTTTTACAATGGTGAGAATTCTCCTCTCGGTGGGTCGTCTTGCGACTATTTTCCTCCATCTCTCTTGATGAAAATCTACTAAACACACTTTATTGTTGAACTTGATGCTTAATAGGATCAATACGGGGTGTAATCCGATCACATAGCTATCTGGACAGGCTGGGGACTTAATTTCCTCGCGAATAACCTCCTCTTCTTCATAATCCACCACTGGGAGAGCTGGTGCGCGCACCCTTTCTCTACTGCTGGGAATCTTAATTCCCCCCGTATATCGAGTAAGTACCGTGGCCTCCTCAGCCGGCTTTGTATAAAAGGCAGCATCTACCAAGTGCGCTTCATCGCATGCGAAAGGCTTCCTGAAATCCCAAATGACTACCTTTTTCCTTTTAATATCTGCCTTAGCACATTGGTGATATGTGGAAGGCACCAACCCATGGAAGTGCATTCATACCCTTCCTACGAGCAACTAGTGTGACGTCTCACAATCCATAAGATGGAATTTGATATAAGAAGTGATATTTCCTATAGCGATTCCCACATTAAGATAGCCAAATGACTTAGATGACTGATTATCGTACCCAAAGATTGACAAAGGATTTTGTACAGTCCTTATCTCAGATATGTTTCTGGCAGAAAAGGACCCTATGGGCATGATATTGATGGAGGCTCCCCCGTCCATCAAAAAACTATTTAAACTTCACCCATTAATGTTTGTCGTTACGTAGAGCGGCCTGTTATGAGGACATCTAACTGATCTATCATCCTCCGAGATTGTAACCTCTGAGAGGAATTTCCTCACTAACTTAGCCATTGGACCCCTCCATCGCAGGTTTGTAGCCATATTTTTCTTAGTAATTTCCAAACTTTCTCATGTGACCTCGATTTCTCAGGCACCCCACATGGTCAAAAGACCAACCAAACTTTTGTGATCGTGCAACCCTGGCACATTCCACCCATGGATCACTTGTTCTTCCTACATTTTGTAAACCTCTTCCACATCTCTATATGCAGACTCATTGTATGCTATCACTGCATTCACTGCCCCTAAGGAGCAAGCTTCCAGTTGCCTACTTAAATCATCAATCGGGCTCCATTCGCTTTCTATTTTATCTTCGAGCATCAATTGAGACATCTAGAATAAACATTCTTCCATGGATTCTTCAAAGTCTATCCCGTGCAACCAACCCTGCTCCCTCAACCATTCTTCCTCCTCATCAATGGTGCAAGCCATGTTTGCCCCATGTACTGGCAAAGGGTTATTATTACATCTGTTTGTGGAAACTGGATGTCTCCTCTCTTAACGTGTTTGTCAATCAGCGTTTGTAGAGTGAAACACTTGCTAGTTTGGTGCCCCACCTTATTATGGATCATGCAGAACTTTGGATTCTCCATGTCTTCTAGCGTGGTAGGTGTCGTTTCTCCCTCATCAGACCAGCACATGTTGTCACGGACCATGAGATCATAAGTCTCAACAACATGTTCAACTATGCAAGGTAGCTCCGGGGGATCAAATTTCCATCGAACTTCCTCTTATTACCTTTATATCATCCTCTTTGGCCACGATTTCCATCTCCCCACCTTCTATTTTCACCGTCAGTGTAGTTTACATGAGGGGGTAGCCCCCACCCCGAGCTACCTGTTGGATTAAGAAGAAAACTTAACAAGGCTGGGGTGCTGGTAGTCGTTTATGACTAAAGCAATGTTCCTCACAGACTTTAAGAAAGCAACGAATGTACCTTCTTGTGTTTCATTTATCAAATGCCATACATATTCGGGTAACAAATCCTCTGCATAAACTTTAAAGAGTTAATTTTCTTATGTTTCCTCTCTCAAGTCTAGTGAGTGCTCGCGAAACCTCCAAATGTATGCCAAAACATCCTCACCGGGCTTCTGCTTTTCTCGTGCAAGTTGTGTAAGCATAAATTCATCCTCTACCAAAAAGAATTTTTGTATGAACTGGACATAGAGATCTTCCCAAGTCGCCACACTACCTGGTGCCAAATGGAAATACCACGTGTAAGCCTTTTCGGTTAGAGATTTTGAGAATTCTCTCAATCTTAGATTCTTATTGTTACAGTGGCCCCCTAGGTTTTCAACAAACCTTTTGATATGATCCTTGGGATTTGTCCCTTTTCTTGTATACTTTTCAAAGACATGTGGAATATACCCCACTGGGCTGGGTTCATTATTGTACTCCTCTGGTCATGGAGTGTGAAAATCGTCGTATATCGAGGAAGCTTCTCCTCCTGTTTTAGAAGCTACCATCATCTTCAAGAGATCTTATTCATTTCCTCCATACTAGGGGAGGAGGTCTGTAGTGCATAGGATCTACCACTATTAGAACCACGATGGGTGGCGTGATTGGTGGGCCACTACCTGGACACGTAGTAGAAGCCATGGCCGGAGTAGCAACCGTGTTGTGATCATCTCCTCCCATAATAAAAGGTGGAGCGTGTAATGGTGGTGTTGATGGAACAACATTGTTGGTCCTCACTGGAGTAGCTCCCACTGAGATAAAAGGAGCTTGTAATAACACTGGTGGTCTTACAAAGGAAATGATCCCCCCTATGACCCCTAGCATCACATAAGTGCATAAACTCTTAATAAGTTCCACGAAAAGGCTCACTATCCCTACCATTTGCACTGGACCTATGTCCGTTGCCACATGAGCAGCCAACAGGGTATCCTTTGGGCATCTTGCTCGCTCTCTGTCCAGTAAAATGGTGAGGTTGCCTTCTTCTTCATGTTACAGAGCATCGAAATCAATGTTCTTCGCCACATTATCATTATCCATCTCTCAAAAGATAAAAATTCCCCAGCGGAGTCGCCAAATGTAAGATGTGGGATCTTGGAATACAATTAGTATCAAATGAGGCGTAATACCCTATCAAGATGATGCTTAGTTGCAAAGAACAATTATAAGTGACAATAAATATAAGTCAGAAGTCAATAATATTCGATATCCAAAACTCCTATATTAAATGAGTCTTTAAAACATAATTGCTCTTACAGTGCAATAAATGAAAGGAACCCCACATATGACTTAATTGGAGGGAGAAGGAACAAGCACCTTTAGTGGAACAAAGGCGAGGCAGTAACCTTAAACACAATAAATGATCAATAATAGTAACAAGGATTAAAGGAAGGTGGCCACATAGTAAATGGTCTCACAACAAACTCTCTTGTTTAAGAAGATTTTGGCAACAATTTTAGGTTAAGGTTGCGATACTAGAAAAGACTTCACTTTAGAGTATTTATATGGGATCAAGGTCACTCGAGTGACCTTGGTTTCATTAAATGGGTATGAGCACATTTAATTCCAACAATGCATGTCAATAAATGCCAAAGGTATTACATTAAATGCACAGGATATGATATTTTGGCGGGAACACTATTTAGTCTCTCAGAGTTATGGAGACATTAATTGGGATAGGATGTGTCATCCACAAACTTACCATCCTAGGAATAATCTCACTTGAGTGTTATTTAATCGAGTTCCTAAATGTCAGACATCATGTTTTCATAGAGTTGGTAAACAGTAGTTTGTAAAAAGTGTGTTATCACATCACTTGGAAAGATGGTTGTACGAAGTAAGGTTGCTCGGTTGATGACTGCTCAAGCTGCCTGTGAAGTGTATCTGATGGACAAAGGTTGAGTTTTGGGGCAACTTTTGGATTGAGGTCCCTCGAGGAGGTTCTCCAGTATATGGTATCTTAAGGATACGTTTGTACAAACCAAAGGTTTTTCCTAAGTACTCTAAAGGGGTTGGTATTTCTAACGTTGTGTTACTCCCAATCCTCCAAACCAAATCCCTACGAGATACCCAAGGTAAGGTTGCTAGGTAAAGCATGTGACCTCTCCCGTGCCCTGCCAGACATGGTCCCTCGAGGGTACCGATCAACCTCATAAACATTACAAAGTAAACTTAGTATTTACAAGGAAAACTTAATACAAGTACATCATTATCCCTATTACAAAGTGCACTTTCTATATTCCTCAACATAATTAGATGACACATTCAACTAGATATCATCATGCCCTGAAATCAGACATCATTAGACAAGATATCTGGGTGCATTCCGTTATCACCCCACGTCTACTAAATCCCTACTCCAAAAGTATAACTGCACATACTTGCATAAACGATAGACGATATGTTATAATTTAGAAAAAAAAAAAGAATAAGTGAGTCAAGGTTATTAAATATGCATCAAAGAATTACACATGGTCCAAGACGTTTTGAAATGTTGGATAGGAGAAGGGATCTTTCGGCTTCCGGTTGGATGCCATCCACCTCTTAATTTAGGTACATTTAAATTACCATTAATCTTCAAGGAGATAAAAAATGTCCGTAACCTGATTACATCAAAGAATAATACATGTCAGGATCAAACAACGATCATCAGTGAGATATAATACAAAGTCTGTAATAAGAAAATCCAGTTAACATATAAGAAATACACATTAGTGCCTACGATCTTCAAACCACACATACAAATTTACATCATGCAAAGCTAAAGAATTTGAAAGTACTAAAATGTAAAAAAACTCCCATTAGGTGAGGAGAAACATTAAAAGTGTGACTGCATTGCTTACTGAATGGGTAAGGTCAAACATAAAGAGATGAGAGAACAAGATTCCCCTAGAAGTAAGAGATGACCCCGATGAATTCCATCAGATAAGGGAGGAAACACAAATGCACATCCTCCCCAACCTTCAAGACTAGAACGATCCCAAATAAGAGGAGAAGGAACAACCACGCCATCTGATGCACCTACTGAGGACTTATCACATAGATCCTCCAAGATGACACCCTTTCCTTCAACCACTAGACCCTGATAGTCTCACCAAAATGACGTTCCATAGGCCCTATGACCGTAATGATAACACCCTATGTCAATAATATAATTGTATCAATCATTATCTATGAACCTAAGCCAGGGATCCCCCAGATCTTATGAATATGCATGGGGGCAAGAGTCATACCCAATCTCGAAGTGGAAAATGTGTGGGTCGTATCTCACAACCTCTCCTCAAATCCTCCAAAAGTACGAGTGACCTCTTAATCTCGCCAACCGAGTCAAGAAGGACAAAGGCCACCTCCCTCACTAGATATTTCTCCACATAGGGCATCTTCACCCATAAATTCTTCAGCCTAGTAGACCCCCATGGACAAATATGATTGTTGGTAACACCGAACTATAAATAGACAAAGAGAAGAAGAACCAAAATAATAATTTAAGGTGCATAATTAAAATTGGCTTAAAGAAAAAATGGAAGCGTAGAAGATATTTGTGTTTCCCTCCAATGGATAATAATACGTAAATATGTGGGTCATTGGGTTTTTCAAAAGCACTGTTAAGTTCGCAACCGACCCCATACCGGTATAGGAGTTGTCATGCCCCACTCGCTTGGAATAAAGGAATTGACATTTTAAATTTTCCCGATCGTTAGAATGCGTTGGAATTACACCCACTATATCTTTTTTAAATGAACGTTCTTGACTAAGTAAATGGATTCTAGACACTGAAATCATATGTATAAGAGATTGAGGATGATAAAGAATGAGGCAAGCGTACTGATTTTATAGGCATTAATACGACAGCCGATCAATAGTCTCATAACTATGCTGATTAGCAGTGGCTCTTCAAACCAAGCTTTACGTATCTAAGAGGTAAGGATCCATACTGATCGGCAATTCACCTTCTATGCTGATTAGAAGTATCCTCAAGTTTGTCCATTTTTACACTTTGTTTTGTTACAAAAATTAATTTCCTCTACACATTTTTGTTGAAAATAAATATCAAGATTAACTCAAAGAAACTTTTCTTCATAACATAAAACTCCATTATATTAAAGTTTGTAAAATTTTCAAAATTACATTTCTTCAACTCAAAATTAAAATATTTGGAGGAATTTAGTTCCGAAAATTCAAAATTCATTAAAACATTTTTACAAAAATCCTCAAAATAAATTCTGAAAATAATAAAAATATACTCTTCCATAGTGTTTTTGATGATCGTCCACTAAAATTTCATATCTTGACTTACTTGCTAACATTCAATACCTAGAATTTGTTTTCCAAAATGTCAATCCCACACAAGGTTTTCTCATGTTTTGATGTAAAAAGAGGAGCCCCACTCATTTATTCTAACTTATAAGGAAAATTCCCTCTCTTCTAGTTTAAAAGAAAGAGCAACCACCTTCTCGCTTATTCTTGGTTAAAATCAAGATTCCTAATTTTTTTGGCTTCGAAGGATGTCCAACCCCACTCATTTCTTCCAATAAGAGCCACCACCTACTTGTTTCTTCTGGCTTAAAAGGAATATTCTCTTTATTATGATTTAAAGGGAAGTGCAACCACATCGTTCAACTGCAACAATCCTCCCCCACGAGGAAATTATTATTCATATACCTCTCTCATTTTCTCCACTGCAACCATATTCATTATTTTATTCAGTACCCCCTTTATTTTAACAGAACTTCAATGCCATTCTATAACCCTCTAGCTTGACGGGTGGAATCTTAATTTTTTTCATAGGGGTGTTTATTATATCAATCTTATTAGTTATAACTAAGATCGTTCATTGAGTGGTTTTGTCGATACCCTAATCGCACACTCCCTAAACTCCATAGAGGTCCTCAATGAGAATCTCTTTTTAAGGGACCTTTATTCCCTCAATACCATAAATTTTAGGCCATCGCTTGACTCTTGGAATCAATTTGACATCGGTATTTTTCTAGGTTTCAAAGTTTTCCCAAAATGAAGATTTTAGTTCTCTGTAACACCTTCCTTATGGTATAGCACGTGCGAAAAACAAGTTTATAATTTGTTCATAAAATAGCAAAATCCATTTTTGGATAGGTGCAGTACCAGATTTCAGTCTCCAAGAGTTTTCGATTGGTAGTGTGTTGGGAAGTTTGGTATTTTTTTTCTTTTTATGGTTCTCCTATAAAAGGAAAGAGTGACCTCATTTTTCAATCATTTGCATAACATTCCCTTACCAAGTCCTTTACTTGCCTTATTTTCATAAAAACCTTCCATAAATTACCATTATCCTCACATATTTGAGATTTTTTTAGATGGGAGAGTTTGAAGAAATCCCATAAATCCTCACATTAAAGTTTAAATAGTATATATCACCCCTCATTTGACATACTTATCTGCTTATTTTCACATCCATATTTACATTTTTGATGATGTAATTTTTTCTCATTTACACTCATCACTATCTTTGTCACAAATAACTTAGTGCTAATTTTCACCATTTTTATATATGTATTCATCAAGTATCTTCATAAACCAAAAACACCAAAAATAGGTATGTGATTTATTGATAAATTAAAGAAAATTTGAGTATTTTCCAAGAAAAATGTTTTCATACCAATTTTCACCTAAATAAATCTACATTTTCCATTAACTTGTCAAAAATCAACTTTTTCTAGTCCGATTTCAAACTATGTGGGCTTTCATACCCTTTAAAGGGTACATAGCCATCTCAAATGCATTTTTCATATTCAAGTCCTTGTACTCTTGATTGAATTTTATTTATTATTGTTGTCCCACTTTTTTTTATCCCATTTGTTAATTTTATCTTTTTAGCTCAATTGGTGAATTTTTATATCTCCCTAGTTATCACATTTATATATTATATATTTTTAATGTGCTCATTATATTCCATATTTCGTAGCATACTTTGTTCATATTTTTTTTTCTCTCTCCTGGGTAGACATATTCAATTATGATTATTGTTATACCATAAATATGGAATGACTCATGGACTAACCAGAAAAGGACACCTGGCCTCACATATGTGCAGGGATATGTGGTCCTACAGAGCTAATATCATGATCGGGTTGCAAGGTGCTTGGCTCGACCAGACTTAACAAAACAGTTTCACCCCTTTAATTGACACTGCTAATTAACACCGTTAAAGCAAGCATGAACTTCATGATTAGATGACGTCAACAACTTAAATACACTTGCATATGGAGAAGATATGTATATATCCCTTCCCCTATGTGTCAATAACTAACTTATGATTACTCTCGCTTTAATTGTAAAGTATGTAATCACCTAACTTATAAAGGTAAGCCACGTATCCTAAACTCTTCTCTTTCCTCTAACAACCTACAAATAGAACACACTCACCTCATGTGGGTATCTTATAAGAATTTAACATATTTTCATGCTTCCTAATTGTAGAGAGAACTTGAGAGGTTGCATTATTACCTCCTTAATGGTGTTTGCCCAGTAATCAATATAATTACTAGCACATGTGGACGTAGGCACCAAGTTTGTCCGAACATATTGGTTTTTCACCTTTATATCTTTACTTTCTAGTTTATTCATGTGTTAGTATTTCAGTAATTCAGTCTCTCGTTTGTTTATCTGTTGTTAATTAGTATATTTAGCAAAGATAAACCATATACTAATTTCTAGCGATGATAGATTGGCACCGTTTATGGGAATTAGCTTTCCATAAATTTTCCACGATTTTCGATTGATAGGATGACCGATTTTAGTAGACATGTGAATTATGAGTCGATTCACCCTTGTTTTAAAGGGTTAGAGATTCCTCAAAGCAATTTCAGTTTGATTCTTTGAGGTTTCTTATATCCACTTAGTCCAATAACCTCCCAACTCATATATATAAGCCTCGGGACCATTTCTATGCGTCTAAAACATCCTAACGAGTTCGTAAAACCTCACAAAGTGCATCCCAAATATTTTTATTCAATAAAGATATTTTAAATTGTGTCTCACACCATATATTAATTATTTAATGCACATGCAATTATTTTCTACCGAAAATATTTATCATGCACAGTCAATTTCACATAGTAGAAAATAATATTTA
Source organism: Sambucus nigra (assembly GCA_949130495.1). Taxonomy (NCBI): domain Eukaryota; kingdom Viridiplantae; phylum Streptophyta; class Magnoliopsida; order Dipsacales; family Adoxaceae; genus Sambucus; species Sambucus nigra. Next base: position 649,647,658 of record OX422213.1, read on the forward strand.
GTGAGTTTATTCCTACTTAATTATTTAAATTGTCGATTTAATTTAATTGCTACAAAATTTATTTTGTTCCAAAAATAGTTTTGTTTTATTCTAGAAAAATACGGGGTGTTATACTCCGTTAATTCTCCCAAATAATTGTATTAATTAATAATTAAATAATTATTTAATTAATTACCAAAAATGCAGTGTAGCACAAGTTGGGTTTGGGTTAGTGTTTTGTTTAAGTTGTGTATTGGTCACTTTTAACAAGTTTGTGCCATGATTTGCAGAATTCATGTAATGCATGTATATAATCATATTTATTACCTAATTTGTTAACTATACATATCCACTAGACCATCATCAGAGCATTGGCATATTTTGCTCAAGAAAAATGCCCCATTAATATTTTGATTACCTAGTTTTTTCACTACAAAATTACATTTAGAGAATTTTTTCCCTTCACTTGAAATATTGTGATAATAGGGAGCACGACAATTTTGGTGCCATTGCAAAATGCAATATAAATCCTTGAAATTCGGAGTGGAGCGGCAATTGAACCCTCAATTTAGTTTTTCACCTCTAAATCAATCGAATAGTAGCTCGATTCAGTCCGTCCGATGCTATAGAAAAGTAGAAGGTTTGCATTAATCTTACACCTTTTGCAAGGTGCGTTCCCCTCACATTGGTACGTTTGAATATTTTAAATTTCCAGGAGGCAAGAACAGTACTCTTTTATTGAAATAAACGATTGCATTCGGAATTTGTTATTTTTTCATAATTTTACCTATTATATAATTTAATTATACATAGTCTCACTTGGCATTGATATTTTTTCATAATAGTTAGTCAATTTTGTCCGAGTTGCTAGGATCATCAACGCGACATTTAAGTCCCATGAATCTCCTAGAAATGTTATATTTATGAAAAGTTATATTTTTTTAATGTTCTAAACTGCTAAAACTACAAAATAGCATGCAAAATATTTTTTTCAAAACATTACCCAACAGCATTCAAACCTACTTCCCATATTTGGGAAAAAAGGATAGAGTTCATTTTAGCTTTTAAAACATGGAAGGTCACGAGTATATTTTTCTACAACGTCATATATAGTAGGCTTCGTTTTATGGAAACCATGCAACCCACAGAAAAAGCAAACAAACAAATTTGATCTCTAGTGGCCCACAAATATTTAAGGTCACCTTTAATCGCAACAACTCAACTCTCTGATGAATATTATAATCACTACTTTTGATTGTGATGTTCAGTGCCGGATTCAGAATTTTTGTTGAAGCGAAGATAAAGTTTCAAGTGGGGTGGGGGGAGGGGTCGAGGGCGGGAGCTCCAGAGACGATTTTTTTTTTGGATTATTTCAAGTTTTATACAAATTATAGTTTGATAATGCCCAAACAACTACAAATTATAGCAGACCTTATTTTTATGTTTATTATTTTAATGTCCAAACAATTACAACTACAAATTATAATTTTATAATGCCCAAACAGCTACAACTGCAAAGAGATAGCATACATTGTTTTTATGTTAATTATTTTAATTAATTACAATCTTTTTTACACCCTCGGTTTTATAAATAATTAGAGATATACCTTGAAGTTTGAAGTTTTACTAAAAAACCCTATATATATTTTTTTTAAATTGACCCCCCTCTTGAGCCCTATGTTTATCAGCCCCTGGTGCAGTCTGGATAAAATCACGGTTATTTTGGATTTGACCTGTATTAATTTTTGGATATTGACTTTTCCCCGAATATTTTTAATTATATCTGCTGTGAGTCTCCAAATAAGTTTTAGTGGCAAAAAAAATGCTTCAAAAATCGTCCAACAAAACTTTTTATGACAATTTTTTCACTATTAGATTAATTTTCGGGGGGGGGGGGGGTGGTACATCAAGTCATCATGCCCTTTATGCCCTCGACGACACACATGCTACAATGGATGGGACAAAGGGTCATGATCCCTTGAGGATGAGCTAACAAGAAAAATCCGCCCATAGTTCGGATTGCAGGCAGTAACTGGCCTACATGAAGCCGGATTCGCTAATAATCGCCGATCAACCACACGACGGTGAATTCGTTCTTATGTGCTAATGCAATATGAAATAAATAATTTAAGTTATATGCCAACATTTTATCCCATGAAGGTGTCATAACTAAACTTTCTTGTCAATTGATGTCACTTAACATTTATGGTATTTTGTTTATTGATTTAGGAGGGATCTTTCAAGGCCTCATTAGATACACCCATGGTATCAACCCTTTGACACATGCTTCCTCTAGTCCAAAGGCACCCACTTCAAGTGTGTTTACGCACTTGAGGCCCGACCCCATTACCTCACGGCCGGCGTCACTCGTGCCTAACATATGGACATATTTATATTGTGTAAAACATGATACTTTCACAATTGGGTCATATATAGCTTACCCTAATACAAGAGATTGCACCATTCAACTCAAAACTAATTTGCAATCCATTACCGTATCTATTGTGCTGCATGATTTTGATTTTTTGGGGAAAATACTCTTAGGTCCCTCACAAAAAAAAATTAAACCTAAAGGAATTTTGACAAATTTTAAACACTTAGGTCCACTAATTCTCTTCTTGTAGAAGTTCACGCTAGTGGCATAACAAGTGTATCTAATAGTAAATTATCCTTGAATGTTTAAAAATTGTTACCAAGGGGCCTAATTGTAAATTGCCCTAATTTTTTTTATGGGGGATCTTATATTCTCAACATGGGATCTTAATTAATATTGATAAAAGAAAAGATTTAGCAAAAGAGAGAAAAAGTAATCGAGAATATTTTTTAAAATTTATAACGTAATTATAATAACTGACCGAGATTTCCTCCCCATCTTAAAACAAATTCTTCAAAAATTAATCTACAAATGCTTTATCCTTAAAAAACGTCTTTTGGACATAACATGTTAAAGAGAGAGATTTAGTTTGCGATCAAGACCAATAAATACTTTACCTTAATGAAACTGATTATCGAATATAATTTTATTTATTCATATTAAGTTATTGTGTAAACAAAATTTATAAACTGTGATTTTTAGTGGAGGGTATAATTATCGTGTTAATAAAACTTAATCCACTTACAAATATGCATTTAAGTCAACGTACAAATTAACATTATAGTATGTCTTACGGCATTTCTAATGGTTGTAATTTGTAAAGGCAACCTTTTTATACAAGAATATAGGAAACTTTAAGCAAAAATTCATGTTCCAACACCATGTTAAGTAATGAGGACAAATTATGTTTTATACAGTGCCACTACAAGCGTATCAACTCATTCTCCCTATTTTTCAAATAGTTATTCTTTTTTACACCTCTCTCTCTCTCTCTCTCTCTCTCTCTCCATATATATATATATATATATATATATATATATATATATATATATATATATATATTAACTTAACAGTAGTAAAAAAGACAATTGGGAAAAAATATAAATTTAAGTATAATGTTGATGTACAAAAATTGTTTGGGTCCGATTCTTATAATCTGGTTTTCGCCACCTGGGACGAGTTTTTTTATATATGAGTCATTTACTAATAGAAAAAATTATGTAAGAAGGAAACCATGAGAGATTTTTTTTTACAAAGCTACGGAGATCCAGGCTTTGGACTCAAATTTTAAAAACAGTGATATGTCATCATCATATTGACTGGTGTGAGTGGGTCACATGAATTTTACTAAAAACATTACATAAAATGCTGATCATATATCATTGAGTTCTAAAATTGGGTCCAAAACATTGGTCTCTCTAGCATTTTCGTTTTTTTATTCCCCTATCACCATAGTTGTCCTTGCCTTATCCCATATCCTCCCCTCCTATATATACTAAAATAGTACACACAATATTTGTCATTTCATTCGTAAATTATCTCCATACTGGTCGGTTTGGTTACAAAGTTAGCCAAATGGCTTAAATCACAATTTTTTTCATGGCTTGTCAAAATTTTACATGGCCAACCGTCTGGCAAAAAGATTGGGATTGTGTCATAACATCAATTTTACGAATGACAAAAGTGAGACATTTGATAGTATTAAAAAAACATCTTTGACAAAAATAAAACAATTTTTAACATAAAATTTTTTTTTAGTAAAAAACTAATTTTTTTTAGAAAAATATTTTAACACAAAAATAGTTTTTAGTTAAAGACACTTAAAAAAATAGTTCTTAGCAAAAAAAAAACTATTATAACAAAAAATAAAAAATATTAAAAAAACAATCTTTAACAAAATAAAAAAAGTTTCAACTAAGAAAAACAAGTTTAAAAAAAATGAAACATATGGCTAACCTGCCGGAAAACATTGACATTCTATATGGGTAAGCAAAATTTGCCCACATATTTACCAAAATAATAGCAAAAAATGTATGTGAATACGAGATCCATGAAAAATTTACCTTGGAAATAAAGGCTATTAGAAACATAAAATATCAATCAAAACCTTTAGTTACCACCATTTGTCATATCAAATGTAACCTATCAAACGGATCAGACGTTAAAGCATTCTTCATTTCACTACTTATTTATGACACTCTCTTTTTCTTATTATCTTTCATGTTATTAATGCTTTCCAAGAAAGGATATGTCATTTTCAAAGTATATTTTAGTTTGGAGATTCACCTGCCGACACAGGTAAGGTTACCCACTTAGGTCCCATTGGTCCAACACTCTGAGTTGCTCACCAGCCCTATGATCAAACTTTTCTTTCCAGGCCCACAAGTCATTGGTCCGACGATCGTTTGATCATAGACTATATTGATAAATAATTAGGCTTACCCTTTTTTTTAATTCGAACTTAGAATTTTTTTATTTGAATAAAATTTGTAAATAAATAAATTTAATTTAATATTGCCTGGTAATAAGTTTAGTTGAAAATATTACTCCAGCATTCTCACATTTATAGTCTTGTTTTACATTTTAGGATGCTTCAAAAATTTTGAGATTGCAAAACTTACTCAATAATCATGATTGACCTAATACGCGTGGAGACTTTCGACTGATTAGCCTTGGTAAATTTTTTTCGAAACTAATTTCAAAAATATTGGCAAATCGCACGGGATTATAAAGGATATCACTCATTCTCTCCATGATGCCACGTAAATGCTACACATATGAAGCAACGTTACAGCAAAAAGGGTATTTAAAATATCATGCCCATGCACGTATTTAATTGAAGAAAGAAAAAAGAGTTCAAACTCTCCTCCTATACTTATGGGATGGTTTATACATTAGCTTATTTATAGGGTCAGTTAGGAGACTTATTAAGATGATTCTTTGTATACAAGTAACTAAGCCATGCTCATGTATCAAGTATCATTTTCTGAACTTATTAAAATATCAATCATGTTATTCCTTCTTCTATAATCTTCAACCTCTTTAGATCTTACCAAAAATTATCTCACCAACCCAACAAGGTTTTATTAAGGGCGGGTCCATTTTGGATAATGTTCTTCTTTCCCAAGAAATCATTTAAATTATCTGTGGTGGCTAACGTGTTGAGCCAATGGCTTACGGGGGAGATCTTAAAGGTTTGGAAGGCAAAGTGGGAGGAGCTTCGGTATGATGACGAGGTTGCTAAGGCATGTATGGATATATTTGATATTAATCGAGAGCTCATCATGTGGGTGGTGAAAGCACAGGTCGGGGATCAGTTCTGTTAGGATAGAGTGCGCCAGTTATTAGCAGATGGGGCGAAGTCTTACTCGATCAGTTTTGAGGGAAGCTTTCCCTTCAATGGGAGACTTGTTGTTTCGGAGGATGAAGAGACATGCAATGAAATTGAGTCTCATGTGTCGAAGTTGTAGCAACCCTTGCTTTTGAGAACTTGTTTTATAATTAATTTACTACGTGAAGTAATTATATAAAATGTTGGAATACGGGGTAAATATTAATTGCATGAGTTGGAAGTTAATATTTACTAAATTGTTGTATATTTACTGTATGTGTAAGTAAATATCATCATGTTGCAATTTATAGCGTCATATGTTTTAAATGACAATTAGGGTTTAAATGAAACCGGAACTTGAAATGATTTATAAAATTTCCGGATGCCAATTTAGAGGGCGTAGTTAGTCCCGAAATGTGCGAGATAGTCGAATTAAGTGCCATATTGTATTTTTATGTTTCGAGCACTTTTGACTGGTTTTGGCTTAAATGTGTAGTTGTGAATCATTTTAATGTGGTATTAACCATTTAAGTTGGGGAATTAGACTTAAGCCACGATTTAAGTCTTACATTTCATTTATTTCGCTTAAGTGCAATTACTAACCTAGAGAAAGATAGAGAGAAGAAGAGAACTTGGGAGAAAAGAGGAGAAAAGAGAGAGATTGAAGATTGAGGCTTGGGATTGTTGCTACCACAAAGAAATATGAGATTTCTACCTCAAGGCAAGTTTTCTACTTGCTAATATATGGTTTAAAATGAATAAATGGTATTAATTGTTGTGTAGTTGTTATAGTTTATCAAATTTGGGATTTTGAGGAAATTGTAGATTTTAAACCCTTAGATGTTGATTTATATGTTTATTGGTGTAGACTGATGGTAGTTAGATGAATTTATTAGTTAATGGGTTGAATTAATGATGTTGGTTTGAGAAGAAAGGAGATTTGGGGGAAACTAGGGTTCATAACCCATGACCCATACTTGGCCAATTCGAAAGGGCGAATTGATTCGGCCAGGGCGAATCGATTCGCCACAGGGGCAGCTTACAGGTCTGAGTGGACCGAATCGATTCGGCCTGTCGGAATCGATTTGGAAATTATGCAGAAAGCCAGGTATCCCTGACCGAATCGATTCGACTGGTCCGAATCGATTCGCTTTCAGACTGAATCGATTCGGCCAGGCCGAATCGATTCGTAAATCCTGCAGTTTTGAGTTGTTTTTCTAACTCAATTCTAACCCTTTTTCTTTAGGCTTAGGACTTAGGAATCTTCTTGTATGAAGTAAACTTAGAGTCCTAGAGTCTTAGATGAGTTGGGTCACTACCCTAGATTAGAAATGGTTTAAATAGGGTTATTCCGGGGTATACAAATTGAGGTTAGGACATTCTTTTCTTTTAATTAACTATTATGGGACTGGGAGTTTTAAGGTCACTTTGGGAGACTTTAGAACCTCAATGGAGGTATGTTAGTCATAGTGGGTTATGATAACACCCTAAAATGTTTGGAGAATAAATTGAGAATTTATTCATTCGTTGAAGTTATAAAGATGATGTGAATTTCGTATGGCTCCAGATAAAATGTGATGTATTTACAAAGTGTAAATGATTATGGTTTCGGACAAAATGAAACATACATATGAAAAATGGAAATGATAATGAGACTAATATGGTAAATGCTAATTTACTTAAACACACCTCTCTAAATGCCATCATAAGGGAAGTTCGCGCGTGAGGTGAAGCCCCCTAGCTAATGAATGCAGGGTGGATATAGTCCTAGGCCATATGAGCGTTGTTGTATATTTTTCTGCAAAGGAGAGGTAATTTCGGGTGTGGTTATGACTCTCCCGTAGGCATATGGCCGCTTCCCGACGTCTTGCATTGTAGGTGCCTAGGTTATCTTGGTATATAGGCCCTAGAAGATGATGGTCATTTAGGGGCGCGCATAGTGGGGAAACCCGGACGGGCGGTCTTAGAATCGTTATATGTATATGAATATAACTATTCTTAATTAAGTGGGACTTGATGTATGATAAATGCCACAAGGAGCATACAACAGTGATTATATTCCTGATAAGGAATGGAATGCCATAAAGAGTATATGACAGTAATTATATTCCTGATAAGGAATGGAAAGATGAAATGAAACAGTGAAAAATGATGGAGGCTTTTAAATAATGATACTCATTTATATCCTCTTGAAACTAAATAAAATGTATAATCATTTAAATTGTCTTAGTTTATGCCTTGAGATTATGCTGATAGATTCTCATCTTTATCATTCATGATTAACTGTTCATAACTGTCATGCTTTCTATTCATCTGGTGATCATATAAAACCGGGCCCTGACCCATTTATATTTCTTGTTGTGCATGAATCTTATATCCTCTCAGGTGCTCTGCCGCAAGGACGTCTGTTCTGACTTTCCTATTCCGGTGTTTTTGGGGAGCCGTGATACTTTGCGGATATTACGGGATATTTTCTGTAGACGCCTTCATTTTTGTACTCTAGTTATGATCGGGTCATTTACTCGGGCATGTGGACCAAGCTTTTATATTTGCTTATTGTAATGTAATATGTAACCTAAATTAAACTGTTGTAATATGTTGTATGTGACTGTTGACCGACATCATATTCGGTCCCTTTTATGTATACTGGTTGTCGAGGTAATGTAAGTTCTTTTGGGTTTCCACCTTCTTTTTAAATTGGGTTGTTTAAATTCTTTCTTTAACTTTATAAAACAAAAATTTTCTGGCAACCCGTTTTCTGAATTGTTGGGTGGTTATTCTGTATACTTATTATATTATTGTGATGCTGAGGATGATCCATCTATGATTCCTATTTTTTATTGAGTATCGGGCTGGCCACCCCTTATTTCGATGAGCGGGTTGTCACAGAAGTTTGTAGTAAATCCCGGTGAGGATAAGATGTACCAGGACATGCATAGACAGTACTAGTGGTCAGGGATAAAGCATGACATAACAGAGTTTGTCTCGAAGTGAACTACATGCTAGTTAGAGAAGATAGACCACCAGAGAGCACCATGGATGTTTCATCCGTGGGCAGTTCTGATTTGGAAATGGGATAGTATCTCGATAGATTTCATCACTAGGTTACCGACGTCATATAGGGGTCACAATTCTATCTGGGATATTATGGATTGCCAGTACAAGGTGGACCACTTCCTATCAGTTTGTACGGGATTTAAGACGAGACAGTACACCCATCTATTTATTATCGAGATCTTGAGACTACATAAGTTACCTATTAATAGCTTGTTTGACAAGGACAAGATTTTTTTTATCCCATTATTGGAAAATATTTTAGGAGGTGATGAACATGGATTTACGGTTGAGTATGATGTATCATCCATAGATAGATGGACAGACAGAGAGGGTTAATCAGATGTTAGAGGACATGCTCAGGATATGTATACTCAATTCTAGGGGAGGTTAGGAGTAGTACCTTCCACTTAAGGAGTTCGCTTATAATAACTCCTACCAGTTCACTATCGGTATGGAACCGTTTGAGGAACTTTAGGGACCGTCTTTTCATTTGCCCACTTGTTGGTTGAAGGTGGGGGACAACAAGCTATTTGGATCGAAGATGATTCAAGACACCACTACTAAGATTGATCTCATTCGAGGATGTATACGGACAGCTCATAATAAGCAGAAGAGTTACACTAATGTTGACAAGAGACACATAGAGCTTGGGATTGGGATCAAGGTCTTTGGTGTGCGTGTCTCCAATTAAGGGAGTTATGAGGTTCAAGAAGAAGGGGAAGTTAGCGCTGAGGTATGTATCAGGCTAGTTGCTTATAGGCTAGGATTACCGGAGCATGTACAAAGGATTCACGACGTATTCCATGTGACGTCACTGAGGAGATATCTTAGGAATGAGAGGACTTTTTGGCACATCCCATTGGAAGAGATTGATTTGTAGCCAGACATCTCATACGAAGTGAGGCCGATTGTTATTATTGATTGTAGTGAGAATTAGATGGGGTCTAAGGTGGTGCCCCTGGTTTGAGTGCATTGGGGACACCATAAATTAGTTGAGTCAATGTAGGAGAGAGAAGATTATATGCGAGACCAGTATCCAGAGATATTCATCGCAGGTATATCCAAATTTTGTGGACGAAATTCTTTTTGCAAGGGGGAAGTATGTAACACCCCATATTTTTGAATAATTAATTTCAACATTTTATTTTCATGCGTGCTCATAATAATATTGCATATTTAATAAATATTAATCGGTGAGAATAAAAATAATATTTATGTGAAAGTAAAAATTTACTAACTATAGTTAAGTAAATTAAATTCGATAAACTATTAGTACGTCATAGTGGGTAGTAACGACGGGAATTGATGGTATCTCAATCGGAACATACGGGTAGGCTATTTGAGGATTGAGATATGATATTTATATTCGTTGAATTGGATAGTGATTTCGAGTGCACGATTGGCCCATAATGGGTTAAAATAGTCAAAATCTAGTATCCTGGGGTAGAGATTGGTTACCGGGAGCTTTTTAGACTAGTCGGGACCCATTCAGGGGCATTTAAATCAATTTTTCTTAAGGGGTTAACCTAAATACGGGATTAATAGGTTTGAATGGGAGATTAGGTTAGAACGCAACCACTTTATACATTTTAAACCCGTGGGAGTCTGTTGGTGAGAAAAGAAGGAGGAAGAACATAAGGAAGGGCGGAAAAAAAGGCTATTCTTGGCTAGATTCAACAAGGAGGAGACTAAGATTCAACCACCATTCAAGGCAAGTGTATAACTTGCTTGTTGATTTTGTGTTTGTTTAAACTCATATCAAAATTGGTAGAGTAATAACTTATTTTGGGATGGGGATTCAACATGTAAAACAGGTTTTTAGGAAAGGATTTAAGTATGACTCATGTGATGATATTAATTTGGGTTCTTGAGAATAAATCTTGATTTTTATGGAATTGATCTTTATTTCTATGAAATTTAATACTTATGATAACCTAGCCAATTTTGTTATCACCATTCTTCTTACAAGTTTTCTCTACACCCGCTATCCAGAGATAGCTGTAGCTAAAGTGGCACTTACAAATCAGCCAACTCTCAAGCCCCATCGCTCGTTGCATTACAATAGGAAATAAAGTTGCAAAGAGATCATGACTATCTTTGACAAACCTAGCTGCTTCATCACGAGGCCCTACAACTAGGACATTTTTGTTCACATAGGAGAGTTTAAGAAACTACTGAGGAAGTTGTCGTTGAGGATCCTTCCTTTGCCATGGTACTTCTCCTGACCCCTGGTTTCTTACCTTCCTATACTGAGTGGGGTTATTCCTTTGAACCATATAATCCTCATCGTTTCTCTCGCAAGTATACCTAATGGGGCTTTAAAGGCAATTTAGTTTTAGGGATTGAGTTTCCTCTGAGCGACACCCCCAAAGGTTCCCTAAGCGAGCTACCTCCATATTGCCCTTCCATCTTTAATGATACTCCAAGGTCCAATAAATCTCCCATGCTAGATCAACCTACCCCTACTGAAGATACTCCTTCAAAAAGGTGCTCCTGACGAGGGGCTTTCTCAACCCCCCTAAAAAATAAAGACTTCAAAGAGTGGTAATTCATCAAAGTCCAAGTCTAATTGCCAAACTCGCATTAATGCTTTCCCCATTCTTTCCATACCACCTCCAGCTTTCGTGAAAATTCAAGAGGAAACTCAAGCCGAATGTTGTGCAGAATTTAAACGGTTTCAACAATTATTTCGACAATAAATCGTAGTTGTTCCCTCTTCGATATATTTCTCATTAATCCTCGTGGATTCCTCAGAGGGAGCAACCTCAAGAAGAAAAAGTTCCAAAGGATTATCTAGTGCTGGTGGTCCTTTTAAAAGGAGAAAATCTTTGGGTACAAAGACTCAAAATAAGCGTACGTATGAGGTACAATTGCCACCTACTCCCTTCAGCCCCAACACCTATCATCCTCCCCCTTTTGTTGAAACTATAGAACTATATGACAGTCCTATGGAGGAGCATGTAAGACACCCCAGTGCCCCATTCTCCTTTTTCCCTTGTGGTTTTATCAATGCCATCTTCTCCAGACTAAGAGGTATATTTCCCAACATTTAGAAAACTTTCTCTTAAAAGAGTCTTCTTAGTGAGGTGCAGTTTCTAACACTTGCACGGATTTTCTTTATCTTCGTAGGAGCATCAAGAATATCGATCTTCTCCATTGTGAGCCCCTTTGTGGGAGAATGGTTTGGTCTTTTTGAGATCATTGTACCTCCCCCCATTATCCCATGGCCGGGCTTACATACTCACGACGTTCTGCCTCTCAACATCCAAAGGAGGCTGCTCGGAGAGATGCTGTATGTGCTGAAATCTTTGGAGCCTCCCTCAGGCATAGGAGACTCCTGTGCTTCTTTTGGGGCATCCCCCCTTCTTATGCTTCCTCTTGACGTGGTTCCAGTCCCTTTAAGCCCGCCAAAGGTAAGGACTTCTTTTTTCTAATAACTTATCTTACCAACTTGACTTATTGAATACTAAGTATTTTGTTGTATTTCAAGTCGTTGTCATTCTTTTTCCCTAACCCTTGTTAGCTCATTACTTCACTTCCCTATAGCGAGGTCTATCATTGGATTTTCCCCTTTCTTCGCAATTACTGAGGTAAAATTGTTCTTTCAAATTTACCCCTCTTTTATGTGGTTCTTCTGTCATTTAACACTTTGATGTTATTTGCATCTTTCTCCAGGTGGTTTTTTCCCCTTCCCGTCCCGAGGTTCGATGGGGTCCCAAAGCTACATTTGGTTCATTTTCTCACCTAGAGGTTCCTTCGGCTTCCGTAGTGTTGATAACGCTGAGGCTCAAGAGATTTATTTGGAGCCCTCCCCCATTCTGGCAATTGTGCATTTTCTCGCGGAGGCTTCTTCGCAGAGGAATAAGGTTCCTCATACTGCAGGTTCATCTGGAGACCTTAGAAGTACTAAAGTTATTGCTTCTCCATCGTCTATTCCCATTATTGAGGTAACTTCCGCCTTCTCATTCTTTTGCATAAGTATCACTATGCTTGTTAAAAAAAACTAAGAAGGAGAAATATAACTCCTTAACAATGAAAACCACTTGTTAAGGCTTTTTCAGAAATCCACACCTACCAGGTGACTTAACAATGAAACACAGTTGTTAAGATTTTTCACAAACTCACATCTATAAGGTGACTTAACAATGAAAATACACTTGTTAATGGTTTTTGAAAACTAACACCTATGAGGTGACTTAACAATGAAAACACACTTGTTAAGATTTTTTTGCAAACTCACACCAATGAGGTGACTTAATAATGAAAACACACCTATTAAGATTTTTTACAAACTCACACCTATGACAATGAAAACACACTTGTTAAGGATTTTTGTAAACTCACACCTATGAGGTGACTTAACAATGAAAACACACTTGTTAAGGTTTTTTGCAAACTCATTCTTTTGTAACACTTTTTAGGTCACGAGGGATCCCTCACCTATCGAAGGGAAAACTCAACATAGTTCTTCTACTGTTATCTCACCACATCGAGAACCAGCTTCATTGGATGAGTCAAGTCACAATGATTATGGTTCCACCACTAACCTTCAAGATGACAGTGAATACGATTGTGAGGTTACTCTACCTGACAGGTATCCTCATAAATTTTATCTTCGGGTGCCTCGACTGCTTTCCCAATTCTCTGCCTGCCACCGATCTATCATCAAACAATTGGACACTCATCACCCTCAATTTTTTACTACTGACTGTTTGCAATCAAACATGGTGATGATGGATTATAGGCTCCAGGGTATGGCAACTACTATTACTGAGGTCGTTACCTAAAGTCTCTCTAGGCCCCTCATTAATCAATACTTAGGTAACTTGAAGAAGTTGGGCAAATATGGCTTCCAATCCAGTTGATTAATGAATCATCTGAAGTTTCTTAAAACCACTCAGTTGGAGAGTCAGAGGGAGCTCTATCAGAAGCACACATAGGCCCAACGGGATGAGTAAGCTATGTTAACGGAGTTGGAACCTCTGTTGGAAATAACTAGACAAAAGGTTAAGGCAGCCGAAGAAGCTTTGCTCAGGGCCGTGCATGAATGTGAAACTTTAGTCATTCAACGCACCCAATTCCAGAACAGTCTTGAAGGCTTTATTACAGCTCAGCGAACATTCTCGAAAGCTTCTTCGGTCTTACCCTGGGACTTCTTCCCCTCCCCTGACCTTTGATTTTATTTGGGTTGAGCCTTTTCGATGTATTTTCTTTTCTTTCCATACATGTAATTCTGGGAAGTAGTTCCCTTTGGTTGTAATATATTGAAGTGAAATAAATATATATAAAAGGAGATTTATTTGGCTACGTCATGCCTCATTTTATGTTTCACGTTATTTCTTGTATATTCTCATTGAAAACTGAGAACACTTACAATTTACAGTCTATTTTCCCCTCTACCTTTAACTTCTCATAGGAAAAGAAATAACAATAACAAAATATTGGACTTTAAACATAACAAATGTTGATATGAAAATCTCAACTCAGGTGACACAGTTCTAAACTTGATAGATCTTTTACCACTTATTGTTAATCTTGAAAGATTCATATTTTTTTATCTTTGATATTAAACAGCAACCTGAATCGTGAGACTCCTCACTATAAAAGGTCTTTCCCAATTAGCAGCAAATTTGGGTAGTGGGAGCCCCCGAATATTCTTCACAGCTGCCTTCAAAACTAAATCCCCTTTTACAAACTTTTATGGTCTCATTAAGTTCTCATATGCCCTGGAGAACTACTTCGTGTACATTTGGAAGTGCTACATCGCATTATCTTTGTGCTCATCAAGCACTTCCAACTGAACGTGCCTACTCTGGGGTAACATACTGCTTCGCAAGTCATATCTTGCCGATGGGACTTCCAGCTCTACTAGCAAAATGACATCAGCTCCAATTACTAGTGAGAACGGTGTATAACCTGTTGACTTCCTCTTTGTTATTCGATAGGCCCATAGGACTACTGGGATCTTATCATCCCACGGTCCTGGAAACTCTTCCATTATCTTGTCAAAAATATTAACCAAGGTCTTGTTAGTTGCCTCTGCTTGACTATTGCCTTGGGGGTATGCCGCCATTGAGGTGTGGTGAACGATGGAGTACTTTTCTGTTAGCATCGTTACTTTTTTGTTAACAAATGGGGTTCCATTATTAGATAAAATGACCTTTATAATCCCAAAGCAACAAATTATATACTCCCTGCTGAAGTTTGCCACCACACCTACTATTTTTCTCTTCAAAGGTATTGCCTCAGCCCACTTAGTGAAACACTCCGTTGCCACCAGTATCCAGATCTTTCCTATGAAATATGGATGAATTTCCCCTACCAGATCAAATTACCAAGTGTGGAATGGGTAAGGAGTGGTCAAAGAGTGTAAGTCCACTGAAGGAGCATGAATCACGTTTCCATGTAACTAGCACACCTTGCATCCATTAGAGTGTAAGACTTCTAATGCTTCTTCACTTGTGATGAATCGTAAAGGCCTGTTGAAGTATCCTCTGTGAAAGAGTTGTTCCTTTTGAACGTAGAACCGTGGTGACCTTCTCTTAAGTACCATTGCATCCATTTTCTCTGAAGAAATAACTCCATCTTTGATGAAATCAATGTAAGGCTGCCTCCAATCTTCCTGAGCTTCAACAAAGAGACATTCAGCTACCTGAAAAAAAGTTGACATTTATCTCATCTTTGTTGTAAGTCTGTTGCATCCTTTTTCATCATTGGTCAGAAGTATCTCTCTTTCTGGATTCTTCTATACAAAGGGAACTCAGTTGTCTCACAGTGTTCATTATATATCTTTTTTTATCTTACATTCTAATTTCTCTGGCTCGATACACCTCGATATCCATCCTCCCATATTCCTAAAATACAATCTTCATTGGCTCTCATTAACTGTCCTAATTTTATGAGTTTTATCTTTCTTTTCCTAGACTCGAACTGCTTCCTGATCTTACCTCACCTCTCTAATCTCAATCATCTTCCATCGGTAAGATCATTTGTACCATCGAGGGATATGTTCTGCATTATATCATAACCGTAGTTGTGTTTATTTTTATGGACACTTTATGAGCAATGGTGGCATAAACATCAACATGCATGTTCATCATTCTAGGATGCCTCCTTATTTTGACCTGATAGAATTGGTTGATCAGTTATTGGATGATTATTTTGTAGGGTTCCAGGATGAGATGCTTCAATGCAAATTCCCCATTCACTTGCTGTACCATCAAGTTCGAATTACCTTTGTTACAAAGTGAATGGGTGCCCCTTCTAAGGATTTCTAGTAATCCCAACACTAATGCCTTATACTCTTCTTCATTATTGGAACAAGAGAAATATAACTCGTTGGAAAGGCAAATGTCTTCTTTCCCTTTTAAAGGAATAACCTTTTCTCCCCCTTCTTCTCTTCCAATTAACCATGAAATTCCATTGTCCATTCCTCAAAGTTTCCATCCAAGAAATTGGCCTGCAAATCATCTCCTAGAATGATCTCACAAGGTGGCTCAAATTCTCCTGATGAAAAGATTTCCAGTAAATCTGCATACTCCAAGCTCTTAATTGCTCGATGGATCACACACTTCAAGTCATATTCTGAGAGGATAAGGAACCACCTAGTTACTCTTCTAGTTAAGACAATACTTTACAACAAAAACTTAATAAGATCACATCTTATAACAATAGGGATTGTGAAAGATAGCATGTAATGTCTAAGTTTTTGTGCTATAAATACTAAGGTTAAGCAATGCCTTTCTACACTAGTGTACCTTACCTCAGGTCTATGTATGATCCTACTCAGGTAGTAGACTAGCCTTTCTTGGCCATTAATTTCCTATGCCAAAAGAGCTCTAATTGACCTAGTGGTAGAGGTGAGATAGAGCTGCAACAGTATCCCTACCTTGAAAGGAATCATTATCTATAAAGAAGTGATCATATTCTTCAGCCTGTTGAGTGCCTCTTAGTGAGTGTCTTCTCATCTGAGCTTTGTGCCTTTTTATAGTAGATCCATCAGTGGATGAGTTACCTCAGCCAGTCCTGGCACAGATTTCCTGAGATAGGAGACTTTAGCGAGGAACTTTTAAGATCCTTCGCAGTTCTTGGACATGGCATCTCTAGGATCGCTCGCTATTTATCCTGGTCCATTTGTACTCCTTGTCGATCCACTAAAAATCCCATAAACTCCCCACTTGTTACCCCCAAATCATATTTCAATGGATTCATCTTTAGTTTGTACTTTCGGCATCGAATGAACACCTTCCTCAAGTCATCCAGATGGGACTTTTCCTTCTTCGACTTGATCACCAAATCATCCTTAGAAAATTCCAAGAATTTATGAAAGAAGTCATGGAAAATGTCTATCATCGTTCTCTAGTATACCTCTCCAATATTTTTCACCTGAAAGGAATCACTTTGTACACAAAATTACCTAATGGAGTTCCGAAAGCTATCTTCTTTGCATCAATTGGATCCATCTTGATTTGGTTATATCTCATGTACCCATCCATAAAGCTTTATATTGTATGCCTTGCATTTGCATCAATCAAGCTATTAATGGAGGTCAGAGGGAACTCATCCTTTGGGTAAGTTCTATTCAGATCTCTGAAGTCCACACAGATTCGTATCTAGTTTTTATCATTATTTCCCAATGGGACAATGCTAGATAACCAAAGTGGGTACTGGATCGATTTGATGAACCCTGCCACTAACAACCATTGGAACTTCTCCTTAATCTTTAGATACAACTCTATCTTATAAGTTTTTGTAGCTTGCTTTACTAGTATGGCTGAAGGCATAATGTTCAGTTTATAGAAACTTACCTCCTCATCTAACTCCTTCAACTCTGTGTACTTTAACGCAAAGATGTCAATGTATTCTCAAATCAACTCAATCAAGGTCCTTCTTTCCGCCACACTAATTTAAAATGAAGATGGGAATCATATCTTTTCATTCTTTGACTAGATCAAGTTGCTCCAGCTCTTATACCTATGACTTTGGGTGATCTATCATGTATTCTAGTTCATCCTCCATAAATTCCTGGATATTGGAGTAGTCTATGACTATGCATTGCCCTTGATTATCCACCAGAAAGCACTCATACTCTAGGTCAGCCTACTCGCTAGCCTCTTCACCAGCACCTTCGACTACCTGATCACACCTTCAAAGGTGATAGATCACCCTTCCATCCTCTGGATGATGCAGCTGCCTTTTGTTTTCTATCTCTCGAAGCTTCTTCCAGTGTCTCTCCCGAAAACTTACTCAGCACACTTTATCGTTTGACCTCATTCTCTATAGGATGAATCTTGGACCTCATCCTATCTTTCAATTTCTTAGAGATATTTTGAGCTTTGGGATTTGCACTATTAACCTCCTCAGCTACTTCTCTCCTTCTAGCTCCTTCATTGCTTTAACCATGCATAGGCCCTATACTTTCTCTGATAGAGGCCACTCTAACAACCTCCATGCATCTCGTTAGGACCCTTGTATCTTCCTCCAGCTTTGTGTAGAATGCAACATCCACCAAATGAGCCTCTTTAATTGTAAATAGCTTCTTGGTTACCCGTATATCGATCTCAATCCTTTTCACTTTTGCCTCGACGCATTGGCAATACGTCAAAGGAATTAGACTATGGTTATGTATTCACACCCTTCCTATCGAGAGATTGTATGAACTAGCACTCCGAATCACATGGAACTTAATATGTGAAGTGATATTCCCCATCATTATCTCTCTGTTCACATACCCAATTAAGTTGGAAGACTGATTATCATAACTAAATATCAACAAAAGCATTGGTATCAACCTTGCCTTAGAGTTATTGGATGCATAGAAGGAGCTAATAGGCATGATGTTTATTGAAGCTCACCCATCCATCAATGCTCTCACAAAACTCACCCCGTTGATGTTTATTATTACGTATGGGGGTCTGTTGTGAGGGAACCTCACAGCTCTATCGGCAATTGAGAAAGTCACTTCCGATAAAAACTTCCTCACCAGCCTAACCGTAGATACTTTCCACCTCAGCAATGGAACTACATCCTTTCATGCAATGTCCAGAATCGACTGAGTTATCTCCAGTCTATTGTTCTTGGTCATTCCCACCTGATCGAGAAACCATGTGAACTTGGGTGATTGTGACATAGCGTGGTACTCTAGCCCTTGATTTATCTCCTCATTGTCATGGTTATACACTTCCTCCACATCCCTCAGACTTGCTTCATCATAAGATTTCACAACATTAGCCATCCCCTTTGTGCGTAATCCTCTAAGGCTTCCTCATTTTCCTCCTGCTCTAATGCCAACTCTGTTGCTTCCCTCTCAGCCTCTTCGTCATAGGCCACCATCAAGTCTGCTCCATGTGCTGGTAATGGGTCATTATTGATTTTTCCTAGAGGCATTTGTGAAGTCTCAACCTTTACCTGCTTGTTGATGATCCTCAACGTGAAACATGATGCCGTTGGATGACCAATATTCTAATGGACTTGGTAGTACTTGGGGTTAACCCTCACTTCTTCTTCTGGCTCCGTTTCTGGAGCATCTTTAGGTGCATAAACTGTCCCCCTAGAAACATGGCACTATATCAGCTAACGACCTCTTCAACGATACAAGGCAATGGTGGTGAATCATCCCTATCCCTGTTGAACATCCACTTATTGTCCTTCTTCAACTACTTTACCTCTCTTTCTCCCCATCTTCATAACCACTCGCGGGGCCTGTCCACTTGCTATAACGGGCTGTACTAGCTTCCTGAATATCATAAGCACCACGATTGGGTTTGGGCGTACCACCAATTAGATGTTTCTCGCATCTTTTAATAACGCCACAAAATTTCCTTTGCACGTTTCATTTATAAGGTGACAGATGTATTTCAGGAGTAAGCCTTCAACACAGATCTGAAGCAACTTTGACTCCTTGGTCTCATCCCTTACGTCAAGGGACTTTTCTCTGAATCTTTGAATGTACGCCACCACCTCCTCCCCTGGTCGTTGTTTCTTCGTACCCAGCTGTGTCAATGTAAATTCGTATTCTGCCAGAAATAACTTCTGGATAAAAAGAACATGCATATCCTCCCATGTTAAGACACTCTTTGGCACCAAGTGAGAGTACCAGGTGTATGCTTTATCGGTGAGGCATTTAGAAAGATCCCTCACTCTTAACTTCTTATTGTTGCAATGGGTCCCTAAATGCTCAATAAACCTCTTGATGTGCTCCTTTGGATTTCCTACCTTCCCTATGAATTTTTGAAAGACAAGAGGTATGTAATCCTTATGGTAGGGTTCCTCATTGTACGCCTCTGGATAGAGAGTACGAAAATCATCATATACTGATGTTACCCGTTGGCTGGCTATGGGAGTATACTGAGGTCTATTCCTTCCCCAAAAGCAATTGCATCTAGGGGAGTCTGTAAAAACTCAAAGAATTTTCCCATCAGAAGGTCCACACGTGCTCGTTCCATCACAACGCCAGTGGAAGCATGTGTAATCGTTGGGATTCCTATTACCATTTGAACTTA
Organism: Sambucus nigra; assembly: GCA_949130495.1. Lineage (NCBI taxonomy): Eukaryota > Viridiplantae > Streptophyta > Magnoliopsida > Dipsacales > Adoxaceae > Sambucus > Sambucus nigra. Next base: position 649,667,900 of record OX422213.1, read on the forward strand.
GGGGACCTCCACCCAAGGCACCCCATCTCTAGAAGCTTTAAGCTCCTTCTCCATTCATTCCTCATTTAGCTGAATATCATCGAAGTCACGGGGTATAATTAACGTTATCTTGCACCATAATTTTTAGAAGAATGCCTCCTCAATAGAGTCGTAAAATGTAAGAGGGTAGTCTCCTTGAAGGTTGTGAGTATGATAATACATATAGAGGCATAACCCATATAGATATAGTGATAAATGATAAACCAAATACTCTTAACAATGGCATATGAACATTCAGTATTGTATATAACAAACACTCAGATTGGACTCACAAATATCTCATGTATAACTCAAATAATAATAAAAAGACTTCAGAAAAAACTCATTCAAAGGGAGAGAGAAATAATCAGGTACACTTTGGTAGGCAGTTAACACACTAATAACCTCCAATATTTCCCTGGTTAGCTAAAATCTTCGTAATAAATGTTAATCGTGGGTGGATAAAACTCTAATTTGTAATAACTCTTTTGTTGTCAATGTGTTTTCTCTTTAGAAAGAACTCTCTCTTATTAGAAGTGGTTAAGGACCATAAATAGCCCCACACCCTTCTCAAGATGTCTCAGTCCTCATTAATGTGAAAAACATTTTCTCAAACTTTAAGTCTTAAACTTCAAATTCCCGTCGGGTCAGAATACCCTACATCATAATCATTAAATGCTAATACATTCCTTTTTTCTACCAACTATTCGTCAGAATACTGTCACGATAGTGGTGGCTCATCAAACTATCTAACAGCCCCAATACCACAATAGTTTACTCAAGTTCGAATTTTATAGTATGTAGGTGGCTAGTGGTGTCACCTAAACTAGATGTAGCATTTAGTAGAGGGTTATTTGGCTCAAAGCTCAATATACGATGGAACTCAAGGTTACTCTGCACAAGCTTCCATGGTAAAAAAATTCTCGATGTTTTACCAGGTGTATCTAAGATGGTCAAGACAATCCTTAATGCTGTCTCACTTCTCAATCCTACAAACCAAGTCCCTCTAAAGCTCCCAAGGTGAGGTCATTCAATAGAGCATGTAATCTATCCTAAGCCCTGCCATGCATGGACTATCCCGAGTACCGTTTGACCTCATCCTCAATAATATAATTATTACAGCATTACAATCAATGTAATTAAAAAGATACAATTTGACTAAGTAAAAATGGAAGATAAAGAAGAGCTCTCTCAGTAAGTTTCGTCGTTGAGCTGAGCTCCATCACTGAGATGTCTCACTATGCTACCTCGAATCCTTCATGGTACTTCCTTCTCTTGAGTCTCTTTTATTAAATGGGGAAGCTTTATCTAATTCAGAGATTACCTTTAAGCCCCACCACAATATATATATATATATATATATATATATATATATATATATATATATATATATAAATATATAATATCTGCGTGCATGATATTTATGTGAAACATACCCATCCTAGCGGATATGCTATCGGTGGAGGTTGTGGGCCTTGGGAGGTCACTCTAGAAAATCTTAACGGAGGTAATACTATTTCCCCTGGGTCATAGGTCTGTGCATATCCACGTTGTGTAGGGTTGAAGTCCCATAGAATAATGTGGTATGGTTATGACTACAGACTTAAGGCCATGGTTGCCTCCGATTTTTGTTACGCTTTTGGGTTCAGTGGTGAGTTTCCGACCCGGTCGCCTAAGTTGAGGTGGAATCCCTAGAGCTTGATAGCATGCTAGAGATTTTGCATCTAGCAAGGTAAATCTTAGGGGGGTTAGCGGTTACATACATATAGTGAGCGATATATGTGCATTTGATGTGTTTCGATTATGCATATATAAAGAGGTAGGCCATTATATACGAACATAAGACATTGATTGTGAATAATATTAATAACCAGAGTAAGGTTATGGGAATGAATAATAATGAGATAATGAATTAAGCAAAAAACTAAGCTAAGTATTAAATTAGTGATAAACAAGACTCGAAACAGGGAGATACATTACATTGAAATTAGTGACGAGGCTAGTTAGGCGAGGAATTGTAACTAAGAGGGTTATGAGCACAAGTTTTGTGCGCATATTAGATGAGGGGTGAGGATTATCTCATGTGAGTGTCTTACCACTTTAAATATGAAGATTGATTTACATTTTCAATAACTGCATCTTATATACTTGCTAAATATTTTCCAAAGGTTTTGGTCTCCGACTTGTATAAAATATTTTCAAAAAATCTTAGGTGTCCATCCACGGGGATGCTAAAGATGATTATTCGTTCTAGGGACACGTAGATGCAGCTGATGTGGAGGCTCATAAGGTTTAAATCTGCTGCTTCATTTATTGCTATCTATATTAGGTTCTCTATTTCAGTTGTCAGTTGGGAGTTTTGCTCGTTTATTTCAGGCTTATGTATTTTTGTTTATGTTAGACAAATGATTTGGATGTACTAGATTTTTACCCAATGGTTTATTTAGGGAATTTATTTTCTTATCTTAGCTTCAGACATTATAGTGTGATCTCATTTACTATGATTATTGGGCATGGCATTATAGTGTATTGGTTAATATTGTTGTATATTAATAGAAGATAAAAATTGACACTGCTTGTTAAATTAATTAGGTTGTTAGTAATTAATCATGTTTCGATAGTGATGCTAAGAATGAGCCATATGAGACTCCCATTTTATTTTGGTAGACGGATGAACACCCATTATTTTAATAAGCGGGGGTGTCACAGTGCCATAAGAAATGATGATGCTAAATTGATTGAGGATTTTAGGACACGTGACAGGACGCTTGAAGAGAAGCTTGAGTATGTCGAGGGCAAGAGAGATTGTCTTCGTGGTTTGATGGAGCCTATAAAAAAGGATCTTCTTGTGTTTGAAGAGTCTGGGCATTCTCTCGAGTCTAGAATTTTGGAGTTAGAAAAAAATTGAGAGAGAACATAATATATTTATTTTTCCTTTATGATTACCTATGCTTCACTTAGGGGAAATTTGAAGGCCCTATATAGAGCACACCTAGGATTTTCTTTTCGTGCTTTAGCTATATAGGACTTCATCTAGTTGGACTAGAATTTTGACAAAATATTTTTGTAATTTAGGATTGCGTGTCCCATATCGACTCCAAGCTCTCTTTGTCCATAAAATGTGATCTCATTCAGTCCGCCATCTCAGAGAAAGGTAATCTTATGGCTCATAGGAATTTTAGTCACGTAGGACACGACACAACGTTGCATTTTGCATTTTTATCATACCTTTTGATAATGTTTTCTTTCGTCATAATAAAATTATTTCTTTGAGTTCAAAAATTTTAATTTGAAATTTTTTTTGTGAAAATAAGTTTGACACGAAATATTTTTTTTAATAAAAATTGCAAAATATTTTTTTGAAGTTGAAAATACATTTTGTTATTTACATGTGCGTGTGATATTTTTTATGTCATTGGTTCCTGCGTGTATATATATATTAGTATATATATATATATTAATGTATGCGTACGTTTTATATATATTATGTTTATATGAGATTTGTATATATATTATTATATATTATATATGTATGCATGCATTTATGTTAATATATATATATAGGATTGTTTTTAGGCTTTAAAGCTTTTGGCAGACTTGACCCATGCCTTTTGTTTTGCAGTATCTGTTGGCGTGTAGAATTGAACATTGCTGGACTTTTAAAGGCCTTAGCTTTATAGGACTTGCTGATTTTGATTTGACCGTATGTTATATATATATTATATATATGATGGTTATTATCCTCATATATGCGTGGCCCCTAGTACTAGATGTCTTGACTAGTGCAGGTTCTAACCTTTAGCTGTTGGCGTGTCACAGAAAATTGACACATCACAGCCTATAGTCTGTGTAGGTACTGTTGCAGCTGTCCGCACCTTGCGTTATCATACCGCCCCTATTATTTTAGAAACCGCCCTCGGGTTTTCGTTTAAAACCGGAATTGGTTTTATTTGGTTCTAAAAACGACGTCGCGTCTATTTTTTTTCAAAAATAATTTTTATTTTATAAAAACGACGACGTCGGACTAATTTTTACCGCCCACGGTATTCTGTAAAACCGAAAATGGTTTTTGGATTCTATTTTAAAACGACGACGTGGTGCTTTTATTTGCAACGGTAATATTTGATGCGTCTTTGGTACGCAGTCAGTTTTTACAGCTGGCTTTGCAATATGATTAAAACGACTGTGTTTTAATAAACGTTTTGTTTATTAGTCTGTTAGTTTGTTACAACTTGCTTTACACGTGTCTTATTTTTAATGGAACGGTGTGTGTTTCTTTCTCAGCCACAAGATCTATTGTTTATCAACGGTTCTGTGTAATTCTTTAGTAATCCGTGTGACTCTATTTTACACCTATCAGCACACACTTGTGCACTCTATAAATAGAGACTTTGTGCCTTCATTTTTTTCAACCCGAGAAAATTCGTTTTTGAGCATAAATTCTGCCAAAATTAATTCTGAGAGAGAGAGACTAAACACCAGTATTTTCAGTGAAATCTTGTGTGTATTCTTTACAAAACATTGCTGAGTCTTCAAGACTGTGGATTCAAGAATGGAAGGTTTTTAGATCTCAGAATTTCTGCATTTCCAAATCAATTGATTTTTCATTCTGAAAAATCGTTTTGTAAGTCTCTCTACCATTGTTCTTGTTTTCTTGTAATTTCAGATTTGTTATGTGCTAGATCTAAAGTGTTTATGCAAGTATTGTGCTGTTATATATTTTATAAACACTACACACACTAGAACTAGTAGTGATCTTACTTCATTTAAAACACTTTGTTTTAAATTGATTTTTCTGGAAATCTGATTTACACTAAAGAACAACTGATTCTAGGTTTAGAGATTTAAACCTAATACGAGTTGTGAACCGGAACAGAATTACCTGATACTGGATATATGACCTTGGACTAAACACATTTATACCTGATTACATGACCAAGGACTTGGACTGAGAACTTGAACATACTGGACCTAATCAAGAACCTGAACTGTTCAGACTGATTGGAACTTGAACTAAACTGGATTAAATCATTTTAATCTGAACTAGTTATAAACAGTTTGTATTATTTCTGACTGTATGCTTGATATGATTTATTTCTGTTCAGTGTAGAAATATATCTGTGTGAACTTGATTACTTGATTGTGTTGGTGATTTTCTGAAATTGTTTGCATCTCATATCACTCACATATAATCACTCACGTTGTATTCACGTAGTCACTTTATTTGTGTAATATCTGAACAAGTCTAGTGTTCGAGATTTAAAGAAAGAGAAAAGAAGTTTTTCAAAAGTGTATTCAAAGTCAAACTGATTTGATTTGAATAACACAAGACTTGCAAAGATATAGGTGAAATATATTCTGTTGCATCACACACACTTCACTAGAAAGTAAATAATAGGCACTGAGCCAACCTGCGCTTAAAGAAGTTAAAGGGGAGGCTGCGAAGTGAAGAACGCAAAAACAAGTGAGGACAAGTTAAAGAGAGAACTGAATAAGCAACCTGGTTAGAGACTTGGTCGTGTGGGATAATAGCTAGATCATTCTTCTTTAATTGTTACGTTTGTTGTTTGTAACTCGTACCTATTCTTTTATTGTTTTAGTGGAAGTAGTTTAGGTAACTCCTAGAGGAGTTCGTCGTTTTTCCCGGGGAAGGGTTTTTGCGACGTTAAATAAATACCGTGTGTTGTACATTTCTTGCATTTCACCTCATATGAAAAGGTAGGACTTAATAATTAGAAACTCGCCTAAAAATTGAATCTGTTTTGGACTTTAATTAACTTTGAAAATTGAAAATATTTTCATAAAAGTTAATCAAATTAAGTAAAAGTTTAATTTGGTCCCCCTTGGAATCATTCATATAAACTCGTAGGTTTAAGGTGTTTACTCAAACAATAGTTTACTTCCGCACATAAAGTCTTTGCGCACCGACCCGCATTGCTGGGGTAGCCTCAAGTGGTATCAGAGCTAGACTTTTAAAGATCATTTTTTAAAACTTTTGTTAAACACTTTTCACCTTGCTTTAATGGATGATTCAAGTCAACTTCTTAGGCTAGGCAATTTTAGCAGACCTCCTATTTTTGATGGCTCAAATTTTTCGTATTGGAAAATTAGGATGGTAGCATTTATTCAAGGCACACTAGGAGATGACGTGTGGGATTTAATTGAAAATGGTTATAAACACCCCACCACTCCTATAGCAGAAGGCAGCACTATCTTTAGAAAACTTAAAACCACTGAATTGAATATTGATCAGAAAAAGATAAGCAATTTCAATAATAAGGGTAAGAATGCCATTTTCATGAGTGTAAGTGAAAATGAACTTAAACGTATTTGTCACTGCACCACCAGTAAGGACGCATGGGATACATTAGTAATAGCACATGAAGGCGATGCTAGGGTAAAAAGATGTAAAACTCAAATGCTTATCCAACAGTACAATATGCTTGTTATGAAAGATAACGAACCATTTGACGATTTCTATATGCGTTTGACTGATATTATTACCCTGTTGCGTGCTAATGATGTTGAGTATACTGATCAAGAAGTATGTGCTAAGATTTTGAGATCCCTTGCCCCTAGATTTGATCATAAACGTTATATCATTGAAGAAATGGATGATCCTTCTCTTACGCCTGAATTGCTCAGTTCTAAATTGAGAACTATGGAACTTGAAACAGCTTTTAGAAAGACTCTTACCTCTTATGCTAAGAATGATCTGACCAGTTCTTCTAAAGTTGCATTTAAAACTGCCTGTCCTAATAAATACAAACATGAGGTAGTTAGGCAACTATCTGAGTCTGATAATGAATCTGATGTTGAGTCGGATGACATTGATAAGATTGACAATCAACTTGCACTTATGTCTTCTCAATTTAAGAAACTCTTGAAGCATAGAAACTCTATTGCTAAAAGACGTATGCAAGAGAATAATCAATCTCGTCAGGCCAATCGACCCCATAATAGAAATTCTAAAGTAAAGGCGGATCATGATAGTTCTACTAGTAAGATTGATAAATCGAAAATGGCTTGTCATAATTGTGGTAAACTTGGACATTTTATTGCTGAATGTAGATCCAAACCACAGTCAAAGTATCCTAAAAAGTTCAAGGCAAACATTACAAAAACTTGGGATGATTCCTCTGATTCTGAATCAGAAGAAGACCAAGCTGAAACTGAATCAAATTACCTTGCGTTTTTAGGAGAAGTTTATGACTGTTGTGGAGATGTATATCTTGCTGGAATGTCTGATTCTGAAGATAATTCTGATTCTGATGAAGTGTTTGATTTAATTGCTGCTGCTAAGTCTTTACTAGCTAGTCAACCATCTATGCTAGAAATAACTGCTCCGTTTGATGCTAAACGTGCCTTTAATGATGCTGAATTTGATGTTAGCAACAATTCACACACGGACACTAATGAGCATGATAATAGGGTTGCTTATGATGATTATGCTGAACTGTATGTGAGAACATTGCAAAATAGGCAAGATTTATCTAATCTGGTTAAATTGCTTAGTGAATCACTAGAGAATCAGTATAAGATAACTCAACAAAATTCCGTGGAAATGTGCAATGTCAAAATTGATTTTGAAAAACAGTCACTTGAATTTAAAATTCAGATTACGACTCTAAATGAAAATCTGACTTCTTTAGAAGACAAATATAATGCTGCACTTTTGCAAGTTGAGAAGTCTAAAGAAGTTTGTGAAACTGCCTTTAAAATGTGTCGTAGTCGTGACATAAAATTCTTTGACCTTGAAGAGTTGATTGCTGTCCAACGTTATCATGGTGATACAAGAGGGTTTGGTTATGATGGTCCTATTACGAAAATAAATGATTTTTCCAAACCAGTCCTCTTTGTTAAAGCCAAGGAAGAAATGGCTCTTCTGTTGGAAAGCAAGTCAAATGAAAAGGCCAAAGGAAAACAAGTTTTAATCGAAAATGATTTTGAAAGTGACATTGATTACTTCATTGAAAATTTTGTTGAAACATCTTCTTCTAGATACTGTCCCCCTGCTAAGAGACCTTCTAGACATGTTAACTCCAATTGTGGTGAGAAATTTGAAACTTGCTTTGTTAGAAAACAGTGTATTTCTGGCATTCCTACAACTAATAAATTCTGCACTATTTGTGATGTTTTTGGACACCAAAACTTTGAGTGCCCATGGTTTCAAAATAAAAATGATAATTTTTACTTTAACCCAAAAAGTGGGAGATTAGGTTGTAAAACCTCAAATCGCAATGGATCATTTCACTACTTTAGTAAGCCTAGAACTTGGACTAATCACAAATCTCGACCATTTGGTAAATCCTTTCTCAGATCCAAAATTATTGCACAAAACAAATTGGTGCCTATTTGGATCAGATCTGATGATCTAAGACCCCAACTCAAACATTCGAATTTAAAATCTTTTGTAGTCTTAACAGCCCTACGCTGTGAGATGCATAGTGCTGGTTGGTACTTAGACAGCGGATGCTCGCGTCATATGACGGGTGATGTTACCAAACTTAAGGATGTTGTTCATTATAAAGGTGGCAACGTGACCTTTGGAGATGGTAAGACCTCCCAAGTCATTGGCAAAGGTACTCTTAATGAAGAAGGTTTACCCAATGTTAATGATGTGTTATTAGTTCAAGGAATGAGAGCTAATTTACTTTCTATCAGTCAGTTTTGTGATAATGGTTGCCAAGTTAAATTTTCCAAAACCTCCTGTGATGTTTTGACTAATATGGGAGAAAATTACATAAAAGGCAATCGTACCACGGATAACTGTTACAAAGCTTCTGGCTCCTTGTCTTGTAATGTTACTCTTCTAGATGATGCTGACCTATGGCACAATAGGTTGGGGCACATCAGTTTTGATACCTTAAATCGGTTATCATCACAAGACATTGTTAGAGGTCTACCTAAAATAAAGAAATGCCCCTATGCTGTTTGTGGTCCATGTCAAGTGGGTAAGATCACCAAATCTCCTCACAAAAAGGTTAAAGACATCAACACCACGGCACCTCTTGAACTTCTACACATGGATTTAATGGGTCCAACTAGGACTGTTAGTTTAAATGGAAATTCTTATATCCTAGTTATTGTGGATGATTTTTCTCGATTTACTTGGGTTGCTTTCATGAAAGCTAAGTCAGAAACATTTAACAATTTCTTGAAAATTCTGACTCGGATAGAAAATGAGAAAGACACCCAGGTAACTCGAATTCGAAGTGATAGAGGTGGTGAGTTTAAAGAAACTGGTATCATTGAGTATTGTGAGGCTAATGGTTATTCTCATGAGTTTAGTGCTCCAAAAACTCCTCAACAAAATGGAGTTGTTGAAAGGAAAAACAGAGTTGTACAAGAAATGGCTAGAGTCCTTATCCATGCTAAAAATTTACCTCTATACTTTTGGGAAGAAGCTTGTCTTACTGCTGTTCATATTATCAATCGTGTATATCTTAGGAAGAATACCAAAATGACCCCTTACGAATTTTGGTTCAACAAAAAGCCAAATCTGAAATATTTTCGTACTTTTGGCTCCATCTGTTATGTGTGCAATGATCGTGATAATCTTTCAAAATTTGAAGCCAAAGGCGATAAATCCATTTTTCTTGGCTATTCTCAGAATAGTAGAGCTTTAAGAGTTTTCAACTTAAGAACCAAATCCATTGTAGAGTCTATTAATGTTGTTGTAATTGATAGCACTATTGAACCTGTTAGTAAAGATCCACCTGTAGAAACTGATTTGGATATAAATATTTTAAATGACTCAGTTTTGACAGAAGATGAATCTTTACCAGCACAAACCCTTGCCGTGCCTAACTGGGTTTCAAAAGATCATCCCTCCGCTGAAGTTGTTGGTGATATTCGTGCGCCCGTAAGAACTAGAAATCAATTACGTCAAGTAGCTCATATGGCTGCTTTTGTATCCCTCGTGGAACCAAAATCAGTAAATGAGGCACTTAATGATTCATATTGGATTGATGCGATGCAAGAGGAGCTAGCTCAATTTACGGATCATGACGTATGGTATTTAGTTCCAAGGCCCAAGGATATCAAAGTAATCGGTACTAAATGGATTTTCAAAAACAAGACCGATGAAAAAGGGATAATCATTCGAAATAAGGCTAGATTTGTAGCACAGGGTTATTCTCAAATAGAAGGAATAGACTGTGACGAGACGTTTGCCCCGGTTACCCGTCTTGAATCAGTGAGATTGCTTCTAGCTGTTGCTTGTCACTTACAATTTAAACTTTTTCAAATGGACGTAAAATCTGCTTTTCTTAATGGTATTCTTTCCGAAGAAGTATATGTTGAGCAGCCCAAAGGTTTTCAAGATCCCAAACTCCCTAATCATGTTTATAGACTTAAGAAAGCTTTATATGGTTTAAAACAGGCCCCTCGTGCTTGGTATGAACGTTTGACTGCTTTTCTATCCTCACATGGGTTTGTTAGAGGCGGTGTTGACCAAACTCTTTTTGTTAAGAAATCTAATAAAAATGACATTTTGATTGCTCAAATTTATGTAGATGACATCATTTTTGGGTCTACCTCACCAAATGAAGTTAAACAGTTTTCAAAAGACATGAGCAGTGAATTTAAGATGTCACTTATGGGGGAGCTACAGTATTTTCTAGGACTTCAAATAAGACAGCAAAGTGATGGCCTCTTTATTTCACAATCCAAATATGCTAAGGATTTACTTGTTAAATTTGGACTTGAAAATGCTAAAATTTCTTCTACACCTATGGCTCTAAAAACTAAATTATCCAAATCCGATAGTGGCCCAGATGTAGATCCCACATTATACCGTAGCATAATTGGTAGTTTATTATACTTAACTGCTTCTAGACCTGATATTCAGTACGCTGTTTGTATCTGTGCGCGATTTCAATCCAGTCCGAAAGAGTCTCACCTCACTTGTGCTAAAAATATTTTAAAATATGTTAAAGGCACAATTGAGTTTGGACTTTGGTATACCAATGACTCTTCTTGTGAGATAATTGGATACTCGGATGCGGATTGGGGTGGGAGCACAGATGATTGTCGTTCCACCTCGGGTGGTTGCTATTATTTAGGACAGAATCTCGTTGGATGGTCTAGTAAAAAGCAAACTAGTGTAACTTTATCAACTGCTGAATCTGAATATGTTGCTGCTGGTGCATGTTGTGCTCAACTTATTTGGATTAAACAAATGCTATCAAATTATGGTATTATTCAGTCCAAAGTACACCTTTATTGTGATAATGAAAGTGCCATTTGTATTGCCAAAAATCCTGTCCAGCATAGTAGGACAAAGCACATTAACATAAGACATCATTTTATTAGAGAGTTGGTTGAAGCAAAAGAACTTGTAATCGAACATATTCCTACTGAAAATCAACTAGCTGATCTGTTCACTAAACCGTTAGATAAATCCCGGTTTGAGAAATTGCGTCATATGATTGGAATGACTGTACTCGACAATTAGTTGTGTTTAATCTGCTTTCTGTATACTAGATCTCCGAGGTTTTAGGATAAAGGTATCTACTAATAACCGGTATCTCTTAAAGCCATGTGTAATGTAGGAGACGCTTATTTTGCAGATTATTAACACTTATTTTTTTTCTTTTCCATTGTCTAATTTAGACAAAATGGGGGAGAATTGAGTACATGTTTTAGTCATTTGTTGTTGTTTTTCATACATTACCTGTCTTATAAGTTCCTGCACATTTTATTCTGTCATATTAATATTTTGGTAGAGCATATGCTACTAACTTGATTTCTTGGCAGATTGTGTATTTATGTTTTGCAGGTTTTCGTAACCGTGCATCCGATTGAGTTGTGTCTTTTTCTTTTCTAGGATGGGTGGGTAGTTAGATACTCTTTTGTATAGGACATATTAGGATTTATTTTTCCTTAGTATATCATTTGATGTACTCAAGGGTTTTGTCAAAATTAGTCCAATGGGGGAGTTTGAAGGCCCTATATAGAGCACACCTAGGATTTTCTTTTCGTGCTTTAGCTATATAGGACTTCATCTAGTTGGACTAGAATTTTGACAAAATATTTTTGTAATTTAGGATTGCGTGTCCCATATCGACTCCAAGCTCTCTTTGTCCATAAAATGTGATCTCATTCAGTCCGCCATCTCAGAGAAAGGTAATCTTATGGCTCATAGGAATTTTAGTCACGTAGGACACGACACAACGTTGCATTTTGCATTTTTATCATACCTTTTGATAATGTTTTCTTTCGTCATAATAAAATTATTTCTTTGAGTTCAAAAATTTTAATTTGAAATTTTTTTTGTGAAAATAAGTTTGACACGAAATATTTTTTTTAATAAAAATTGCAAAATATTTTTTTGAAGTTGAAAATACATTTTGTTATTTACATGTGCGTGTGATATTTTTTATGTCATTGGTTCCTGCGTGTATATATATATTAGTATATATATATATATTAATGTATGCGTACGTTTTATATATATTATGTTTATATGAGATTTGTATATATATTATTATATATTATATATGTATGCATGCATTTATGTTAATATATATATATAGGATTGTTTTTAGGCTTTAAAGCTTTTGGCAGACTTGACCCATGCCTTTTGTTTTGCAGTATCTGTTGGCGTGTAGAATTGAACATTGCTGGACTTTTAAAGGCCTTAGCTTTATAGGACTTGCTGATTTTGATTTGACCGTATGTTATATATATATTATATATATGATGGTTATTATCCTCATATATGCGTGGCCCCTAGTACTAGATGTCTTGACTAGTGCAGGTTCTAACCTTTAGCTGTTGGCGTGTCACAGAAAATTGACACATCACAGCCTATAGTCTGTGTAGGTACTGTTGCAGCTGTCCGCACCTTGCGTTATCATACCGCCCCTATTATTTTAGAAACCGCCCTCGGGTTTTCGTTTAAAACCGGAATTGGTTTTATTTGGTTCTAAAAACGACGTCGCGTCTATTTTTTTTCAAAAATAATTTTTATTTTATAAAAACGACGACGTCGGACTAATTTTTACCGCCCACGGTATTCTGTAAAACCGAAAATGGTTTTTGGATTCTATTTTAAAACGACGACGTGGTGCTTTTATTTGCAACGGTAATATTTGATGCGTCTTTGGTACGCAGTCAGTTTTTACAGCTGGCTTTGCAATATGATTAAAACGACTGTGTTTTAATAAACGTTTTGTTTATTAGTCTGTTAGTTTGTTACAACTTGCTTTACACGTGTCTTATTTTTAATGGAACGGTGTGTGTTTCTTTCTCAGCCACAAGATCTATTGTTTATCAACGGTTCTGTGTAATTCTTTAGTAATCCGTGTGACTCTATTTTACACCTATCAGCACACACTTGTGCACTCTATAAATAGAGACTTTGTGCCTTCATTTTTTTCAACCCGAGAAAATTCGTTTTTGAGCATAAATTCTGCCAAAATTAATTCTGAGAGAGAGAGACTAAACACCAGTATTTTCAGTGAAATCTTGTGTGTATTCTTTACAAAACATTGCTGAGTCTTCAAGACTGTGGATTCAAGAATGGAAGGTTTTTAGATCTCAGAATTTCTGCATTTCCAAATCAATTGATTTTTCATTCTGAAAAATCGTTTTGTAAGTCTCTCTACCATTGTTCTTGTTTTCTTGTAATTTCAGATTTGTTATGTGCTAGATCTAAAGTGTTTATGCAAGTATTGTGCTGTTATATATTTTATAAACACTACACACACTAGAACTAGTAGTGATCTTACTTCATTTAAAACACTTTGTTTTAAATTGATTTTTCTGGAAATCTGATTTACACTAAAGAACAACTGATTCTAGGTTTAGAGATTTAAACCTAATACGAGTTGTGAACCGGAACAGAATTACCTGATACTGGATATATGACCTTGGACTAAACACATTTATACCTGATTACATGACCAAGGACTTGGACTGAGAACTTGAACATACTGGACCTAATCAAGAACCTGAACTGTTCAGACTGATTGGAACTTGAACTAAACTGGATTAAATCATTTTAATCTGAACTAGTTATAAACAGTTTGTATTATTTCTGACTGTATGCTTGATATGATTTATTTCTGTTCAGTGTAGAAATATATCTGTGTGAACTTGATTACTTGATTGTGTTGGTGATTTTCTGAAATTGTTTGCATCTCATATCACTCACATATAATCACTCACGTTGTATTCACGTAGTCACTTTATTTGTGTAATATCTGAACAAGTCTAGTGTTCGAGATTTAAAGAAAGAGAAAAGAAGTTTTTCAAAAGTGTATTCAAAGTCAAACTGATTTGATTTGAATAACACAAGACTTGCAAAGATATAGGTGAAATATATTCTGTTGCATCACACACACTTCACTAGAAAGTAAATAATAGGCACTGAGCCAACCTGCGCTTAAAGAAGTTAAAGGGGAGGCTGCGAAGTGAAGAACGCAAAAACAAGTGAGGACAAGTTAAAGAGAGAACTGAATAAGCAACCTGGTTAGAGACTTGGTCGTGTGGGATAATAGCTAGATCATTCTTCTTTAATTGTTACGTTTGTTGTTTGTAACTCGTACCTATTCTTTTATTGTTTTAGTGGAAGTAGTTTAGGTAACTCCTAGAGGAGTTCGTCGTTTTTCCCGGGGAAGGGTTTTTGCGACGTTAAATAAATACCGTGTGTTGTACATTTCTTGCATTTCACCTCATATGAAAAGGTAGGACTTAATAATTAGAAACTCGCCTAAAAATTGAATCTGTTTTGGACTTTAATTAACTTTGAAAATTGAAAATATTTTCATAAAAGTTAATCAAATTAAGTAAAAGTTTAATTTGGTCCCCCTTGGAATCATTCATATAAACTCGTAGGTTTAAGGTGTTTACTCAAACAATAGTTTACTTCCGCACATAAAGTCTTTGCACACCGACCCGCATTGCTGGGGTAGCCTCAAGATTCAATTTTATTGGGGAGAAATGTTTTATTATTGTTCCCTTTATTCTTTGTTTATTCTTGAACAAAAAGGTGGAGAAATGATATTTGTCTCTTTTCATGCGGGGGAGATCTTTACTTTAGGGGGAGACGTCCTTTCTTAGGCAGAGATGGTTAAATAAAGGGGAGGGTTTTTCATATGCAATTTATATATTGTTATATTTTCTTTACAATTAAAGGTGTGTTTAAGTGTGCACGTTAGCAGCGATACAACAAAGGTTTACAAAATAGAAAAGCTACTCATGTTTGTTTCAGTCAAGCATCTTTAACCTTTTTCCTTTTGGGGTTAGGAATTCATTATTAGGGAGCTTGACGAGCCAATAGTTTTTTATTTTGAGTTTTGTCCCAGAATAGTCAAAGGGGGAGATTTGTAAGGACAAATTTTTGAATCGAGTCAATTTGTATGTATTGGCTTTATTCTGTATTTGGACAAAACTTATTAGGGTCATAGTTTAGGACTTGAGTTGTGTCTCCTTCAAGCATATGACATGTAACTAAATACCCCGCGACAAAGTTAAAGCACCATCGAGGATACATTAGGTTAAGTGCCAAATTTTCATCTTCAACATTCAAGGGATCTCAATCAAAGTACAAATACATACTTATATATGATCCCTAAATATGTTTGGGTGTTCTTTTATAAAATGTTTATGATGCATTTTTCGTAAAATAGTTTTTTGTTTAAGTCATTTAAATGAGTTTCATATGTTCGGTTGAACGAGTTTATTATTTCATTCTAAAGAGATATATGGTTTCGTTGAAAGGAGCTTCAAACTAACTTCAAATGAGGTTTCACTATTTATAAAGAAAATATCATTAGAAGACCATTTGACACTCATTCAAATGAGTTTGCTATTGTCATTCGAACGAGGATCTGTTTGGTTTAAACGATAATATATACTTTCTTCAAACAAACCATATATTTTTGTTCGGGCGAGTTTCCTAAAAAATGTACCTCTTTGAAAAACATATTTCCTATTAATACTCAGGTCTAGAGACAGTTTTCAAAGAGGTTTTTTTTCTAAATGACTTTCCAAGTCATATCTTGTGCCTCCC
Source organism: Sambucus nigra (assembly GCA_949130495.1). NCBI lineage: Eukaryota > Viridiplantae > Streptophyta > Magnoliopsida > Dipsacales > Adoxaceae > Sambucus > Sambucus nigra. The sequence continues at coordinate 649,683,939 of OX422213.1, forward strand.
AAACCCTACCCAAGTTTGAAATCCAAGAATCCAACATCTATTAAGATTTCTTATGTATTGAACTATACTAGTTTGCTTTTCGTACTATAGTTTTTTCGTGAATTAAAGACCATGTTTATGTTGAGCAGTGAGTTAACTGGTCACAAGATAAGTAAAATCAGTGGGAGACCGAGATGTGGGATCACCCCTGAGTTGTGTGGCCATTAGAAGGCGTCCAACATTGGATGTGAAGAAAGTAACAATGGACGAAGAAGCGCGTCAAGGCTGGAAGGCATTAAGTCTTTGAGGAAGTCTAATTTGTCCTTGTAACTAGACCTGTATCATAGTAGACTTATGTGGCTGGGTCCTCTGAGATTTTTTCCATTGTGAATTTTCCTCGTACATTATTGTGTTGTGGTTTACTTATTTTATTCATGCCTTTACTCACCTAGATGCATGCTTAGGTTAAGACGAAAATTGTTAAAACTGTTTAACACAACACTTGTGGTTTTATTCAATGAAAAGTTTTTTAAAATTATGAAATTAAAGAATTGGCGGTGTTTGACCACAAACGCTAAGGAACTAGAGCTTTTTCAAAGTGGTATCAGAATGGGTTATACTAATTTGTTGTGTTAGATACAAATTTTTTGCTTGTTTATGGTTGAAATGGAGTTTAATCGAGAAGGTAGTTCCATCATCCGACCTTCATTATTTGATGGGCCAAAGTATCCCCATTTGAAGGTGCGGATGCAATTTTTCATTAAATCGATCGACGAGAATGTTTAGGACTCGGTTGAGTATGAGTGGACTCCTCCCACCGAAGAAAGTGCTCCTAAAGCGTATGACTCTTGGACAATGACTAAAAAGAATTCCATAACTTTTAATTCCATGGGTCTGAATGCTATTTTTGTGCTATGATCACTGAAGATTGTGTTATGACTTGCGAGAACACGAAGGATGCTTGGGATATTTTATGATCCCCGCACGAGGTAACATATATTGTTAGGGTTTTCAAGTTGGAAAATATGATGACTAAGTTTAAAATGATTAAGATGTTAGAGAAAGAGTCTTCTGGTTATTTTTATGCCAAGTTATTGAATATTGTCAATTTCTCTTTCAACTTAGGAGAGTCAATCCCCGAGTCTAGAGTGGTGCATAAAATCTTATAGTCATTGCCTGGAAGATTCAATGCCAAAGTCATGGTCCTAGATTCCCTAGTTGGTGTCGAATCTATGAGATTCCAAGAACTTGTAGGTGGCCTCCAAACATATGAAATCCCTCCGAAAAAATAAAGGTATTTCCACAAAATCCTAAAAAGAGGATGTATCAAATTATGATAGTGACGATGATCTTGATTCTGAAAAGATTGCAAGGTTTACTAGTAAGTTCAAGAAGTTTCTTAAGCTTAGAGATGAGGAGAGTTTTGAAAAGAAACCTAATAACTTTATTGACCTTGACATGAAAATTAGGATGGTTTTAAGAAGGTCAATGACCAGGAGAAGTGATTTGAATGCTAAGGTTTAAGGCATTATTCTCATGAGTGTCCTACTAGACTAAGGAAGGAAGGAAAGAAATCAAAGGTATGTAATACCAGCCTTAGTGATAGTGAGTTGGAAGAGGAAGTTAATTCCCCCCATTGATTGAAACTATGTTGTGTTCATGGATAGTCAAGTGGGCTTAAATAAAGTGTCTTACCATAGTGAAGATAATCATGAGCATAACGGTTCCTAGGTCCATTCTTTAGGTTCCCAAGCTAGGGAGGAGAGGAAAGATGATGAATAAGAAGAAGATGAGGAGGATGATAATCAGCTTCGAGTGGCCTTTTGGGAGTTATACATGGAGTCGTTAAATTTGAAAAGGCCAACTAACATTTAGAGGCTAAAATAAGAGAACATGTTATAGGAAATGAAGTTACTAAATTGATTAAGGATCTTAGGTCACGTCAGAGGACTTTTAAAGAGAAGCTCGAATATGTTGAGTGAGAGATAGATAGCCTTCGTGGTTTGATGGAGCTTTCAAAAAAGGATCTTTTTACATTTAAAAATTCTAGGCATTTTCTCGAGTCTAGGATTGTGGAGTTAGAAAAAATCGAGAGACACGAGTAATGTCAAATTTTATTTGGAGTATAGTTTGGAGATGTCGGATAAAATATTAGGCACTAATCGACTCGGAGATGATAAGTGTGGGATTGGCTTTATTGATAATAATACTTTTGTTGCTAAAGCCAAGACCATGCTTTTGAGAGAGACAACCAAAGCTAGGAGTGTTAGAAAAGGTTAACCTAAAGGTAACATTCCTCGTGTCTACACTTTCACACATTGTGGTAGGAAATGTTGTTGGAACAAGAGGCCCCCAATTTTTAAGATCTTATTACAAAAATATAATTTAATCTCCCATTATAGATGTGGAAGCGGGAGATGGTTCAACACAGAGCAACCAATTTTAATTTATCTCAAATTAAAATTAAACAATGTGAAATTAGATTAAATCCACACATATTTTAATTTCACTTAAACCAAATTAGTTTAACTCAAGTCCTAGAGATTTTCCTAACAATATTAATTCATTTTTGCAAATTAGGCCAAACCAAATTTTATCAAATTAAAGTAAATGACTTGAACTAAATTAATTTAAACATAACCCAAATAAATTTAAGCACCAAATTATATAAGTAGTGATTTAAACCGATTTTATCTTTTAACCTAAGCATGCGTTCTAGGTGAATTATGCAAAAGATAAAATAAACAAATAAATCACTACGCCGTGATGTACGAGGAAAAACGCATAATGGGAAAAAACCTCGGACGACCCTAGCCTCAAACCCACTAAGTACAATTTTACAAATACAAGACAGTAAGACTTACAACACTCGACTTGACTCCGTCCAAGACCCGACGCTCCTTATTGTACACACCTCTGCCTAGCGAATAACCACGTAACTCCATCGCGGTCTCAAAATCCACTGATGGGACTTTTAGGAACACCGTCAACCACATATGGTGCCTTTCACCATGTGAGAATGCCGTAGAAAAATAATGAACTTTTTTACGGTAGAGATGAATTCGGTGCCAAACAAACTCTCCAAGAAAGATGTATATATATATATAGATAGAAACTTGAATTAAAACAAACAATTAGGTGTAAACTTGGTTTTGTTCTTTGAATAAATCAATTTGAATAACAAACACCAAGGGAACTTTTTATGAAATAATTAAGCTCATAAAACCTCTCTAGGAGATGGAAAAAGTTCTTGGAAAAATTTTAGTCTCGAGGTCATTAAATTCTGTGAAAGAGAAGTGGGACAAAATAGTGGAAAAGTGCCAAAAAATTGCCAAAAACTATTCCTGCCGAAATCTTGTTCGAACGATATTTTCGTTCGAACGAAATTTCATTCGAATGAACTATCTAACGAAATTTCAGTGGAAAGTCATTGGCAAAACTCGTTCGAACGACATTCTCGTTTGAACAAAAAACTCGTTCGAACGAAAATTTCGAACGAAAATTTCGAACGAAAAAACAGAATGCTTAAAAATTCCATTTTTAGCCCAGAAACTTTATTTTAAAGTTTTAAAGAAACCTTCTGAAAATAAACCTTAGTTTAAAATAAAAGTACACCCAATATAAACTTATTCCAAGTCTCCCTATATAGATATAGAAATGCGTTCATACCTTTGGAGACTATGGAATATGATGTTGATGACGTAGAAGCATAGCACTTGAAACTCGATAATAATGAAGCTTTATAAGTCTTGGCCGCTACATCTTCAACTCTTGTATGTCATAGGCTTGAAGGATGGTCAAGTATTCTATCCTATCACTCAAACGTTTTTGTCCAGAATTGAGCAAAAACAACAAGGGACTCAATTGGAAATTTGTGTCCTTACAAATCTCCCCCTTTGGCTATTTCGGGACAAAAACCAAACAAAAATCCTAAAGGGACGTCAAGCTCTACTAGACTCAAAAACATCTCACCCAAAATAAAGAGTACAATGCTTGACTCGAATACGACTTTAGAATTAAACACTTTAACTTTAATGCCGCTTTACAATACCTGCACACTTAAGCAACACATTAAACGCATAGGGAATATTAAAATATTAAATGGAATTTAAATAAAAATTCCCCCTTAATTCATTCTCCCATTTATCAACTATGATCAACCTAAGAAGGTAGCACTCTCCCCCTAAGTTAAATCTCCCAAACTAAGATACGATTATAATAGGATTAGATACCATTTCTCCCCCTATCATTCTCCCCCTTTTTGTTCAGGAATAGACAAAAGCTAAATAATAAAAAAAATTAACTTATTTCCCCCAATTAAAGCATATATACACCCTAAACTAAACAAGGGATAAATAGAATGAGATAACAAGCTAAACATGTAATTGTGTATAAAGTTATGAGAGCATTAAAGCACATGGGAAACTAAAATTCAACTAATTTAAATAAAGATATGAATATCAACTATGATGCAATAGCAAAAGATATCAGTTGATTGTAGTAATCTAAGCATGTGATATCGAAACAAAATTCGCAACAAGATAGATACCAAAAATGAATTAAAGGCATAAATGAACTAGCTAATAATGGCAAAGACTAAAAAAAACAAAATATCATATATATGTATACACAATAGATTCAAACTGAGCATAAGTACACACATATAGATATAAACACCAAAATGACACAAAACTAAATAACATAAGTTTTTCCACACTCTTATAGCATAAACGTGTCATATGAAAACGGAAGTGAAGGGGTGTGAACAAGATACCAATGAATTAAAACCCAATCACTTAAACGTGTTCACGTAGTTCGCATTTGATTGCAAAACTTTATCAACTAGAATTTAGCCTTTATGTGACAGGATAAAGTGAACTAATGAACAAACAAACACAATGCATACAAGCCTAGCATGTTGATGATTCTACTAACCAATAGAGCCATGACAATGAAAGGACAACTAGGATAAATGGACATTGTGCAAACTGTTTATATATCATCCAAACTCCCTCAATAAGAATATATATTATTCTTTTGAATGAATAAATCAACTAAACAAATTAAGCATTAGAAAATTATTTTTCTTTTAATGCCATATTTTATTTTAGGCCTTTGGACCACGTATTTCTTTTAGGTCCATACCAAACGGTGGCTTACTCGCAAAGGATAATATTTTTCCTTTCAGGGCCATTCCCCGTGCACATTTATACATATTATTTTTATATCTCACAAATCTCACGTGCAACGGATTTTGATATGCACTAGTCCTCCTACGTCATAGTATGTAGATGACTAGATTGATAGGAGAACACCTCACAAAGCTCAAATATAACATGTGACGTTAAGGTTCAAAAAGCTCGTGCATGTGTGTAAAGGCATATAAAAGTGAATCCATTAAGCAAGTCAAACTTAAGCTACTCCATGTAAGCATGATAAAGAACATGTTAAGGATTAAAATTCTAACCAAAAGTTCTAGTTACATGGAAGCGAAATGAGGATTCAAACACAAACATATGCCACAAAATGTGTGTAAAACCAAAATACACACAAAATAAAATCTTTTTGAGTTTTTCAAATTTTTAACCAAAAATAAAAATATTTACTCAAAAGACACACAAAAATCATTTTTATTTTCCATTATGCATAAATTACGAGAAGGGTGAAACTCAAATGATAAACAAAAATCTTTTGGTATTTAATATTTAATGCAAATCAAAAGAAATAAAATAGAAAAGATAGACAAGTCATGATTTCTAGCATGAGATATGAAGTAAATCAATGACTAGAAAATGATTAAACATGCATACACCTAGCAATGATATATAATATGGAGCACAAAAAGCTAGAGTATGCAAACAAAACTAACACATTCAGTCTTTAAATTTAGCAAGGAAGGTTTCATGTGAAAGAAAATGAGAATCAACAAATCTAATATCTAATGGGTCTAAAAATGATTTTCAAACCCATATAGGTGTATATTTAAAATGATGGGATTTGGAAACTAATGAAATGCTAGACATTGACTTCCTAGGACTTCTTTTAAGATCAAAATAAAATGACCTAAGGTCACATTTCCTACCATAATGTAAGCATGTGAAAACACGAGTAATGATACCTAAGGTGTGACCTTTTATAAAGTTCTTGGATAAAGTTGACCCTCTAAAACAAATAATGGTCTTAGCTTTAGCAATGGAAATATTTGAACCAGATGAGCTAGAACCATTACAACTACTACTCGAGTCTTGTAAGTTATTTTTCATTTTTAAAATTTTGGACTCAAGTAATAAGTTAGACTCCTCAATTTTTCGGGAATCCTTCTTTACATTTTCTATAACTCCTAGAAGGTTATCACGCTCACCCTCAATGTGAGCAAACTTGTCCCTAAGAGTCTTTTCTCAACAATCACTCTATTTCTTTGACTTTTCTAAAATATTAAAATTATAATTTATGTCCATGATCTTTTCATGAAAATATCTTTTTGAGATAGCGAGGTTTTTAAAAATTCAACTTTAGCTTTAAAACAAGAATTTTTATTTTCTAGAAATTTAATTCTTTTTGTAAATCTCAAATTTAATTCTCTTAATTTTTCATTACATTATTAATCCCATTAAATTCCTCTCGAATAGCAAAAACTTCATTATCATTAGAAAAGGACAAATTATCATTAAGACGACCCATCGAGAGATACAAAAAAATGAGAGTGAGTAAAAAAATGAACCACCTAAATATACAAGGAGCACAAAAATTGTAAAAGCCAAAAATCGAATCTTTGACGCGATAAATTAGCCCTCCGGCACTGATACCACTTGTTGGAACTAGGCCTGTCAATGGGTCGGGTCTGGACCCGGACCCGACCAGAACCCGATCAGTATAATAGGGTTTCAGCATATTTTTTTGGATCCGAGACCCGAAGACCCGAATACCCGAAGACCCGTTTATTAAACGGGTAGGGTCTGGATCTTATACAAGACCCGGACCCGAAGACCCGACCCGAATTGTACATTATTATTTTGTATATATATATACATATATACTATAAATTTATATATATTTATAACTATATCTTATCAATATAACATGTAAGTATTATATATAAAAATATATATTTATGTATATAATAAATATAAGTAATATATGTTTTATTTATACTAATAATATTCTACAATACATTACAAAATATTTTAATTTAAGATTAAATAATAAAGAAGGGAGATAAAATAAAATAAATATAAAATAAATGTACATATTTGATCAGACCCGGACCCGAACCCGAGACTCGAAGTCCCGAACGGTATAGATGAAGACCCGGATCCGGGTCTGGATCCAATATTGTAGACCCGATGAAGACCCGGACCCGAACCCGGTGAAGACCCGATTACACGGATTTGGATCTCCCTAAACCCGACCCGTCTCCGACCCGTTGACAGGTCTTGTAGGAACACGAGGCCCCCAATTTTTAAGATCTTATTACAAAAATACAATTTAATATCCTATTATAGATGCGGAAGCGGGAGATGGTTCAACACAAAGCAACCAATTTTAATTTATCTCAAATTAAAATTAAACGACGTGAAATTAGATTAAATTCACACATATTTTAATTTCACTTAAACCAAATTAGTTTAACTCAAGTCCTAGAGATTTGTCTAACAATAGTAATTCATTTTTCCAAATTAGGCCTAACCAAATTTTATCAAATTAAAGTAAATGACTTGAACTAAATTAATTTAAACATAACCCAAATAAATTTAAGCACCAAATTATGTAAGTAGTGATTTAAACCGATTTTATCTTTTTACCTGAGCATGCGTACTAGGTGAATTATGCAAAAGATAAAATAAACAAATAAATCACTACGCCATGATGTACGAGGAAAAACCCATAACGAGAAAAAATCTCGGACGGCCCTAGCCTCAAATTCACTAAGTACAGTTCTACAAATACAAGACAGTAAGATTTACAACACTCCAATTGACTCCGTCCAAGCCCCGATGCTCCTTCTTGTACACACCTCTGCCTAGGGAATAACCACGGAACTCCACCGCGGTCTCGAAATCCACTGATCGGACTTTTAGGAACACCGTCAACCACACATGGTGCCTTTCACCATGTGAGAATGTCGTATAAAAACAATGAACTTCTTCGTTGTGGGATGTAGAAGCAAACCCAAACTCTCTTTTACGGTATAGATGAATTCGTTGCCAAACAAACTCTCTAAGAAAGATGTATATATAGAGAGATAGAAACTTGGATTAAAACAAACAATTGGGTGTAAACTTGGTTTTGTCCTTTGAATAAATCAATTTGAATAACAAACACCAAGGGAACTTCTTATGAAACAATTAAGCCCACAAAACCTCTTTAGGAGATGGCAAAAGTTCTTGGAAAAATTCTAGTCTCGAAGTCATTAAATTCTGTGAAAGAGAAGTGGGACAAAGTAGTGGGAAACTGCCAAAAATAGTTCCCACCGAAATCTCGTTCGAATGACATTTTCGTTCGAACGACAATTCATTCGAACGAACTATCTAATGATGTTCCAGTGGAAAGTCGCTGGCAAAACTCGTTCGAACAAAAAACTCGTTCGAACGACAATTTTTAACGAAAAACCAGAAAGCTTAAAAATTTCATTTTTAGCCCAAAAACTTAATTTTAAAGTTTTAAAGAAACCTTCTGAAAATAAACCTTAGTTTAAAATAAAAGTACACCCAATATAATCTTATTTCAAGTCTCCCTATATAGATATAGAAATGCATTCATACCTTTGGAGACTATGGAATATGATGTTGATGACGTAGAAACATGGCACTTGAAACTCGACAATGATGAAGCTTTATAAGTCTTGGCCGCTACGTCTTCAACTCTTGTATGTAATAGGCTTGAAGGATAGTCAAGTATTCTATCCTATCACTCAAACATTTTTCTCCGAAATTGAGCCAAAACAGCAAGGGACTTAATTGGAAATTTGTGTCCTTACAAATCTCCCCCTTTGGCCATTCCGGGATAAAAACGAAACAAAAATCCTAAAGGGTCATCAAGCTCTACTAGACTAAAAAACATCTCACCCAAAATAAAGAGTACAATTCTTGACACAAAATTAAACAGCTTAAGTCTTTCAACACTCTTATAGCATAAATGTGTCATATGGAAACATAAGTGAAGGGGTGTGAATAAGATACCAATGAATTAAAACTCAATCACTTAAACGTGTTCACATAGTTCGCATTTGATTTCAAAACTTTAACCAACTAGAATTTAGCCTTTATGTGATAGGATAAAGTGAACTAATGAACAAACAAACACAATGCATACAAGCCTAACATGTTGATGATTCAACAAACCAATAGAGTCATGACAATGAAAGGACAACTAGGATAAACGGACATTGTGCAAACAATTGATATATCATCCAAACTCCCTCAATAAGCATATATATTATTCTTTTGAATGAATAAATCAACTAAACAAATTAGGCCTTAGAAAATTATTTTTCTTTTAATGCCATATTTTCTTTTAGGCCTTTGGACCACGTATTTCTTTTAGGTCCATCCCAAACAGTGGCTTACTCACAAAGGATAATATTTTTCCTTTCGGAGCCCTTCCCCGTGCACATTTATACATATTATTTTTATATCTCACAAATCTCACGTGCAACGGATTTTGGCATGCACTAGTCCTCCTAGGTCATAGTATGTAGATGACTATATTGATAGGAGAACACCTCATAAAACTCAAATATAACATGTGACGTTAAGGTTCAAAAAGCTCGTGCATGTGTGTAAAGGCATATAAAAGTGAATCCATTAAGCAAGTCAAACTTAAGCTACTCCATGTAAGCATGATAAAGAACATTTTAAGGATTAAAATTCTAACCAAAAGTTCTAGTCACATGGAAGCGAAGTGAAGATTCAAACACAAACATATGCCACAAAATGTGTGTAAAACCAAAATACACACAAAATAAAATCTTTTTGAGTTTTTCAAATTTTTAACCAAAAAGAAAAATATTTACTCAAAAGACACACAAAAACAATTTGTATTTTCCATTAAGCATAAATTACGAGAAGCGTGAAACTCAAATGATAAACAAAAGTCTTTTTGTATTTTATATTTAATGCAAATCAAAAGAAATAAAATACAAAAGATAAACAAGTCATGATTTCTAGCATGAGATATGAAGTAAAGCAATGACTAGAAAATGATTAAACATGCATATGCCTAGCCATGATATATAATATGAAGCACAAAAAGCTAGAGTATGCAAACAAATTTAACACATTCAACCTTTAAATTTAGCAAGGGAGGTTTCATGTGAAAGCAAATGAGAATCAACAAATCTAATATCTTGTGCGTCTAAAAATGATTTCCGAACCCATATAGGTGTATATTTAAAATGAATGGATTTGGAAACTAATGAAATGCTAGACATAGACTTCCTAAAAATACAAGGAGCACAAAAATTGTAAAAGTCGAAAAACGGAACTTTGACGCGATCAATTAGCGCTCCGGCTCTGATACCACTTATTGGAATACGAGGCGCCCAATTTTAAGATCTTATTACAAAAATACAATTTAATCTCCTATTATAGATGCGGAAGCGGGAGATGGTTTAACACAAAGTAACCAATTTTAATTTATCTCAAATTAAAATTAAACAACGTGAAATTAGATTAAATCCACACATATTTTAATTTCACTTAAACCAAATTACTTTAACTCAAGTCCTAGAGATTTTCCTAACAATATTAATTCATTTTTGCAAATTAGGCCCGACTAAATTTTATCAAATTAAAGTAAATGAGTTGAACTAAATTAATTTAAACATAGCCCAAATAAATTTAAGCACCAAATTATGTAAGTAGTGATTTAAATCGATTTTATTTTTTTACCTAAGCGTGCGTTCTAGGTGAATTATGCAAAAGATAAAATAAACAAATAAATCACTACGCCACGATGTACGGGAAAAATCCACAACGGGAAAAAACCTCGGACGGCCCTAGCCTCAAATCCACTAAGTACAATTTTACAAATACAAGACAATAAAACTTACAACACTCGACTTGACTCCGTCCAAGCCCCGACGCTCCTTCTTGTACACACCTCTGCCTAGCGAATAACTACGGAACTCCACCGCGGTCTCAAAATCCATCGATCGTACTTTTGTAACACCGTCAACCACACATGGTGGCTTTCACCATGTGAGAATGCCGCAACAAAATAATGAACTTCTTCTTTGTGGGATGTAGAAGCAAACCCAAACTCTCTTTTATGGCAGAGATGAATCCGGTGCCAAACAAACTCTCCAAGCAAGATGTATATATATATAGACAGAAACTTGGATTAAAACAAACAATTAGGTGTAAACTTCGTTTTGTTCTTTGAATAAATTAATTTGAATAACAAACACCAAGGGAACTTTTTATGAAAGAATTAAGCTCACAAAACCTCTCTAGGAGATGGAAAACGTTCTTGGAAAAATTCTAGTCCCGAATCATTAAATTATGTGAAAGAGAAGTGGGACAAAGTCATGGGAAAGTGCCAAAAAACTGCCAAAAACTATTCCCGCCGAAATCTCGTTCGAACGGCGTTTTCATTCGAATGACATTTCGTTCGAACGAACTATCTAACGAAGTTCCAGTGGCAAGTCGTTGACAAAACTCGTTCGAACGACATTCTCGTTCGAACGAAAGACTCGTTCGAACGAAAAACCAGAATGCTTAAAAATTCCATTTTTAGCCCAGAAACTTTATTTTAAAGTTTTAAAGAAACCTTCTGAAAATAAACCTTAGTTTAAAATAAAAGTACACCCAATATAAACTTATTCCAAGTCTCCCTATATAGATATAGAAATGCATTCATACCTTTGGAGACTATGGAATATGATATCGATGACGTAGAAACATAGCACTTAAAACTCAGCAATGATGAAGCTTTATAAGTCTTGGCCGCTACGTCTTCAACTCTTGTATGTCATAGGCTTGAAGGATGGTCCAGTATTCTATCCTACGACTCAAATGTTTTTGTCCGGAATTGAGCCAAAATAATAAGGGGCTCAATTGGAAATTTGTGTCCTTACAAATGTCACTTTAGGTATGTTTGTAGTGATCTTAGAAAAGGTCCTAGGAAGGCTAAGACTAGTGTAACCAAAATTCCTCCATCCCAAGTTCGCTATGTGACACCTATATGGGTTAGGAGATTCGATTGGGACACACTTAATGTTACGCTTGTTGAGTCTCGCATTCTTTCACACGATTCATCGCATGCTATATCTTATGAGGGATTGATTGTATATTTTTCATACACCAACTTTTTTGCTTCATGTTATATGCTATTGCTAGTTGTATGATGTTTTTCTTTTGATTTTCGATTTTCCATTATTTTAAGGTCTTAATAAGAAAAATACAAATAGATTTTTGTTTGTCTTTTGTGTCGTTTTTGAAGAATATTTAAAAATCTCAAAAAGATTTTTAGTTTATGTGTAGTTTAGTTCTACACATTTTGTGTGGCATATTAGTGTGTATGAATCTAATTCATTCCATGTTTTCATGTGGCTAGGAAATTAGATTATGATTTTGAAGGCTTCGATTGTTCTTAATCATGCTTTCATGGAGTTTTATGACTTTGATTTTCTTATTGGATTCACTTTATATATGCCTCCACACACTCACGTACGAGCCCTTTTGAACTTTAACTTCACATGTTATATTTTAGGTAAGTGAGATGTTTTCCCATAAATCTTGTCATCTACATATCTTTTGACTAGGGTGGATTTGTGCATATAAGAACCATTTCCCCTTATTATGTTGTTTGTTAGTGAATATATGAGGGTTCACGATAAAGGACTATGAATGGAGCAAATCTCCTTAGTGAGGAAATCCATAGTTGACAAGAGCCAAAAAATGAGAGGCAAAAAAAATATCAAAGACAAACAAGCTTGTTTGTTTGACTTTCAAAAATTGGTATCTTCAAAAATTGAGAAAAAAAATATGATCTTTGTTTAGGTTTTTAGGGATCTATAGTTGAATACCAGCGGGTTTGCACAATGGGACATAGCTAAGCTTAATTATTTTGATGCTATTGATTAGATGTAACAACCTGCTCAAAATAATAACGGGTGGCCAGCCCTATACTACATTAAATCATGAGTTTCAGATGGCTCAGTCTCAACACCAACTGTCGGTACAAATATAATATAGACTAACTACCCGATATCATATAAGCGAGAAGTTAAAATTAAATAAAATATGTAACAGACAACAAACCAACACTATAAACTACTAAGACATAAAATAAAGATGCAAACAAGAAATATGATAAATGAAATGAATAACTACAAATGAATATGCCACAAGGAAATAAACCCAAATAAGTTGTCGGGTTACAGCCAATACAATAACTGAAATGGTATAAATATAAACATTTATAAATACCCCTTGGGTGTAAACCCGATATACAACTTGGATCCTGCCTAGATTTTTAAAGAAGTAGGAAACGACTACAATCTACATCCCGCAACAGTCCGCATCTGTCAAGGCTCCCAAGACTCTGGATAGAAGTTCATCTGGCATCCATGCGGTAGGACACCTGTAGTAATATATATATATATATATACATGCAGGAGAGAAAAGTAAACGGGTCAGAGCCCGAGTTGTGAAAATATTTAGCAAGTGTGTTAACCGTGCATAATAAATATCAATGCACTTATTTTATTATTTAAAGTGGAATCGCACTCTCGTGAAACTCCAACTCACCTCTCATCTAACGGCGCGCACCTATTCGCGTCCTGAAATCTTAATTAAGTTACCCCACCTATAAGGACAACCTAACTAAACATAGGCATAGCCTAAAACCCCAGTACCTGCCTTCCTAGCATACCCAATAATCCACCCCTTACAGATCATACTTGATTATTTTCAAAAAATTATGCCATACTAGGCTTAATGGATTCCGGTTTATAATTTAATCAATTTTAACTCTTCATACATTACCTATATATATTTGGGTTGAAACATAGGATCTAATTTCTAAATAACATGCACACAAATTTTTTACAAAACTTCTCTCCAATCTCAACATTGTACTGCATTTCGTGCATGGGGAGTCTCGCAAAGCGAAATCCAAACAAGGAACCTCCCCGTTACACTACTCCTTGACAATGTCGATCCTAGAGATCCATTATGCCATACATACAATATAATACTACTAAATTTAGATTACCATATAAAGCAACTTAAAATCTCCAATAATATCCTTGGGATGATGTAACCGAAATATTCCTTAAATGCGATACATCAACCCCCAGTAATCTAGTACACCATAATCATCCAAGATGTACACCAACAATATTCCATATCAAACCATATATATGATATATATAAATATATATATATAGTCATTCATTCTAACCATATATATATATATACCATCATCCATACCCATGACCAAGTGTACATATCACATATGAGGTACAATGGCCATGAACATAATATACCCGGCTATATATATCGCCGATAAACTGCACCATGCTATCATCTTCCCAGTGCCCAGCTCACGTAGCAATACTGGAGACCACCATGGTGGGACTAAACGATACCCATCTCGTGGTAAACTCACGCACACGACGTCCCAGGAAGCGGTCATAGCTCCTAACCGGCAATGAGACGAAACATACCATACCCATCACGTCTCATCCCAAAAATATAAATCACATAATAACACAAGGGACGACTATGACCTGGGGAATATCCACACCCTGCTCCTCGAGCCAGGATGCTCACCCTCTGCGCGAAAACTTCCCAATGATAGCATGAGCGGGGTATGCTTAACCACATAAGTATATATATCATTCACATGCACAATATATATAAATCCATATTATCCCATCATATGATCCAACATTAAACCATCACATAAGGTTTAAATATTCACAAAATAAATATATCCATATATTCATATCCATACAGATATAAATACATATATTCACATATCCATATACCTATATATATACAAACTAATCCTCGTTCATATGTATAAGATATATCATCTCGGCTATAAGTATAAGAATCCTCAAAATACAAGCCGTCATCACAAACTCATTTAATTTACCTCGATATGTGAATACAATTCCTCACTTGAAACATATTCATTCATTTTTCCTATGATGAATAGTCTCCCAAACATATATGTTTATCTCCAATATTAGCGTTATCACCCAAAGTTGAGTGTAGGTAACAATCACTACCTGTCGTATCCATATCCGAAAGTACCTCAATATCTCATTTACTAAGGTAGCCTATTGGTATGCACATAACTAATAGCCTACGAACCTCAAACTCATCTCAAATTCATTTCCATTATTGGAATCCCAATTGTTAATTCCACTCAATTATGCATAAACTATCATGACTGGAACTTATGCTACCACTTATTCTAGTTGATAGTACGATCTAATCGTTCCCAGGTTTGCCTAAGTTTTAATTGTTCTTATGAACCCTCACTCCTATTGCGCTACCAATTTTCCCTTAATTTAAACGTTCTAAGGGTACGTAACCCCTCTCTTTCGTTAGTCCCCAATTATAACTTAATAGAATCCAATCGCTTTTCGGATTCAACATGAATATCGGCCTATACTTTCCCAACATACCCTCGCAACCCTCTCTAAGAGTTCTTAACCTCTTATCATATCTATACTTACTTTTGATCTATAATTAGGATTCTCAACTCCAATGAGGTTTCCCACTATCTCCATACACACACTCAACACCAATACATACATGTAAACATATACCCTTCTTAAACTATTTAAAGAAGTCCCCAAAATCATAATAAGTGAGAAACCCCCCTATAAGTCTCCAAAATGTACCTCTTACGTTATAAAAATAAACCCCAAATCAATAAACCCAACCAAAAAGGGGTTAGGAATCACTATGGAGAAAATTTCTCAAAATGCCCTGTTTTCGAATCGATTCAGTCCAGCGAATCGATTCGGCTTCAGAGGTGAATCGATTTGGGCCCAAAGACCTGGGCTTCTGTTTCAGGCCGAATCGATTCGTCTTGGGTCCCAAGGCGAATCGATTCGGTCAATGCAGACCCTGCCAATTTGCCTAAGCCGAATCGATTCGCTTAAGGGGCGAATCGATTCGGGTCTGTAAAATTTGAAGGGTTCATCTTCTTCAACAAAATGCACGAATTCTAAACCCTAAAATTTCGATTCTAACCCCCAAATCTTCAACATAATATGATTTTAAGCCAATAAATCAACCCAAAGTTGATCCCAACCATTTCTACACCTTTAAACCCATATTTAAACATTGATTTCAAGATTAAACTCAAAAATCTAGGTTTTGATATTAATACCCAAAATCCATTTTTCTTATCCACAATTATGAAATCAAATACACAAATGACTTATTTAGCAAGATTAAACACTTGCCTCAGATTTGTAGAGGTAGGATCGTCCTCGATGTTTTGTTTGGGCCGGGATCTCCAAGCTTTTCTTCCTCTCTCTCTTCTTTTCTTCTTCTTTCCTTCTTCCTCTCTCTCTTCTTCTATTTCTCTCTTTGTCTAAATGAGAAGGCTTGATCCGTAAGCCTTTAAATCCCTTAAAACAATAAACCCAGTTTTAAATGTTAATACACACATTAAATGACTCGTTTACTCCAATTCGAGTCAAACTGACTTAAAAACATTCCGGAGCCTAAATAAAACCCAATGACAGTCATTTTGACTATCTCGAACCTTCCAGGATCGAGGGTACCCTCATAAACATCATTCAGAATACTTTGAAATGTTATCTATTTTTTGGACCTCAATTCCCAGATTTTAAAATTCTCCAATTTAATTAAATTTTATTTTCCAAAAAAATTTAATTTCTCAGTCTTCAAAAATCAAGGGTTGTTACATACTTCACCCCTTACAAAAATTTCGCCCACGAAATTTAAGATATGCCTAGGACCTCAATCTCATCTAGTCCTTACATCGACCTTCAGGATCAATATACCGATTCTTTCTAGTTCTCACGTCGAACTATATAGATTTTAAAACAAACTACTACCCAGGGAGCCCATACACCCCGTACCCGAGTTTCGCTCGTAGGATTATAATCAGGCTCCATTAGCCTCAAATCGTAATACAAATCTCATAAATATAATCTATAGCAACCTATTAAATATATATAAGTTTGAAATTTCCCATATTTTAACTCCTCAATCCCTGACGCTAGCCACCTTCGTGCGGGGGAGGTCTCGCTAGCGAAATCCAAACAAGGAATCTTCCCAATACACTACTGTGTATCTAGGTCGGGGATTGAGATTAGTTGAACCACGGTTAAGGTTTTATAAAAGATTTTCATATTTTAGATATTTCCCGAAGGCCTATATTACAATATAATATAAATAAATAAATTCCGCGTCTTTCGACACGCCAATCAAACATCTTATGTTTAGGACACAAGGCCTTAACAAATACAATACTCTAACCAATACCTAGTTCTCAAAACTAGCACGACTATGAGCTAAATTATCCGCCCAACATAAATCAACCAAACTATAAACCTCTCAGCTATACTAATCCCTTGCATTGCATCAAAGCAATTTCCACAAGGTAAGTTCTCCCCTCATCGGAACACTATAATTACACGCCCTAACCTACCCGTACGACAATAGTCTTATAGTCACTATTCAACAAACCTCAACATTTCGCACTTCCGGAATTCAATCGCACAACTCCGTACTATCTCTTCACGAGACGATCTATTGTCTTGAAAGATACCATACTTACTCACTCCTTCCTCTAAGGAAATTATATACACCCTAACAGTGTAGCGACTAACCGCTCAATATACTTAACGCGCGACGTTCTCAATACCGTACATAGCGTGACTTAAACCTAAAGAAAGGTATTCTACCTTACTTCCATAATCTAATGGTTTCACCTCGTCCTAGAATCTCAACTCAGGGTCCTCTACTTCTTCCAGGACAATCATTATTCCTAAACCTATTTCTCCATAAGAGAAACATCTTCCTCCCAATCCTTCCTAACCATTTTTAAGGACAAAATGCGATTGCAACTACCGAAAAATCCCTCAGTCCTACTCAACGAACCTGAGTCTCCAGTTTTTTACGCCCTTCTTAATTGAAGACGATACCCCTAATGATAGGGCAATGTCACTTACCTTCCATCAGTAGAAGTTAGCATCACTAGGCTTCCTAACAAAAGTTGACGGGTTTCTCAATCTAAACCTCCCAAGGACTACACTATATACCTCTCCTCAGACTTACCTTACTAAGTCCAAGATTAGCCATTCGAGTAAGTTTACCTTTCTTACTCAACCAATGATAGTACACCCTAAACCACTGCTAGAGTTCCCTTCTTATTTCCGCCTTAATCGAGGAAAATAAATACCCCCGATTAAAGCGTACTCAAAATCTGTTATGGGTATTGTATCTCTAATCTTGTCCTTTCCTAAACGACATAATCTAGGCGACGTCTGAAATGAGAGCAACTGTTATCACAACGTCAATCAAGTGAATACACTTCACAGAAGAAAATAAACGCAGTGAACACAACAATCCTAATAATAAGGCTTTATATCATGAACGTTAACGGAAGAACGTAAAAAACCCGCACAAATCCTAAAGACTCTAGAACCTGATGCTCTGATACCATCTATAACAACCCGCTCAAATTAATAACGGATGGCCAACCCTATACTACATTAAATCAGGAGTTTCAGATGGCTCAGTCTCAACACCAACTGTCGGTACAAATATAATATAGACTAACTACCCGATATCATATAAGCGAGAGGTTAAAATTAAATAAAATATGTAACAGACAACAAACCAACACTATAAACTACTAAGAAATAAAAGAAAGATGCAAACAAGAAATATGATAAATGAAATGAATAACTACAAATGAATATGCCACAAGGAAATAAACCCGAATACACTGTCGGTTTACAGCCAATACAATAACTGAAATGCAATAAATATAAACATTTATAAATATCCCTTGGGTGTAAACCCGATATACAACTTGGATCCTGCCTAGATTTTTAAAGAAGTAGGAAATGACTACAATCTACATCCCGCAACAGTCCGCACCTGTCACGGCTCCCAAGACTCTGGATAGAAGTTCATCCGGCATCCATGCGGTAGGACACCTGTAGTAATATATATATATATATATATATATACACACACAAACACACACACACACACATGCAGGAGAGAAAAGTAAACGGGCCAGAGCCCGAGTTGTGAAAATATTTAGCAAGTGTGTTAACCGTGCATAATAAATATCAATGCACTTATTTCATAATTTAAAGTGGAATCGCACTCTCGTGAAACCCCAACTCACCTCTCATCTAACGGCGCGCACCTATTCGCGTCCTGAAATCTTAATTAAGTTACCCCACCTATAAGGACAACCTAACTAAACATAGGCATAGCTTATAACCCCAGTACCTGCCTTCCTAGCATACCCAATAATCCACCCCTTACAGATCATACTTGATTATTTTCAAACAATTATGCCATACTAGGCTTAATGGATTCCGGTTTATAATTTAATCAATTTTAATTCTTAATACATTACCTATATATATTGGGGTTGAAACATAGGATCTAATTTTTAAATAACATGCACACAAATTTTTGACAAAAATTCTCTCCAATCTCAACATTGTACTGCGTTTCGTGCGTGGGGAGTCTCACAAAGCGAAATCCAAACAATGAACCGCCCCGTTACACTACTCCTTGACAATGTCGATCCTAGAGATCCATTATGCCATACATACAATATAATACTACTAAATTTATATTACCATATAAAGTAACTTAAAATCTCCAATAATATCCTTGGGATGATGTAACCGAAATATTCCTTAAATGCTATACATCAACCCCCAATAATCTAGTACACTATAATCATCCAACAATATTCATTCTAACCATATATAGGATATATATAAATATATATATAGGCATTCATTCTAACCTTATATATATATATATATATATATATATATACCATCATCCATACCCATGACCAAGTGTACATATCACATATGAGGTACAATGGCCATGCACATAATATACCCGGCTATATATATTGCCGATAAACTGCACCATGCTATCATCCTCCCAGTGCCCGGCTCACGTAGCAATACTGGGGACCACCATGGTGGGACTAAACGACACCCATCTCGTGGTAAACTCACGCACACGACGTCTCGGGAAGTGGTCATAGCTCCTAACCGGCAATGAGACGAAACATACCCACCACGTCTCATCCCAAAAATATAAATCACATAATAACACAAGGGACGACTATGACCTGGGGAATATCCACACCCTGCTCCTCGAGCCAGGATGCTCACCCTCTGCGCGAAAACTTCCCAATGATAGCATGAGCGGGATATGCTTAACCACATAAGTATATATATCATTCACATGCACAATATATATAAATCCATATGATCCCATCATATGATCCAACATTAAACCATCACATAAGGTTTAAATATTCACAAAATAAATATATCCATATATTCATATCCATACAGTATATATATACATATATTCACATATCCATATACCTATATATATATACAAACTAATCCTCGTTCATATGTATAAGATATATCATCTCGGCTATAAGTATAAGAATCCTCAAAATACAAGCCGTCATCACAAACTCATTTAATTTACCTCAATATGTGAATACAATTCCTCACTTGAAACATATTCATTCATTTTTCCTATGATGAATAGTCTCCCAAACATATATGTTTATCTCCAATATTAGCGTTATCACCCAAAGTTGAGTGTAGGTAACAATCACTACCTGTCATATCGATATCCGAAACTACCTCAATATCTCATTTACTAAGGTAACCAATTGGTATGCACATAACTAATAGCCTACGAACCTCAAACTCATCTCGAATTCATTTCCATTATTGGAATCCTAATTGTTACTTCCACTCAATTATGCATAAACTATCCTGACTAGAAATTATTCTACCACTTATTCTAGTTGATAGTACGATCTAATCGTTCCCAGGTTTGCCTAAGGTTCAATTGTTCTTATGAACCCTCACTCCTATTGCGTTACCAATTGTCCCTTAATTTAAGCGTTTCTAATGGTACGTAACCCCTCTCTTTCATTAGTCCCCAATTATAACTTAATAGAATCCTATCGCTATTCGGATTCAACATGAATATCGACCTATAGTTTCCCAATATGCCCTCGCAACCCTCTTTAAGAGTTCTTAACCTCTTATCATATCTATACTTACTTTTGATCTAATAGGGTTCTCAACTCCAATGAGGTTTCCCACTATCTCCATACACACACTCAACTCCAATACATACATGTAAACATATACCCTTCTTAAACTATTTAAAGAAGTCCCCAAAATCATAATAAGTGAGAAACCCCCCTATAAGTCTCCAAAATGTACCTCTTACGTTATAAAAATAGACCCCAAATCAATAAACGCAACCAAAAAGGGGTTAGGAATCACTATGGAGAAAATTTCTCAAAATGCCCTATTTCCGAATCGATTCGGCCCTGTTCTGAATCGATTCGGTCCAGCGAATTGATTCGGCTTTAGAGGCGAATTGATTTGGGCCCAAAGACCTGGGCTTCTGTTTCAGGCCGAATCGATTCGCCTTGGGTCCCAAGGCGAATCGATTCGGTCAATGCAGACCCTGCCAATTTTCCTAAGTCGAATCGATTCGCTTAAGGGGCGAATCGATTCGGGTCTGCAAAATTTGAAGGGTTCATCTTCTTCAACAAAACCCACGAATTCTAAACCCTAAAATTTCTATTCTAACCCCCAAATCTTCAACACAATATGATTTTAAGCCAATAAATCAACCCAAAGTTGATCCCAACCATTTCTACACCCTTAAACCCATAAATCCTCAACACATTGATTTCAAGATTAAACTCAAAAATCTAGGTTTTGATATTAATACCCAAAATACATTTTTCTTATCCACAATTATGAAGCCAAATACACAAATAACTTATTTAGCAAGATTAAACACTTGCCTCAGATTTGTAGAGGTAGGATCGTCCTCGATGTTGCGTTCGGGCTGGGATCTCCAAGCTTTTCTTCCTCTCTCTCTTCCTTTCTTATTCTTTCCTTCTTCCTCTCTCTCTTCTTATATTTATCTCTTTGTCTAAATGAGAAGGCTTGATCCGTAAGCCTTTAAATCCCTTAAAACAATAAACCCAGTTTTAAATGTTAAGACACACATTAAATGACTCGTTTACTCCAATTCGAGTCAAACTTACTTAAAAACATTCCGGAGCCGAAATAAAAACCAATGACAGTCATTTTGACTATCTTGACCCTTTCGGGATCGATGGTACCCTAAAAAACATCATCCGGAATACTTCGAAATGTTCTCTATTTTTTGGACCTCAATCCCTAAATTTTGAAATTCTCCAATTTAATTAAATTTTATTTTCCCAAAAAATTTAATTTCTCAGTCTCCAAAAATCGAGGGTTGTTACATTAGAGAATCATTAAAATTTCTAGGCAAGTGTGGATTGTGTTTGTTAATCATTTTGTGTTCATTATTTGATAGGTGAGGCAAAATCGAATGTTGATTAATTATCGCGGTCAGATAGATCTACTTGGACATATTTAAATGATTAGGACGTTTTTCTTGATTTTAGTTCACGCCCCTTCACTCCATACTACTTTATTTCGACACATAAATATTATGCGAGCGTGTAAAGATTATGTATTTGTTTCTTCTGTGGTTTAGTTGTTTTACTATTGCTTATACTCCTAGATGAATGCTTAGGTTATGAATAAAATTAGAAAATATCATCACACAAAAATTGTAAAAATAAAAATTGTTGTTTTTTTTGTACAAACTCTAGGGCATATCGCTTTCTCAAATTGGTATTATAGAGGATTACACTATCTTACTGTGTTAGATATGTGTTTTTGTGCTTATTTAAGGGTTAGATAGATTTTAACCAAAAGGGTTGATCCATTGGTCGGCCTCTACTGTTTGATGGTCAAACTATCCCTATTGGAAGGCTCAGATGCGATTTATCCTGAAATCCATATATGAGAACGTTTGGAACTCGATTGAGAATGGGTTAAGTCTTCCCCTTGAAGGTGTTCCTACTAAAGCATATGCCTCTTGGACGATAACTGAAAAGAATTACTTAACTTTTAATTCCAGGGGTTTGAATGTTATTTTTTGCGGTTGTGATCGGTTAAGAGTTTAGATGTGTTATGACTTGCGGTAGTGCAAACGATGCTTAAGATATTTTATGATATACACATGAGAGAATATATAATGTTAGGATTTTCAAGTTATAAAATTCGACGACTAAGTTTGACATGATTAAAATGTTAGATAAAGAGTATTTTGAAGATTTCTATGCCGAGTTGTCGAATATTGTTAATTCCTCTTTCAACTTAGTAGAGCCGATCCCAGACTCTAAAGTGGTGAGCAAAATATTAAAGTCATTTCTTGGTTGATTTAACACCAAATTAGAAGTCCTAGATTCCCTAGGTGGAGAGTCCAATAACTTATAGGTAACCTTAGAACCAATGATATGAACATGTGTCCTCCGAAGAAAGAGAAAGGCTTTACCATAAAAGACCAAAAAAGGACGTGTCGAATTCTAATAGTGACAATGATCTTGATTCTGATGATATTGCTAGGTTTGATAGGAGGTTCTAGAAGTTTCTTAGGCGTAGAGATGAGGAGAGTTTTGAAAATAAACCTATGAACTTTAATGACCATAATATGAAGAATAAGGATTGTCCTAAGAAGGTGTATGACTAGGACAAGTGAATTAAATGCCAAGGTTTATGGAATTATTCTCATGAATGTTCCACTAGAATAAGCAATAAGGGCAAGAAGTCGAAGGTATATAATATCACCCTTAGTGATAGTGAGTCGGAAGAGGAAACTAAATACTCCATTGATCGAAGCTACACTATGTGCATAGCTAGTCATGTGGGCTTAAATGAAGTGTCTTCCCCTGATGAAGATAACTATGAGCAAGACGGTTCTGAGGTCCATTATTTAGGTTCCCAAGCTAGTGAGGAGATGAGCAGTAAAGAGTAAGAAGATTAAGAGGAGGATAGTGATCTTCGAGTGGCCTTTTTGGAGTTATACGCAGATTCGTTGAAGTTAAAAAAGGCCAACTTGCATTTAAAAGCTAAGATAAGGAATGTGTTATATGAAATGATAATGATAAATTTATTAAGGGTCTTATGGCACATGAGAGGACTCTTAAGGAGAAGCTTGAGTATGTTGATGGAAAGAGATAACCTTCATGGTTTTATACAGGTTTTGAAAAAGGATCTTCTTGAGTTTGAAGAGTCTAGGTGTTGCTCGAGTGTAGGATTATGGAGTTATAAGAGAAATTGAGAGACCCCAGTAATGTCAAATTTAATTTAGAGTCTTATTCGGAGATGTTGGATAAAATGTTAGGCACCATCCGAATTAAATATAACAAGTGCGGGATTAGCTTTGATGTTACTAATACTTTCTCTGCTAATGCCAAGACCATTCTTTTAAGAGAACCAACCGAATCTAGGGAAGTTAGAAAAGATCAACCTAAAGGTAACTTTCCTTATGTCTAAATCTTCACAGATTAAGATAGGAATGGTCACCTTACACATTTTTGTTATAATCTTAGAAAAGGTCCTGGAAAGGCTAAGACTAGTGTCACCAAAGTTTCCTAAGACCAAGTCCTTCACATTATACCTATATGGGTTAGGAAATTCGATTTGGAGGCACTTAGTACTAGGCTTATTGAGTCCCTTAAAATTTCACATGATTCATCACATGATATATCTTATATGTGATTGCTTGCATGTTTTTCATACACTAACTTTTGTGCTTCATATTATATGCTATTGCTAGTTGTATGATGATTATCTTTTATATTTTGATTTTCCATTGGTTTTGGGCCTTAATGAGAAAAATACAAAAAAGATTTTTGTTTTTCGTTTGAGTCGTTTTTAAAGAATGTTTAAAGCTCAAATTTTTTTTGGTTTATGCATAGTTTAGTTTTGCACATTTTATGTGGCATATTTGTGTGTTTTAATCCACTTCATTCCATGTTTCAAGGTGGCTAGGACATAGGATTATTAATTCAATGCTTAGACTGTTCTTAATCATGCTTGCATGGAGTTGTTTGGCTTTGATTTATTAATGGATTCACTTTATATATGCCTCCCCACACAAGCATGAGATCTTTTGAACTTTGTATATACCTCCACACTTCCTCGAGAAAAAACTCGGCTGACGATACATGGGTAAAATCTTTACAGAAAACTCGAGTTAATATCATAAATACATATTGTGACATAAAAATGTACATATATTCATAAAATAACTTACTGACCCCCGTAAAGGGACTGGGTATGCATTCACAACTTGGTTTTTTCTTTAGTACATCTATTTGTTAAGTGAAATGACATATTCATGGGTTAAATAATGCTAATAAAAACCAGTACAACTAAACACGACAAAAAATGTACTTTTCAAAATCATTCTTAGAATACTGTTCGTCAATCGAGTTACTCCAAAACTTTGCTAAAGCCAAAGTCTAAAATTGGAATACTCTTTACCATTTCTCGAAGCGAACATTCCTGTCTCAATAACAACACCCACAAATTTGTGTTTCGTAGGGTACTTACCAAACACCTGTCTTTGATTATGTATTTTTAACAAATAAATATAGTACTCCAAATCAAAATGAAAATTCTATACAAAGGACTAGGATCCATAAATACCATAATATTGTATAGTTTATACCCAGTATCCTCGTAAATATTCCCCATTAGTTAAAACTACATTATCTTTAATTCTAAGACCTCTTAGGCACGTAGGCATAATACCGAGCTATACTTATGAGCCCAAGAGTCATAATATGGCTCTTGATGTATTATCTTTATAGCCTTCATCTCCAGTCCAAACGCCCTTTCTCAAACGGATCGATCGTCTTTATCACTTCAGATAAACTCGAGGCCCTCTGACACATCCCAAATTTTATCTATGTAGATAAGGGATACATAGATCTCTATCGGTGAGTTTTGGTCCACTTTGATATAAAATAGCATATTCAAGTCATCATTTTGGCTCTAGAACATGACATACTTAACACAACCCCCACTTATCCATCTAGCCTTGTACCCGTAGGCAGTAGAGGATGTCTAAACATATCATCCTCCATATTTTCAAACCAACCCAAAGATTTAATAACACCTTCAATTTAGTGATCACTCGATCGATGTGTATATCCTTGTGGACAACTTCGGATCTACTCCCATTCTGCACCCTACTAGAGTCAGCCCCCTAACTCACAGATATATTCTTCCCCTCTTAAATATAAGTCTTAAAACTTTCACATAAATCACTTTGGAACCTTTCCATGCATCTTACCACGGAAACTAAACTACGTAGGCTTTGATCTCGTAGCTACATCAGTACATAGGAGCAATACTGAGTCCTTTTCATAATCACAAGCCTCGACTACAGAATTCTTGATATGTTGTCCCCATTGATATATTCACATATCTTATATCTCATCCCTTACTTCTTTATCCCCCTCTCACATCTTATACAAGATATCAAGCTTCCTCGAGCCGCCACTTTTTGCGTATACCTATGCACATTAATTGTCCCCCATTACACAAGCTGAGTATTATCACATCCATATACATACATATTAATGACCATCCATTACTCGAGTACATATTCACACATAAGCAATCTTGTGGAACCACATCGGTTTAGTGAATTTATTACACCTCTCACTAACGCATTTTTTATACCTAATCATATATCTACATTTTAAGGGATTCTCAAACTAAGGACTCTCAACATGTTCTAAAATAAACTAAAAGTAATCACAAGGATGAAATGCGATATTAAGTATATAGATAAGGAAGCATAAAAAATAAATAGAGTGCCTAATACCCTCCCCACTCATCAATCGGTTCCTGAATCCACACTGAGCATATCTAAATCATTACAGGCCTCAAACTTCTTTAAGATTTTCTCGAAACGGCCAACTCTACAATTTTATTTATTTTATATAAAATAAATTGGTGACTCTGAACAACCGACAACCTATCGCATGAAGAATTAGGCTTAGCCCTAAACATGAGTGTGCAACAAAACTGGATATGGTGTTGAACAGCTTCCAGGGGCACAATCACAACAAACCTGAACTGAGACGGAAATTGAGGATTGGGAGAAAATTACTCTAGTGTACTCATAAGGATCACACTAACACACGGACGTGAACCAACACATCACGCCTCCCCTACACATAAGATAGTGTTGCATAACATCTCTCTCCCCCTCCTGGCTAGGGACCATAATACCACACTAATAACTCTTCGATAATAATTACCGAAAGCGCTGCCATCATAAACACAACAGAGGACCCTTTGGACATATGTTGCCTCAAAGTGGAGTTCCAAACACTCCATAATTTTAGACAGATATATTATGACACACATTAAGAAATTATTTAGAATGGGGCCTCTCATTATTAAAGAAAGTCTGATCAATGCAAGCCCTAAGGGCTTCCAAATAAGTGATGGTGCAAATGTCCATACACACCTTATCTGGAGGCCCACATATAGTTCTTATTAACTTTAGATAGACGAACCAATATATGGATCGAAATATATGGGGAGATTATAAAACAATACATACATAAGATGAGTTAGAAATCACTCCTCGAGATTTAAAAATGACAAAATAAGAGGAAAGCAAACACACGGACACCTTCATTGGCCCAAATAGTGAACCGACCATAGAAAGAAAAGTATGCAACCATCGTAAAGAAAAAAAATCTAGTCCAGCCTTACCATGATCATCTCAAAACCCAATACCTACCACACTTCAAGGCCCTTATGTATGTAAGGGATCAACTTGAGGACGACCTTATAAACCATCCACCAAAAACTGAGATAGAAGCTCAGAATATTATCCCCCATTTATCAGCCAACAGAATCGATGAAAAATATTATGGTTGTAAATGTCATTCAAGTGCTGACACTGTGGACTCCAGAAAGGATCCGAGACTCATTTCATTATTTGTATGCACCCATAAGAACTGTTTATTAAGATCTCAAGAAGAAGGGAATTTTTAAGTCCAGATATATGAATACTTTACTTAGTCCTCTGTAAGAAAACTTTTAGAAACACTTATACTACAAATACCATTAGATTGTTAGGAATAATCTAGAAGTATGTTGGTGTTTAAAGAATGATATCCAAGATTTGATCGAGCCAGGTAAAATAATAGTGCCCATCAAGCCTAAGCCCAACATTAACAAGATTCTAACTATAGAATGCAATGTTAGGGATCTATCACTTTTGATAAAGTCCACTAACCCTAAGACAAAAGACCAGCCTAGACTGAGGAGTTTTGTCAATCGACACCTAAAACATGTAGTGTCATATGAGAAGCACATGGATATCATTGAATAAATGTTAAGAAGCCAGGAAATGACATGTTGTGACTGCTTAAAGTTCAATATATATGAGTTAATGTACCTCATGCTTGAAGAAAATTCTAATTTGCTCACGACAAACATAGTTCACTTACACAAAGACCTCTATAAACATGAAAAAGTTATCTATGGTGAGGCGCAATAAGTGTCTAACTATATACAAGGACCAAAAAGTGAATATGTCATCCCTACCAAGCGGGGGGAGGATTTGTAATAGAAGATAGTCAAAACTCCTAGGCATGGTTTGCCAATGACGAACCAATAATAGAACCATCCTCTAAAAAGGATATGATGTTCAACTTTAATATCCATTTATATATCTTTTACTTAAAAAGGAAAACCATGTCTACACCTTGGACATCGATGAAATCATAGTAAAATTCCTAACACCAGACTAGGAATCAGTAGAAGTTGACCACCTCACTCGATTAGTGAAGTCTACAAAAACCCTACCCTTAATTAAATGCCATCTGGATAAAAGAGTGAGGATAAATGAAAGGAAGTAATTGAAGAAGTACCACTTCAAATAATTGAATAGAATATGATCTTTGAATAGTTACATAAGACCCAAACAAAAACATCCATATAGAACTATGAATGCCATCTCAACCTCATAGGGATTTCATCCCCAAATAATTTTCTCAGAGGTTATTATCTTTCTACCTTACCCAAAAAGAATTCATGGAAATTTTGGTAACTTTGAACTTTACAAAGAGATCTCACTCACATATGTAGAATTTTTGAAAGTCATATTGTACTACAATGTGTTTTTAAAAAAACTATTTTTATAAAAAAATGTCCAGGAAGTATTGGGGGGCTTATCTGGACAAAAGTGGAATAAAAAAAAGAAGGTGATTTCCCTAAAATGAGCGATACTAGCTGACATAGCCCTTGTCCTGTCACTATGGGTGCAACCTTTGGTACTCTCTTGCTACAGAATTGGTACCACAATTATTTCATTAATTTTGGTAGCCCAACTGCCTTGTCATTTTGGGGGTATATTTGGATATAAAAGGGGCTTAAGGCAAAATTTAGAATATCCCATATTTTCCACTTCTTCTCTCATTGCATTT
This sequence comes from Sambucus nigra, assembly GCA_949130495.1. Lineage (NCBI taxonomy): Eukaryota > Viridiplantae > Streptophyta > Magnoliopsida > Dipsacales > Adoxaceae > Sambucus > Sambucus nigra. The sequence continues at coordinate 649,713,522 of OX422213.1, forward strand.
ATCATGATTTATTCAAATGAACATTCTTATTACTGAAGGGTATTCTACTTATCTTGACATTTTGGAAGATATGTACTTGTAGGAATTAGACTATGCAAGTTTTGACCTACGCTCAGTTACTCTTTGGTACGATCATCAGATTAATGGGCCTTTTTGGAGGCGATCTGTAATTCGGGGAACTTCGAGGACTATGTATTCTACTTCAAGCTAGATAAGGTGTGTCTAACATATGAGGAGTTTTCTTCCATGCTTTGTATTTATCCCCACGTTCTTAATGTAATGCCCGAGTTTTCTCATTCTCTAAGGGAGGTGTTAGGTGAACTGTTCAACATTTCTCCTTCGGCTGCCCGACCACTAGTGTGTGGGAGAGGAATTAGCCTCCATGCGGTGCTTGAATCTGTATGACGCCAGGGAATTTAATCAGTAGGATATATGTGTATGTGACATTAGGCCTGATCGCCAAATTTCTTTTGATGACAAGTGGTATGAGTGTGGACACCCAAGTTGCTGCTATAGTTCTGTGGATGCGTTATTATTGCGACCCTGCTGCTAATATTCTCAAGGAGACATTAAATGGAATTAATGATAGGAAATAGAACCCTTCTATCTTTTTTGTATTGGTGCCCTGTGATGTTACACATGTGTTTGGTAAAGAGATTTCGTTTGTCTATTCCCCCTATATTCCCTTCACCTAGTACACATAACTTCTTCTTTTGGTCTTTTAGGACTTTTGGTGCATTTATGGACTATTGGTTGATAAAAAAAAAATGGAGATAGTTCTCTCTATTGGTCTGTACCATGTTGGGGTGTGTTTATACCCATGTTGCAGTTGGATTAATATCGATATGTGCAATTTGTAGGGATCCATCAGGAGTCTTTCTATCTCTCATGGAAATTTTCATGCTAGTTGGGCTGCGAGAAAATCATTCCTCCCCGCAAATGAAATTCTTTCGTGTAGAGGATATGATTGAGTCTTTGAGGATGTCTGGAGGGAGTCCGTGGTAGCACCATAAGACTACTCGACGTCCAAACCTTTATTTGGGGGAGGCTTCTTTGGTGTCGGATCATTATTTCAAGTGGTTGTGGAAGGACTTAGTTTTGAAAGAGCGTGTAGAGAAATCTGGTGAGAGGTGGCTTATTACAACCTAAGTAGTGGAAGGAGGTGCGGTAGTCGCTGTCAAGCTTTTCAAGATGTACCATCATGTTGAGTGCATGCACGTGAAAATCCAGAATGGCGATTACTATGGACCTCCAGAGGGTAATGATGTTGAAATAAATCCTTCACGTAGCTTATGGTATTATTGTGAAGCTCTAGTTTAGTAGGTTTGGTAGTATTTATGTATTGGTCTTGGTATATTGGTGTAGGTTTTGGTATATACGGATGGTTTGGATAAGTCTAGTGTTTTTTTTAGTATATTGATGTAGATTTAAGCTTTGGTTTATTTACTGGTTTTGGTATGTTGGTGTTAGTATTAGTGTAATGGGGAGAAGATAAGTTTGTGATGTTAAGAAAAAGTTATACTTTAAATAAAAATGTGTTGAAATAAATGTTAATTTTATGTGTATATTGTTGTGCCTTTGCGGAAGATTCATTTATGTTTGAATTTTCTATACCAATCATTAAGGCATACATATTCCTTTTGTTAATTTAAAATGATGATAGAGACTTATGTTTCTTGCTGGTAGAAGAGAATAGTTTTTACATGAAAAGAAAGAACCACTCCCAAATTCATTTTAGGTGTTTCCTACATATCTCTGTGGGGATGAAAAGAGTTTGTAATTTTTGAAAATATTTTGAGACGATCATTTCCTACGTATTTCTGAAAGGGGGAGAATGGAAGAGTTTTTTTAGAATAGAAGAGATGTGAGAATTGCATAGCACAACGAGATATAAAAAAAGGATAGAACTTTTTGAGATAATTGAGGTTGACTAGGCTTGCCATTTATTTTCCATCAATAGTACAATGGTGCCTCCCGATAGTATTTTCTTTACAAGGTATTACCCACTCCAATTGGGTTTGAACTTTCCTCTAGGTCTTAGATAGGTCCTACATTTTTTTAAGAGCAAGTTCGCCTTATGGAACACCACAATCTTTGACTTTTCTTATTGAATGATTATGCAATGTGGAGATGATACCCCTATATATGATATAAAACCTTTAACCACTTTTCATCTAATAGTGTTAATTCTCATAGCGACTTTGGTTCCAAAACACTTCTCCCACTTGGCTCTCAAGAATGACTCGTAAGGAAGATATCTCGAGTTTGACATGAAAAAAAAATTCCATACCAGATACCAAGGAATATCGGATAGACCCAGTAGATGTTTTTATATGTATTCACCCGGCCTGGATTTATGGATTATCCGTGAGTTAACCTAATTCGAATCGTACGTTAGGTGTGAAGCTCAATGGAACAGCCTATATAATGTTTCTAATATAGGTTTATTTTACTTACCTTTCACTTGTTATCATGCGATTTCTGTTTCAAGATAAACTACCCGAGGGACCTATGGGGAACACGTCAAGGTCCAAGTAAACAGAGCTACTAACGTAAACATAAATAAAATATAGTTACCTATAAACGCCCTCAAAATATGAACCTACGCCTGACATGATGTAACAAGCGAGGGTATGAGTCTATGCCCAGTTGAAATATACAAGCAGTATAGAAACGAACGACAGAAAGGAATACTCACACACTACAATTACATTTATGGGAAAATAGGTATGTATCAACGTACGTATGCCTTTAAAGAAAATACATATTCCAATGCATTAACATTTTCACTTTCGAAAACCTTAGTTATATAGATTAATTTAGCTTAATCTAGTAAAGACTTACTTTATTCATACTTAGCATTTCTCACTTTATTTAATACACCCGTTCCAACACATGAAACCATTACACTTGATTTATTTGAACCCATTCTTTTACCCGAATTTAGCCCTTTTATCCATTTCAATACACTTTAGTATTTTCATTGAAAATCATCATTTCAATGCATGCATTCACCGTGTTAGAACATACTCATTTACTCTTTGAAAATTCTTTTTGACACGATCTTGTGTTAAACATAGGTTTAACCATTTAGGTTGATTAACCACCCATTTGTCCACTTCCTTTAACTCTATTCTAATCCTTTGTGGGCATTAATTAACTTACGCAGTTACTAGTCCATTTCAACATTACCGGAACATTTATTTCATTCCTTTAAGTTAGGTTATATTAACACATTTACCACACAACCTATTTCTTAACATGTTTCATATTCCTTTATCTTTTCTCAGAATTTTACCATTTATTGCATACTTACACAGGCTCCACACCGACGACTATGTGCACCATATGCTCTGGCCGCTGATTTAGGGCTTTTAAGCCAAGGTCTCGAGTCCCTCCTTGTTTATTCCCTGTTGCATCGGCGTCCTTATTAATGTGTTTAATATTTTACACATATCCATAATATTCCATTTTTTACTTTTAACCGACCGAAGCCAAAATCCGAACTTAACCGTTCGTTTTTCAATTAACACTTGGGAAATTGTTCATTTTCTTCTTTAAGTCCTTTATCCACACACACGTGATTTATACTAAAATCATTCAAGCCTTAGTACTTAATTCATTTTACACACATTAGTGTAAAGACATTCTTATATATTTTTATTCCATAAAAATGTCCCGCCTTAAGTAAATTACCCATTTACCCTTTGTTAACCAAACTTGCAATTTAGTTCCTTAGCAAGTGTTATTTCTTAAAATGGTTATTAAGTTTTCAACTTAACATTTAAAACACTTTAGCCATTTTAACCTTTGTTTAATACCACACTTGTGCCAATTTCCGCACTTGTTAATTTAACACCCTTAACACATAGAATAACACCCTTTTCACAAGACTACCTTTTATTTCTTTGAAATTGCCATTTCTTCCATTTAGCACTAGTATTCTCATAATCTACATTATTCAATATTTCTTTTCCACAAAATATCCATCATTTTAATTCAAAATGTCCATTCATAGTTTAACTAGGAAACACACTAAAACAATATTATCAACATTTTTATTTCGTAATTTTTACTAGAAACACACAAAAATAACATTTTTCACATTTTTATTCCATAAAATGTTTGTATTTCTTTTTACTTGAAATACTCCAAAATAATATTATTTCACATTTTATTCCATAAAAATGTATATTATTTCTTTTTACCTGAAATACACAAAAATAACATTATTTCACATTTTTATTCCATAAAAATGTATATTATTTATTTTTACTAGAAATATGCCAAAATAACATTATTTCATATTTTTATTCCATAAAAATGTATATTATCTCTTTTTACTAAAAATTCACTAAAATATCATTATTTCACATTTTTATTCCATAAAAATGTATATTATTTCTTTTCATCTTTAGAACACATTTTATTGCATAAAATGTTGAGTAACTATATTATGAAATTATTCAATGTTTTCAAGACCCATTTAATTCATCCTTTTGTAGATCAAATTCATGGGAACACTAATCTGGTTACTAGTCAACACAAGAGAGAAACAACCATCCCTTTACATTTACATTAGCCTAATATATATGTAGATAACATGCTCAACATATACTACACTTAAAAATTATATCAAAGGTAGTATCTCTTACCTTAATGAGCTCTAAAAAATGGTGGAGATGGTGATGAAGATGAAGGACCCCCACTTCTAAAGGTGGCCTCAAGGGGGTTTCTAAAAGCCCTTTATAAGGTTTGCTCCATGAAAGCTTGAATGACCCTCTTCAAACCCCATCTTCAAGTGTCCCGTAAATACCGAGAACGTCATTTTCATCTGTACTCCAAAGTCACCTGGGATTTTCTATGTAGAAGTGTGGTGTTGTACACCTCTAAAAATTTTGATTACCATAGTTGGTAATGGTGGGAGTGGGAAGTAGAAGTTTTGGGGTAGGGTATTTACTCCATGGAAGCTCTTAACTTAGAAAGAAAAGGCTTAGGTGGTATGATGGATTCCCCCAACTCTACACGATTTCCTTTTTTTAATAATCTAAACAAATGAGATACTTACCACATAAGGAAACCTCATCCTCACAAACTGTTCCCATATCAGGTCTGGGAAGGCTCCTAATTTGACAACTCATAGGATCCAATGGTTACCATTTAAACAACACTTAGGCTAGTTTATGTTGGCAGCTCACGTTTCTCTCTCTTCTACATTCTTCAGCCAATGTCCCATAGGTATCCTAATATACTTAGTTCCATTTATACAGATTCCTGGGTTTTAGCCAAAGATCGAAAATTCGATCACGCTGGCAGGGCTAACATGCCCCCGACGTTTTGAGCGACTGTAACTCTCGCTCAAACGACGGTGAGTGTCCTTTGAGCGATCAATAGGAATTACTGAACATTCTCTTCATTTACAATCCCATCTTCGTAGGTTTTTTACATTTGCCCAACAATTTTCCAACTCTTAAAAAAAAGGCATCTATAATTTAATTACTTTATAACGACCAATTTCCTATACAACCCTCAATCCGATAATTCCCTTTGTTTAATCCAACTTGTTAATCGTAAGTTCTTATAAGTAGAATTTGTCCCTCCTCAAATAAAATTTACATACAATTTAATTAATTTATCGGGGCGGGGTATTATAAACTTCCATCCTTAGGGAATTTCGTCCTTGACATTCTTGTCTTACTACAATCCATAATCCAGTTACCTACTACCAGTTCATAAGCCTAGGCATTCCCAATTCTATGGTCTAAAACCCAAGGATTTCACTTTGGTCAATCACTATCGTTGACCTAATTACGATGAATCCTAAGGTCTTATTGCAAAAACTGAAGCATGCCTAACATGTCTATCTAAAAGAAACCTCGAGATGATTGATACTCATTAAATGTCACTATATCAATAACGAATTCATTAACATGGATCAGGGTCACCTTGAGTACCACCATATGAACACATACAAGCGATCATCTCCTCAATCCCCATTGTCCATAGTATTCTTGAGTTACTACCTCGGGTTACATGACTGAGTTGCAATTAATTATACCGGCTAACTAACAACACTTTAACCTAAAGGAATTAAGTAACGCAAGTAACTAAATGCAAGAATTCAAGATAACATGCATACACAGATTGGGTAGGACAATGGTGTATCCGAAGGAGAGAGTATTCACATACTGTGGCACATCAGCCACGCTACACTCGAATCAAACTAGTTAACGACTTCTCATCATCGGGATTAATAAGGACACGAAATGTTACGAATCGGGTGAATGCCAAGCCGAAAGGAAATAACTAATTTTTGTCAATGAATCGACCCATACGAAGTACGAACCCAAAACGTATACCTGAATCTATAACTCATATCGATACTTTTTAAGCACCTTAGCCTTACCATGTTACCTGGCTTGACCTCTTAACCTTGACGGGTTCTACTCAAGGATCATCCATTCATACAGGATGGCTAAAACATAAAACAAGTTTCCTTTAGGAAACTGAAGCGCTAGGCTTAGCTCCTTATGACTGATGCTACCTATCCTCACTGGTAAGCTTAACCTTCCTAAATCAAGGCGAAGTAACTTCTCTTGGCGCTTATCATCTGTTATCTACCTATTACGTCTAGGCCTACAAATTTTAACATGAGGTAACTAACATAAATTTTCGAGATCACTCTCACCAAATAAAACACAACACTCGCGTAGTTTCAATCATTTAACTCATTCACCATTGCTACTACCCTTAGCGATGCCCATACTATTCCAAATCATAATCATTCTAATGGCATCCCAATTCTCAAACATTACTCATGCTTAATGATTTCCCTCGATAGAGTAATTACTAACCATACAGGTAGCAAATGTAGGTGCTATAATCAAGTCTAACACTTCATCCCGAGTGCTATCTCTAAAAGCCATGACGATTGTAATTGTGTTATAAGTCTCCTAGGTGCACCACCTAGCATCAATCAACCCATTTTCGAAATGATCCTCGAAGTTCATATCATATTACAAGTCTATAAACAAAGCTGTAGCAGAATCTCTAAGATACTACCACAAATCGACATGACCTAGCCGCACAACAATCATCAATGGTCTACCATCACTTATTTAAACTTCAATACGACAACGATTCCTAATGACTTGTAGGTGATGACATCAAATCAATTATTTCTCTAAATAACTTACACATCAATTGCAAAGAACCACAAGTCCTACCATAACCTATGCCACATGACCTGAGTTCATTATGAAATAGACATCACTACATAAACCTTAATGCAACAATTAGTCCCAAGGTTTAGAAGAGAGATATTATCATCATTGTAATGTAAAGTACATATACTTAGGTTCACTATTACCAGGAATGACTACCCCTCACATCAATATTTCATTAAACAAACCTTAGTATATATCCCCAAGGAAATTGCCGATACATTTTTGCAAGCCTACACTTTTAAATCTTTAATGAGTGTTTAATCATTAGAACTGAATTGCCTTACTATGTGAACCTCACACTATGTATTATTTTACCAACTAAGTCAACTATATATATCTTGGTAGGGTACGGGATGTCTAGCAATGCCTACAAACATTAAGGCCCATGCCTACGAATGCCATAAGAGATCCTATTTCCCAACGCCAAAATAAATCACCAAACTCTAACTTAAAGCCACCAGTTTTTGGTACGACACGGGGCGTCGAGTATTGCCCCAAGAGGAGGCCCACCTAAAAAACCTGGGTGGTCCCTTATGTGCGTATGTTTCAAATCAAACCAATTTTTACCAAAAATTATCCAACTTTTAATATGTACCAAACTAAGTTGTGCAAACCCAATTCTTACTTTAAACCAATTTTATCTTGATTAATCCTAAACATGCATCTTGTGATTAAAGCAAGTAAAATAAAGTAAAGAATAATCATAACGCTGGATGTACGAGAAACCCAAAAATGGGAAAACAACCTCGGATGGCCCAAGCCAGACAATCACTATGAACAATAGTTTCACAAAGACAGATTAGCCTTACTCCATGACTCTATCCCCACGGGTCTTGATGCTCCTTATGATCTTCAACCATTCTTTAATAGGGCTCACGCAGAAATTCCATCTTCCACGATACCTGTCCACAACACTCGACTCCACGAATGTCTCGGTGTTAAATGAATGACTTTGATTCGTCTACGATGTCGAACAATAATTCCTTCTCTTTTCTTCACCGCAAAACCCTGATGCTCAATGGTAGAACAAACAAACTTGGTGCAGCAAGATCACGTAAGCATATAAGAATGATAACTTGAATCTTTGGAAACTCTAAGGATATGTTTAATCTTTTAAACCTTAGAAAACATGTGCCAACCTCGTACTGGATGGTATACTATTTTTCCATAATGCACACTTACAAAACTCTGACGCAAACACGGTTTAAATAACAATTAAGCATCACCTCGAAAAGAGTGTCACTCGGACGAGATTGCCATGTCGTTCGCGCGACATGAGCATCTCGCTCGAACGAGCTGACATGTTGTTTGAACGACGCTGCGTCAATTTGACTTTCTTTGACTTTTTGTTTAAAATGTCTCTTTTAAAAGAGATCCAAATTAGTCAAACTCTATTTCGAGTTTATCTGAATAAAACGTAGTGTAAACCTTTTAAAATACTTTTAAAACATTTTAAAATATTTTTCTTATAAAAATACATCCTTATCTTTTATAAAAACAATTCTGACCACCATTAATTATACGCATTCATACATGAGTGATCTCGGAATGCAATTAATTTTGAAGACGATTAAACTTGCACCAATTTAAACTTCGACATGATTAATTCTTTGAATCTTTGTCGCAAAGTCTTTTATTTTCTTCAATACGTCATAGATCAAGTGGGATCGTGACAAAATAAAAATCTCCCTATGACATATTACAAACACGATTTTGTTCACGAATTAAGTCAAAACAATACATGGACTTAATTGGAAATTTATGTCCTTACACCACCCTAATGACGTCGGAAGAGTTCTTATACTAAAACATCATAATTTTCTAGATTCACTCCGAGGTTACTTTAATCATAAAGATTATCTAAATGCCCATTATAGTCAAGGCGTATGAATCGGGATATACTGAATCTAAGATCACAACAAAAGGACCCAATATGTTCTTACCATGGAACGAACACTTTCAAACACATTAATCCTTATTGTCACCCCGTGACCCCACTCAAGGTATATATGATATACTTGATTTCTAACAATCACTAAGGCATTCCTTCACAAGGACAACATCCTATTAATTATCCATCAATCACAGTGTTACCCCAAGGATCGGATTTACCTAATCATAACACTGACATGGACTCCTCATATGTGTCGCACCTAAGACTACATATAATTTAAATCATGGTTTCACTTTACATAATTATGACACTCTAGAAATCAATCCTTACTGTTGATTATTCAAAATTTGGTGCCTCTTGCCTGACGGCCGATATTTCATTTTATTAATATCTCCAAAGACTCTAAGTCATCAAAGGTTGAAACAACCCCTTACACTACAAACCATGGTGTCACCACAAATAAGCTTACATGGACACCCGTAAATTATTACATATTTAATCAGAATGCGGAAGCGATTAATAACAATTTACTTGATCGTATACCCCTTAGCACTAACTTACTTATTGTGTTAAGCTCTTTGACCTTGTCGTCGAGGACACGAGCTAAACCGTCATCAAACTAGCATGAGTGGCTCAAACCAACATGGATGTTGAAAGATCCACTACTGATCTCACCACCTCACTCCCAAAAATAACCTTAAACTTAGAGCTCTAATACCATTTGTAACAACCCGACCCGAATTTATGAATTACCTGTAAGTCAACCTAATCCAGGTTGGCGTTAGGTGTGAAGTGCAATGGAACAACCTTTATTATGTTGCTAATACAGTTTTATTTTAATTACATTTCACTTGTTAGCATGCAATTTCAGTTTCAAGAAAAACTTCGCGAGGGACCCTTGGGGAACACCCCGAGGTCCAAGTAAACGGAGCTACTAACATAAACATAAACAAAATATACTTACCTGTAAACGATCTCAAAATACGAATCCGCACCTAACCTGCCGTAACAAGCGAGGGCGTGAACCTATGCCCAGTGGGAATATACAAGCATTATAGAAATGAACGGCAGAAAGGAATGCTCACACGCTACAATTACATGCATGCGAAAATAGGTATGTATCTATATACGTATGCCTTCAAAGAAAATACATATTCTAATTCATTAACATTTTCACTTTTGAAAACCTTACTTATCCAGATTAATTGACCTTAATCTAGTAAAGACTTACGTTATTTATACTTAACATTTCTCACTTTATTTAACACACCCGGTTCAACACATGAAACCATTAACCCATTCCTTTACCAAAATTTAACCCTTTCATCCATTTCAATACACTTTAGTATTTTCATTGAAAATCACCATTTCAACGAACGCATTCACCATGTTAGAAAATACTCATTTAATATTTGAAAACCCTTTTTGAGACGAACTTGTGTTAAAAATGGGTTTAACCATTTAGGTTGCTTAACCACCCATTTGTCCGCTTCCTTTAACCTATTATACTCCTTTGAGGACAATAATTAATTTATGCATTTACTAGTCCATTTCACTATTATCGGAACATATATTTCATCCGTTCAAGTAGGTTGTATTAATACATTTACCATACAACCCAATTCTTAACATGTTCCATATTCCTTTATCTTTTGTCAAAATTTTATCATTTATCGCATACTTACACGGGCTCCACACCGATGGCTATGCGCACCATATGCTCTGGCCAGTGATTTAGGGATTTCACCCAAGGGCTTCGGACCCTCCTTGTTTATTCCCTGTTGCATCAGAGTCCTTATTAATGTGTTTAATATTTTACACATGTCCATAATATTCCATTTTTTACTTTTAACCGACCGAAGCCAAAATCCTAACTTAACCGCTCGTTTTTCAATTAACACTTGGAAAATTGTTTCTTTTCTTCTTTAAGTCATTTATCCACACACACGTGATTTATACTAAAATCATTCAAACCTTAGTACTTAATTCATTTTACACACATTAGTGTAAAGACATTCTTAAATATTTTTATTCCATAAAAATGTTCCGCCTTAAGTAAATTACCCATTTACCCTTTGTTAACCAAACTTGCAATTTAGTTCCTTAGCAAGTGTTATTTCTCAAAATGGTTATTAAGTTTACAATATAATATTTAAAACACTTTAGCCATTTTAACCTTTGTTTAATACTAGACTTGTGCCAACTTCCACACTTGTTACTTTAACACCCTTAACACATAAAATAACACCCTTTTCATAAGACTACCTTTTTATTTCTTAGAAATTGCCATTTCTTCCCTTTAGCACTAATATTCTCATACTTTACATTATTCAATATATTGCTCCACAAAATATCCATCATTTATTCCAAAATGTCAATTTGTAGTTTCACTAGAAAAATAAACTAAAACAATATTATCAACATTTTTATTCCGTAAAAACGTTTATTATTTATTTTTACTAGAAACACACAAAAATAACATTTTTCACATTTTTATTCCATAAAAATGTATATTATGGGGCAATAAATATGCCTACGTAATAGCATGACACGTGGCGAGCACCCCGATCAAGATGGCGAGCAACAGACGCGCCAGCAATATAGGGACGACTAAAGTCCTTAATAAACTAGAAGACCGAGGAGCAGTATCTGATTGGAATCAAACTCCATGAAGATAGGACTAATCCATATTTGTTACTCATCTATATTTGTAACCCTAATGTAACCCCTAACTCTATATAAACGGGATACCCTCCATTGTGAAAGGGGGCTTAGAAGCTAGAGAAACACTCTCATGAAAAACTCTCTCATCATTCTAATGGAACACATCAGCAGCCCCGTGGACGTAGTCCATTCATGGACGAACCACGTAAATCTTTGTCTCTCTCATATTTATTTTTATGCTTGTATCGTGAGGAATTGACTCCCCTACGGGTGAGATTTTTTGCACCTACAATTGGCGTCGTCCGTAGGAAACGACACGAAAAGTCTTTCTTTCCTATTTAGGAGATGGAGATTTACGTTGCGACCTCATGGTGTACACGCACGATAATCAAGAGCTAAGTTTACTTTTTTTTTTCTCCATATGAATGATTACATATTTTGTATAAACATCGTTCTATTGATGCACGATTCTCTGCACATTTGTATTCTTACATTTTGTGTATTTAATTTTTATGCATCTGCAAATCTGCAGAAACTGCTTTGATTCCAGACAATTTTCATTGTTTGTTTCAGATAAAATCACTATCGGAGATGTCTATGAAGACTCTCCAAATATTTGGACTCTTTTGATGCTTTTCTGGGTATAAACGTTATTTTTTGGGCACATCATATATTATGATTCCCATATCCCAGATTTTGTGATAAACGTTAAAAGCGGCTTTATGACATTGACGAAATCTTTACAAGCATATTTGGTGAGTTTCCTTCAAGAAGGTATTTGTTCAGAAACGATGGACAGATTTTGGGCGCACAATCAGGCGTGAATTTCTCACAATCTTGCACGGGAGAAGAGAAATCACAAAAAAACAACGATTTCCGATTTCTATCATCTTCGACCTACAGCCTAAGGTTCTCCGACCTGTAATTCGGGATTGTTCTCTAGATGGGCAGAACCAACAATGATGGAAAAGGGACGAGTTCATGAAAATATGGACTATCGTAACACGTGGGTTACATCAATTGTTCGAGTCCCAGCACGTTTATATCTTTCCACAATGTTAGGAAGTGATAAGATTCTATCAGATTTCTCTTAAAAAGTTTGCTCTCTGCAAACCGCACCGACCTGCGACCTGGGATCTCTTCGATCTTCCTCGACCATCATCATTGGTCAGCGGCAAAGACAAGGGAAACCTCAGCTATGTTACCAGCCATCCATGGTGGTCAACGACCACGTCGGCAGCAAAAATCACAACCAGTCTGTGTCCCAACTTGCCAGGAAACCACAACTCTTCGATCGAGCACCAGCGAGGGATTTACCGGAGTCCCTGGTAGTCGACGACCAGCTTGCGACTACCATCAGCTGGTCAGCGGTAAGGACGAGCAAGGAGGAGCACATCAGTTGGTCGACGGCGAGGACGAGCAGCGACGACCTAGGAGGTGCTATGGTCGACAACCACTGTTGTGCTACGGCGATGAGCCAGGAGGCAGTAGTTCTTATGGTTCATTTCTTCAGATCGCGACCACCGGACCATAATCACTGGTCAACAACAACAACAGAGATCCACCCTTACCTTAGTGTATCAGAAGCATCACCAGATAGCCCATCATGATGGGTGATCACTAGGCAATCAACTCCGCTGGACAAAAACAAACAGTACTGAGATTTTTTGCACCGCAGTCTCGCGTGTGCTATCTCGCATGTGGTCTTGCCCAAGCATTTCGGTTTACAAGTCTTCTATCTTGGTTTACAAGACCACCCCCTTTTTTATCTTAATTCACATCTTCATGTGAAAGTAAATTTTTGAAACCAAACTTGTATTTAAGTATCCACTTTGGACTTCAAATAATTTTACAAAAATTCTTAATTAATCCTTGTCTTACACTTGGAGTATATTTGACTAATTTTTGCATTGCTTGGTTCTCTCTAAAAATTAAATCATTTTAAGGGACTGTGTGATTTTATAACAACGATTTTAGTTGGCACTTTTTTATGCGACCTTATTACAAATTATTTTGCTCACATAAATAAGTGGGGTGCAATTATATAGCACTCATGTCATTTATTCGAACATTTTAATTTTCAATATTGTCATTCAGTGACAATAATTTAATCTCACCAAAAGGATATTATTGGTTATTTAGCTTGGCCCCGACGGATGCTCGGGCACAGTTATCGCAGTGGGATTTTTATCATAAAAATCATTGGATCATTTATTACATTCATACGCTACTATGAATTTTTTCTTCGGCAAATGGCCGAGCGGATGCTTATCTTATATACTTTGCTGAACATATCATTTTCATGATAACTTCTATTTTGATTTAGCCTCAACGGATGGTCGGGGAATTTACTAACTTCCACAGGTATAAGATTAAGTCCCAACGGATGCTTGACAACAATCTTGAGTCCTTGGAAATCTCATCGATTTTTCAACAGATGCTCGAGCACGAATTACTCACTATATCTACTCGGTATCCTACAACCTTGCCCCGACGGACTATCCAGGCACCATTCATTTTATTAATGCTCCGACGAATAGTCGAGCACACTTTAGACCCAAAGAAATGCTAGGGCAAAATTATTATTACTCCGACTGAAGCTCGAATTCTATGATTCGTAACCTGAAGGACGGTTAGGCACATTCAAGATTCAACTCGGCAGATGATCGAAAAAATATTTCTATATATTTAGTCCCGAAGATATTTACCACGCATGTCGCACTTTATCCCCAATGGATAGTTGGTCAGGATAATTCTTATATTTAGCACAACCCCAGTTGATGGATACGCACATTTATTTGTGCATTACCTCATAATGTTTTGTTTGCTCACAAATTATGCTCACGATTTTTATCATCATAAATTTGTTAGCAAGGGGCTATATATACCACATACTTCATAATTGTCACTACACAAATTTTCTGTGAAAACAATTTTTTGAAACCAACTTAATATTAAGTATTTTTTTAGAGTTATTTGCAGAAATTCCAAATTAACTCCTATGTCATACATCTGGATATATTTGATAAGTTTTGCATCTTTCATTCGACTTTATTACAATTATTTTGTCCACATAAATATTGGGGCGCACTTACAGAGCACTCATGTCATTTATTCGGTCATTTAATTTTCAATATTGTCGTATAGCTATTATTAGTTATACCAATGGATGGTCGGTGTAATATCTTTACTAATACTTAGCGTAGCCCCGACGGATGCCCGGGCACGGCCATCCTCGTGAGATTTTATCACAAGAATTATGGGATCATTCATGTCATTCATTTAATACTATGAATATTTTCCTCGACACATGCTCGAACAGATGCACATCATATTGCATGATAAATTCTATTTGAATTAGCCTCGATAAATGGTCGAGCAACTTATTAACTTCTGTAGGTACAAGATTCAGTCCCGACGAATGCTCGGCCACAATCTTAAGCTCTTGGAAGTCTTATTAATGCATCGATAGATGCTCGAGCACGGATTTCTCTCTAAATCTACTCGGACATATACAACCTTGCCTTGGCAGACGACCCAGGCACCACTTATTTCGTTAATGCTCTGACAGATGGTCGAGCACGTTACAACACTTTGGACCCAACACATGCTTGGGCAATATTATTTATAACCGACAGATGCTATGACGTTGATATTTCTTGAATTTCATAATGGGTTATCTGGCTCTATGATTCTTGACCTGCAGGATGATCAGGCATATTCAAGGCTCATCTTGGTAAATGATCGGCAAAATATTTCTATATATTTAGTCCCAAAGATATTTGCCACACATGTCACATTTTATCCCGAACAAATGGTTGGTCAGGATAATTCTTATATTCAGTCCCAACAGATGGTTGGCACAGTCGATTAATGATCAACATTGCATTTATTGGAAAGTTAGTTTTCACTAACATTACAGGATCATTCGTAATACTTGCTCAGTCCTTTTTGCCTCGACGGATGTTCGAGCATGGATCACCTGCAATATCTACCATATCCTCTATAGTTTTTGCCTCGACAGGCACTCAGGCATCATTTATCTTATCAATGCTCCGACAGATGCTCGAGCATGGATCGTTCGCAACATCTACTAGGTCCTTTGCAATTTTGCCTCCACTGACCCTCAGCTTCGATGGATAGTTGACGTTGTGTGATCATGTCTCAAGCTCCAATAAATAGTTGGGCAATACAGCTCTTATTTAATTTAAACTCGTCGAATGAAAAGTTGGGCGATCTGTACAAAAAAAATCCAATAACACATAAAGTAGTATGAAGAGCAACGATCAACTATATTTATCAACAAGGACGAATCCAACCTGTAAGAACTCACATATCCAGTAAAATCACAGTCAACGAGAAAAACATGTTGATAACAACACTAGACAACCCTGAATGTATCGAGCAACATCGTCAGACATCCCACGGTGATCGATGATCACCAAGCAACGAATTAACGGGTCATCAACACTAAGATATCCACTCCAAAGGAATAACGTTTCTTGAACGCCATTTCAGATCAACGCTTTTCTACACAAGGACGCTTTGAACTCATATCAATTTCTTTAGGTGCACGAGCTATATGGAGTCTTCCACAGCCTCTCGGAACCACCATGCATGGTCAACGACCAAGTGCGCCCCGAGGAACGATACATTACATGGAGCTATATGAGCAAGATAATCCTTAATTATATCCAGCTCGACGAATGATCAACGTGACACTCTTCAACACAACAAAGCCGCGAGGAATGATCGAGCACACTTATCATCTCTATTATACAAATTAAATGACTCGATGGACGGTCGGACAGTCTTCTCTTCACAGCTCGATTGGGGGCTCCATGGCAACGATGACATGTGAATATATTCACTACAACATTTAAAGAAAGAGGTTAACCCAGGATGGATGCCAACATGGTTAACACCAGAATTAGTCTTTCAAATGAGGATTAAGGCTAAGCTTGATTTAATTACAACGGCCTTCTTTCTTGTTCCCATTAAATTAAGTAAGTCAACATGCCTTTGTCGTCTCCAAACACAAATGGCCTCATGAGTTGCCTCGGCAATAATAAAAGCCCTACGGGGGATCCCTAGGCAAAAATCCAACTCAGGTTGGTCACCAATTATGTTAGTCGGTTAAAATACTGAACGGGTGGATGGCCCTTAAACCAGGTGCATTTTGGCCATCTCCTTTTAGGCCTAAGGAAGTGTGACGGCACAACCTAAAAGGTAAAATAGGCGGATATTTACATGCAAGGCATTAGGAAATGGAAAAATGCAAACATAATTAGTATTACATTAACTTGTGGGAAATATCTAAGTACGATAAGCATACCGATTACATATCACATGATGAAAAACCAAATGCAGGGTCTTACCCCTACTAGGTATATGCTTGAGCAAGGCTCGACGCATATGCTTCTGGTCGGCCTCTCCAATGGGACCATATAAAAAACCTAATGCAGGGTTTTACCGCTACTAGGTACATGCTCGAGCAAGGCTCGACGCATAGGCTTCTGGTCGGCCTATCCAATTGGACCATATGAAAAACCTAATGCAGGGTCTTACCCCTACTAGGTACATGCTCGAGCAAGGCTCGACGCGTAGACTTCTGTTCGGCCTCTCCAATTGGACCATATGAAAAACCTAATGCAGGGTCTTACCTCTACTAGGTACATGCTCAAGCAAGGCTCGACGCATAGGCTTCTAGTTGGCCTCTCCAATTGAACCATATGAAAAACCTAATGCAGGGCCTTACCCCTACTAGGTACATGCTCGAGCAAGGCTCGACGCATAGGCTTCTGGTCGGCCTCTCCAATTGGATCAAATGAAAAACCTAATGCAGGGTCTTACCACTACTAGGTATATACTCGATAGAGGCTCGACACATAAGCTTCTAGTCGGCCTCTCTAATTGGACCATATGAAAAACCTAATATAGGATCTTACCCCTACTAGGCACATGCTCGAGTAAGGCTCGATGCATAGGCTTATGGTCGGCCTCTCCAATTGGACCATATGAAAAACCTAATGTAGGGTCTTACCCCTACTAAGTACATACTCGAGCAAGGCTTGATGCATAGGCTTCTGGTCGACCTCTCCAATTGGACCATATAAAAAACCTAATGTAGGGTCTTACCCCTACTAGGTACATGCTCGAGAAATGATTGACGGATAGGCTTCTGGTTGGCCTCTCCAATTGGACCATATGAAAAAACTAATGCAGGGTCTTACCCCTACTAGGTACATGCTCGAGCAAGGCTCGACGCACAGGCTTCTGGTCGGTCTCTCCAATTGGACCATATGAAAAACCTAATGTAGGGTCTTACCCCTACTAGGTACATACTCGAGTAAGGCTCGACGCATAGGCTTCTGGTCGGCCTCTCCAATTGAACTATATGAAAAACCTAATGCAGGGTCTTACCCCTACTAGGTATATGCTCGAGCAAGGATCGACGCATAAGCTTCTGGTTGGCCTCTCCAATTGGACCATATGAAAAACCTAATGTAGGGTCTTACCCCTAATAGGTACATACTCGAGCAAGGCTCGACGCATAGGCTTATGGTCGGCCTCTCTAATTGGACCATATGAAAAACCTAATGCAGGGTCTTACCCCTACTAGGTACATGCTCGAGCAAGGCTTGACGCATAGGCTTCTGGTCGGCCTCTCTAATTGGACCACATGAAAAACCTAATGCAGGGTCTTACCCCTACTAGGTACATGCTCGAGAAAGGCTCGACAACAGGCTTTCGGTCGGCCTCAACAAATGGATCATACAAGATCAAAATACAGGGAGATGCCCTAAACTTGATGCACGCTCGAGAAAGCTTCAGAAAATGAATTCTGAACAGGCTTGTGGTCAGCCTCACAAATTGGGCCATGCAATAAAACAAGACAATAAACTACATTCGACCTGATCCCAAGAGGGTACGTGGGCAGCTCGACACTCTCGAGTCCGGTTCCCATATCAATTGAACATATCTCAACTCAAGCCAAGCATTCATCTAAAAACCTATGAAGGCGAGAAGATCAACCAAAGAAGGCTTAAAAGTTGAACGACATCTCAAAGATCGCCAGTCCAGTTCACATCAACAACTGCATACGTTTAAAGAGATTATAGACCAACTCCCAGCTCATCTCAGAATCAACTCAACTGAACTGTGACCTGTGGGGCTATTGTGAGGGCAATCAATATGCCTACGTAATAGCATGACACGTGGTGAGCACCCAGGTCAAGATGGCGAACAACAGACGCGCCAGGAATATAGGGACGACTAAAGTCCTTAATAAACTAGAAGATCGAGGAGCAGTATCTGATTGGAATCAAACTCCACGAAGATAGGACTCATGCATATTTGTTACTCATCCATATTTGTAACCCTAATGTAACCCCTAACTCTACATAAAGGGGACACCCCCCATTGTGAAAGGGGGCTTAGAAGCCAGAGAAACACTCTCATGAAAAACTCTCTCATCATTCTAATGGAACACATCAGCAGCCTCGTGGACGTAGGCCAATATGGTCGAACCACGTAAATCTTTGTCTCTCTCATATTTATTTTTATGCTTGTATCGTGAGGAATTGACCCCCCTACGGGTGAGATTTTTTGCACCTACATATATTATCTCTTTTTACTTGAAATACACCAAAATAACATTATTTTGCATTTTCATTCCATAAAAAAGTATATTATTTCCTTTTACTTGAAATACAGCAAAATAACATTGTTTCACATTTTATTCCATAAAAATGTATATTATTTTTTTTACTAGAAATACACCCAAAAACATTTTTTCACATTTTTATTCCATAAAAATGTATATCATCTCTTTTTACTAGAAATACACCAAAATAACATTATTTCAAATTTTTATTCCATAAAATATATATTATTTATTTCCATCCTAAGAACACATTTTGTAGCATAAAATGTTGAATAACTATATTTTGAAATTATTCAATGTTTTCAAGGCCCATTTAATTCATCCTTTTGTATCTCAAATTCATGGGAACACTAATATGGTTACTAGTCAACACAAGAATGCAATAAACATCCATTCACATATACGTTAATCTAATATATATATATGTATATAACATGCTGCACATATACTACACTTAAAAGTTATATCAAAGTTAGTGTCTCCCATCTTAATGAGATCTAAAAAAATGTTAGAGATGGTGATGAAGATGGAGGAATCCCCACCTCCAAAGGTGGACTCAAGGGGGTCTCTAAACTCCCTCTATAAGGTTTTCTCCATGAAAGCTTGAATGACCCTCTTCAAACCCCATCTTTAAGTGTCCCATAATAACCAAGAACATCATCTTCATCTTTACTCCAAAGTTACCTAGGGTTCATAATGTTGAAGTGTGGTGTTGTACACCTCCAAAAATTTTGGTTATCACAGTTGGTAATGGTGGGAGTATTAAGTAAAAGTTTTGGGGCAAGGTATTTACTCCATGAAAGCTCTTAACTTAGAGAGAAAAGGCTTTGGTGGTCTGATGGATTCCCTCAACTCTACACTATTTCCTTTTTTTAATCGCAATAAATGATATATTTACCACATAAGGAAACCTCATCCTCACAAACTGTTCCCATATTAGGTCTTGGAGGGATCCTAATTCGGCGGCTCATAGGATACCATGGTTACCATTTAAATAACACTTAGGATAGTTTGTGTTGGCAGCTCACGTTTCTCTCTCTTTTTGCATTCTTCATCCAACATCCCATAGGTCTCCTAATATACTCAGTTCCATTCATACAGATTCCTGGGTTTTATCCCAATAACAAAAAGTCGACCATGCTAGCAAGGCTGACATACCCCTGACGTCATTTGAGTGACTGTAACTCTCGCTCGAATAATGGTGAGTGTCGTTTGAGTGATCAGTAGGAATGACTGGACATTCTCTTCATTTACAATCACATATTCTTAGGTTTCTCACATCCGCCCCAACATTTTTCCAACTTTTAAAAAAAGGCATCTACAATTTAATTACTTTATAACCACCAATTTCCTATACAACCCTCAATCCGATAATTCCCTTTGTTTAATTCAACTTGTTACTCGTAAATTCCTATAATTAGAATTTGTACCTCCTCATATAAAATTTACATAAAATTTAATTAATTTATCGGGGTGGGGTATTACATGATAAGCATGCGATAGACATATAGGGCAGAAGGAATCATGTCATCCCAATCCGTTCAACTCTCAATCATCTTGAAGATGATGGATTTAAGGATCTTATTTATACATTCAGCAACCTCATTAGTTTTGGGTACGTATGGTGAGGGCTTATGCCTTTGAATTCCATATTCTTAAACCAATTCTATGAATTTAATTTCAAAATGAAGGGCATTATCCGACACTAGTTTGTAAGGGACCCCATAATGGCAGATGATATTCTTTCGTATGAACTTAGCCACTTACTTAGCATTCATTACCGCATAAGACTCGACTTAAACCCATTTAATGAAGTAATTGATCACAACCAAAATATACTCATGCCAATGGGATGCTTTGGAGGTGACTTTACCAATGATATCGATGTTCCATGATGAGAAGGGTCATGTAAAGGTCATATTGTATAATTCACGAGGGGGTAGATGTGGAAGATTGGTGAATTATTGACATTTGAAGCACCTCTTGATGTATGTTACACATGCTTGGATCGTTTTTAAAAGACTTGTCCTATTATTAGCATTGAATCTTCTAAATGTTGAGGTGTTGAATTACCTTCTTGAGAGTAATTTTGATACTCATACTACATGCCTTGTATTCCATCATGTTATTATTGCATATGAAGTCTATCTTGATGGCTATGGGAGTATGCAAGTCATCGGGCATGATCAAAAGTATCCTAATGCCATATTCTTTCTTATTGGTGGACCCATTAAAGAACATCTTCCACCAAAGATCCTTATTATTATTATAGACAATCTCTTCATCTAGGAATTTTGATATCCATACATTGAATTCTTTCATGGGTTGATACATAAGGTAATAAATAATGGCCCTTCCTTTGATATCTTTTTGTGTGATGTAGATAATATTGAACTTAGTTAGTAGAATCAACCATTGGGTCATGTGTCTTGACAAGTAAGGTTTCTTTATTAGGTACTTCATGGTATCCATTCAGGATACTAATTTGATGGGGAATGCAATAATGTAGTTTAGAGTTTTTAAGTGACCCAAATCCAAATGGCGCATAACTTTTCTAATATAGTGTAGTTGAATTCATATACTTCCATCTTCTGATTGGAATAGTAAATGGCTATCTTTTTTGGCACTCTTTGATGTATTGAGATAAAACAACCCTAGTAGCAGTATCCATGACAATTAATTACAATAGGTGAGGTAAGCCTGGTTGTGGTGGCATGAGCACTAGTGTTTGGGTAAGGCACCACTTGATTTCATCGAAGGACCCTTTACGTGACGCAGTCTAGACCTTAGTTGAATCATTTTTAATGAGCTTAAAGATTAGTTCACAAATAAAAGTGAGTTGGCTAATGAATCTACTTATGTATTACATCTTTCCCTAACATCCACTCACTTATTTCTCAGTTTGAGGCAGTGGAAGGATCTCTTTGAGTTTGGAAATATTTTCTTAAATTCCCTTCTTACTAACCACAAAGCATAGGAATTTCCCTTTTATGACATTGAAGAAGAATTTTTACGAATTGAGGCACATTTGATACTATCACAGTTGTTCGAAGAATTTTCTCAAGGCAATGATGTGACCTTCTCGAATTTTGAATTTAATGATCATTGCATCAATATAGACTATGACTTCCCTATGGATGAAATCATATTGGATAGTTATGGTTTCTCTTTGATAAATAACCCTGACATTATTGATATCGAACGGCTGGATGGTGTAGCAAAAGGTTCCCCATGGGGTAATGAAAATCCATCTACAAATGACTTGGTGATTGAGGTGCATCTTGATCTCCTTATTCCTAGAAAATCCATCTAAAAATCACTTGAAGCATGATTGGTGGTGTTGTCTACGATCACATCGGTATTAGGAAGAGAATATTAATCCTTTGGAGAAGATTTGTTCAAATCTTGATAGTTAATGTATATGCGTACATTCCCTCCAGATATCGACACAAAGACTAGTATAGCGATCTAAGTTCGAATACTTGATTACACGTATAAAACCTAATTTTAACTATTTAACCACTTTATCTTTCACCTTAAGGGACCATTCAGGTCGAATCTTCCTCATATTTTTCTTGACAAGTTTTCATTCAAGGTATGTAGGGATCTCGTGTTGCACATTATCGAGATCAATATGGAGCATGCCATTGTAGGACTATGCGAAGATGTCTGTGAATTATTTCATAACTCTTCGAATTGTGATCGTTATTTCTCACTGAGGGTTAATCTTATCCTAATTAGGTATAACAATGGGCATGTTTTCACGGGGACCTGACCCACAAAGGTGTGGATTTTGGGGTTATTAAATGGGGCGGGGTTGGGTTTGGGTTTTAAATAAAATAAATATTTTGTGGTTAGAATTTGTGTACAGTAACCACAAACCCGCGCCATTTATGGGTATTATTATAAGTATACCCTTATACACACATACACACACACATATAGTGATGATGTTTAGGGATTTCTCCCTTTCCCTCGCAAACTTCCCTCTCATCTCTTATCCGGTATCCCTCTCATCTCCCTTACCCAAACGCACCCGTTGTTATACCCAATCCTAATATCACGTGTATTGCTACTAGAACCACGATTAATGAAAAAAGTTTCCTCATCATTAGTTTGAATTCGGTTATGTTATTTTATTTTTTCCTTATTGTTATCATTTCAGAATTATTTATTCATTAAATCATCTTAATCAATTATTTGATGAATAGAGAAAATTACAGACAGTGTCATTATAGAGTTTTTCTAGTCTAGGGAGAGTTGATAAAAAAAACTTCATAGAAAGATCAATGGCTTTTTGAGAGAGAGAGAGAGAGATTCTAATCCCTCTCTAGATTTTTTCTCCATTTGTTAAGAATTTATGTCAGCATTGTATCATTATGGGACAATAATTCTCATTCTCCTCAAAACAATCTTCCTCGAAATCAACAATTGACAAATGAGAATTAACCAACTCAATGAAAAACCTTACCAATGTCATGATTCAATCCAAGACTGATGTTTCGATTCCCAAGAAGTTGGATGAATAATCTATTTCGATTGCTAAAATTGATAATAACCCTAATTCCATGTCTACCATTGATAGTTCAAGTCAAGATAATGCGAAATCCTATGTAAAAATTATTAATTCCTCTACTTTCATCTCCCTTAAACCCCCACAAATTCATGGTGACAAATCTTAGGTTCAAATTACTGAATCACTGTATCAAGAATAACTTCAAGATTTCAAGAAAAATTTAATTGGGAAATTAGCATTGGGAAAGAATTCAACATTTCCATCTCTCCAAACTCTCAAGAACAACCTTCAAAGTATCTGGAAACCGATTTTGAATTAGAGATTGACACCTATTGGATATGGTTATTTTGATTTCCATTTTGATAGTGAATAAGATAAAAACAGAATTTGGGCTTCTGGTGCCTGTTCTTTCCCTTAAGGCTCGATGAGACTCACACAGTGGATCCCTAATTTCAAGCCAAAAATAGTTTCTTCATCCTCTCATGCTCATATATGAATTAGGCTCTATGGACTTGGGTAAGAATTTGAGCATCCTCAAAACCTAATGAAAATAGCTAGAGGTGTGGGAATACCTTTAAGGCTTGATAGAGCAACTAGAAATAAAGAATTTGGATTATATGCTAGAATTGTTGTTGAAGTTGATCTGAAATTGGTTCTACCAAAGTTTGTTGTCATTGATAATCATGGAACTGAAGTAATGATAAAATATGAAAACATCCCTCTGTTATGATGTAAATGTGGGGGAATTGACCATCACCCTCTTGAATGTAGACTTGATGTCAATTTAAAGCAAATAGATGAATCTCATTTCATCATATGTAAGACGAACCAAAAAGCAAAACCAACTGTCAGTAATTAGGGATTCAAGAAACACTGAAGACAAAGAGGAAGAAACATGAAATAAACAAAACCAAATGCCTATAATTGGGAATTCAAGAAGCACTTTAGATAGGAAGGAAGAAGTTAGCACTAAACAAAACCATATGCCTATAATTGGGGAGATAAGAAGCACTGGAGATATAAATGAAGTAGAAGAAGCTAAGAATGCTCAGGAGACTGAACAATCACTGAATCAAAAAGCTATAGAAGTCATAGAGGATGTAAAGATACTAGAATTTCCTCAAACATATGAAGCTGCTGAAGATAAAAGTGATGTTGAGATTGATTCTCTAAGAATGGAAATATCCACTCCAAAATCAAGGAAGAGAGTCCTCATCCAAGATAGTTTGGAGTATGAAGATGATAATCCAATTATCCATTACTTAAAAATTCTCAATTTTTTATGCAAGGAATCTAAGGGAGATGATTTCACTGTTGTCCTTTCTAAGTTGGCTAAAATAAGACTTAAGAAAGCCAAGAACAAAATGTAATACCCCGTATTTTTATGCTATATTAATTTGGGGATTTATTAAATTTAACGTGAATGATTTATTTACTAAAAATCCAGAAATTAATTATGTTATAATTATTAACGTGACGAGAGTTAGTAATTATGGGAAATTTGTTGAATATTACTAATGAGCAAAGTAATATATAATATTGATTATATTGAATGTCACGAGTGAATAAAATGTCAGTTTTGGAAATTTGAATCGGGGCGCGCCCGTGTCGCGTCGGGACTAAATTTTGATAAATAAAAAGTGAATATTTTATAAGTTGCCCGTATGGTCATTTTGGGTGCGCCAACGCGTTCGGAAGGGTCGAGATAGTCAGAAAAGTGTACCCGGGGGTGTAGTTTGGGTCTCGGAGCGTTTTTAGGCCTAATTAGTAACCCGGGAGGGCATTTTAGTCATTTTACATTTATGGATAATTAAACCCACGAAAATCAGCAACCTATATCAGCCATTTAGGTTAACCATTTAGGGTTAGAATATTCAGAACCCTAGTACGGCCATTGGAGAAGAGAGGAGAAAGCTCTCAAGGCAATTCAAGGCCAAAAAGTCACCCGTTTGCACCGCCGTCACCGCCAACGCGCAGATCGCGAGACGGGGAACGCAACCACACCGGATTCATCTGCAAACCAGACTTCTGAAAATCCCAGGCAAGTATTTTCTTGCGTATTTTCGTTGGTGGAATTTTCATATTAGTTTATGAATGATTTGAGATGAAAAATATGGAAGAAAACCCAATTTGTGATAGGAAAATCCATGTAGTATTGATTTATATGAAAATTCTGGAAACCTTGCCATGTAGAGGAATGTATCCACGAAATTTTGATAATTATAAGAAGGTATTTCTGAAGAAAATTGGTTAGAAACCTGTTTAAGAGAATTTTAGTGTTCTTGATAATTAATTCACTTTTGGGGCTGTTAATCCTTGATTTAATGATAGAAATACCCATGCCTTACGTTGGAAACATCTGATATATTGATATAATGTTAGTAGTAGCATTTTGGGACGTTTGGGTTTGGAAAATATGGATTTGGATGAAGAAAAGTGTTAGAACCCGTAACTGCAATTCTGCAGAAATCGAAATACCTGTTTGATCGATCGATCGACCCCTCCTGGCAGAATCCTATTTCCCTTGTTTAATTAGTTAAATTAAATTTATCGAGAAATAATTCTTGGGTATTCTTAATGAAATGTTTTGGGAGATAGGAAAGACCAGTAGGACATATGAATAAGTGTTGGGAACTTTATTATAAGACGAGAATTTTGTTTTTGGGATAATTATATAATGAACGATGAAACTACGTATTTCAAGTGAGATATTACGGCGAAT
Source organism: Sambucus nigra (assembly GCA_949130495.1). NCBI lineage: Eukaryota > Viridiplantae > Streptophyta > Magnoliopsida > Dipsacales > Adoxaceae > Sambucus > Sambucus nigra. The sequence continues at coordinate 649,740,210 of OX422213.1, forward strand.
AGCTACGATAGTAAATAGAGGTATACCTACTGAATTTTCTACTTGGAAGGATAGAGTCCAAGAGTGTCACGTAATAAGTGAGAAAACCCTTCGAGTTAAGGTTAGAGATGAAACCTTATACGTAATACTAATAATGTGAAATTAAGGATAAATATTGTAATTATGGGTGACGAGAGGAACCTATATTAAAATGATAAAAGTGGTATATTTATATGATTGTGTGTACATATATTATATACATGTGAAAAACATACCGCGCTACTTGCTATCCTTGAGGTTACCGCGCTGGGACAGTCTTATCTCGATGGGACCTTTGTGGGGGATATTGACTTGTACCCTAGAAGATAGATATCCTTGGTACAGGCTATCGAATTGATAGTTCAGACGGTCCTAAGAGACGCGAGTATGTGCCATCCTCTTAGAGACTTGGAATCTATGCTTCGCCTCGATATTGTTTGTGTATGTGTTAATACAGTTCGAGAGTGATTCCGAATTTGTATTCCCCTTGATATGAGTGGTATGGAGTTTGGATAGTAGAAGTATGCACGCACCATAGTTTTATTTGGGGTGTTGTTATTTTTATATATATTATACGAGTAGTTAATATATATATGAGATTTAGAAATTTGAAACTGCCTACTGTGATTTGATAAGTAGGACATGGTTGATGACTCAAATAGTAAATACTTGTTTTGTAAAAGTATAATATGACACTAGGAAACTTTATAAATTAATAAAAGCTAAAACGAGAGTTGTGCTTCTAATTGGAAGTATTCTTTTTAAACAATGATATTGTTCGGTTTTGAAATCTTATGAGTAAGTTAAGATAGGCTAAATTATTGGGAAGGTTAGTATGATAAAATGATAAGATAAGCCGTTGGGAAGGTTAGTACGATAGGCGTGCACATTATAAGAGAGGTGAGAATTTCTCAAGAGAGTGTAGCTATAATATGTTGTTGCATTGGCATGTATCAATTTAAATACTTGCTAAACGTATTTTAAATCAAACACACTTTCGGGCTCTGACCCGTTTCTCTCTCTCTCTCTCTCTCTCTCTCTCTCTCTCTTGTATATATATGTATGTATTACAGGTGCCCAGCCACAGGGGCGTCTTGCTTAGGATCTCTTGGAAGGAACGCGTTGCAGCTTAGGTGGGAGTTGCAGGTCTCTTGATTAGACGACTTCTTTCATTCATATCCACTCTTAGTACTTTCATTTAGTTGGGCCTGTGTAGCCCTTTCCATTATTTCATTGTTATTGGGACATTTGTATTTCAGTTATTTCCAGTATTGTTACCATGGGATTTATTCAGTTTGGATGTATGACTTTAGATTTCGTATGTTGACATTCGTTTGACGAATGTATTAAATTAATTGAACTATGTTGCAGAATTTAAATGTGGTTTGATTCTTACTTATTGAATGTGATTAACTAAAATAAATAAATAATTTTTCTTTAATTAAAATTTGGAAAGTTTTGTATGAAAATGGTTTTGACACTTAGCTTAATTATTTAGGGTGTTAAATTGGAAAATTTATTTTTATCGACAGTGATGCTAAGAATGAACCAACTGTTTACCTTGATTTAATTTAATAAAAGAGTGATCGCCCGGTATTTAATTAGGCGGAGTGTCACAGGTGGTATCAGAGCATCAGGTTCTAGTGTCCATAGGATCTGTACGGCTTATTTCGCTTTCAGCTTAACGTTATTGTTATAGAGCCCTATTTTTAGGATTGTTGTACTCTTGCTTTTACGTTTAAGTCTTCAGCTATTTGAGATTTGATAATAACTGTAGACTAATAAACTTGTTCACGTTTTAGATGCCTCTGAGACGTGCTCCGAAAGATAGGCGTGCCCAGGCCGAACTGCCAGCAGTTCCGGCACAAGGCACAATGAATGCAAATGAAGTAGCCGCCATTGTTGCTCAGGCGGTGAATGCCGCGATAGCGGTGATTCAGCAGGCTCCACCCCAGGTTCAGGCAGTGGCGCCAGTACCAGCACAACTTCCATTTGCATGGGAGAGGGTTTGGGATGCTTTTTAGAAAGCGCATCCCCCTCAGTTCTCTGGTAGCTCCGATATTGTCACAGTTAGCCAATGGAAGAAAGACATCTAGCGGCATCTCCGCATGTATGAGTGCTCTGACGTACAAAAGAAGTTATTGGCTTCCTTTAAGCTGGTGGGAGCCGCATTACAGTGGTGGGAGTCCACTACCACTTTGGAGGAGAGGGACACGATCCCATTCAGTTGTTCTGGGAGCGGTTTGACAGCAAGTATTTTCCACCCGCAGTGCAGACTGAGATGAGGCGGAAATTACTAAATCTGAAGCAGGAGAATCTTACTGTAGCTGAGTATGAGGAGGAGTTCACGAGACTTCTCACCATTGTGCCAGATGAGGCACCTACTGAGAGCAAGAAGATTATGCTATTTGTCGACGGGTTAGCTTGGAGGATCCGTCAGCACCTTATTGGGAATCTATCCCTGAGTATGTTCACGGATGTACTCAATGCCGCATTGCTACATTGCCAGGATCACCGCTTCCATCTGCAGGGAAGCAAGAGAGCAGGAGAGTCCAGCCAGCAGGGCAGGGCCGGGGGAAATAGTGCCAGTGGGGCACCATCTCATGGACAGACTCTCCAGCACGAGCAGAGTTCCCATCAGGGGGACCCTGCTAAGCGATTCCATTCAGGTGATTCTAGGCAGGGATTCGGAGGTTTCAGGCAGGGCCATCAGGGCCAGCCTAATCAGCAGGGCCAACAGGGCCAACACCGACAGCAGGGACAGCAGCAGGGCCAGCAGCGTGCTAATCAGGGCCAACAGGGCTAGTGGCGGGGAGGTAACGGCCAGCAGGGACAGAGGGGAGGAAACTTCAGGGGCCAATGTTTTGGGTGCGGTAGACACGGCCATAGGCGTCAGGATTGTCCAGAGGGAGATAGGGCCCCACAGCAGCAGGGTGCCCGTAATGAGCCTCAGAGACCACTTTTTCCACCTGCCCTCCCAGCTCCAGCCCAGGTGCCAGCCCTACCAGTCGTTCCAGTAGCTCCAGTGCAGCAGGGGCAATTACAGTATGGACGTGTCTATAACGTCCACCAGGCAACAGCTCCACAGGCACCACCCGCAATTGAGGGTATGTTTCCTATCCATGGTACTATGGGTCGGGTTTTGTTTGATACGGGGGCAACGCATTATTTTATAGCTATGCATTTTGCGAAGGCCTTAGGGTTGTTAGCCACAGCAGAGAGCACAGTGACGTGTGTGGACTCACCACTGGGGAGTGGGTCACTTATTTTCTTTATATTCCGGGGAGTGGGGGTAGAGATTGGTAGCTTGGTATTACCTGCAGACATGTTAGTCTTAGACATGCACGAGCATGATGTGATTATTGGTATGGATTGGCTCGCAGCTTATAGAGCCATGATTGATTGCTTCGGTGGGAGCATTATTTTTGCCATTCCGGGGCAAGAGATGTTTGTAGTGGCGATGCCTCGCCCAGAGGGAGGTTCGACCGCTCATTTGTATTACATTGAGGAGGATACCTCTAAGGAGGTTGTGATTCCCTTGGATTCGATCCCAGTTGTCAGGGAGTATTCCAATGTGTTTCAGGAGATACCAGGCCTACCGCCTAGTCGTGAGATAGACTTTGTCATAGATTTATTGCCAGATACGAGACCTATAGCACGCGCACCGTACCGTATGGCTCCGGCAGAGATGCGAGAGCTACGAGATCAGATAGAGCAGCTGTTAGGTCAGGGCTTCATTCGTAGGAGTACCTCACCTTAGGGCTCTCCAGTCTTGTTTATGAAGAAGAGAGATGGTTCACTGAGATTGTGTGTGGACTACCGGGAGTTGAACAAGGTCACGATACGGAATATGTATTCGTTGCCTCGAATCGATGATCTGTTCGACCAGTTGAGGGGAGCAACTTTCTTTTCGAAGATAGATCTGAGGTCGGGGTACCATAAGTTACGTATTAGAGAGCAGGATGTTTCAAAGACTGCCTTCTTGACAAGATATGGGTCCTATGAGTTTAGGGTGATGCCGTTCGGACTCACAAATGCTCCAGCCGTCTTCATGGACTTAATGAACCGAGTATTCAGAGAGTTCTTGGATCAGTTTGTCATCGTCTTTATAGATGACATCTTGATATATTCACACTCCGAGGAGGAGCATGCCGAGCACTTGAGGCAAGTTCTTCAGACTCTACGAGAGCATCAGTTGTATGCTAAGTACGAGAAGTGTGGATTCTGGTTGCGAAAAGTACAGTTCTTGGGGCATGTTGTTTCTGAGCAGGGGATTACAGTTGACCCGAGCAAAGTGTCAGCGGTGAGGGAGTGGGGATAGCCCACGACACCGACGGAAGTGCGTAGTTTCTTGGGATTAGTCGGATACTACAGGAGATTTATTCGGGGATTCTCCAAAATAGCGGGTCCATTGACGAATCTGACTCGCAAGGGGGTACCATATGTTTGGGATGACGCTTGTCAGTTGGCTTTCGACGAGCTGAAAGACAAGCTTACTTCAGCGCCAACCCTTGCTTTACCGAAGCCGGGTGCGGAGTACCTGGTTTACACCGATGCCTCTTTATGGGGACTTGTGGGAGTGCTTCAGCAGGAGGAGAAGGCTATAGCTTTTGCCTCCCGCAAGCTTAAGCCGCATGAGAAGAATTACCCCACCCACGACCTGGAGTTAGCAGCGGTCGTCTTTGCATTGAGGATATGGAGGCACTATTTATTGGGGGAGAAATTTCGTTTGTTCACAGACCACAAGTCATTGCAGTACCTATTCACTCAGCGAGAGCTGAATATGCGTCAGCACAGATGGCTAGAGTTTGTGAAGGACTACCAGTTCGATATATAGTATCATCCGGGAAAGGCCAACGTAGTTGCTGATGCGTTGAGTCGTAGACCGGTAGACGAGGTAGCGGATGTCTAGAAAGCAAAGTGGAAGGAGTTAGGTCACCAGGACGCAGTAGCCCGTTCCTTCATATCTGTTATGACAATCACACCCGATATTGTTATGAGGATAATACAGGCCCAGACCACATATCAGTTTTGCCAGGAGCAGATTGTACGACTTTTAACCGAGGGTGTTGAGTCTTATTCTGTTAGTTCTGATGGGGGTTTGAGGTTTAATGGGAGATTGGTGGTTCCAGAAGTAGCGGAATTACGTCATGTAGCGATGACTCATTCTCATGGGTCCCGATTTGCAGTACATCCGGGAGGCGATAAGATGTACCAGGATATGAGGCGACAATACTGGTGGAGTGGGATGAAGAAGGACATCGCCGAGTTCGTGTCCAAGTGTTCTACCTGCCAACTGGTAAAGGTGGACCACCAGAAACCGTCAGGATTGCTTCAGCCATTGGAAGTACCCGCGTGGAAGTGGGAGAGTATTTCAATGGATTTTATTTCAGGGTTGCCTACATCACAGCGGGGCCACGATTCTATCTGGGTGATTATAGACCGTTTGACCAAGGTGGCTCATTTTCTGCCGGTGCGGACAAATTATACCACGGGTCAGTATGCTCAGTTGTTCATCGCTGAGATTGTTAGATTACACGGGGTGCCCCTGAATATTGTGTCAGATAGGGACAAGATTTTCGTGTCACGTTTTTGGGAAAGCTTTCAGGAGGCTATGGGTACTGAGTTGAGGTTGAGTTCAGCTTATCACCCACAGACAGACGGATAGACAGAGCGTACTAATCAGATGTTAGAGGATATGATACGCATGTGTGTTCTTGATTTTGGAGGAGGTTGGGAGCCACATCTTCCACTGGTAGAGTTTGCTTATAATAACTCTTATCAGTTTACAATTGGTATGGCTCCATTTGAGGCTTTGTATGGCAGGCCTTGTCGTTCCCCAGCTTGTTGGCTCGAAGTGGGGGATAACAAGTTGCTAGGACCAGAGGTGATTCAGGAGACCTCCGCGAGGATTGAGATGATCAGGAGTCGCATTCGGGTAGCCCAGGACAGGCAGAAGAGCTACGCCGATGCGAAACGGTTCTTCCGGGAGTTTAGTGTGGGGGACCAAGTGTTATTGCGTGTATCTCCTATGAAAGGAGTGATGAGGTTCGGGAAGAAAGGGAATTTGGCCCCTAGGTACGTGGGACCATTTCCCATCATCGAGAGGATTGGGCCGATAGAATACAGATTGGGATTGCCAGAACATTTACATCGCATCCACGATGTATTCCACATCTCGTCGTTGAGACGATATCTTCGGGATGATATGGCCCATACTCACATTGCGATAGATGAGATCGACTTACAGCCTGACAGCTCTTAAGAGGAGAGACCGGTGGCTATCCTAGACTTTAGTGAGAGGATATTGAGGTCAAAGATAATTCCACTTGTACGGGTCCAGTGGGAGTACCACAATGTGGCGGAATCCACTTGGGAGCGCGAGGCCGATATGCGCGAGAAATATCCAGATTTGTTTTTACCAGGTATGCCTTATTTTCTGAATTTCGGGATGAAATTCCGTTATTAGGGGGGAAGTATGTAATACCCCGTATTTTTATGCTATATTAATTTGGGGATTTATTAAATTTAACGTGAATGATTTATTTAATAAAAATCCAGAACTTAATTATGTTATAATTATTAACGTGACGAGAGTTAGTAATTATGGGAAATTTGTTGAATATTACTAATGAGCAAAGTAATATATAATATTGATTATATTAAATGTCACGAGTGAATAAAATGTCAGTTTTGGAAATTTGAATCGGGACGCGCCCGTGTCGCGTCGGGACTAAATTTTGATAAATAAAAAGTGAATATTTTATAAGTTGCCCGTATGGTCATTTTGAGTGCGCCAACGCGTTCGAAAGGGTCGAGATAGTCAGAAAAGTGTACCCGGGGGTGTAGTTTGGGTCTCGGAGCGTTTTTAGGCCTAATTAGTAACCCGGGAGGGCATTTTAGTCATTTTACATTTATGGATAATTAAACCCACGAAAATCAGCAACCTATATCAGCCATTTAGGTTAACCATTTAGGGTTAGAATATTCAGAACCCTAGTACGGCCATTGGAGAAGAGAGGAGAAAGCTCTCAAGGCAATTCAAGGCCAAAAAGTCACCCGTTTGCACCGCCGTCACCGCCAACGCGTAGATCGCGAGACGGGGAACGCAACCACACCGGATTCATCTGAAAACCAGACTTCTGAAAATCCCAGGCAAGTATTTTCTTGCGTATTTTCGTTGGTGCAATTTTCATATTAGTTTAGGAATGATTTGAGATGAAAAATATGGAAGAAAACCCAATTTGTGATAGGAAAATCCATGTAGTATTGATTTATATGAAAATTCTGGAAACCTTGCCATGTAGAGGAATGTATCCACGAAATTTTGATAATTATAAGAAGGTATTTCTGAAGAAAATTGGTTAGAAACCTGTTTAAGAGAATTTTAGTGTTCTTGATAATTAATTCACTTTTGGGGCTGTTAATCCTTGATTTAATGATAGAAATACCCATGCCTTACGTTGGAAACATCTGATATATTGATATAATGTTAGTAGTAGCATTTTGGGACGTTTGGGTTTGGAAAATATGGATTTGGATGAAGAAAAGTGTTAGAACCCGTAACTGCAATTCTGCAGAAATCGAAATACCTGTTTGATCGATCGATCGAAGGTTCGATCGATCGAGCCCCAAACCTCGATCGATCGACCCCTCCTGGTAGACTCCTATTTCCCTTGTTTAATTAGTTAAATTAAATTTATCGAGAAATAATTCTTGGGTATTCTTAATGAAATGTTTTGGGAGATAGGAAAGACCAGTAGGACATATGAATAAGTGTTGGGAACTTTATTATAAGACGAGAATTTTGTTTTTGGGATAATTATATAATGAACGATGAAACTACGTATTTCAAGTGAGAGATTACGGCGAATAGCTACGATAGTAAATAGAGGTATACCTACTGAATTTTCTACTTGGAAGGATAGAGTCCAAGAGTGTCACGTAATAAGTGAGAAAACCCTTCGAGTTAAGGTTAGAGATGAAACCTTATACGTAATACTAATAATGTGAAATTAAGGATAAATGTTGTAATTATGGGTGACGAGAGGAACCTATATTAAAATGATAAAAGTGGTATATTTATATGATTGTGTGTACATATATTATATACATGTGAAAAACATACCGCGCTACTTGCTATCCTTGAGGTTACCGCGCTGGGACAGTCTTATCTCGATGGGACCTTTATGGGGGATATTGACTTGTACCCTAGAAGATAGATATCCTTGGTACAGGCTATCGAATTGATAGTTCAGACGGTCCTAAGAGACGCGAGTATGTGCCATCCTCTTAGAGACTTGGAATCTATGCTTCGCCTCGATATTGTTTGTGTATGTGTTAATACAGTTCGAGAGTGATTCCGAATTTGTATTCCCCTTGATATGAGTGGTATGGGGTTTGGATATTAGAAGTATGCACGCACCATAGTTTTATTTGGGGTGCTGTTATTTTTATATATATTATACGAGTAGTTAATATATATATGAGATTTGGAAATTTGAAACTGCCTACTGTGATTTGATAAGTAGGACATGGTTGATGACTCAAATAGTAAATACTTGTTTTGTGAAAGTATAATATGACACTGGGAAACTTTATAAATTAATAAAAGCTAAAATGAGAGTTGTCCTGCTAATTGGAAGTATTCTTTTTAAACAATGATATTGTTCGGTTTTGAAATCTTATGAGTAAGTTAAGATAAGCTAAATTATTAGGAAGGTTAGTATGATAAAATGATAAGATAAGCCGTTGGGAAGGTTATTACGATAGGCGTGCACATTAGAAGAGAGGTGAGAATTTCTCAAGAGAGTGTCGCTCTAATATGTTGTTGCATTGGCCTGTATCAATTTAATTACTTGCTAAACGTATTTTAAATCAAACACACTTTTGGGCTCTGACCCGTTTCTCTCTCTCTCTCTCTCTCTCTCTCTCTCTCTCTCTCTCTCTTGTATATATATGTATGTATTACAGGTGCCCTGCCACAGGGGCATCTTGCTTAGGATCTCTTGGAAGTAACGCGCTGCAGCTTAGGTGGGAGTTGCAGGTCTCTTGATTAGACGACTTCCTTCATTCGGATCCACTCTTAGTACTTTCATTTAGTTGGGCATGTGTAGCCCTTTCCATTATTTCATTGTTATTGGGACATTTGTATTTCAGTTATTTCCATTATTGTTACCATGGGATTTATTCAGTTTGGATGTATGACTTTAGATTTCGTATGTTGACATTCGTTTGACCAATGTATTAAATTAATTGGACTATGTTGCAGAATTTATATGTGGTGTGATTCTTACTTATTGAATGTGGTTAACTAAAATAAATAAATAATTTTTCTTTAATTAAAATTTGGAAAGTTTTGTATGAAAATGGTTTTGACACTTAGCTTAATTATTTAAGGTGTTAAATTGGAAAATTTATTTTTATCGACAGTGATGCTAAGAATGAACCAACTGTTTACCTTGATTTAATTTAATAAAGGAGTTATCGCCCGGTATTTAATTAGGCGGGGTGTCACACAAAATTCAAATAAGATAGCCATACCCTAGCCGAAGTAATGGGATTGACACTCTTTTATGAAGATTCTTTTTTCTGGAATATAAGAGACTTAGGTAACTTAAACTCTCAAGATGAGATTTCTAACCTCTGCAAGGCTCACAATCCAAGTTTAATTGGGATTGTTGAGCCAAAGATTGATTTGGATTGCATTTTTGCTTTTTTCTGCTCTTCTTTAAACGTGGGTATTATTTCAATAAATATTAGATATAATATGTCTCCAAATATATGGATCTTAGTTTCTCATAATGTGGCAAGCACTGGTATTCTTTCCAAGTCTAATCAACATGTCACCATTTCTACCTGGATTGATGGAATCTATTCTCATTATCCTTTTGTTTATGCCAAGACAACCATTGTTGATAGAAGACCTCTGTGGTATAATATGTCTAAGGATATAGATAATTTATCCTATCATTTTATGATCATTGGGGATTTTAATTTCATCCTTGGTGCTTATGAAAAGATAGGTGGAAAACTTCCTTCCAAAGCATCATGTGCTGAATTTCAAGCTTTTATCGACATTTGTTTCCTCATTCATCCTCATATCCAAGGCTCTCTGTTTACTTGAGCTAGAGAAAAATATGCACAATTTGGAGGAACTTAATGTTAGGCTTGTTGAATCTCACATGTTTTCACACGATTCATCGCTTGTTATATCTTATGAGGGATTGATTGCATATTTTTCATACACCAACTTTTGTGCTTCATGTTATCCTGCCAAGTTTCCCCCTCCCTCTCTAAGGCTTCCCAAGAGGCCTATATGGATTTTTGTAAACCCTCAAAAGCTTCCTCCCTGTCGGTCGAGGAACCCTTTATCTAGTCATCTTTCTCTAGCATCTGGTTGTAATTTACCAAGAACTGTAAAAGAGTAAATATTCTACATCAGTACAGGAAAAAATGCAATAAATATTAATGAAGATAAACAAAAGAGTTATGAACTTACCAATTCCAAAGTTTGGCTAGCCCTCTTAACTAGTCAGGCTTTAGTCATAGGGGCTGCTGACGACCTGTCTACAGGATGAGTATTAACATTTATTAAACCCATGGATAGCCCAGGGTTAATCTGCACAGAGGAATCTTCAATTTTGCCTTGCTTGACAGAAGATTTCTTGGACAACTCTTAGTGGTCTGGTAGACCTTTCCTCAGCCTCTTGAACTGAGGTTCAACGATTTAGGATTCCTCGGTAGTGAGGACTTGAGGCCTCTTCTCAATAGACTGAGGCCTCTTATCAGTGGAAGTACCCTTTTTGAAAGGAGGGGGAGGAGACCTAGATCTAGTCAGTAAATTCAGGATCTTTCTTTTTACCATCTCTGCAATGGGTGAAGTGGGAATGGTAGTGATGTTAAGGGACTTATAGGAATTATAAGGTTCTCCTTGGGCAGGCTCTACTCCAGCTAACTTAGCAATAAAAAAGTGGACATAGGTTCCTCGTCTAAGTTAATGGGTGATTAAGGTAAAACAACGAAGGTCGGGCAACAAAAGAGGTAACAACACTCTTGTATTCCAGCAAGAAAGAAGCTGATTGGGGATGCTCCTATCCTGCTCTTTGATGAATAGCACATAAATACTGGAGGTCATTAATATTAATTGCACTCTCCTTTGTCCAATTCTTTTTACTTTCCTCTGCACAGAAACATAACAAGTTAGTTAGTCGGCAAAGCTTTAAACAGTTAGTAAACATCCAGGAAATTAAAAAGTAAAAGTATGACCTATGTTATGCCACGCCCTTCATGGGGGCACTTAGATCCAGTGTATGTTACCCCTTCAGGAAGGTGGGCATATTTCCAACTCTTCACAATGATACCATAATCTTAGTAGTCCTTGTTAGAATCTGGAAAATTAAACATTAATGCCCTATTGGTCTGCCTAGTCATCAAATAATAAGTACTATCACTAATAGTTTTCCACTTATTATATTACATTAGTTCAGGAATCCCAATAGGGGTCCCATAAATTTTATTTAGACTATTTACCCCATTTATGACCCTTCATATATTTGGGGCTACTCTTGCTAGAATGACATCAAAATATTGACAGAATTGAAGAAAAAGTGGGTTCGGGGGTAAAGTGATGCCATACTCAACAATGTACAGAGTGAGAATCCAGTGACCCTCATCCAACGAGTACACAAAAATAGGGCCATGGGCAATCTGTAAGCCAACCTAACTAGGAATTTTTCTTTTTTTTCCTAATTTCCTCTGAAGAATTGTCATCTACGATGTACACCATGAGTGAAAGGCAGGAAAATCATAGAAAATAAAGGAAATAAAGCTCACAGAGATCGAAAAACGAAAATAAATAGCAAGCAGCGAAAGCAAAGAAGAAAGAGAAAGGCTAAGTGAAGAAAGTTTGAGGTAAAGAGAAATAGAGGGAAACCTTTATCCTTTTATAGGTAGCCTAAAAAATATAAACGAAATGATTAACTGCACGAACGCTTGAATTGCCACCGGTCACGATTCTCAACGCACAAAAAGATTAACATACCCTTTGGTGGTTCCTTAAAGTTTGAATTATTTACAAAAATTCCATTATCAAAGATACTGATGAAAAAATTTACAAGTCCAGGAGGTTGGCTACCGAGTAGCACACGTCGAGCAAGATTTTGGAATAAATATTACATACATTTGATGAATCATCAAGCATGAAGCATCGGGGGCTTTTGTTGTATGTAAAAATTACTCTCCTACGTAGATCAATTAAAAGTAGACACTTGTCCTTCTATGTGGCCACTCAACTATCTTGGTCGGCTTCAGATACACTTAGTCAGCTAGAATGTTGAACAACACTAAGAACGTGAACCATCAGGAATAACAAATTTACTCGTTTGGAATAGCGACGAGCACTGAATATCAAGAGTCTAATTTATTGTATACAAATGTAAATGCCTGACAATATAAAGTCATTCCATCTCTTGGGTTCCTAACCAATATAAATGCATGTTCTCCCTTAGCTCAAGGGGACGATTCAATGAAGCACAAGAACATAGCTTACTGAGCTATTATAGTCACCCGAAATAACATCAACAATGAACGTTGACTTTTCTTATAGCTGAATCACTTTAAAAAACTTGCTTCTTGTGTGTTTGTTTGGCTTGTATATATTTATTTATCTGTGATTATAAATTTGAACCCCATCCATTTTTAGACGTCAACACCGTGTATTTTTGAAATTGTAGTACGTCCCATAACCATTAAAAACTGTCCATAACTATTCTGTAACCATCCATCTTCCTTTCTATAGAGAATGACAATTGTCTTATAGTGTTACAATAGGACCAAAAACCGAAAAAATAAAGATATGTGAGTGACTACAAATAAATCTTAAAAAATAGGACTAAACATTTAAGACTACAAAAAAAATCAGCTTAAAAATTGTGAATTAGTTACTATTTTTGGGTAAACTAAGATTTGAGAGTGATCATTGATAGTTTTGACTGAAAAAAAAAATAAAAAAAATAATATATATATATATATATATATATATATATATATATATATATATATATATATATCCAGATTTGATTGTTTTAAATATTTCAGGGTACACTTGTGAATGTTAAATCTCTTAGTTCTATGATGGAATGTTAACTTCAATATGCCTTAAACCTTTCCCTAACCTCTTATTTATATGCAAACTCTAGGAAAGAAAATGAGTGGATTGTCACGACATGATTTATTGGCATAAATAATACCCATTAAATGTCATTACGGTAAATTTATTAAATCTAAAGTTTTTTTACTTTAATACATTCCTAATTTTCTATTTTAATACAACTTAATCAATTTATTAGACTTTAGAAAAAAAAAATTATTTTTAAAAACTAAAATTATTATTAAAAATAAATTCGATTAAAAATATTCTTTTAAAAATGACAATAATGATTTGTTTATTTTTATTATATATTTTTTTACATTTAGAGTCAAACTTAAACTTCTAAAGTCAAGAATTGGACTTTTTAGCACACGAATGATTTGTTTTTGTAGACAATATTTCTCTTATTGTTTGGCCATTTTGACTCGACCCTTCTCACCGACCTTCTAATACCTATATATATATATATATATATATATATATACAACTCCATGTGTTTTCTTTGAAAATCCAAATCCTAGTACGTGTAAAATCTTGCAACTTCTTCTCTTTTAGTGTTATTAAACTTAAAAGGGTTTTTTGACTTTAATATATTACTAATTTTTTATTTTAAATTTTTATACAATCTAATTAGTTTATTAGATTTTAGTAAGAAAAAAAAATCCTATTTTTAAAAATAAATTAGATTGAAATTATTCTTTAAAATTTTTTTTGTTTATTTTCGTTATTGTTTTTGACATTTGGAGTCAAGCTTAAACTTACAAAGGCCAAAATTGGACTTTTGAGCACACGGGTGATTTGTCTTTGTTTTTCGAGAATCTTTCTATCATTCTTTGACCATTTTGACCCGACCCTTATCATCGACCTTCTTATACCTATATATACACCTCCATGTGTTTTCTATAGAAACTAAGAAAAGCATTTCGACAAGAAAATCTTAGTACGTGTTGAATCTTGCAACTTCTTCTCTGCCAGTGTTAGGTAACTAAATATTAAATCCAAATCTTCTCTATTATATAGTTTTCAAACTTTCGATTGTGCAAATCACAATCTTTTATTATGATAATAGTTTATGAACATCATAATGCATATCCTTGATGGGATTCTTATACAAACCTATTACTCTATTTGTTTATCCATTCACTGTGATACCTACATATATACCTGCATGTGTTTTCTTTGGAAATTAAGAAACCATTTTGACAATACGAATATGAAATATCCCACACACAGTCCATGTAGACTTCTGCAATGCTTCTGTATTAGGTAACAAAATATTCAATCTAAACCCTATACAGTATTCAAACTTATAATAGTATAGATTGAGCAAATCAAAGTCCTTTTTTTTATGATCAGCACACACACACATAAAATCTACTAATTATAGGTTAGTTTCGGTTGCGGTACTGTAACAACACAAGTTAAGACCCAAGTGTGGGATCAATGTACAGGCTAAGTAAGTAAGGCATCAGGTGTAGATTCACTTCCCTTTATACACTTTTAGATAAGTTGAGATGGTTAATCTATTGATTGATGCTGGTAGCAATGTTTGGAGAAAACTATGTTATGTTGAAATTTAGGTGTATTCATTCCCCAAGGTAGTAATGGTTGGTTAATGCTAGATGTCACGTAGCCTTGATAAAAGAACAAAGATAGTAATCTTATGAAAATAGTATCCTAAGTAGTTTTGGGACTTCCAATATAGTAAGAGTTAACAATGATGCTTATGAACAAGTATTAATAACATCGTAGGATCAAATAAGACTTGATATATGGATAGTGCCTTGTCGCACATCCTAAATGTATTAGGGCTACAAAGTATAAGAAATATTACTACATGGCTCTGTCTTGGAAAATATAGCCGATGCATCACGAAAACTGAGGTCTTCGGTGTTGGGTTGCATGAGCATTGATATGCGTAAATCGTATGAAAGGTAATTGTAGGAGGGTAGTGAGACTGGGGTCTATGAATAACTGGAAAGGGTGAGGCGTGACCCACTCCAATGGACGCTGCCTGCAAGATCTCCTGGTGCAACTTTTGAAGAAAACTTCTCCTTCTGGTAACAATGGAACTCAAGCTTCAACTCACTCCCTGCAAGAATATGAACTTTCACAACAAAAATAGTAATTTTCTCAAGGGAAGCATCTGAGAGTGATGGTTGTCAGTGGGGAGTGAAGGAACAAGGCACTCAGCACTAAGAGAATGAGTAGGGAGAGAATACTTAGGTAGGTCTGATGATATTTTGGCAGAGTAACGGTGCAATTTCTATTGTCTCTCTTTCTTACCTTGCCCAGAGGTCTATTTATACTAGGGCGTTAGGGGCGAGTTGGCATTTTTTGGGCGCCAAAATTGAGAGAGTTGGTGGGGAACAATGTCTGAAGTGTACCATTTGTCCTTACCTGTAGGCAGCCTGCCTGTCCCCCCCTGCAGGCGCCACCTGGCGCCGACCAAAAGTCAAAAAGCACATATGTCCCCTAATGGAGACGAAATATCAGATTTGGTAGTTATCTTTTGAAACGCTAACTTGTGGTGCAATTTTGCAAATCTTGAGAGAGAAGACCTTAAGGACTCCTTTCCTCTAAAAATGTTATTTTTCTTGAGAGGGACCTTGAGGACCCCCTCTTCTGGAAAAGTCATTTTCTTGTAAAGAGTTTATTTCTTGTGAGTAGACAGCTCTTTGGCTGCTCACTTCACTTGTGACCAAGTGTGCAGTGTGTGTAGTCTCGAGTGACTTCTGGGTCTTCCTACTAGTATTCTCTCAATCCTATAGTGCTAAGTGGTTGAGCTTGCTCAACATATACCTTGTCCCTCAGCCGCCAAGCCAAAACTCCCAGGAGGTCCCAACACGCCTGTTCGAGCCCTGCTTGCTCGACTAGGCAACCTGTTCAAGAAAGTAAGTGTTAGCGTTGTTGTTCATTTAGAGACTCATGTTTCATGATGAGGAGTTGCTCGTAATAGCTACTCCCTTAATATGATTTTCTGCCGAAACCCTTGTAGCGGCACTTCTCGAATAACATTTCTGCAGTGACCCTCGTAGTGGCGCTGAGCCTTGCAGTGACGCTGACTCTCTCGACGGTCATTACTGCAGTGACCCTTGCAGCGGCGCTGACCCTTGCAGTGGTACTTATTAATTTTGGATTTCTGTGGTGACCCTCACGGTCACCTCTCGAACGTTATTGCTGTAGTGACCCTTGTTGTAGTGGCGCTGATGCTTGAAGCGGCGCTGACCCTCGCAGCGGCGCAGACACTTGCAGCGGCGCTGACCCTTGCAGCGACGCTGACACTTGCAGCGGCGCTGGCACTTAAAGCGGCGCCGAGCCTTGCAGCGGCGCTGACCCTTGCAGTGGCGCCGACACTTGAAGCGGTGCCGGCCCTTGCAGCGGTGCAGACACTTACAGCGGCGCTGACCCTTGCAGCGGCGCCGACCCTTGCAGCGGCGCTGGCACTTGAAGCGGCGCTGACCCTTGCAGCGGCGCGGACACTTGCAGCGGCGCTGACCCTTACAGCGGCGCTGACACTTGAAGCGGCGCCGACCCTTGCAGCGGCGCGGACACTTGCAACGGCGCTGACACTTGAAGCGGCGCTGACCCTTGCAGCGGCGCGGACACTTGCAGCCGCGCTGACCCTTACAGCGGCGCAGACACTTGAAGCGGTGCCGACCCTTACAGCTGCGCGGACACTTGCAGCGGCGCCGATACTTGCAGCGGCGCTGACACTTGAAGTGGCGGTGACCCTTGCCGCGACGCAGACACTTGCAGCGGGTGCTGGCACTTGAAGCGGCGCGGACACTTGCAGCGGCGCTGACACTTACAGCGGTGCCGACCCTTACAGCGGCACGGACACTTACAGCGGCGCCGACACTTGCAGTGACGCTGACCCTTGCAGCGGCGCAGATACTTGCAGCGGCGCTGGCACTTGAAGCGGCGCCGACACTTACAGCGGTGCGAACACTTGCAACTGCGCTGACCCTTGCAGCGGTGCCGACGCTTGAAGCGGTGCCGACCCTTGCAGCGGCGCCGACACTTGCAGCGGCGCTGACACTTTAAGCGGCGCTGACCCTTGCAGCGGCGCTGACACTTGCAGCTGCGCTGAACCTTGCAATGGCTTTTGGACTTCTGGGTGACCCTCGCGGGCACCTCTCGGATGTCATTAATAAAAGAAGCATTTTTATTTTATTTGCTTTTTTTATTGATAGACACCCATCTACATTTTCCCCTCGTGCAAAAAAATTTTGGTTGGGTAGACTAAAAAAACTTTGTAGGCTATAAATCTGATTTCAACAATTATATATATATATAAATATATATATATATATTTTTTTTCTGAGGGGCTCTAGGATCATTAACTGCGATGTTCCTTTATCCGAGGTTTTTAATTTTTTGAGAACCCACGCGTCAGTGTGGGAACTGTCATATCATCATTTGGGGAAAAAAGGTCATCACCTTTTTGCCTTCCTACACATTTCCCATTTTGATGCAAAAAACATAAGCCCCTTTTCTTTGGCTCTTTTATCTTCTTCAAAAAAACGTAAGACACCTTTGGATTTGTAGTGAGAGAGAGTGAGAGAAAGGGATTTTTTTAAAACACCATAGCCTCCCATCCCCTCTTTTTTTGCTCTAGCTTTTTCCAAATACCGTAGCCTCTCATTCATGGATTCTAATCCAAATAATACTTCTTCAAATGTAGACACCTCCAAAGCACCCATGGCTCTAAACTCTATGCCTTCTTCCTCGTCTGTTCCGAATGCTCCAATTGCCGGTATTGCTGTCGTCGGTGACCCCTAGTCTCATCCGACCAGTGGCGTCGACGCTTCATCCGCGATACCCGCCTCTTTGGATTTTGGGTCGAGAACCCTCATGGGTTCCTCGCCCTTCCACTTGGCGCATACGGATTTTTTTTTGGGTTCTTCCGTAGCAAGGGGTGTCTCGACCGAGCCTCCACTGACGGCGGGGGGTGTCTCGAGCGTGGGTTTGAGTTTTTTGGTTGAGACAGCTGCCGACAAGGGTTCCTCCATAGGAAGGGGTGTCTCGACCGAGCCTCCGCTGACGGTGGGGGGTGTCTTGACCGACTGCGTTCTGCACAGGGAACATGGTGTCTCGTCTAATCCGGGCGTGGGTTTGAATTTTTTGGTTGAGACAGCTGCCGACAAGGGTTCCTTCGTAGGAAGGGTTATCTCGACCGAGCCTCCGCTGACAGCGGGGGGGTGTCTCGACTGATTGCGTTCTGCACAGGGAACAGGGTGTCTCGTCCAATCCGGGCGTGGGTTTGAATTTTTTTTTGAGACAGCTGCCGATAAGGGTTCCTCGCGAGTGGACCCTCCATCCAAGGGTCTCTTGCCCCATTCAAGACCTCGCACCGTTAATATCTTTCAGCGAGACTTGTCTCGCCCCATTTAAGACTTCGTGCGCTCGGAGTCCGCGCCCCAGGATTCCTCGCCTGCTATTTTTACACATGAGGGTCTCTCGCCCGTGATGAGTTTTTCTAGAGGTTCCTCGCGTGATGATGTCTCTTTTGTAGGTATCTTGATACATCACGGCGTTGGAAGTGGCTCCTCGCGCACTGACGTAAATACAAGGAATACTCCGCCGAGTCGAACTATGGTTGGGGGTGCTTCGGTGTATGTTGGCGCTGACGGGGGTATCTCGACCCAGGATGTCTCGACGCCCATGATTTTTTCTAAAGAAGGGGTCTCGGCCCATGACAGTATGATGACCTCTCGTCAGCGGCTGGGGGTCTCGCGACCTGGCCTCGCGTCTACGGGTCCCTCGTTGTTACAAGGGGGTGTCTCGACATGTGTCGGTGCTAATGGGGGTATCTCGACCTCGGGTGTCTCAACCCCCATGATTCTTGTGGGGGCTTCCACTTCCACTTCTTTTTTTGCGACAAGGGACATCCAGGGTCCCTCACTCGGAGTCCCTACTAGGATGAGTTCTTTTCTTGAGCCAATGGCTCTTGGTGGTTCATCAGCTACGCTATCCTCTTCTCAGGCATGGAAGGACTTTATGCACATTCGCCAAGGGCGAGACTTTGGTATTTATGGTCGCGCTCCTTTTTTTGGTCCTGCTGACAGTTTCATGATTTCACTTTCTGAGTTTGGGGAAAAAAATTTGGGTGCTGTTCTTGAACGTTCTCATGTGGGGTTAAGTGAGTCTGCTGACCTCCCTACTATTTCTCCGAATTCCGTTCTCCGAGTCCGAGTTGACCGCGGTGACTTTCCTTATTCCAATGTTGAAGTTAAAGCCCCGGGTGGACCCACAAAGGAGTGGGCTAGCTGGGTTGATTATATTCTGAGCGTTCCTGATTATGTGGCTATTCTTAGGGAGGTGGGACTCTTTACCGTCGTCAGCAGCCTGAAGTCCTGCACCATATTTAAGCATAGTTCTTCGCTCAATCTTTTATTGTCTCGGTGAAGTATGGAGTCTCACACCTTTGTCACAGGCTGGGGGGAATTTACCCTTACCCTAGAAGATATATGTGAATTGTACGCCCTTCGTTTCTTTGGGCAACAGGTCTTTTCTGATGACAGCGAGGACTCCCTAGAGCAGGAGATGGTGGGGGGAGTTACGGTCAGCTCTCGGAGAGTGCTCGAGGTATGTGGATATAAATATAACTGGGCATTCCAAGCATTCCTTTGCCAAATGGCAAAGATACTGGTTCAGAGATTTTAAGCAGTTGCAGAAGGGGGAGACTTCACGTGCAGCCCCCAGATCCCAGGATGGTCCTAGGCTCCACTCTCCTGCACATTTAGCCGCTTTCCTCGTTACATTTCTGACTCAGTTCCTTCTACCAGGTAAGCCCGAAGACTGTCCTCGCGAACTTCTTTTTAGATTGGATGTACGATTGCCCCGCGGTAGGTCGGTACCCATGGCTGCCCTGACCTTAGGTTCTCTTTACACCTGGATGGACCTGTAACACCCAGTATTTTTGGTACATTTAAAATTTAATTAATTCAGAAATTCTAAATTACTAAGTGTGTTGTAATTTAATGAATTAATTAGGATAGAATAATATATAAATATTAATCTGGGATTGAATGGTTAATATTTAGGGAAAACTTATTTACTAAGTGAATAGTAATAATGTAATTACGTCGTCTCGAGTATTAATGACGAGGTATGTACTTATCACATCCGGAAGTCGGTATAGACTATATTGGGTGGGGGATAAGTATTTTTATAAATTAATTCAGATGCAAATTCTGAGTGTACAGTTGAGTCCGGATGGGACGAGATAGTCGAAAAAGTGTACCCGGAGGTAGTAAACGGGTCACGGGACGTTTTTAGACATAGCCGGGCCCACTCGGGGACATTTTGGTCACTTGGGCTTGGCCCATTAGTCAAAAAACGAGAATTGAGAAATTAACCTAATAAAAAGAAATTAGGGCATGGCTGAGCTTAATTAGAAAAAGGAACTAAAGGGTTAGGAAACCCTAGCAGCAGCCAAAGCCATTTTGGGGATCTCAAAGAACCAACAAGGTCATCTTCAACCTTGGAATCCATCACAAATTCAGACACTACGAAACCTAAGGCAAGTGAATAACTTGCAATAGCATGAAAACTGTCTTTCAATTCATATTTGTGTGCTGTTATGAATTTAAAATTCGTTTTGGGGTTCATGGTATAAACATGGGGCTTTGATAATTCTAAAGAAAACATGAATCTGTTTTGGCCAAAATTATGAGGAGTTATGTAAAATCTGATATTGAAATATTGATGTGTATCTGTTAGAATGATATCCAGATAAATTAGAACGAATTTGATGAAGAAATTTGGAGTAAAAATGTGTTTATGGAAAAAGATGGATTTTCCCCAAAAATTTATGAATCAGTTGTTTATGGACGAATTGATGATTGTTGTAGTCTTTCTGGGTTATCCTAATAAGGTTTCTAGTATACTCTGGTGTTAAGAAGGCTTAAAACTCATGTTAGAAGAGATTAGGGTTTAAGAAAATCCGTCCATGGCTGCCCTGTCTTCGCGAAGAAGACGAAGACCTGTTCGATCGATCGATCGACGGTCTGGGTCGATCGATCGACGGTCGCCAGAATCTGGCAGTTTCGCCAGTTGGTTATATAAGAGGGAATATTTATATAAAAATCTTATGTAATTAATTATTGAGAAATTAGATACATGAGTTTGAATCTAATTAATTGTAGATAGATTAATTAGGGTTTGAGGCTAATAAATTAGAGTTGGGAATTGTGACTCGGGTAAATTTATTTTGGGCTACGGGAGTAAGTCCAAATTTATGGTGGGGGCGACACCAAAAATAACTAAATTAATTAAAGTGCAATTTAATTAATACTTAGAGTTGGACCATAAACTCTTAATAATTTTAATAGGCTTATGTTACGGATTTTAGTGAACGGTATAGCCGGGACTTTTATATTTATATATACGGAGGCGTTAGTATATATATATGGTGTGCTCAATTAATATCAGTGATTAGATATTTGTTACTATAGTGCTATAGGGGGAGGTTGCGCGTAGTGGATGAATCCCCTAGCTTGAGGAGTAGGGTGCGTATATTCCCAAGGTTATAGTGTCCGTTATATGGGTGAGGGACAACTCACTTTTAGGGAAGGAATATGACTGCCTCCAATTATTTATTTTTATCAAGTTGGTGTGAAAATTCTGACTTGGGATAACTAGGCTATGTGATTATACCTAGTGGGATAGCACTTTATAGAATTTACATTCCGGGAGTATTTTACTCGGGAGGTTGCAAGTTATTATATATATTACAGTATGATTGTGAATGCTGGAATATGATTATAAGTATATAATTTTATAATTAATTATATACGAAATATTAATGAAAAGTGAGTTATTTCACAGGTATAACAAGTGTAGAAGTTATAGGAATATAAAAAGGGAAATGATTTAGTTAAGTTGATGTTACCAATAACTTATATATCAAAATCACTACATACTCAGTTAGAGTAGGGTGGGTATAAAGGAACTTTGTTAATTATCTAGTCATGAGATGAGTAACTAGGTAATTTAATTAAAGCATTCGTAGGGTATAATAGAGGAAGGGTAAGGAAGTCCTCAAGAGAGTGCGATATTAACTAAAAATATGAAGAGCATGCATATTTATTTATTACTGCAAGTTAATCATTTGTTAAATGTTTTTCAAATGTTTTGGGTACTAACCCTTGCTATAAAAACTTTTAAAAACCTTTTAGGTGTCCAACCACAGGGACGCCAGCCTTGACTATATTCCAGGGATCCGTTGCTGCAGCATATGTGGATGTTGCGGGGTTTTGATAAACGCCTCATTCTTCATTCTAAAATGTAGAAGTTCATGATTAGTATTCGAGCATGTTGCTCACTTTCCATTTATTTGTATTAGACTTGTTGAGAGTTTATTCTTATCCTTATGGGATTTATTATTTGGACCGTTGGTTTATTCGGTCAATTATTTTTACTTGTGAATGATTAATTCAGTTATCTGTGATTGTTATATAGTTTTATTTTTCCGCATGGGTGTTTGTTAATTATGAAAGAAAAAAAATTGGCACCAGTCTACTTTTCTCACTTAGGTGGTTAGTAATTAAATAAGACGACAGTGATGCTAAGAATTGACCAAATGAGAAACCTGTTCTAACTTGATTTAGGACTGATCACCCGGGATTAATTAGGCGGGGTGTCACAGGACCAAGCACACATAGATGTAGAGATGTCCTGCGGTCGGTATGATGTTGCTAATCATGCCAACGCCCCTCTCTTAATGGCCTTTTTATTTGAGCATTTCCCCCACTTTACTTTAGGGGCTCACGCTTGTCATAACGACGCTGCGAGACTTCTCCGGTGGCATAAGAGAATTCCCAAGCAAACTATGGGAATGTTGATCGACGATATCGAGGAGTTTCAGTTTCGGCCCTATACCAGGCGCCCTGGGGGAACTTTCAGCTGGCTTTCTTTCCCTGGCGATGGCGGGACCTTCTATTGCCCTTCAGCAGTGGGGTCGGTTTCCACGTGTCCTCATATTAATGTGGTGATGATGCTCTTACCCTTTCACCTCCCTTCTTGGACCGAGTTAGGTCTGCGTGCTGAATCTTATCATTCCGAGAGGGCAAGACGACAGTTCGGCTATGATCAGGGCGTTTACACCCCTCCTCTTCCTACCTACAGCAGTCATTCTGAGGCATTTTCAGAGGCGTGTGCTGGCTTTACTCTCCAGGGATTATTCCGTAGGGTCAGTGGTTTGGGCGGTCTTTATGTGCCTCCCTGCGATTATCATCCTTCATTCACTTCATCTTGGTTCCTTCTTTGGCAGCGGCAGGTCCGTCTTATCCAAGAATGTGTAGTTGGCCCCCCTCATGAGACTAACCCCATTAAATACACCAGAGCTCAGTTTTTGGTCAGGCGGACGCAGAAAGATCCTTGGTTTCTCAGCACCACCTCCACGCCACCCTTGGAGCAGGCCATTCCCATTTTAGTGAAACCTCTCATTGACGAGTCATTTTCGCCTCCGCCGACTGAGCTTCCCCCTGTGAAGTCTAGAAGCCAACCAAAAAGCAGAGGGAAAGTGAGCACCTCTACTACGAGCAAAAGGAAACACCCTGACGCCGATGTATCCAATTTTGTTCCTACTACTACTGCTTCTCCTCCTTCTTCTCCTGTGAGGACCCGGGCTACGAAGAAAAAGAAAGGAGACGACGCTGGCATGGCTGCTTCCTCTACAGTGGATCAAGAGTCTGATACTGGCATTCTTGGGATGGGGGAGACTTCCCAAGTAGTGAGAGGGAAAGGCTACTCCTCACCGAGCCTTGCTTCCCAGGAGGCGCGGGTCGCGTCTATTCCCATTGCGGAAGGTACTATATCAAGACATTCTTTACTTTGTGGAACTAGTTCTCTCGGAGTTTCTTTATCTCCCTCCCCTTCATTAGAAGAGGAACTAGTTGATTATGGATGCACCCCTTCCTATGACGACCATAGTTCTTCTTCGGGTGATATGGGAGGCCTGGGTTTCCATAGCGATAGCACTACTGACACTTATGCTTTGTTATCAGTCTCCAGAGAGTCTTCTAGTGATGATGAGGCCTCCCGTTCTCCTGGGGGGTTAGCCCCACCCATCTCCCTTATAGCCAGACTACGCGCCCTGCTACTGTAAGCGTTCCCCCTTTACTTGTCTATATTTTTTTGCATATGATTTTCTTTCTTCCCCTCATTATTTTTTTTATTTGTTAATTAAAGCATTATGTCATATTTGTGCAGGTCATTTCCGTAAAGGCAAGTAGTTCTCCTCTTCCCCCACTACGACTGACGCCCTTTCAGCGGGAGAGGAACTCCATGCTCATTTCTTCCCGAGGCCTTTTTAGAGAGGTTTGCTGTCTCCTTAATTCTTTTACCATCTGTTGTAATTTATTCGTCTTCTAACTACATTTTGGTTGTGTACGCTGTCATTTCCCCGCAGCCTTCATCTGTGCACTTTATCGTCACCAGGACCACCCTTGTGGCTTCCCCTTCTCCTCAGGTATGCCTCACTATTCTCAAAATTTTCATTGTGCCATTTCCTTACTTCTGCCTTTTATTTACCCATTTACCATGCGTAGAGGGTTGTTGGCGTTGTCACCTCATCTTCTCTTGTCTCGGCGGTGGGCACTTCTGCAGCTGAGCCCCTTGAGGCCTCTTTATCTGAGGTACGCTTTTTTACTTTTGAATATTTGTTTCCTTTTAATCGGAGTCCTAATGTCTCTTGGACTTTCTTCTCAGGGAGGGGCTCCTCCCTTACCTGGCGTTATCGCCCCGGGTTTATCCTCTTCGGGGAGAATTTCTATCCCTAGGGTCCGTGTATCTATGGACGGTAGACCTTTGGTTCAGGCGATCTCGCGTGGCCTGATATTTACTGTGGCTTCAACCAGCGAGCCTACGCTTCAGGTCAGGCCTTTCCACTGAAGCATGGAATCTCTTTCTCCTCGATCATGCGATGAATAACATACTTTCATTCTTTGCAGGCTATCAGCACAGCCCCTACTACACCGACCGTCCTTTTCCACGCTTCCCCTTTGGATGGGGTTCAGGTACTCTCTTATTTTTTTGGTTCTATATTTCTTATATATCCAGCCTGTACTTATCGTAGCCCTCTTTTACTTTGTCGCAATTATCCCTTGGCGCTGTTTCGAGTGCGGCTCCTGCTACTGTCTCTTCAGCAGCCCCTATACATGGGCCAGTTTGTCCTGTTATCGCGCCCCTTCAGGTAGGTGTCTCTGTGGTGCTTTTTTAGGAGTTTCCCTCTCCCTTTTTTTTAATTGAAGTATTCATCATTCATGGAATAACTGATTTGTTACCTCTCGCCCTTTCTTGTTACTCGCAGCCTCGCCTACCCCTCGCGCCCTCCGTCGCTGAGGTTGTTCTTACGGAAGTGCATGAGGTTGAGGTAGCTTCTTCGGAAGCACTGGTCGCTGAGACAACCCCTTCTGGAGCATCGATCAGTGTTGCTGACCCTATGGGAGCCCCTGCTCCTCCTTCTATGACCGTTACGGAGGGCGTTATTCAGGTACCGTGTATAAGAGTATCTACTTCCCTCGTGTCATTCTTATGTCTTTATTATTTTGTTTAAATTGCGCAAGCATTCCCCTCTTCACCTTTGCTGCATTGTCTCCAGGTGAGCGAGGTCGCTCTGATGACTAAGGAGCCGGATGAAGTTGCTCCAATACTTGTGGAGTTAGAGAATGAGATGGCTGCGAGAGAGGTATTAAACTAGCATACTCTCTTTTTACTATTTCCCTTCTTTTCTTCTTGCGTATACTGTGCAAGCGTTCTCATTTCCCCTTTGTTTTATTATTTCCAGGTGCATGAAAGTACTCCGATGACTGTGGAGTCTGGCAGTGGGGCAACTGCGAGAGAGGTATTAGACTGGCATACCCTCTCTTTTTACTATTCCCCTATTTTCTTCTTGCGTATACTGAGCAAGCATTCCCATTTCACCCTTGTCTCATTGTTTCCAGGTGCATGAGAGTACTCCGATGACTGTGGAGTCTGGCAGTGGGGCAACTGCGAGAGAGGTATTAGACTGGCATACCCCCTCTTTTTACTATTCCCCTCTTTTCTTCTTGTGTATACTGTGCAAGCATTCTCATTTCACCCTTGTCTCATTGTTTCCAGGTGCATGAGAGTACTCCGATGACTGTGGAGTCTGGCAGTGGGGCAACTACGAGAGAGGTATTAAACTGGCATACCCCCTCTTTTTACTATTCCCCTCTTTTCTTCTTGCGTATACTGTGCAAGCATTCTCATTTCACCATTGTCTCATTGTTTCCAGGTGCATGAGAGTACTCCGATGAATGCGGAGTCTGACAGTGGGGCAACTGCGAGAGAGGTATTAAGCTGGAATACCCCCTCTTTTTACTATTCCCCTCTTTTTCTTCTTGTGTATACTGTGCAAGCATTATCATTTCACCATTGTCTCATTGTTTCCAGGTGCATGAGAGTACTCCGATGATTGTGGAGACTGGTAGTGGGGCAACTGTGGAGGGAGATCATAGTTCT
Source organism: Sambucus nigra (assembly GCA_949130495.1). Lineage (NCBI taxonomy): Eukaryota > Viridiplantae > Streptophyta > Magnoliopsida > Dipsacales > Adoxaceae > Sambucus > Sambucus nigra. The sequence continues at coordinate 649,766,872 of OX422213.1, forward strand.
GAGTTCACTCCTTTGGTCGGTGACGCTGATTCTGGTGGGGAGTCTTCTTTTCTTCCTTCTGAGGCGGGCTCTCATCACTCCGATGGCGATGATGAAGTAGAGGATGCTGCGACTATTTCTAGTAGGCTATGGCGTGAGGAGTTACCAGGCTGATTCAGGGTACATGAGCGTCAGCTCTTGGATCTCATCTTGGAGCACCACCCCGAGACGTTCACTTCTCAGAGTATACTTCAGGTTGACAGTCTTACGGCCTTCAACCTGAGGGCTCTTGCCAGCCATGTTCATGAGTTCTTGGCTACCTCCCCTGCTAAGCTGACTAGCTCTTCAATTTTGCTATTCTTGGATGCTCTCCGCGACTTACAGCAGTTCTATCATTTTCGTTTGGATTGGCTTGACGCGGGAGTTCGCCCCTTTCTGAGTGTTCCTTTTCGAAAGATAGTGAGATTTCACACTTCCCAACAATCTAGGGTTGAGAAACGGCACGCTGAGGCTACGAGGATCCGGATTCAGATCGCCCTACTACAGGTGAACCTTGCCAGACTCGAGTCTGGCGATGAGGAGGATGAGGCTAAATTCATCAGGTTGGAGGAAGAGTTTCTACGGGAGGCTGGTCCATCATATGCTGGTGCCATCGCGCGTGATGATTTGTTTTTTGTGGTTTCTAGCAGATAGGCTGCTTCTTGCTTTGTAGTGTTCAGAATTCTATGTGTACATAACTTATCATTCCTGTATGAGACACTTTGTTTCTTCTGCACTTTCTTTTTTCTTTCTTCTCCCTTTATACTGTGGGTGTTTGTTTTATATGACTTGCTCTAATTTCTGTGAGCATTTAGTCTACTGGTGGCTACCCCATATACTGCGGGGTATTTGCATTAATATGAAAAGTTATGTATTATCATATTGTATATATTTTTTTTTGAAAATGCACCTCTTGTAGCTATGAGGTGTTGGCATGTGACTTTCTTGGGTTGCCCCTCCTGTCTGTGGGGGTATTCCTGCATATGACTGCTTATAGTCGTAGAGGCTAGGTTGGAGAGGAGGGTGACCCCTGCCCCTTTCCCGAAAGCCTGATTTTATTAAAAAAACTGTTTGAATTAACCAACCCCTAGTCTTTGGGGTCCTTGCTCTATATCCTCTTTAAGAGTTTCACTGTTCTTTGTAATATTAAAGAGGAGGAATTTAATCTTCCCTCTATATTTTCTATTAATTTATGTCTGGGGGACTTTGCTCAGTATACTTTCTCTTAGGATGGACTTACCTCCCAAGTGTAGTGAGAAAAGTTCCTGATTTTTTTTGTACTCTCTTCTAACTTAATAGGGAGTGTATATATATGTATAAATGAGCAAGCAAAGCAAATGTCAACTTTTGTGTGCTGTTTACAGTGTAGTATTGCTCTTAAAAAAATTTACAAAAAAACTTTTCTGGTATAGGAGCAATCCTCGAAATCCATTATAGACATGCAAAACACAAACAAAACTTGTTAGCTGTTACTAAGCATAGTACCTCTTCAGCCACTTGCAGTTGATGGACTGGAGGCAATCACTCTCTAGTTCTGATATTTGGCAGTAGCCCGACTTCCCCACTCCTCTGACGACAAAAGGGCCTTCCTAGTTAGGTTTGAATTTTGATGCCGACATGCTACGAAGATGGTGAGTTGATGCTCGCAGGACTAAATCTCCCACCTGGAATTCTCTAGTCTTGATCAAGTTTTCGTAGGCCCTGGACAGTTACTGAGTGTAGACTTTGAAATTCTCTCTCGCCTTGTCTCTATGCTCGTCCAGTGCCTCCAGTTGCACATGCCTTGGGTCTGGGATGAGTCCATTGCTAAGAGAAATTCTGGCTGAAGGTACTGCCAGTTCCACTGGTAGGACAGCTTCGGTACCATATACTAGAGATAAGGGAGTGAACCCTGTTGGCTTTCTTTTCGAAGTACGGTAGGCCCATAACACCATAGGCAACTTCTCATCCCATGCTCCCGGCATGTCTTCTAGCATTTTCCTTAAAATATTTATCAGGGTCTTATTGGTAGCCTCTGCTTGGCCATTGCCCTTGGGGTAGGATATGGTTGAGCTATTATGCACAATCTTATACTTGTCCGTAATAAGGGCCATCTCTTTGCATACAAATTTCTTCCCATTATCCGTTAGGATCACTTTGGGTATACCGAACCTACATATGATATACTCCTTTATAAACTGGGTTACCACTTGGGCGGTGACTCTCCTTAAAGGAATGGCCTCCCCCCATTTGGTGTACAATTCTGTAGCCACAATGATAAAAGCCTTGCCGTGAGATGCTGGGGCGATCTTTCCCACCAGGTCGAACGCCTATGTGTGGAAGGGATAAGGGGCTGCCAAGCTTTGTAGACTGATGGAGGTAGCGTGCACCATGTTTCCATGCACCTGGCATGCTCTACACTTTTTCACATATCCAATGAAGTCAGCCTCCATGGTCAGCCAGTAGTATCCCAGCGTCATCAGTTAATCATACAGCTTGGCGCCTCCCATGTGGGTGGGCTCATGAGCTTCTTTCAGCACCCTTTCCACTTCCTCTTTGGCTACGCACCTTAGCGCCTTCTCATTGTACCCTTTCCTATATAACTCTCCTTTGACCAAGTATAAACGGGCTATCCTTTTTCTAAGGTAAATTTCATCCGCTCTCTCGGCGGGCAGCTCCCCATTTTTTAGATATGCTAGGTATGGCTGTCTCCAATCTTCGAAGGCTTCCACGAAGTTAGCCTCCGTAGGCTGGTCAAAATTAGCTTGGCACTTTAAATAACTTTGTTGCAAGCGGTCCGCTTCTACGCTCATGGCGGGCCAATAATACCTGCTTCGCTGCAGTCGTCTGTAAAGGGGGATATCCGTATCTCCACAGTGCTTCTGGTGCATTTCTATTAACCTCTCCTTGGCTTCTTGCTCCCTTACGCACCTTGCCAGAAACCCTCCAGGACTCTTGAAGTAGAGAGTTCCCTGCAGCAACTCTAATATTCTGGTTAACTCTAATGATAGTTGGCTAACTCTAATATTTTCATTATCCTTTCCCTGGTTTCAAGTTGCTTCTCTACCAGACGCCTCCAATCTTCTGGCTCGTTACTTGGGAATAAGGACTTTACGGTAGTGGGTATCGTTCTCCGCCTCACTGTGATGGTTGCTTCTGACTCCTCCATGTCCAACTTTTATGCTATGGTGGCGAGCGCGTCAGGGTGCCTGTTCATCGTTCGCGCCTGCCTCTCCACAATTACTTCTAAGAACTGTCCCAGCAGTCTTTGGATGATGTGTCTGTACGGCGCTAAATTGGTATGTTTAAGGGAAAACTCTCCATTGACCTGCCTTACTACCAGATTGGAGTCCCCTCGTATACACAGTACCCTTATCCCTCTTCTGAGTGCTTCCAACATCCCTAAAATGAGGGCTTCCTACTCAGCTTCATTATTTGAGCATTTAAAATCTAACTTGAAAGAGAGGGTAATCTTCTCCTTCCATCTGACAGTATGACGCCGGCTCCACCTGTTACTTGAGCACTGGAACCATCAAACTCCATAAACCACTTCTTCACCTCCTCCGCCATGCATGCTTGGAAACTTTCTCCGGGCAGCTCTTCACTAGGTGGTTCGAAAACCCCACTCGGGAAGTGGGCCAGCAGATCTGCTACTGCCTGACTTTTAATGGCTTCAGGCACTACGCATTTTAGATCGTATTCTGACAAGATCAAAAACCACCTTGCTGCTCGTCCCACGAGTATAGTCCGCGCGAAGAGGTACTTGATCGGATCGCACTTGGTGACTATGTGAACGGTGAAGGCTAGAAGATAGTGTCTCAACTTCTGGGCTATAAATACCAGCGCCAGGCAGTGCCTCTCAACGCTGGTGTATCTCGATTCTATTCCGGATATTACTCTTGACAGGTAGTAGACCGGCTTTTCCACTCCATCTTTCTCTTGCGCCAAGAGGGCCCCTATCGACCTCTCTATAGAAGTAAGGTAGAGCAGCAGCGGCGCTCCGACTTCGGGGGGAATCATCGTGGAAGGAGAGGCTAGGATTTCTTTAATCTTCTCGAACGCACTCTCTTGCCTCTCTCCCCAAACCCACTTGGCTTTGTCTTTTAGTAGAGGCGCGAACGGATGAGTTACTTCTGCCAACGCAGGTATAAACCTCCGCAGGTAGGATACCTTTCCCAGGAAGCTCCTAAGTTGTCTCTGACTCTTGGGCTGTGGCATCATCACAATGTCTTTCATCTTCTCTGCATACACTTGCACCCCTTGTCTATTTACCACAAAACCTAAGAATTTCCCTGCAGTAACCCCAAAGGCACACTTTGAGGGGTTCATTCTCATCTTATACCGACGACACCTTTCGAATAATCTCCAGAGATCCTGAATATGCTTGTTTTCTTTCTTAGACTTCACCACCAGATCATCCACATAGAATTCTAGTATATCATGAAATAAGTCATGAAAAATTGCCATCATGGTCCGCTGGTATGTGGCTCCAGCGTTCTTTAATCTGAAGGGCATGACTGTATAGTGAAAGTTCCCTAACGGTGTGCGGAAGGCAGTCTTCTCTGCGTCGGCGGGGTCCATTTTAATCTGGTTATAGCCAACATACCCGTCCATGAAGCTATACATCTCACGTCCCGCGGTGGCATCCACTAAGCTGTCTATGCTGGGTAGTGGGAATTCATCCTTAAGACACGCCCTGTTCAAGTCACGAAAATCTACATAGATTCTGATTTGGGTCTTGTCTTTCTTTGCCACTGGCACTATGCTGGACAGCCATATGGGGTGCTGAATAGGCTTGATGAACCCTGTCGCTAACAACTTATCCACCTCAGCTTTTATTTTCAAATCAAGGTCTGCTTTATATGTGCGTGTGGCTTGCCTTACCAGAAGGGCATTGGGAAGGATGTTCAATCTATGAGAGCTCACTTCTGCGTCTATTCCTAGCATCTCCGTGTACTTCCAAGCAAATACATCAGTGAACTCCTTAAGTAGCTCAATGAGCTCTTCCTTCTGCTTCGGTTCCAGGCACTTGGAGATTAGAATGGGTCTACTCTCGCCCTCTTCTAACCCCAACTTGATTTCCTTTAATTCCTGCAGCTTCTCTCTGGGTCCATCTTGCATGCACTCTGGCGCTTCTTCTGGTTCCTCAACATGCTCAACAATATGGGATTCATTAACGATAAAACACTCGGGCGTCGGGTCGATGCTCTCATCCCAGAACACCACCCGCACAGATCGTTATAAACGGTAGATGATTTTTCCATCAGGCAAGACCACTTTCTTGCAAGTTCGAGGGGGTCTAGCTACCTCCTCTGCTTTCCTCTTGCCTTTTGCTATATGGGGGATTATCCTCTCCCCTGGACGGTCATGAACGGATTTCTTCTGCGGGTCCCTTCCCTCAACTACCTTGATTCCTACTAGTTTTCTTGTAGAGACCTTTATTTCCTCATCTAACTCGGTGTAGAAGGCAGCATATACCAGGTAGGCCTCCTCAACAGCGAAGGGTCTCTGCATGGCCTTGATCACTATCTCTGTACCTCTAATGTTTGCCTTAGCGCATTGATGGTAGGTGGAAGGCACTACACCATGAGTGTGCATCCATACCCTCCCAATGAGTAATTGGTAGCTGGTGTTAGCGTTAATAACATATAATTTGATGTGGGAGGTGAAATTTCCCAACTTAATTCCCACATTCACGTATCCAATAGATTGCATTTCGGCGTTATCGAATCCGAAAATTACTAGCGGTACCGGAACCACCTTCTCCTGGTCAATTCCTGTTTCATATAGTGTACTGATGGGCATGATGTTAATGGATGCTCCTCCATCCATCAACGCCCTGGGAAATGAGACTCCATTAATTATGGTTGTGACGTACAACGGACGGTTGTGGAAGTAAGGCACCACCCTATCTGCTTTTGAAAGCACCACTTCAGAGGTATACTTCTTAATCATCCTTCCGATTGGTCCCTGCCAATTTAGCGAAGGGTCTCCCCGCTGCTGCACTACCTCCAAGACTTTCCTCGTGATGGACACCCTCGTGTCGTATTTCATCCCTATCTGGTCGAAAAACCACTTGAACTTGGGGCTCCTCGCTATGGACTCATATTCAGAAATTAAGTCTACCTCGTACGTCTGGGCACTGTAAACATACTCCGCTTCAGAGGTCCCTCCCTCATCTAGAGCGAGGATGACGTCTACCTCGCCTTCTGAGATAGCCACTTCCTCAACTTCCCCACTTCCATTTTCATGTTCCGAAGTGAAGAACCACTCCTCTTGCTTTCTCTCTAGCTCAAGTCTTCTCAGCGATAGATTTTCTAACTCCTCACATAACTTCTCGCCACTCTCCCGCTACATAAGACTTCGTATAGCTTCTTCGTCATAGGCACCTACCATGTTGGCGGTGCCAAAGTGATGCGAAGGAAGTGGGTTCTCGTTAACGTCCACAGGGGGTATCTGCAAGGTACCGTTGGCCATCTGCTCACCAATGATCCTTCGCAAGTAGTAACAATCCTTGGTAGAGTGCTGCACTCGTTGGTGCAATTCGCAATACTTTGGATTGGCTTTGTCAGCTGCAGTGGGGGTTTCTCTTTTTAGGTGGGGAGGTCCTGCTACGCCTTCTCGCACTAAGGTGCGGTAACAATCCATAGCCTCAGATACGCTGCACGGTAGTGGCGATGGGGCATCTTCCCTAAATTTTCTCTTGTTGCCGGGACTGTCAGTCTTGGCCCCAGAGCCTCCCTTCTTCCATTTTGTTACTCTTGTCCACATAGTTAACCACTTGCCTCCTCAAAACTTGAAACCTCCCGGGAGTCAGTGGAACTTGCGTCCTCCAACCCAGGGCTCTTGGTCTGATTATCATAGCTATGTTGCTGGCGGCCCTGGTGAATTCTCTGAAAGTTCCATCTCTAGTTTCGTTGATCAAGTGCAGCTTGTACTCTTCTAAGAGTCCTTCCACACATATCTATAGCAACCTGGCCTCCGCCACGTCCTCGTGGACATCTAAGGCCCTCTCGCAAAATCGCTTGATGTAGTGCATCAACTCTTCTCCTGGCTTCTGGACCTCTTGCGCCAGGTGCCTCAGTGTAAATTCGTTCTCCGCTACAAAAAAATCTGGAGGAACTGCCTGTGCATGTCTTCCCAAGTAGGGACGTTGTTAGGCGCCAAGGGGGAATACCATATATAAGCCTTCCCAGTGAGAGTCTTAGAGAACTCCCTCAACCTCAGGTTCTTGTCGCCAGCATGTACTCCCAGGTACTCGACGAACCTCTTCACGTGCTCTCTAGGGTTCTCCCCCCTACCGCCAAACTTGATAAATTTTGGTGGAATATACCCCTCAGGGTATGGCTTCTCACTTACTTCCTGTGGATAGGGGTCTTGTAACTCCTCGTATAGGTGGGAACCCTCTCTTTGAGAGGAGGAGAGGAGCTTCCTCACTTCTTCCATAGTAACAGCCTTAGAGGGTGACTCCTCCAAACACGTGCTTTTAGCAGCTGGAGAACCTGTTAGCGCCAGGGCCTGCTCCGGCGCCGCCTTCCGAGACGGAATCGTCTCTGCCGGAATTGTAATAGGAGTGGCTACCCCTCCAGAAGGGGCAGCAGCAGGTGTCACACAACCTTGACCCAAGCTTGATAGATCCACATTATTTTGCTTTAAAAAGTCAAAAAACATTGCCATAAGATTCATACCTGCCATTGGAGCCATTGCCGAAGAACTGGTCTGCCCTCCCTGAGGCGCTGGCGCCTTGGCTCCGATCACCACCACTTCTTCCTTAGTAATCTGGTCACTGTGAGCTCCATTACCAGACGGAATATCCTCAAAAACCAACTGCTTAGAGACATTGAAACCTTCTTTGTCCATGGAAGTGAGGATACCTCCCCAGCAGAGTCGCCAAATGTAGGAGAGTAGTGAGACTGGGGTCTATGAATAACTGGAAAGGGTGAGGCGTGACCCACTCCAATGGACGCTGCCTGCAAGGTCTTCAAGGTCTCCTGGTGCAACTTCTGAAGAAAAATTCTCCTTCTGGTAACAATGGAACTCAAGCTTCAACTCACTCCCTGCAAGAAGATGAACTTTCACAGCAAAAATAGTAATTTTCTCAAGGGAAGCACCTGAGAGTGATGGCTGTCAGTGGGGAGTGAAGAAATAAGGCACTCAGCACTAAGAGAATGAGAAGGGAGAGAATACTTAGGTAGGTCTGGTGATATTTTGGCAGAGTAACAGTGCAATTTCTATTGTCTCTCTTTCTTACCTTGCCCGGAGGTCTGTTTATACTAGGGCGTTAGGGGTGAGTTGGCATTTTTTGGGTGCCAAAATTGAGAGAGTTGGTGGGGAACAATGTCTGAAGTGTACCATTTGTCCCTACCTGTAGGCAGCCTGCCTGTCCCCCCTGCAGGCGCCACCTGGCGCCGACCAAAAGTCAAAAAGCACATATGTCCCCTAATGGAGACAAAATATCAAATTTGGTAGTTATCTTTTGAAACGGTAACTTGTGGTGCAATTTTGCAAATCTTGAGAGAGAAGACCTTAAGGACTCCTTTCCTCTAAAAATGTTGTTTTTCTTGAGAGGGACCTCGTGGACCCCCTCTTCTGGAAAAGTCATTTTCTTGTAAAGAGTTTATTTCTTGTGAGTAGCCAGCTCTTTGGCTGCTCACTTCACTTGTGACCAAGTGTGCAGTGTGTGTAGTCTCGAGTAACTTATGGGTCTTCCTACTAGTATTCTCTCAATCCTATAGTGCTAAGTGGTTGAGCTTGCTCAACATACCTTGTCCCTCAGCCACCAAGCCAAAACTCCCAGGAGGTCCCAACACGCCTGTTCGAGCCCTGCTTGCTCGACTAGGCAACATGTTCAAGAAAGTAAAGTGTTAGCGTTGTTGTTCATTTAGAGAATGATGTTTCATGATGAGGAGTTTCTCGTGATAGCTACTCCCTCAATATGAGTTTCTGCCGAAACCCTTGGCGACACTTCTCGAATAACATTTCTGCAGTGACCCTCGCAGTGGCGCTGAGCCTTGCAGTGACGCTGACTCTCTCGACTGTCATTACCGCGGTGACCCTTGCAGCGGCACTGACCCTTGCAGTGGTACTTCTTAATTTTGGATTTCTGTGGTGACCCTCACGGGCACCTCTTGAACGTTATTGCTGTAGTGACCCTTGCTATAGTGGCGCTGACGCTTGAAGCGGTGCTGACCCTCGCAGCGGCGCAGACACTTGCAGCGGCGCTGACCCTTGCAGCGGCGCGGACACTTGCAGTGGCGCTGACCCTTGCAGTGGTGCCGACACTTGAAGCGGTGCCGGCCCTTGCAGCGGCGCAGACACTTACAGCGGCGCTGACCCTTGCAGCGACGCTGACACTTGCAGCGGCGCTGGCACTTGAAGCGGCGTCGAGCCTTGCAGCGGCGCGGACACTTACAGCGGCACTGACCCTTGCAGTGGCGCCGACACTTGAAGCGGTGTCGGCCCTTGCATCGGCGCTGACCCTTGCAGCGGCACCGACACTTGCAGTGACGCTGGCACTTGAAGCGGCGCCGACCCTTGCAGCGGCGCGGACACTTGCAGCGGCGCCGACACTTGCAGCGGCGCTGACACTTGAAGTGGCGCTGACCCTTGCCGCGGCGCTGACCCTTGCAGCGACGCAGACACTTGCAGCGGTGCTGGCACTTGAAGCGGCACGGACATTTGCAGCGGCGCTGACCCTTGCAGCGGCGCCGACACTTGAAGCGGTGCTGACCCTTGCAGCGGCGCAGATACTTGCAGCAGCGCTGGCACTTGAAGCGGACACTTGCAGCGATGCAGACACTTGCAACGGCGCTGACCCTTGAAGCGGTGCCGACACTTGAAGCGGTGCCGACCCTTGCAGCGGCGCGGACACTTGCAGCGGCGCTGGCACTTGAAGCGGCGCTGACACTTGCAGCATCGCTGACACTTGAAGCGGCGTTGGCACTTGAAGCGGCGCAGACACTTGCAGTGGCGCTGGCACTTGCAGCTGCGCTGAACCTTGCAATGGCTTTTGGACTTCTAGGTGACCCTCGCGGGCACCTCTCGGATGTCATTAATAAAAGAAGCATTTTTATTTTATTTTCTTTTTTTATTGATAGACACCCATCTACAGTAATAAATTTTCATTGCATTTGTTCTCTTGGTTGACTTAGGCTTAGTGGTTTGCAACATTTAGATTCGTGAGATTATGAGAAGTTCAGGTTAGTAAATGATTGTAAGTGAATAATAATATATCGTTGAAATGGTGTAAACTGGGACAAATAGTGGACACACGATGGGTTGAGATGCGGTTAGTAGACCTAAATGGTCATTTGAATTCACTTCATGATAAATTGTGATGGATAGCATCGGTACGTACGATAAGTGATTACACAGTTTTTTGTTGTCGACGGTATAGAAAATAAGTTACGTAAGATTAGATTCGATAGTAAATCGAGGAATTAGGACTTTAGCTAAATAACATTTATGTAATGAGAGTCAATCGAGAGTGTGTTATAATTTATTGGTTTAAATGCATTGAGTGTAAGGATTTTGAGAAATTGGAGATGATTAGAATATTATGGGACAATATATAAGTTGCGATTTCTAAGGGTGAACTTATGAATAACTCCAATGCAAGTAGCATAATTAACTATAGTCGTTGAACTAAGAATGTATTATATGGCTATACAGATTGGTTGCATTCATAGGCATATGATTGATAAAGGTTTATTATCATGTCCCTAACAGTTAGGCATTTTAACTCATACGTGTTAATGATTATGCCTATGAAATGATCGCTTAAGTATATTCTAGAAACTGTTTTTTTAAATATTTTTATTCTTTAAAAACTGATTTTTTTAAAGGATGTTTTTTTTTTTTGTTATAAATTATTTTTATTTTGTTAAAAATGTTTTATTTTCAAAAACTATTTTTTTTTTGTTAAAAAATGTTTTTGTTAATGTAACAACCCGCCTAATGGGATACCGGGCGATCACTCCTATATCAAATTAAAACAGGAGTCACATATGGATCATCCTTAGCATCACTGTCGAAAATCCATTTAATTACTAATATCCTATTAGGCGAGCGTTAAAAACTTTTACTTAACTACTCTTTTTACGATTAAAATAAAACATCCACAATTTAATGCGTAAATGAAACTGAAATAAATTAAAATAACCGAACACTCGGTTCAAATTATACAACCATATCGAATGTTGTACTGAAAGAATAAATAAATGCAATTGAGCCATTGGCTCGAATGTTTATACAGTACCTCCTATCTAGAGTACAACGATGGAAGCGGCTATCAAAAACCTGCACGCATCCACAGCTGCTGCAGCTGACGTCTGACTCGAAAGAAGTGTCATCCAGGCATCCCTGTGTCTGGACACCTATATATATATATATAATATAGCAAGAAAGGAAAAGTAGATAAACGGGTCAAAGCCCGAGTTTTTGAAAATATTTTGCAAGTGCATAAATGCCTTATTATTTTGAAAAAGGTTTTATCTCATATTTAAGTTTTGTATCGCACTCCCATGAGATACCCCTCACCTCTCCGCTAATAGTGCACTCCTAGCGCATCCCTCTAAACATCCTAGTCAAGCTACCCTGCTAGACTAGTCTATCACCCAGCAACTATCAACCCTAGATAGTCCAAGTAATGTACGAGGGCTAAACATCACCCCAGTCTCAACGCTATGCCATGTTCGTGCGTGGGGTGTCTCGCAAAGCGAAATCCAGACAAGGAACCCCCCCGATACACTACTACGCGGCACGGTCGATAGTCGAGATCCGCCAGACCCTTAGTACATAAAGATATATAAATATATATATATATATATATCATAAGCATTTATAATATTAGATAACTAAGGATTAAACTTTTCCCCAGTCTCAACACATTGCCATATTCGTGCGTGGGGTGTCTCGTAAAGCGAAATCCAAACAAGGAACCCCCCGATACACTACTATGCGGCAAGGTCGATCGTCGGGATCCATTAGACCCTCGGTACTCGATTCATCCATATATATATAATCATATTTTACCATAACCATCCGGATCTATCTCCCGGACTGAGGATTCATATATCAAGTATTTATCAATACCTTTATTTTTCTCAAAATTTCCCATTTCCCTTTTTATACTCAGGAAATGTAAATATAAAAGCCAATTCATTATCATGAATTGCTTTAACAAATCATATACCTTTTAAAAGCCAATTTTATTATCATAAAAATGCTTTTCCTTTATATGTCATCCCATTTCCCTTTTTACACTCAGGAAATGTACCCAAAGCCATTTTCATTATCATGAAAATGCTTTGATCAAATAATGCTTCCACATCCCTTCTTCCATCCGGGAGTGTTACCGAAGCCAAACCTTTATCCCATTTCCCTTTTTATACTCAGGAAATGTAAATTAAAGCCAATCCATTATCATGAATCGCTTTAATAAATCTAAGACCGCCCCTCCGGGTTTCCCCACTGGACGCACCCCTAAATGGCTATCAATTTCCAGGGCCTATCTATACAAGACAACCTGGGAACCTACCAACGTCGGGAAGCGGCCATATTGCCTGCGGAAAAGTCAGGACCACACCCAGAATCCCCTAACCAGCGCAGAAAACAAATAAACGCCCATATGGCCTAGGGACTATATCCAACCTGCTCAATAGCCAGGAAGGCTTCACCACAACGCGCGCAACTTCCCTTATGATAGCGATTTAGGGAGGTGTGTATAATCCATAATTTATTAATTATGAAAACTATTTACCTTTTTCCCATTTTGAAAAATATTCATCTATATATTTTCAAAATCATTTATATCATATTATATATATACATAATCACATAGTATATATATATACCATATATTCCTACCTGAATATATAAAAATGGCCATATTTGCCAAACCATCTATCGATGACCAATAATCCCAAAGATTCTCTCAAAGAATCATAATCATGCAATCATATATGCATGATACTAAACCCAAAATATTTTCTTACTTTAATAAGTAATATATACTAAAATCCCATCTACGGATTTATTTAGATATCTCCACTTATATCAATTCACTCTAAGTGAATATACACATATATAAATTCCCAATTCCTCAAGTCCTTTAGGACATAACCCTCCATAATCTCTAATTTGGAAGGCCCTTAAATATTAAACTCAAAAAGGAGAAATAATCCTAATCTCCAAAATCTTGGGTGAAAACAGGGCACCGGTCGACCAGTCCTAGACTCCCGGTCGACCGCGGGTTGCAAATATGCCTACGAAACAAAGCAGTAGGCCCTTTTTTCTTGACGCGATCGACCGGTCATAGGGGCGCGGTCGACCGGTCACACCAGGTCTCCCAAAATTAAAATCCTTATGTCCCTTATCTAACAACCCAAATTCATTTTCGGGGTTTCTAAACTACCCCAAAAATTATCCCGAACATCTACGACATTAATTCTAGCCGTAATTTTTCCAATTCCCGATTTGATTTCCGAGTTGATGATTTCAACCCGGAGCTTCCATCTTGTAAAAATCATATCAAATCGTAAAAAAATTAGAAAAATACGCGGTTGGAGCCCACGCGACCGTATCGAAAATATCTACAACTTTCGTGTTTTGGCCGAAAGCTAAATCAATTCTTTTCCTGGCTCAAAAGGCCCCCTAAAGTGACGGGTTACTATTCATCGTCTTCTCCGAGACGATTTCGGCCATTAAAGCTTCTCCCAAGCTTTTGTCGCCTCACCCAACGTCCTACAACCTCAACCAACTACAAATACACATATATTAAGGGTTCTAAACATCCTAGAACCCAAAACCACCAATTAATTTAGATTAAAACCTAAGTTCCACAAATTGAAATATTATTTGGGGTTTAATTGTTTTAACTCCCAAAAACCCGTTTTATCCACGATAACCCACCCCAAAACCATTAGGGTTTGTTTATACCAAACTACGGTATGAGATATTTATGCAAAAAGATAAATAAAGCAAGTAAACACTTGCCTCGTGGATAAAATCCAACGACCTCGAGTCAAATCCGGCGGAGTTTGCCCGAGATCTCCATTTTCTCCTCATCTTTCTCCTTCCTCTCTCTCTCTTCTCTTTCTTTCTTTCTCTTTTCTTTCCCTCTCTCCCTCTTTATATAGGAAGAAAAGGGTTTTAATGCTTAAAACCCAAAAACGACTCGTTTACCCAATTACGATTTACTTTTACCACTAAAATTACCCGAAACTCATTTTCGACAATCGGACACTCTTTTCCGACTATCTCGGACATTCCGAGACTCACGGGGTAGTCGAAATTTCCATCTGAGGTACTTGACCGCAAATCACTATTCCAACCCAAAATAAATAAATGCGGGTTTTTCAATTAAAAAATCTTACCTCGTGTCGCTTTACTCAACGACGACATATAATTAAAATATTTCGACCTATATAGTCCCAAAAATAATTACAGCACCCATCGAAAATCATTCAATCCTCGAAAATCCCAAAAATTACTATTTAGGAAAATTCCCCAAATTCCAATTTATTTCCAATTATGGAATTTAATGGTCTCCAAAAGGGCGGGTTGTTACATACCCCCCCTTACAACGGAATTTCGTCCTCGAAATTCAGATATGACCTACACCACCAATCTTAGGATCACTCCAAATCCTAATACCTCAAGGGAAACGATACTAACCCAACGGTTCCCAACCATATGCTACACGACTATCAAGATCGCAAAGTGACTCTTATACGTCACATAATACCCATCATCTATAATGCCTATCGGCATGAATTTCAACCTTATATACTACGCCCATTCTATTTCAGGCGGTATAAAAATCAACTTACCAAGGTGCCCATACACCTTTCTAACTTGTGCATATCTGCACATCCGTAGTGAACGTCTAACACGTAACACTCTCTCCCAATAAGGATCTCCTTTCCCCGGTGTAATACTCATCTATGGGTCCTCCCGACCCTCGAAAATTCAATCCTCCTAACCTCGGCACCATTAACTCTAGCGAAACTACATCCTACTAATGCTACGGTCTAAGCGTTACCCTACTTAAGCGAAACGAATATCCTAAATATGTCCCTAGTGCCCAAGGCCTCTCTCGAATCCCGACATTTGCTCGGTTTTGTGCGTGGGACGTCTCGCCAAGGCGAAATCCAAACAAGGAACCCTCCCGTTACACTACTCCCTCGCGTCGTCGGTCATCGAGATGTAACGGCCCAAGGCACACTAGTGGGACGTCCTAAATCCTGCCTACTCCTAACCTACGAACGCATTTCTAGTATCTTATCCTTCCGCCCATACGGAAGGAAACCTAATCAATCGAAGTGCCCACTTTCTGTAGAAAGTGTCACGAACATAATACCCAAAATGTATCTTCTCAAAATTTGCCTTTTCATTCAGGCTGGTTATTATCCTCAAACCAATTTCTCTAGGTCCTACTCCATCCAACTACTTGTGGTGAGAGGACCACTTTAGTGCTTTTCCATAGCACCATATCTCCATAAACATACCATCATCACAGGGCTCATAGTCTATAGTGATTCATCCACACTATAAGACTAACCGAAATCCTTGCATCCTATAACAGCTCTCCACGCCCGACGCCATTAAGAGTCATGTGTGGAGTGTCTCGCAAAGCGAAATCCAAACAAGGAACCCCTCCACACATTAACCCTTGACTTCGTTGGTTATGGAGTTCCATTATTTCAACATGCAACCGGGATATCCCTATCCCCTAATCCAATAAAAAGGTGGTCTGAACTCCTATCTCTAACTAAGAGTCACACCACCCCGCGCTCGCACTATATTTTAAGTCCTTGCGCAAACAATAATGAGCTTTATCTTACAGCTCAACACAAATCTTGCGGCCTTAAATCATATATATAAGGTCGCCATATATCAAAATCACGATAAGGAAACCTCTTATCATGGAAGTTCCATTAACCCATAACAAATAAGGTGAACTCAACCTATATCTAGGTGAGACACCGCAACAATAACCTGTTCCCTCGAGGAACCATGGACACGATAGGCTTGCCATTCTTAGCCTGCTATCGCTCCGAAAATACACTATAATGTATTATACTCATCCTACCACCATGCTCGTATAGACATATAAAACGAGCATCACTAACCAGATATGTATATATATACCATATATCAGCACCCGCCTCTATGGCAAATGAAGGAAAATAAAACTCCGCTACTGCGGACAACACATAGGCATACATGATATAAAGTTATCGATACCGCCATAACTCAAATTACACACACGATTCTAGGGCTAACTAATATCGCGATTTTATCTAGTCACTCCAAATATACCTCCTCGATTGAGGTAAAACTCATAACAACATCATTCTCATTCCGGCTAAATCATGGGGACTCACGATTAAAACTATCCGTAAGGTCCCTTTCGAACCCTCAATTTCAATGAGGAATTCGACTTTAGTACCACTCTCTACTTTAGCGGTACTACGGTAATCCTAACTACCATTATTTAGTAGTCGCCGCCAAAATCCTTAACAATCACCATAAGGAGAGTGACCTCTACTATGGTCCTCATCCCAACCTTCTACCAGCTGCTCCAGCTAAGCCTCACCTCCTGCTACCATTCAACCTCCGCACACGATTCTCAAACAAGCGTGCAAAAGATTTCTATAATCTCATAATATGGCAGGAGAACGAAATCTCACAATAGAAATCAACAATCCTAGTCCTGAGGCTCTATAACAAATGAGAGCAACGCTGAAAGCGTAGTACGTCCGCACAGATTCCTAAGGACACTAGAACCTGATGCTCTGATACCATTTGTAACAACCCGCCTAATGGGATACCGGGCGATCACTCCTATATCAAATTAAAACAGGAGTCAAATATGGATCATCCTTAACATCACTGTCGAAAATCCATTTAATTACTAATATCCTATTAGGCGAGCGTTAAAAACTTTTACTTAACTACTCTTTTTACGATTAAAATAAAACATCCACAATTTAAAGCGTAAATGAAACTGAAATAAATTAAAATAACCGAACACTCGGTTCAAATTATACAACCATATCGAATGCTGTACTGAAAGAATAAATAAATGCAATTGAGTCATTGGCTCGAATGTTTATACAGTACCTCTTATCTAGAGTACAACGATGGAAGCGGCTATCAAAAACCTGCACGCATCCACAGCTGCTGCAGCTGACGTCTGACTCGAAAGAAGTGCCATCCAGGCATCCCGGTGTCTGGACACTTATATATATATATATAATATAGCAAGAAAGGAAAAGTAGATAAACGGGTCAGAGCCCGAGTTTTTGAAAATATTTTGCAAGTGCATAAATGCCTTATTATTTTGAAAAAGGTTTTATTTCATATTTAAGTTTTGTATCGCACTCCCATGAGATACCCCTCACCTCTCCGCTAATAGTGCACTCCTAGCGCATCCCTCTAAACATCCTAGTCAAGCTACCCTGCTAGACTAGTCTATCACCCACCCACTGTCAACCCTAGATAGTCCAAGTAATGTACGAGGGCTAAACATCACCCCAGTCTCAACGCTATGCCATGTTCGTGCGTGGGGTGTCTCGCAAAGCGAAATCCAGACAAGGAACCCCCCCCCCCCCCGATACACTACTACGCGGTACGGTCGATAGTCGAGATCCGCCAGACCCTTAGTACATAAAGATATATAAATATATATATATATCATAAGCATTTATAATATTAGATAACTAAGGATTAAACTTTTCCCCAGTCTCAACACATTGCCATATTCGTGCGTGGGGTGTCTCGCAAAGCGAAATCCAAACAAGGAACCCCCCGATACACTACTATGCGGCAAGGTCGATCGTCGGGATCCATTAGACCCTGGGTACTCGATTCATCCATATATATATAATCATATTTTACCATAACCATCCGGATCTATCTCCCGGACTGAGGATTCATATATCAAGTATTTATCAATACCTTTATTTTTCTCAAAATTTCCCATTTCCCTTTTTATACTCAGGAAATGTAAATATAAAAGCCAATTCATTATCATGAATTGCTTTAACAAATCATATACCTTTTAAAAGCCAATTTTATTATCATAAAAATGCTTTTCCTTTATATGTCATCCCATTTCCCTTTTTACACTCAGGAAATGTACCCAAAGCCATTTTCATTATCATGAAAATGCTTTGATCAAATAATGCTTCCACATCCCTTCTTCCATCCGGGAGTGTTACCGAAGCCAAACCTTTATCCCATTTCCCTTTTTATACTCAGGAAATGTAAATTAAAGCCAATCCATTATCATGAATCGTTTTAATAAATCTAAGACCGCCCCTCCGGGTTTCCCCACTGGACGTGCCCCTAAATGGCTATCATCTTCCAGGGCCTATCTATACAAGACAACCTGGGAACCTACCAACGTCGGGAAGCGGCCATATTGCCTGCGGGAAAGTCAGGACCACACCCAGAATCCCCTAACCAGCGCAGAAAACAAATAAACGCCCATATGGCCTAGGGACTATATCCAACCTGCTCAATATCCAGGAAGGCTTCACCACAACGCGCGCAACTTCCCTTATGATAGCGATTTAGGGAGGTGTGTATAATCCATAATTTATTAATTATGAAAATCATTTACCTTTTTCCCATTTTGAAAAATATTCATCTATATATTTTCAAAATCATTTATATCATATTATATATATACATAATCACATAGTATATATATATACCATATATTCCTACCTGAATATATAAAAATGGCCATATTTGCCAAACCATCTATCGATGACCAATAATCCCAAAGATTCTCTCAAAGAATCATAATCATGCAATCATATATGCATGATACTAAACCCAAAATATTTTCTTACTTTAATAAGTAATATATACTAAAATCCCATCTACAGATTTATTTGGATATCTCCACTTATACCAATTCACTCTAAGTGAATATACACATATATAAATTCCCAATTCCTCAAGTCCTTTAGGACATAACCCTCCATAATCTCTAATTTGGAAGGCCTTTAAACATTAAACTCAAAAAGGAGAAATAATCCTAATCTCCAAAATCTTGGGTGAAAACAGGGCACCGGTCGACCGGTCCTAGACCCCCGGTCGACCGCGGGTTGTAAATAAGCCTACGAAACAAAGCAGTAGGCCCTTTTTTCTTGACGCGGTCGACCGGCCATAGGGGCGCAGTCGACCGGTCATACCAGGTCTCCCAAAATTAAAATCCTTAAGTCCCTTATCCAACAACCCAAATTCATTTTCGGGGTTTCTAAACTACCCCAAAAATTATCCCGAACATCTACGACATTAATTCTAGCCGTAATTTTTCCAATTCCCGATTTGATTTCCGAGTTGATGATTTCAACCCGGAGCTGTCATCTTGTAAAAATTATATCAAATCGTAAAAAAATCAAAAAAATACGCGGTTGGAGCCCACGCGACCGTATCGAAAATATCTACAACTTTCGTGTTTTGGCCGAAAGCTAAATCAATTCTTTTCCTGGCTCAAAAGGCCCCCTAAAGTGACGGGTTACTATTCATCGTCTTCTCCGAGACGATTTCGGCCATTAAAGCTTCTCCCAAGCTTTTGTCGCCTCACCCAACGTCCTACAACCTCAACCAACTACAAATACACATATATTAAGGGTTCTAAACATCCTAGAACCCAAAACCACCAATTAATTTAGATTAAAACCTAAGTTCCACAAATTGAAATATTATTTGGGGTTTAATTGTTTTAACTCCCAAAAACCCGTTTTATCCACGATAACCCACCCCAAAACCATTAGGGTTTGTTTATACCAAACTACGGTATGAGATATTTATGCAAAAAGATAAATAATTCAAGTAAACACTTGCCTCGTGGATAAAATCTGACGAGCTCGAGTCGAATCCGACGGAGTTTGCTCGAGATCTCCATTTTCTCCTCATCTTTCTCCTTCCTCTCTCTCTTCTCTCTCTTTTCTTTCTTTCTTTCTCTTTTTTTCCCTCTCTCCCTCTTTATATAGGAAGAAAAGGGTTTTAATCCTTAAAACCCAAAAGCGACTCGTTTACCCAATTACGAGTTACTTTTACCACTAAAATTACCCGAAACTCATTTTCGACAATCGGACACTCTTTTCCGACTATCTCGGACATTCCGAGACTCACGGCGCAGTCGAAATTCCCATCCGAGGTACTTGACCGCAAATCACTATTCCAACCCAAAATAAATAAATGCGGGTTTTCCAATTAAAAAATCTTACCTCGTGTCTCTTTACTCAACGACGACATATAATTAAAATATCTCGACCTATATAGTCCCAAAAATAATCACAGCACCCATCGAAAATCATTCAATCCTCGAAAATCCCAAAAATTACTATTTAGGAAAATTCCCAAAATTCCAATTTATATCCAATTATGGAATTTAATGGTCTCCAAAAGGGCGGGTTGTTACAGTTAAAAAACTGCTTGTTTCCATCATAAGCTTTTTTTACTATTTAAGTGTCACTAAATATTATTTTTTAAAAATAGAATTTTTTTAAAATAGTTTTAAATAAGACTGTTGGTGTACAAGAGTTGTTTGCTATTCCACCGAATGACTCCTGCGATTCTTGATAGTTCGTATTCCTGAGATTGGTTGGTCGGTTGGTCGACCAAGTGTCTCTGGAGCTGACCAAGAAGGTAAATACGATGAAAATTGTCACGTAAGAGGACAAATGTCCATTTCTCATTGGTCCACGTAGATGAATAATTTTTACATACAATACCGAATATTGCTATTATTAATATTATTATTTGGATTTAATGACTTTAATCCATTACTAATTTTTTACTCTAGACTTTACTACAAATTAGTCAGTTTGTTATACTTTGGTACATTTTTCATTGCTAAATATGAAAATTTTCCCACAAAAAGTTTGTAGTATTAATATATTTTTTTAAAATTTTAAAAAATATTTTTTTTGAAAAAATATTTTTTTTCTTTTAAAACTATTTTTTTATTTTTCACTAAAGTGTTTTTATTTTTCTAAAAACTATTTTTTAAATATTTTTATTCTTTAAAATTTGATTTTTTTAAAGGATATTGTTTCTTTGTTATAGATTGTTTTTATTTTGTTAAAAAATATTTATTTTCAAAAATTGTTTTTTTGTTAAAAAAATGTTTTTTTTCATTATAAGCTTTTTTGGGTTAAAAACTGTTTAAATGTCACCACATATCACTTTTCATGAAGAAAGTTTCATATTTAGTGACGAAAAATATAGCAGCAAAGTCTAATAAATTCATAATAATGTATTATAGTCTATTAAAAAAATTAGTAATGTGTTAAAGTCAAATATTAAAATAACAATAATAATAATAATAAGAAAATCATATTTTATCTTAAAGTGTAATTTTTATCTTACTTAAAATGATGTTATATTTTAAAGGAAGAGGAGAGGATATTTTTGTCATTGTATTTTAAAAATATGAAAAGGGAGTGGGGGAGGAAGTTAAGGGTATGGAAATAAAAGCACCATGTGTGTGTGTGTACAGATAGATAGATAGATAGAGAGAGAGAGACCCTCACTGGCGGACCTAAAAATAGGTTCGCATGGTGTGGACGATTTTTATTAAATGGTAAAAAAAAATCTGATTAATTTTTTTTTCGTGTGAGTTTTAAACATTTTAGGGTACCCATTAAAAAATCAGCTCAAAAATTGTGAAATTATTTCTGTTTTTGGGCAAATTGAGATTTGAGAGCATATATATATATATATATATATATATATATATATCCAAATTTGATTGCTTTAAACATTTCAGGGGACACTCGTGAATGCTAAATCTCTTAGTTCTCTGGTAGAAGGATAACTTCAATGCGCCTTCAATCTTTCCCTAGCATCCTATTTACATGAAAACTCTAGGAGAGAGAATGAGTGAATTGTCACGGCATGATTTGTTGGCATAACTAATGCGTAGTCATTGTGACTTTGAGAAATTTTATTAAATTTAATAAAGTCATTCCATCTCTTGGGTTCCTTACCAATATAAATGCATGTTGTCTCTTAGCTCAAGGGGATGATTCAATCAAGCACAAGCACAAGCACATACCTTACTGAGCTATTATAGTCACCCGAAATAACATCAACAGTGAACGCATGCTTTTCTTATAGCTGAACCACTTTAAAAACGTTACTTTTTTTGTGTTTGTCTGGCTTGTTTATATATATTTATATGTGATTATAAAATTGAACCCCATCCATTTTTAGACGTCAACACCATGTATTTTTGAAATTATAGTAAGTCCCATAACCATCCAAAACTGTCCATAACTACCCAGTAACCGCCCATCTTCCTTTCTACAGAGAATGACACTTGTCTTATAGTGGTTACAATAGGACAAAAAATTGAAAAAATAAAGACATGGGAGTTACTACAAATAAATCTTAAAAAATAGGACTAAATATTTAAGACTAAAAAAAAAAATCAGCTCAAAAATTGTGAATTAGTTACTATTTTTTGGTAAACTGAAATTTGAGAGTGATCATTGATAGTTCTGACTGAAAAAACTGAATATATATATATATATATATATATATATATATATAGTGATATTCTCAGGTGCAGACCAAACCGTGCACACCCGGTGCGAACTTTGTCCTGTTCCTCACGTGGTCCCCTCGTGGTCCCTAAAGACATTTTGTTATTATCCTCAAGAGGTCCCCCTCTTGTCTTATATGAAACCCTTAGTTCAAGACTATGTATTTAAAAGATTTATAGTTTAGACCCAAATTGGTATCAAGACCTTAAGAATTTTAGAAACTCACTGAATTCTAACCAAAACCCTAATTCTGGTATCAGAGCCATAAGACGCTCCTTTTAGACTTATAGTAAAAAGAAATTAATGCCCTTGAGATTTATCCCTCGCATTTACCAAGATGTTTTTGGAACTAACCCAGACTACCAACCTATACCCATAACTGATTTAGACTCAGTAGGTTGTTTAACCTCTCACATAGACGGTTGTTCACACTCCGAACACATCCCGGCCAAACACGCAGACAATAGACTAGTCACTGTTAGTGCTATTAATAGCATAATAGACCAAAATAAGTGTATATTTCTTATATTAAGACAATTAATAAAAGATACTCAAACCTTAGAGACAGAGATAAAAAATATCTCTAAAAGACTACTATAAATAGATAACCAAATCCCAATAGACCTTGTCCATGTTTTACAAGAAAAAAATATTAAGACTAATCATATAGAAGTCCTTAACAAAGACACCTTAGAAATTGAAACCTTAACTAAAAATCAAGACAGTGAGTTAATAAAACTTACTAAAGAACAAGCCAAGATTATCCCTAGATTAAATAATTATCTTCCTAATGGAGATAGTTAGATCAAACTGGAATGAGGTACAAAAAGACCTCTCCATTCAGACTTTATTAGAATTTTATCAAAGAATTTTATAAAAGATAAATGATGATAGATTTTATTATACGATAAATGAAAATGAGATTGCCAATGCGGCTAAAGCAACTAGACTCATTTTAGAAAGTTAAATTTAATTTCTACATCCATAGCAGCTACTCAAGACTATAACAGTAGCTTTGTTAAAGACTTGCATTTAGATTTAAAGGCTAAGACATAAGGACTAACCACCTTCTATACAGACTTTGTTAAATTCCAACAAAATTTAGCAAATTACCTTAATAATATGGAAAGCCATAACCTATCCAAAATGGATAGTATTATTAATGAACTTAGACTAGATATGGCCCAAGAAGAAGAAAAATATAAAGAAATTATAAACGGAATTAAGGTCATATACAATAAGCCTTCCCAAGCAGAAATAGACTCTCCTTTTATTCTAACCCGTTTAGATAAAATAGAAAGGACTCTAGAATCTATAGAAGCTAGATCTATGCAACAACAAGAAAAAAATAATGAAATAAAAGACTATATTACAAATGTTACAAAATCCCTAGTCAATTCTCTAGCTAGACATAGTGAAGAAACTTCTGAAAATACTAGAAAAGAGAATAAGAATTTTAAAGAAGAAATTCATAGTCAAATAAAAAGACAAAAGAAGGAAAGAGACTAAAGAAGGAAAGACCTTAAGTAGACGAGTCATAAATAACAGATTAGATAAGACTAGTAAGATTGCCAGCTCTATCCCAAATATTGGACAGAGTAATCATATGCTTCAAAGACTTAAAGATTCATCCTCCAATATTAGGACATGGTGGAAAGAGAGAAATTTCACCAATTCTCTCCAATGGAAAGAATGGGGTGAAGTTGACTAGAAGATTGTTGAAGATTCCATTCATAATGGACAACTTCCAGCCGTTAGATACATATACTTGTTTAAAGAAGGTGCCACTCTTAAGACTCCTAATTATAACATGACTTACCATTGTAGGAATCATGTGTTAGACAAATCCTATACTGAGCTCCAAGTATTTGACTCAGAATGGCTTAGATCTAGAGGAACTGATAGGAAGTTCCAATTCCTAACCTTTAGACTCGTTCAAGTAAGAATCCAAGGATTACATAGACCTCGAAATAATATCAACATATTATGTTGTTTAGTAGACAAAAAATGGAAAGTTTTTTAGAAAAGCCTTATTGGGATAGCCCAATTAGAAATGTCAGACAACATAGGATACTTTAATGTCATTCCGACATTTACAGTAACCGTAGACACAACCAAACATTTTAAGTTAATCTTATATGCTAGTGGCTATGAAGACTATATTATCCCAAACGCTAATATAAATACAGAATTCCAAAGCTATATGAAGTACTCCCAATTTCCTTATAAAGGAATGCAATCGGGAATTCCTAGCGGTAGACTTAATGAAGAAATCTGAGTTAGAACCAATGTTTCAGACTATAATCATACTTACAGTATTAGGAATACTAGACCTATGAAAGAAAAAGCTAAGACCCTCTGGCAATTGTCAAAATTTCAAGAAACTAAGACTATACAAAATAAACCTTTGTTTATTAATCAAGACGACGTCACTGGAAATGTTACCATCCATTTTGGTCCTCCTAAGATTGTCAATAAGAATGTCCAGACCGAAGAAATTAGATTTAAGAATATGGGAGAAGCCATAATCAATGATCCTTCAGAAGGAGAATGTAGTTGTAAGACTAGTGCTAGTTTACTAAGACAAGCCCCGATAATTAGACCTAGAAGATCATTTGAACAAAAAGACTTAATTAAAAAAAAATCTAGAATCCAAAACTTTGAACATGAACCCTCAAAATTGGATATGAATACATTTAAAGATCAACTTAAGAAAAGTTATTCTGTTAGATTTCAAGAAAGAGAAAGATTTAATATGATAGCTCAAGAGCGTATATTAAAATTGAAAGAATCTAAGAATACTAAAGAACTTCTTAGAAACCTAAGACTAATAGAAGAAGGAGAACAACGACTAACGCCAGCTACACAAGTAGAGCCTAGTAAACAAGAGATAGGAAGTAGTAGTAGGCTAGAAGATGCTCCTAGACTTTTTAGTAAACCAATAGGAATAAATATTCCTATATACTCAAGCACCGTAGTAAAGACTAAACCTGATTATATAAAAGACTTTCCAACTAGTGATAAGAGTTTCACTCCTGTTAAGACTATGGCAAGCCAAGCCATAAATCCAGTATGTATATACCTTAACTTAGACAATGTCCAAGATAGGAAGAAGGCCTTAGACGAATGGCGTAATCAGATGGACATGTGTTTTGTATCTAATGAACAATGGGATGCAAGTTCATGTAAACAATACGCTGAGTAATCCATTAGAGGTATTGCAAAAGACTACTTAGATAGTTTAAGAAAGGCTACAGATGAAGACTCCTTAGCGAAGGTTGAAAAGATGAAAGAAAACTTAGAAGAAAGATCAATTGAAGAATATATTCAATTGTTCACATCATAATTCATTGGAGCCGGACATCTAGCTCAAATCAATGAACAAGACCTAGCAAAAACTAAGTTAACCCTCCTTAGCATCTGCAAATTAGATAAGATAAATGAATATAGCAATAACTATGAGCATTTATATTACCAAATTAAAGAATTTGGAGAGACCTTAAAAGATGAATACTTTAAAAAGATACTAGCCATAGGAAAAATCCTAATTAATGAATATAGGAATTGGCCAGGAGTAGCTGGAGTTAAGAATAATTCCCTTGGTGAAATAATCAATTTCGCTAAAGACTATATCATATCTAAGAGACGTGATGTAACTCAAGGAAAGTTAATAGAAAAAACTTTCAAACAGATCCCTCCAATCAAAGACGAAAGAGACATCGCTCCAATCCAATGGGTATGTGGAAGTGACTCTAAGAAATTTAAAAAGAAATTAGAATGGAAGCATAGGAAGTTTAAGACTAGACCTTTAGGATTTCCAAAGAAGTATAAATTTAGACAATCTACTACCTTTAGAGAAAAGAATCCTAAGACTAAGAAAGATAGATTTAACCAAAGAAGATACTTTAAGAAGAATACTAGTAAATATAAGAAGGTTCCTAATTACAGGAAAGACAAAGATATAGCTCAATCTAAGACTGCCACCAAAGAATGTTGGACTTGCGAAAAAGAATGACACTTTGCTAAAGACTGCCCTAATAAGAAAGATAAAGAAAGTATTAAGATTATTAATACAATATTTGACTATGCAGATTAAGAAGAGTTAGATATCCTATATGCTATAAAAATATCAGACATAGAAGATGATGACAATACTAGTATCTATAGTGCATATACTGATAGTGACTCGAAAGACTATGATAGTACCGATGAGTACGAAGACTCTCAGGATACTTTAGACTTGTATATGATGTAAACTAATCAATACAATTTAGACAATGAATATATAGACTTTAAAGAAGCTTGGTATAAGTGCAGATTAAGCCCATTTTTAAAGAAAAGATGGACAGCTAGTAATCCTGAGTTACGAACCTATATACCTAGATGCTACTTTGAAGAAAGACATTACTGCACATTTGAAATGAAATGTAGCAAGAAAGACTTTAGATGCGTAGAATGCTTTGAGATTATACAAACATAATTATTTATGGTTTGTGTTATTTGTAAATTACACTACCATGAAGACTGTTGGAGAACTAGATTTTGAGCAATTTATACTAACCAGTATGACGCTCAAATAGACTTAGATATTAAAATATATTATCAAGACATTGATAGAAATATAGCCTGAAGATTGTAAGAAAATGAAGACTTCAAAGGAAAGGGAATCTCCTATTATTTAGAAGAATACCATTTTGATAGTAGTTACCAAATACCCTTAGATTTTATAGATAAATCTCAGAAAGGAATATCTATTTTAGAAAAGAACAATTTAGGAATTTCTACTAAACCACATGCTTGTTTTGTAGAATTATTTATTCAACACAACGACTATCCTAAAAGACTTTCAGCTTTTATAGATACAGGATGCTCTCAGAGTATTTGCAAGGCTAATGCCTTCCCTGAAGACTATTTTTTAGAAAGTACTTAAGAAATCCATGGTAAGGTGGCTAATGGAGATCCATTTACCTTATATTTCCAGACTATTCCTATTTATTTTAAATTAGGAAATCAGACCAACAAAACTGTTAATCATCGGTTTTGGAAATTGGATCCTCGTCCTACTTTCACAGGGAACATTATTTTAGGACAAGACTTTATTAGTAAATATCATCCTTATACTCAGTATAACGATAAGATATTAATTAGTGATAAAGAGGAATTTAATATTAAAGCCCCTCTAATAGATCACAAGACTGCCTTTGACCTTATGCAGGTCAAACCCAATTATAGACCTATAAAACATTAGAATTCTTCAGTTGAGCATGGTGGACCTAGACCTAAAACCCAACAAGAAGCCTTAGAAATTACTAAGCCCTTACAAAAAGAATGTAAATGTCCAAACCAAAAGTGTTATAAGCAAATAGCGCTTATACAACAAGACATTTTAGATCAAGCCCAACATACCTTATTACAGGTTCAAGATATATCCAAACAGAAGAAAATGGATATAAAAGTAGAAAATAAAAATATTAGGCAACTAACAGAGCCTACTTTAGGAGAAAATCCCATCGTTAAATGGGATAAAGACCAAAGCTATTGTGAATTCATCCCTATTAACCTAAATGCCACTATTAATGGTGGAACCTATAAGAAAGGATATTCACAAGAAGATAGGGAAGAATTCAAGAAAGATATAGATGAAATTCTTAAGTTAGGCATTATTAGAGAAAGTAAAATCAGACATAATAGCCTAGCCTTCTATGTTCAAAATGAATCTGAACGTAAAAGAGAAAAAAAACGAATGGTTATAGATTATAGACAATTAAATAAGAATTGTGAATTTGATTCTTATAAGATCCCAGACAAGAATAATTTAATCAATCTGATTGAAGATAGAATTATATTCAGTAAATTTGATTGCAAATCAGGCTTCAGGAAAATTAAGATGCATCCGGACAGTGTTACTTGGACAACCTTTAGTATGCCCCAAGGAAAATACGAATGGCTAGTAATGCCATTTGGATACTTGAATGATCCTCAAGTTTTCCAAAGAAGAATGGATAATATATTTAGACCTTATTCAGAATTCTGTCTTGTTTATATAGATGATATTCTTGTAGCTAGTAAGACTGAGATAGAGCATGTGGACCATCTTAAAAAGATTATTTTAGAATTAAACAAACATGGTATTGTTATTTTCGAAAGGAAAATGCAATTATTTTATACTGAAATAGGCTTTGTGGGAATGCATATTAATAAAGAAAAATTATCCTTGGCAGAACACATAACCAAAAAGATTCTTGAGTTTCCAGACCAACTTATAAATAGAAAACAATTACAATCATTTTTAGGATTGCTTAATTGTGCTGCAGACTTTATTAAAAACCTTGATTCAAAAAGACAAAGCTTAACGGCCAAATTAAAAGGAACAGACAAAACCAATCCCTTTTATTGGACTAAAGATGATTTTGAAGTAATAAGACAAATTAAAGATGCAGTCAAGAATATTCCTTTACTTGAACTGCCTAATGCAGAAGACCAGTTTATAGTAGAAACAAATGTCTCTAATAAACAATGGGGAGCAATATACTTTGCCATTGATCATCCGACAAAAAAGAAGAAACTTTGTAGATATAGTTCTGGAATCTTTACAGACCCAGAAACAAGATACACTGCCCATGAAAAAGAAGTTTTAGCCATAGTAAGGGCAATAGAAAAATATATGTTGTTTCTTAGACCTAAACATTTTACTGTTTATACTGACTCTTCTTATGCAGTAAAATTTAGAGATTTATACTTGTCCAAATCAAGGACTAATAGACTAATTAGATGGTAATAACTGCTTAATGGTTATGACTTCTCTGTTATACATATTAAGAGAAGTAAAAATATCATTCCAGACATTATATCAAGAGAGCCAATATTTGCTAACACTAATATAATTTCATGTTTTATGTTGCAAACAGAAGACTTAGACATCATGAGTTCCTTTGGAACAAATAGACTGAACAAAGAAGACGTTGCAGACTATCTTAAATGCGTAAGACCAAATGCTGGAGTAACGCAAAGACCGACTCATATTCAAAACTCTCAAGAAAGACCAATCCTAGAGAACTTTGATGATATCTTAGTTCCTCCTGGAAAATCTAGACAAGAGATTATTTCTCAAAATAGACTTATTGGGAAAATGTATTTTCCCAATATAGACCTGATAAAAAATATCCAGACTTGATCAAATTTAGATGAGAATTTTTAAAAGATGAAAATACTCTCATAGACGCTATATGGTGGAACGTCAATAATAGACTATGGATTGAGTTCAAATAAAATTTGGTAGCCATTGCTAGATTTATGAGGACTCAAAGACTTACAGTTACCCAGCTCAGTGGTACTGCTATACCTAAACCTCAGATTCAAATTTATGCTCAGACTCTTGGAGAATCCTCCAAAACTAGACCTACTAATTTCTGTTATCAGAAAAAGACTTTTAAGACTAAGATTGTTATACCATTTGGTCACAATAATTTCCCATTAACAGAAGACTTTAAAAAAGAAGCTAATAACATTATTGACCATTTTAATATGTTATTATCAGAAATAAATGGAGATGCCTTAATAATTAAGGGTTTCTTCAAAGACGTTCCAAAAATATATCTTTTTGGAAAATCAGATATGGCTCATGTAACTCTTGCAGACCACGGGTTCATTGGACTCGTCTAGATAAAAGATATTAAAGACTCTGTTGCTCTTGGAAAAATAGTCCATGAGTATGTTAATAAGGTAGAAGACTTCCTTCCTCTATTTGCTAGAATCTACCAGATTGCTCCAAGTTCCTGTAGAGGAATGAGAGTTGAAGGTTTTAGACTTATTAGATTTTCTAATTATATATTCAAAGACATTGAAATTTTATCAGAAGACGAGACTAAAGAATCAATTATTGATAAGTCCAATCTCCAGATTGCTCAAGTCATGGAGACAATTGAAATCATGGAGTTATTGACAGGAGAAGACAAGTGGTACGCTGCCTACCATAAAGAAGACCTAATAATCCAAGCTGATGAGCCATTCATCGGAAGTCTCAAGAAAGAATCCAAGGAAATGATAGAGATAGCTTTGCCATCTAGCCTTAGAATTGTAGGCCTCATTGATGAATTTTTCAACAATGCCCTACCAAACCAAGACAAGGAAGAAGAAGACACGGATGGAACAAAGACGGGCCCCTCGTTAGCTAAAGAATTATTGAAGACAGAAGATGCCATGTGCTAGACCTATGCAAGACGATAAGACTACAATTAGATTCCCCTGCAGCCTGCAGCTCAGACATGCCCCATACAGGCCCCCAAATTTCTTCTTTTCATAAAGAAGAAAAAAACCCTTGCAAAGACGTTAGGTTAGAATTATTTATAGACGACAGATTTACTTTATGTAAAGCAAATAGTATAAGAGTTTAATAATTTGTATCTCTTTAAAATGGATCTCTTTTGGTAGTCGGTTACCAGTCGATTGTAGTGCCCTTGTGCTATAAAAGGGAGCGTCCAGCTGAGTTCTAGACATCAGGAGTTAGAGAGTGATCAGTTGTTAGACTTCCAGTGTTAGAGAGTATGCTTGTAAACAGTAATATGTATATGAGTGAGTAAACCTCTCATAGTTAGGGGAGAGGGGAGAGTTGTATTTACTTATGCAATGTAATAAAAGTATTTTCTTTTCCAGAAATCTCTTATGTTGAGTTGTTATTATTTTCCAAATTCTCTCCAACTTTCTGTTCATAGAGGACTATTGTGTGGAACCTCTAGTGTAGCACACAAGGTGTTATATTGGTGAACCGTCGTCAGGTACCGATTAGCCATGAGTTGTTAGCCAGGTGGGCGTTAGGCGTTAGGCATACAGGCAAGAAACGGGTTTAACGCCAAAATAGTGGATTGAGGTGCGACACATAAAGAGGGAGTTGTAGGAGGCCGAAATCGGAGAAGAATAGTAACAAGGCTGAAGAGTCAAAAGGAAGAAGATAAAGATATTGCAGACCAGAAGAAAGGTATAACTCGAACCAAACCCTTAACTATTTTTACATATTATTTCTTTAAAAAGAACCTTATATGAGCTTACAAATCATTAAAGACTTTTTAGAATTTGTTAATCAAATAGGTTTAGACTTAACTAGAGAAATTCAAGACTGGACTCTTACAAACACTAAAGATAAAGAGCTTATGAAATCTGCTTTAATATACGCAGGTGGTACTTTTAAATATATAGACCAGATTATTGAGTGGTTAGGAAGAGAAGTACCTAGAATAGAAATAATTAGAACAGGGATCCGCGATCTCTTTAGACAAAAATTAAGAACTGAAGATTTTGCAGAAGAACTGTCAAGACCTGAAAAATATCAAGAATACACTAGGATACTTGAAGACAGTATAGACATATTAAAATTTATTAGACGAAAAAGGTTAGCTGAAACAAAAGCTATTTTAATTTGAGCCGGAGGAATCTGTCCTCTTCTTAAAAACGTAGAGACAGTTGCCCCTAGAACGTACCGTAGATTTTCGTCACCTTATGGTGGTAATAATTTAGACGAATTTATAGACAACGATATAATTGATATTATTAATCAAATATGTAAAGAAACGAGACAGATAAACCCACGATACCGTATAAGGTATTTAAGACTAGAATATTTTCCATCAAAACCTCTTTCAATTTCTAGACTCCCTGAAGAAACAATTTATATAGATAATCCTCGCTATTCAGAACTCCAATACGATAGTGACGGAAGAAGCTTAAGAAGTAGCAACAGCTCTGAAACTTCTACACTTAGACTTCCAGATTAATTAGGCTTTAAAATAAGCTTAAAAGACTTTAGAAATCATTGGGTTAGAAATTAATATTCTAGAAACCTTAGAAAGAGAAGGTGGTCCCTAGGCGGTCCATAAAAGAGAAACGCGATCCTTAGACGCATTTGGACGATAGCTAATCCGCATAGAAAAATCCGCATAGGAGCCAGACTCTCCCTCTCTCTCTCTCTCTCTCTCTCTCTCTATATATATATATATATATATATATATATATATATCCAATTTTATTAAATCTAAAGTTTTTTTTACTTTAATACATTACTAATTTTATATTTTAATACAACTTAATCAATTTATTAGACTTTATCAAAAAAATCTTATTTTTAAAAACTAAAATTATTAAAAATAAATTAAATTAAAAAATATTCTTTTAAAAAAGACAATAATGATTTGTTTATTTTTATTATATTTTTTTCTTTTACATTTGGAGTCAAACTTAAACTTGCATTTATTTTACATTTCTTTTCCCAACTTTTTGACTTTAATATATTACTATTTATTTTATTTTAAATTTTTATACAACCTAATTAGTTTATTAGACTTTAGTAAGAAAAAGAATCCTATTTTTAAAAATAAATTAGATTAAAATTATTCTTTAAATTTTTTTTTTGTTATAGTTTTTGACATTTGGAGTCAAGCTTAAACTTGCAAGGGCCAAAATTGGACTTTTGAGCACACGGGTGATTTGTCTTTGTTTTCCGAGAATCTCTCTCTCATTCTTTGACCATTTTGACCCGACCCTTATCACCGACCTTCTCATACCTATATATACACCTCCATGTGTTTTCTATAGAAACTAAGAAAAGTATTTCGACAAGAAAATCCCAGTACGTGCAACTTCTTCTCTGCCAGTGCTAGGTAACAAAATATTCAATCCAAATCTTCTCTGATATACAGTTTTCAAACTTTCGATTGTGCAAATCACAATCTTTTATTATGATAGCAGCCTATAAACATCATAAAGCATGTCCGTGATGGGATTCTTATACACACCTATTATACTCTATTTGTTTATTCATTCACTCACTGTGATACCTACGCATATACCTGCATGTGTTTTCTTTGGAAATCATTTTGACAATAAGAATATGAAATATCCCCCACACAGTCCATGTAGACTTCTGCAACTGCTTTTGTATTAGGTAACAAAATATTCAATATAAACCCTATATAGTATTCAAACTTATAATAGCATAGATTGTGTAAATCAAACATTAATGCTCTATTGCCAACTCTTCACAATGATACCATAATCTTAGTAGTCCTTGTTAGAATCTGGAAAATTAAACATTAATGCTCTATTGGCCTGCCTAGTCTTCAAATAATAAGTACTATCACCAATAGTTTTCCACTTATAATAAAATATTAGTTCAGGAATCCCAATGTGGGTCCCATGAATTTTATTTAGCCTATTTACCCCATTTATGACCCTCCATATATTTGGGGATACTCTTGCTACAACGACATCAAAATATTGACAAAATTGAAGAAAAATTAGGTTTGGGGGAAAAGTGATGCCATACTCAATAATGTACAGAGTGAGAATCTAGTGACCCTCAGCCAACGAATACACAACAACAGGGCCATGGGCAATCTCTAAGCCTACCTAACTAGGAATTTTTCTTTTTTCCCTAAATTCCTCTAAAGAATTGTCATCTACGATGTACACCATGAGTGAAAGGCAGGAAAATCAAAGAAAATAAAGGAAAGAGATCTCACAAAGATCGAAAAACGAAAATAAATAGCAAGCAACGAAAGCGGAGAAGAAAATCTTGAGAAGAAAGAGAAAGGCTAAGTGCAGAAAGTTTGAGGTAAAGAAAAATGGAGGGAAACCTTTGTCCTTTTATAGGTTTCCTAAAAAATATAAACGAAATGATTAACTGCACGAACGTTTGAATAGCCACTGGCCACACGATTCTCAACGCACAAAAAGATTAACATACCCTTTGGTGGTTCATTAAAGTTTGAATTATTTACTAAAATTCCATTATCAAAGATACTGATGAAAAAATTTACAAGTCCAGGAGGTTGGCTACCGAGTAGCACACGTCGAGGAAGATTTTGGAATAAATATTGCATACATTTGATGAATCATCAAGCATGAAGCATTGGGGGCTTTTTGTTGTATGTAAAAATTACTCTCCTACGTGGATCAATGAAAAGTAGACACTTGTCCTCCTATGTGTCATCTCAGCTATGTTGGTCGGCTTCAGATACACTTAGTCAGCTAGAATGCTGAACAACACCAAGAACGTGAACTATCAGGAATAACAAATTTACTCATGTGGAATAGCGACGATCATTGAATATCAAGAGTCTAATTTATTATATATAGATGTAAATGCCTGGAAATATAAAGTCATTCCATCTCTTGGGACCAATATAAATGCATGTTCTCCCTCAGCTCAAGGGGGCGATTCAATCAAGCACAAGCACATAGCTTACTGAGCTATTATAGTTACCCGAAATAACATCAACAATGAACGTCGACTTTTCTTATAGCTGAATCACTTTAAAAAACTTGCTTCTTGTGTGTTTGTTTGGCTTCTTTATATTTATTTATCTGTGATTATAAATTTGAACCCATCCATTTTTAGACGTCAACACCGTGTATTTTTGAAATTGTAGTACATCCCATAACCATAAAAAATTGTCCATAACTATTTCGTAACTGTCCATCTTCCTTTCTATAGAGAATGACAATTGTCTTATAGTGGTTATAATAGGACCAAAAACTGAAAAAATAAAGATATGTGAGTGACTACAAATAAATCTTAAAAAATAGGACTAAACATTTAAGACTAAAAAAAAAAATCAGCTTAAAAATTGTGAATTAGTTACTATTTTTTGGTAAACTGAGATTTGAGAGTGATCATTGATAGTTTTGACTAAAAAACTATATATATATATATATATATATATATATATATATATATGATTGTTTTAAATATTTCAGGGTACACTTGTGAATGTTAAATCTCTTAGTTCTACGATAGAATGTTAACTTCAATATGACTTAAACCTTTACCTAACCTCTTATTTATATGCAAACTCTAAGAGAGAAAATGAGTGGATTGTCACGACATGATTTATTGGCATAAATAATGCCCATTAAATGTCATTACGATAAATTTTATTAAATCGAAAGTTTTTTTTTTTACTTTAATACATTACTAATTTTCTATTTTAATAGAACTTAATCAATTTATTAGACTTTAGCAAAAAAAAATCTTATTTTAAAAAACTAAAATTATTATTAAAAATAAATTAGGTTAAAAATATTCTTTTAAAAAAGAAAATAATGATTTTTTTATTTTTATTATATATTTTTTTACATTTGGAGTCAAACTTAAACTTCTGAAGTCAAGAATTGGACGTTTGAGCATACGAATGATTTGTCTGTTTTTAGACAATATTTCTCTTATTGTTTGACCCATTTTGACTCGACCCTTCTCACCGACCTTCTAATATATATATATATATATATAACTCCATGTGTATTCTTTGAAAATTCAAATCCTAGTACGTGCAAAATCTTGCAACTTCTTCTCTTTTAGTGTTATTAAACTTAAAAGGGTTTTTTGACTTTAATATATTACTAATTTTTTTATTTTAAATTTTTATACAATCTAATTAGTTTATTAAACTTTAGAAAAAAAAATCCTATTTTGAAAAATAAATTAGATTAAAATTATTCTTTAAAAATTTTTTGTTTATTTTTGTTATTGTTTTTGGCATTTGGAGTCAAGCTTAAACTTGCAATGGCCAAAATTGGACTTTTGAGCACACGGGTGATTTGTCTTTGTTTTCCGAGAATCTCTCTCTCATTCTTTGACCATTTTGACCCGACCCTTATCACCGACCTTCTCATACCTATATATACACCTCCATGTGTTTTCTATAGAAACTAAGAAAAGTATTTCGACAAGAAAACGTGCAACTTCTTCTCTGCCAGTGTTAAGGTACCAAAATATTCTCTGATATACAGTTTTCAAACTTTCGATTGTGCAAATCACAATCTTTTATTATGATAGCAGCCTATAAACATCATAAAGCATGTCCGTGATGGGATTCTTATACACACACACCTATTACTCTATTTGTTTATTCATTCACTCACTGTGATACCTACGCATATACCTGCATGTGTTTTCTTTGGAAATCATTTTGACAATAAGAATATCAAATATCCCCCACACAGTCCATGTAGACTTCTGTATTAGGTAACAAAATATTCAATCTAAACCCTATATAGTATTCAAACTTATAATAACATAGATTGTGCAAATCAAAGTCCTTCTATAAACATTATAATTCATGCATTTGATGTGATTCCATACAAACACATCATCTTGTTTCTTCCTGCAAACATGTGTATAAGTTTTGGGGTTGACCATTCTTGATCTTGGGTTTTGATCTATGGGGACTTAAAGGTAAGTTTTTTTTGTTAAATTTATTTCACTGTATAGTTAGGAATGTTATTTCAATGGCCATTTTTTGGTCTCATTTGACTAGATTTCATGTCTATCAGTTGACGTTTTTCCGGGAAAGGAATGTGACCATTTTCTGCTTTATATGGTCGATTTCTCTCTATGTCAATCTCTTCTCTTCAAAAATGAAAGAATGAGAAAATGGTATAGTTTAAGACTAATGCTATGGATATCGTTAATAAGATTTGACACAAAAATTTACACAAATTGATTGATGTGACATTGCAATAAAATATTTTACATCACTCACTCCGAGATAGGGTACAACACTATATGGCAATGCCTAATGAGTTTATGTAATTTTTTTATAATGGAGGTCTTTTGCTATCCACCCTAACCAGAGGTAAGGGGCGGCTGGTCAAAGGTATCGAGTTCGACCCCCCCCCCCCCCCCACCCAGCGGATACCAACACAACTTCTACCCTTCTACCCTGTTTAGCTCATATAGGAGAATCCAACTGGCTCGTTCGTGTGACGGTTCGGGGTTATCAAAAAAAAAATTGTGGAGTAGGTGATACAATTTTTTGAGAATTTATATATTGAAAGAAAATTATTTTGATAAAAAAAAATTATGAAAAGAATATTAAAAATATATATTTTAAAAGAAAATTTTGATATTCAGATTGGAGAGATAAGACTGGATTCTTAAGACAATAAAAGTGCTTGGTAGACCTTTTAAGGAAGAGTAATACCAGGGCCAAACATTTTTGATATGGCTATGTTTTAAGAATGTTGGGAATAATTAGTAAAGGGTTCTGTAGTGAATTTGCCAAAGCGATTATTTGAGAGTGGTGTTATGAAAGCCTTCATGAATGCCACATACCTTTATTTTTATCCCCATAAAGGTCTAGTATCTTGAATAGAATTTAGGCCAATTAATTTAGTTACATGTTAAAAAAAACTATTGGCTAAATATTATCTTTGAAATTAAGGAATGTTTCGAGGCATATGAGTTATTTGTCTCAAGGGAAATTTGTGGGAGTTAGACAAATGCTGGATATTTTGTTGATAGCGAGACAAATGTTGGATATTTTGTTGATAGCGAACAAGATTGGGAAGGATTGTTGGAACAATAATAGCGTGAAGGCATGGTGTTAGTGATTGATTTCAAGAAAGTATACGATCACGTGGATTGGGGTTTCTTGGATCATGGAGTCATTTGGGTCACTTAACTAAAGAATCCTCGTTTAATACTCAGATTAATGACTTCGCTTTTTTAAAAATTGTTCTTTTCTTTATGTAATAGACGAAATATATGGTGAGGGAAATAATAGCAATCTATTATGATTTGTATTTATCAAACCCAAAACCGAGAGTTTTCTTATTGTAATGTGGATAAATCAAATGATCAAAGACAAAATGAGAAATTTTTCCTTTTTTTTTTCATCGGAAGAAGATAGAACAAAGAGTTGGCTAAAATGAGGGTTTTTCTTGACAGGATGGCGATAAGGTGGTAAATTGTTGAAGCAATGTAAAAAAACAGGTTTTCTTTCTTTTCTTTTTTACAGGAAAGCAATGAAGAATCAAAGCCAAAGGGTAGGTATAGTTTTTTGACAAGAGGCGATAAGGCAATGAATCGAAGAATGAAACCCAAAAAATAGGTATGTTTTTTTGACAGGAAATCGAGAAATCTAGAATCAACACCAGAAGGACAGGTATTTTCTTTTTAATAGGAAGGTGTTAAGGCGATAAATCGGATAATCAAAGAAAAAATAATAAATTGAGAGTCAATGCAACAGGACAAATATATCTTTACAGGAGGGAAGGCATTGAGGCGATAAATTGAATATAGCCAACAAAAATAGGTTTCTCTGGGATAGGAAGGCTATAAGTTGAGAATTAGTGCTAAAAGGACCAGTATTTTTTCTTTACGGGAAGACAACATTGAAGACCAGTTTTTGTTGACAGGATGGCGATAAAGCGGTAAATCGACGAAGCAATGTAAAAAAACAGGTTTTCTTTCTTTTCTCTTTTTGCAGGAAAGCAAGAATTGAAGAATCAAAGACAAATGGTAGGTATAGTTTTTTGACAAGAAGGCGATAAGGCAATGAATCGAAGACCAAAAAAATAGGTATGTTTTTTTACAGGAGGTCAAGAAATCAAGAATCAACACCAGAATGACAGGTATTTTCGGCGATAAATCGGATAATCAAAGAACAAATGATCAATTGAGAGTCAATGCAAAAGGACAATTATTTTTTTACAGGAGGGAAGGCGTTAAGGCGATAAATTGAATAGCCAACAGAAACAGGTTTCTCTGGAGAGGAAGGCTATAAGTTGATAATTAGTGCCAAAAGGACCAATATTTTTTCTTTACAGGAAAGCAACATTGAAGACCAGTTTTTCTTGACAGGATGGTGATAAGGCGGTAAATCGACGAAATCAAAAAACAGGTATGTTTTTCACAGGAAGTCAAGAAATCAAGAATCAACACCAGAAGGACAGTAATTTTCTTTTTAATAGGATGGCATTAAGGCGATAAATCGGATAACCAATGCAAAAATAATAAATTGAGAATCAATGCAAAGGAAAGATATTTTTTTTTACAGAAGGGAAGGCGTTGAGGTGATAAATTGAATAGCCAACAAAAACAGGTTTCTTTGTGACAGGAAGGCAATAAGTTGAGAATTAGTGCCAAAAAGGACCAATATTTTTTCTTTACAGGAAGGAAAAATTGAAGTATCAAAGCCCATAGGAATTTTTTTCACAGAAAAGGGTGATAAATCAAGGAATCGAGGCCAAAAGGTGGGTATTTTTCTTTTTGACATGGAGATGTAAATCGAAGACTCAATGCCCAAAGGAGAGGTACGTTTTTCTTTACAGGTAGACGATAGATGGAAGATTCAATGCCAGGTATGACTTAGATTCTTTTGTGTTTTCTTTTAACTTACTCCATTCGTCCCAAATTAAGAGTTATACATTCCTTTTTGAGACTTCCAAAATTAAAAGTCCATTTTCCTTTTTGAGACATAATCGAAGAATCAAATTTCACATTGATGAACACATTTTGATCTTGATCATTGATCAAGTGTATTCTTAATTTTTTTTAGTAAGTGTATCCTTAATTTAAACACACACATAAAAAAGATAGGGACTCTTAATTTGGGACGAAGAACCTTTTTTAACTCCGCCGATGCAAAAGTTTATTTTGTATTGCCGGTCCCAAGCCCGGATAAAGGAGGAGGGGATGAGGTTGTGATGCAATACATTTGAGGTCTCTCTTCAAGGTAATCATTTAATATATGAAGAATAGAAAAATAAAAGTTTATCTTTGTAACCAAGTTATGGGTCCTTTGTCCTAATTCAGGTCCAATAACAACTCTTCACATCACAAAAAGTATAAATTTTGTATTTTGTTGTTTTTGTTTCAAGTTTTGTTTGGCTAAATATAATCCGGGATCAAGTAGGAACCATTGTTAGTGCCCATTTGAATAGTTGACCACTGAGAGAATCGGTGATTAATGTGAGGATGGGAGGAGATAAGATTCTCACAGTTGTTGGCATTTCACTCATGGGGAGTTTAAGTAACAGAGGGGAGTTTCGTTCTAACCCGAAGTTCTGTATGCGTTCAGAATCTTCCTGTTGGGGTTTTTGGTAACACTGAAACTCAGAGGGTTCAGTTTTTTTTTCTGCTATGACAGACATACATGTTCACATCCTAAGCTTCATTGCCATACACAGTTAGTAATTTGGGTGTCTCGTAAACAATGAGTTCATCGCTTGTGCAATTGGGTGCATAATGCTTATTTTCTTGAGTATAGCTTGGATACCTTTGAAACTGGTTGGATTTTTGTACTATGAAGTATGTCATGTAGAATGCTGATTTTCCCAAAAACAGTCTTCGACCTTGAAAGCATATTCCCCTGCTTGTCGGAGTGTAGAGATTTGTCAAAGACTCAACTTTGCTTGATAGCTCCTTTATAAGACTTGCAATTAATGTCACATGTTTTGTTTCGTGCTCTCATTCGATTCAATCTTCTCCATGTACACAACAAATTGAATTTCCATATATATTCGTTGACTGACATTGGATCATTCATTCGAGCAAACGGATCTCACTCGTAAGAATGGGGTAGGAGGGCCATGCGTAGTGTTGCTTCAACTTAGTCCATAATTGGACAGATTCCACTCCTCACGGCACGTGGTCCTTTACAAATTCTTTCCACCACATGAGGCATTCCCTATAATTTAGTTATGGTCAACTTCATATATGTGGCCCTGTTGATGGTCTTGTAGTTGAACACTTTTTCCATATCGTTAAGACAATTAACGAAGCTTTCCTAATTCATATTTGTGATGGATATGGCAACTGTCATTCAGGATATCCCCATTAAGAGCCTCCTCTAGGAGGCGAAGCATGAGGCCTACCCTCTCCATCACTACTCACTGCCTACGGGACTTTCTCGATCTCCCCACCATTGCCTACCTCCACTCGGGTGTCTTCTTCTCTTTGAATCTGCAGCCATGGATTCCTAACATTGTCTCCACAAAGTTCTCCTCCACCTACGGTACTTGCGTAGGTACCTTGAATCCCCCACATTCTCAGTTTGGACAATCTCATGTCATGTGGCCAATTTCCTTTGTAACTACTCCCTCTGTCCCAAATTAATAGTCATGCTTTCCTTTTTGGGTCGTCCCAAATTAATAGTTGTTTTCGTTTTTTGGACATAATCTACAGACCAAATTTTAAGATAGTGAACAAGGTTTGATCTTGGCCATTGATTGAGTCAATCCTTAAAAACCGTCATTTTCAAATGGCGACTATAAATCTGGGACAGAGGTAGTATAACACGTCCTCTCATTAATCAGGACAAAAGAAGAATCGCTTGTGTTTACCGTCCTTACAGGTTGGTGGACGTAAGAAGGGAATGGCATAGTCATCTGTCATGTTGGACCATCTGCATGGTGCTTTATGTTTATAGGGTAAGCCTTTCAATTAGAACGACTTTGGTTGACGGAGGATGGACCAGAACGGCCCTAAATAGCTGGTAGGGTTGCAGTTCGGGCATAGCTTCTTCCCCTTCTTTTCTTGGCTCGCACATCGATTGCTGTCAAACGGCCAAAGGTGCCCTGAACGGAATGTTTATCTTCTTCCATAGGCGTAATTGTAGTAAACAGATGACCCAAACGGGTTCCCCTTGCACACACAGCTACAGGTTTCATTCCTTCTGGTCGAGGCTTGCCCTCCTGGATTGCCACCTTGGGAGGTTTCTTCCCTGGACACAACAGAGTTACGAACTACCATTGGGGCAGTGCGACTTTGTGCCCTGCCACAGATCCTGTGGAAGGGGGATGCTATGTTCCAGATTCAGCATGATCTTGTCTCTGTATGTGTGTGTGTCTCTATTTGTGTGTGTGTTTGCAGCCACAACTAGTGATCAGCCATTAGTTTCGCACTGTGAATTATACTAAATCACGGTGAATTATACTAAATAACAGTGATCATAACTAACATCTCTTTTAATTAATAAATCTCTTAAAAATCTAAATTCATTGAAATAAGGGCGTTGGTTAGGGGAATACAAGGTAAAGGGCCTCATGTAATGACCTACCCCTTTATAATCTAATAAGTAACAACGTAGGGAATCTTGACAATGACTCATTACAAGATAAAACACATAAATGAGCCCAAAGATAATCTGAGATGTCTTAGACTTTTGATTTAGATAAATTTCACCACTGTGTTTGATGATCTCTGTTTGTGCAGACTCCGCACATAAACTGAGCCCAAAGCTAATTTTAGATGTCGTAGACTTTTTATTTAAATAAATTTAAGCAATGTGTTGGACGATCTCTATTTCTGCAGACTGTTGATCTTCCTCTTCACGTTGAATTTTGACAATGGCTTCGTCAATGACTCCATTATAATGCATATAAACATTATAATGCATGTCGTTGATGTGATTCTTATACAAATCGATCACTCTATTTGGTTATTTATTCACTGCGATACCAATGTATACACATACCTCCATGTGTTTGCTTTGGAAATCAAGAAACCATTTTGACAATAAGAGTTTGAAATTCTTAATCACAGTCCCTCAAATAACACTCTTGGAACTTCTTCTGTATTAGGTAACAAAAGTATTCAAACTTAAAATAGTATAGATTGTGCAAATTAAAGCCAGTTTTTTATGATAAGGCTATAAACATTATATAATTCATGCATTTGATCTGATTCCATAAGAACACATCATCTTATTTCTTCCTGGAAACATGTGTATAAGTTTTGGGGTTGACCATTCTTGATCTTAGATTTTGATCTATGGGGACTTAAAGGTAAGTTTTTTTTGTCAAATTTATTTCACTGTATATTTAGGAATGTTATTTCAATGGCCATTTTTTGATCTCATTTGACCAGATTTCATGTCTATCAGTTGACACTTTTTCGGGAAAGGAATGTGACCATTTTGTGCTTTATATGGTCGGTTTCTCTCTATATCAATCTATTCTCTTGAAAAATGAAAGAAAGAGAAAATGGTATAGTTTAAGACTAATGCTATGGTTAATAAGATTTGACACAAAAATTTACACAAATTGATTGATGTGACATTGCAATAAAATATTTTACATCACTCGCTCCAAGATAGTGTACAACACTATATGGCGATGCCTAATAAGTTTGTGTAATTTTTTTTCTAATTTCTTATAATGGAGGCCTTTTGCTATCCACCCTAACCAGTGGTAAGGGGCGGCTCGGCTCATTTAGACCAAAGGTCTCTAGTTCGAAACCCCCCAGCGGATACCAGCCAGATTTGAAGTGGGACGTGTGTTAGGGTGACTCTGGCACAACATCCCCCCTGTTTAGCTCATATAGGGGAGTCCAAAGGGCTCGTTCGCGTGGAGGTTTAGGGTTATCAAAAAGAAATTGTGGAGCAGGTGATACATTTTTTTGAGAATTTATATATTAAAAGAAAATTTCGATATTCAGATTAGAGAGATTAGACTGGATTCTTAAGACAACAAAAGTGCTTGGTAGACCTTTGAAGGAAGAGTAGTTAGGCTGACATTGTTTGAATGCTACTAGGGCCAAACATTTTTGATATAGCTATGTTTTAAGAATGTTGGGAATTATTAAAGGGTTCTGTAATGAATTTGCTAAAGCGATTATTTGAGAGTGGTGTTTTGAATGCCTGCACGAATTCCACATACCTTTATTTTTATCCCCATAAAGGCCTAGTATCTTGAATAGAATTTAGCATAATCAGCAAAACGAGTAGGTGGGTGGTGATCACGAGTGGGATAACGGGACTGAAAATCAGAAATAGGTGGGGGTACAATACCTGAGTCCACAGGAGGAGGAGGCAGGGGCATCCGAGGGTGACGAGCATAAACCTATAAAGGGGGTTCCTCATGAAGCGAGGAAGACACATCAAATAAAGGGATGGGACGGGCTACTGGAGAAGCCTCCTCCAGAGGAGGAGGAGATGGG
The DNA here is from genome assembly GCA_949130495.1 of Sambucus nigra. NCBI lineage: Eukaryota > Viridiplantae > Streptophyta > Magnoliopsida > Dipsacales > Adoxaceae > Sambucus > Sambucus nigra. The sequence goes on from OX422213.1 coordinate 649,811,155, forward strand.
GGTGGGGGAGTAGCAGGTATACCATAAAATGGAGTATCCTCATAAAAGGTGACATCATAAGAGTGATACATATGTTGTGAAAGTGGATCATAACATTTATAAGCTTATGACATAGTAGGATAACCCATAAAAATATATTTAATGGCCTTATCATCAAGTTTGTTACGTGAGGGACGCCTATCCTGAACATAACACACACACCCAAAAACACGGGGTAATAGAGGGAAAAGGGGGGCAGTGGGAAATATAGCGTGAAGAGGTGTTTTTCCATTTAAAACTTTGCTTGGAGTGCGGTTAATAATAAATGTGGCAATGAGTAGAGCAAGATGCCAATAAGATTTAGGAATATTCATTCCCCATAAAAGACACCGAACCATTCCCATTAAGTGACGGTTCTTACGTTTCGCCACCCCATTTTGCTTCGGAGTGTAGGGGCAAGAAAGTTGGTGTAAAATTCCCTTTTGGTTGGGTTGTAAACGAAAAGTATCAGAAACATACTCCCCACCATTATGAGACCGGATGTTACGGACAGTGATGTTAAATTGTGTTTTAATCATCTGCAGGAATTGAACAAACAAAGTTAACACCTCAGATTTATGTTTAAGCAAATATACCCATGTACACCTAGAGAAATCATCAATAAAAGTGAGATAGTACTTATGACCCGATAAAGCTGTGACAGGTGGGTCCCCAAACATCAGAATGAATAAGATCAAACATACTAGGTGCACGACTCAAAGAGAAATATAACTAGTATGAATATGTTTAGACAGTTCACAAGTCTCACAGGTAAACCTCTTGTCTTTACAAGTCTTAGACATAGAGGGAAAAAGTAAACATAGGTACTGAAAATTAATGTGCCCTAAACGGGCATGCCACAGATGCAAAGTTTGTAAGGATACAGAACAAAACAATGAGTTCAGAGGAACTGAGACCAGAAACAGAAGTAGGGGGAGGATCCCCAAAGTGGTATAGGCCATCATACTCATAATCAAAATCCTCTTTGAACTCAAGTCCTGCAAATAGAAATACGAGGATAAGAATATGAAAGCATAATTGAGATCTTTGCAGAGTTGACGAACAAAGATTAGATTAAATGAGAGGTCGGGAACATGCAACACAGAACATAAAGTAAGAGTAGGAGAGAGACGGATGTTTCCCTTGCTACGAATAGGAGCAAGAGATCCATTCTCAAGACACACACTACGACACACAGGGGTGGTAGGGGAAGTAAACAATGATGACTCGCCTGTCATATGATCAGATGCTCCAGAATCCAAAACCCAAGTAAGCTTAACAGTCTTACCATGAAAAGCGGATGGTGTACCTGAAGCAATAGTGGCAGTGGAAGTAGAGTGCCCAAGAGAGCTCAACTGTGCCCGGAGGAGATCAATTTGAGCCTGAAGATGACTATCATCCCTAGAAGCACTAACAGTAGTAGAAGCGGAAGCATTGCCAATGGCAGCAGTTCTGGGGGGGGGGGGGGGGGCATTGTGTTTGGCCTTAGCCAACTTCTGTCTCAACTCTGGGTGAAGTTTGAAGCATCGGTCTCTGGAGTGCCCAATAACACCACAATGATGGCAAGTTAGTCGTCCATCACGAGTACGAGGACTAGTGTGAGCCGCAAATGCCATCTGATCAGTAGAAGAAGACTGAATTTGAGGAGCAGCCTGAGAAGTATGAGATAGTTTGAGACGACGATCTTCTCCATCCACAATAGAAAAGGCCTCTCGAAGGGGAGGCATAGGAGATGTGTTTATGATCTGATTACATAGAGCCTCGTACTCTGATCGTAAACCCATAAGAAACTGAAAAGTGTGCTGACGATCCAAACACTGCATCAGAATAGAAACGGCCTCAGGAGGAAAGTCTGCGAGTGTCTCAAACTGTGCCAGCTCCACCCAACGGCACAGTAGATATCCAAAGTAGTGAGAGACGGAGAGGTTGAGTGACTACTATGAGGCATGAACAATCTCCCGATAAAGCTGAAATACTCGGGCATCATTATGAGCATGAGCATACATCTGATTAAGAGCCTTCCATAAATCGGAAACAGACTCGTAGAACATGAACATAGTATAAATGCGCTCCTCCATAGAGTTGAACATCCACCCAAGAATAGTGCAACGGTCCATCTCCCATTGATTAAAAATAGCAATGTCCTTCGCATCCGGTTGAGTTTTAGTGCCCAATAACCAACTAGTCTTCCCTTTCGACTCAATAAATAGGCGGAGAGATCGGGACCATGAATTAAAATTTGTTCCATTCAATAATACACTAGTAACCGGATGAGCAGGTGTATGTTGGGTAGGAGCGGACCATTCAAATCAGCGATATCTCCCAAATACTCAAATATAATCCAACAAGTACACAAGTAGCACCAAAAAATTGGCAAGATGCTATCCAATCAAATCAGCAGCATAAAGAGGTATAAACCCTCACAAATAAGGCCAAAAAAATGGGCAATGAGTTTAACCAAATAAACTCAACAACATAGAAGGGTATAAACCCTCAAAATAATCAAATAAAGGCAAACTAATAGCCCGCAAAAGCAGGGACTAAAGAACCCCAAATTAAAAAGGGTATAAACCCTAGAAAAAATAGAAAAATAGAGAGGACTTTACCCAATCAAATCAGCAGCAATTGAACCCTCTAAAAAGGAGAGGATCGAGCCTTGAGAGAGAGAGAGAAGCGCTGCTTAGTCAGCTGCCAGATACTATCTTTAGCTCTGATACCAAGAAGCTATTTATGATGTATTGGCTTGGCTTGCTCAACTTAAGTGCCAATGTATATATTTATATTAACAGGTGTGTGAGAACAATGTACAAAGAAATCGATGTGGGACAAGCCACAATATACAAGGGTGGGATAAACCACAATATACATAGAAACATAAGACATTCTAACACTGTTGAGCAGGGGTACCCACCCTTTGTTCCAGCAAGTACTTGAGGCTATAGTTAGTGGCGGAGCTGCTTTGCTGTTGCGGGGGGCAAGTGCCTACCCCAGTATTTGAAAAAAAAAATTTAGGCAAAAAAGATAACATCCATAGGATAGCAGCAGTATATATATATATATATATATATATAGAGAGAGAGAGAGAGGCTGGATCGTATACGGACCTAGTTTACGGACCGCTACCGTCCAAGAATTATCTAGGGACCGCTTTGTCTATTTAGGACCACCTTTTGGGACCGCAATGTCTTTTAACTCTTTCTAAGTTTTGGGAAATATCAATTTTTACCCCAATGATTTCTAAGGTCTTTTAAGCTTATTTTAAGCCTAATTAATCTGGAAGTCTAAGTGTAGAAGTTTCAGGGCTGCTGCTACTTCTTAAGCTTCTTCCGTCACTATCGTACTGGAATTCTGAATAGCGAGGATTATCTATATAAACAGTTTCTTCAGGGAGTCTAGAATTTGAAATAGGTTTTGCTGGAAAATATTCTAGTCTTAAATACCTTATACGATATCGTGGGTTTATCTGTCTAGTTTCTTTATATATTTGATTAACAATATCAATTATATCGTTATCTATAAATTTGTCTAAGTTATTATCACCGTATGATGACAAAAATCTACGGTATGTTCTAGGGGCAGCTGTCTCTACGTTTTTAAGGAGAGGACGGATTCCTCCGGCTCTAATTAAAGTAGTCTTTGTTTCAGCTAACCTTTTACTTCTAACAAATTTTAATACGTCTATACCATCTTCAAGTATCCTAGTGTATTCTTGATACTTTTCAGGTCTTGACAATTCTTCTGCAAATTCTTCAGTTCTTAATTTTTGTCTAAAGAGATCACGGATTCCTGTTCTAATTATTTCTATTCTAGGTACTTCTCTTCCTAGCCATTCAATAATCTGGTCTATGTATTTAAACGTTCCACCTGCGTATGTTAAAGCAGATTCTATAAGTTCTTTGTCTTTAGGGTCTGTAAGAGTCCAGTCTTGAATTTCTCTAGTTAAGTCTAAACTTGTTTGATTAACGAATTCTAAAAAGTCTTTAGTGATTTGTAAGCTCATATAAGATTTTTCTTAAAACAATATTATGTAAAATAGTTAAGGGTTTGGTTCGAGTTATACCTTCCTTCTGGTCTGTAATATCTTTATCTTCTTCCCTTTGTCTCTTCAGCTTTGTCACTATTCTTCTCCGGTCTCGGCCTCCTACAACTCTCTCTTTATGTGTCGCACCTCAATCCACTACTTTGGCGGTTGACCCGTTTCCTGCCTGTACGCCTTCACGCCTAACGCCCACCTGGCTAACGGCTCACGGCTAATCGGCACTTGACGGCGGTTCACCAGTATAACACCTTGTGTGCTACACTAGAGGTTCCACACAATAGTCCTCTATGAACAGAAAGTTGGAGACAATTTGGAAAATAATAACAACTTAACATAAGAGATTTCTGGAAAAGAAAACACTTTTATTACATATCATAAGTAATTACAACTCTCCCCTCTCCCCTAACTATGAGAGGTTTACTCACTCATATACATAACATTTATTACAAGCATAGCAGTCTGGCTATCTCTCACTCTCTTACTCCTTACAACCCCTACCTTCTACAACTCCTACTACTCCCTTTTATAGATTAAGGGAACCTATAATGACTGGTAACCGGTAAATAAAAGAGATCCGGTTTGAAAACATCAATTATTAAAGTAGCATTGTCTTTGGGAATCTTTATCAACTGGGTCTACAGCTTTGGACGTCTTTTAATAATGGGGGGACCCCTGAAAGAGACAGGCCAACTGGATAGGCGTGCTTGAGTCTTGTCGTCTTCATGATAATGCAGGAGCATTAAAGTCTTCGTCTTTTCTGATGGCCCCTTGTGGGGTAAGGTCTTTTTACTTTATGAAAAGCAAGGTCTATGCAAATGATTCTTCTATCTTTAATAATTCATCTACCACTGAGGGGCTCTTCTTTGTCGTGTCTGTGTCTTCTTCTGCCTTGTCTTGGTTTGGGAGGGAATTATTGAAAAATTCGTCAATAAGGCCCACAGTTCTGAGGTTGGCTGGCAAAGCTATCTCCACCATGTCTTTGGATTCTTTCTTGAGCCTTCCGTTGAATGGCTCATCAGCTTGGATTATCAAGTCTTCTTTGTGGTAGGCAGTGTACCTCCTGTCTTCTCCTGTCAATAACTCCATGATTTCAATTGTCTCCATGGCTCGAGAGATCTGGATCTTGGACTTATCAATAATTAAATCTTTAATCTCGTCTTCAGATAGAATCTCTACGTCTTCAAATATGTAACTGGAAAATCTAATAAGTCTAAATCCTTCGACTCTCATTCCTCTACAGGAACTTGGAGCAATCTGATAGATTCTAGCAAATAGAGGAAGGAAGTCTTCAACCTTCTTGATATATTCATGGACTATTTTTCCAAGAACAACAGAGTCTTCAATGTCCTTTATCTGAACGAGTCCAAAGAACCCGTGGTCTGCAAGAGTTATATGTGCCATTTCTGATTTTCCAAAAAGATATATTTTTGGAACGTCTTTGAAGAAACCTTTAATTATTAAGGCATCTCCATTTATTCCTGATAATAACATATTAAAATGATCAATAATGTTATTAGATTCTTTTTTAAAGTCTTCAGTTAATGGGAGATTATTATGACCAAATGGTATAACATTCTTTGTCTTAAATGTCTTTTTCTGATAACAGAAATCAGTAGGTCTAGTTTTGGAGGATTCTCCAAGAGTCTGAGCATAAGTCTGAATCTGAGGTCTAGGCACAGTATTACCACTGAGCTGGGTAACTGCGAGTCTTTGAGTTCTCATAAATCTGGCAATAGCTACCAAATTTTGTTTGAACTCAATCCAAAGTCTATTCTTCACGTTCCACCATATGGCATCTATAAGGGTATTTTCGTCTTCTGAGAATTCTCGTCTAAATTTGATCAAGTCTGGGTATCTTTGATCGGGTCTATATTGAGGAAAATACATCTTCTCAATGAGTCTATTTTGAGAAATAATCTCTTGTCTAGATCTTCCAGGAGGAACTAAGATATCATCGAAGTTCTCTAAGATTGGTCTTTCTTGAGAGTCTTGAATATGAGTCTGTCTTTGCGTTACACCAGCATTTGGTCTTACGCGTCTAAGATAGTCTGCAACGTCTTCTTTGTTCAGTCTATTTGCTCCAGAGGAACTCATGTCTTCTAGGTCTTCTGTTTGCAACATAAAACATGAAATTATATTAGTGTTAGCAAACATTGGTTCTCGTGATATAATGTCTGGAATGGTATTTTTACTTCCCTTAATATGAATAACAGAGAAGTCATAACCATTAAGCAATTGCTGCCATCTAATAAGTCTATTAGTCCTTGATTTGGATAAATCTAAGTCTCTGAATTTTACTGCATAAGAAGAGTCTGTATAAACAGTAAAATGTTTAGGTCTAAGAAATAACATATACTTTTCTATTGCCCTTACTATTGCTAAAACTTCCTTTTCATGGGCAGTGTATCTTGTCTCTGGGTCTGTGAAAGTTCCAGAACTATGTCTACATAATTTCTTCTTTTTTGTCTGATGATCAATGGCAAAGTATACTGCTCCCCATTGCTTATCAGAGGCATCTGTTTCTACTATAAACTGATCTTCTGCATTAGGCAGCTCAAGTAAAGGAGTGTTCTTGACTGCATCTTTAATTTGTCTTATTACTTTAAAATCGTCTTCAGTCCAATAAAAGGGATTAGTTTTGTCTGTTCCTTTTAATTTGGATGTTAAGCTTTGTCTTTTTGAAGCAAGGTCTTTAATAAAGTCTGCAGCACAATTTAACAATCCTAAAAATGATTGTAATTGTTTTCTATCTTTGAGTTGGTCTGGGAACTCAAGAATCTTTTTGGTTATGTGTTCTGCTAAGGATAATTTTCCTTTATTAATATGCATTCCTACAAAAAAGTCTATCTCAGTCTGAAATAATTGCATTTTTCTTTCGGAAATAACAATACCATGTTTGTCTAATTCTAGAATAATCTTTTTAAGATGGTCTACATGCTCTATCTCGGTCTTACTAGCTACAAGAATATCATCTATGTAAACATGACAAAATTCTGAATAAGGTCTAAATATATTATCCATTCTTCTTTGGAAAACTTGAGGAGCATTCAAGTATCCAAATGGCATGACTAGCCATTCGTATTTTCCTTGGGGCACACTAAAGGCTGTCCAAGTAATACTGTCTGGATGCATCTTAATTTGCCAGAAGCCTGATTTACAATCAAACTTACTGAATATAATTCTGTCTTCAATTAAATTAATTAGATTGTTCTTGTCTGGTATCTTATAAGAATCAAATTCACAATTCTTATTTAATTGTCTATAGTCTATAACCATGCGTCTTTTTCCTCTTTTACGTTCAGATTCATTTTGAACATAGAAGGCTAAACTATTATGTCTACTTTTACTTTCTCTAATAATGCCTAGCTTAAGCATCTCTTCTATGTCTTTCTTGAATTCTTCCCTATCTTCTTGTGAGTATCCTTTCTTATAGGTTCCACCATTGATAGTGGCGTATGGGTTAATAGGGATAATTTCACAATAGCTTTGGTCTTTATCCCACTTAGCAATGGGATTTTCTCCTAAAGTAGGCTCAGCTAGTTGCCTAATCTTTTCTTTTTCTACTTCTATATCCATTTTCTTCAGTTTGGATATGGCTTGAACTTGTAATAAGGTATGTTGGGCATGATCTAAAATGTCTTGTTGTATAAGCGCAATTTGCTTATAACACTTTTGGTCTGGGCACTTACACTCTTTTTGTAAGGGTTTAGTTATTTCTAAGGCTTCTTGTTGGGTGGTGGTAGGTCTAGGTCCACCATGCTCAGCTGAAGAACTCTGATGTTTGATGGGTCTATAACTGGGCTTGACCTGCATAAGGTCAAAGGCAGTCTTATGATCTATTAGAGGAGCTTTAATATTAAATTCCTCTTGATCATTAATTAATATCTTATCGTTATACTGAGTATAAGGATGATATTTACTAATAAAGTCTTGTCCTAAAATAATGTTTCCTGTGAAACTAGGACGAGGGTCCATTATCCAAAACCGATGATTAACGGTTTTGTTGGTCTGATTTCCTAATTTAAAATAAATAGGAATAGTCTGGAAATATAAGGTAAATGGATCTCCATTAGCCACTTTACCATAGATTTCTTGAGTACTTTCTAAAAAGTAGTCTTCAGGGAAGGCATTAGCCTTACAAATACTCTGAGAACATCCTGTATCTATAAAGGCTGAAAGTCTTTTAGGATAGTCTTTATGTTGAACAAATAATTTTACAAAACAAGCATGTGGTTTAGTAGAAATTCCTAAATTATTCTTTTCTAAAATAGATATTCTTTTCTAGGGTTTATCTATAAAATCTAAGGGTATTTGGTCTTCTGAACTATCATCAGAATGGTATTCGTCTAAGTCATAGGAAATTCCTTTTCCTTTGAAGTCTTCATTTTCTTGCAATCTTTTGGCTATATTCCTATCAATGTCTTGATAATAGGTTTTAATATCTAAGGCTATTTGAGCGTCATACTGGCTAGTATAAATTGCTCTAAATCTAGTTCTCCAATAGTCTTCGTGGTAGTGTAGTTGACAAATAACACGAACCATAAATAATTCTGTCTGTATAATCTCAAAACATTCTACGCATGTAAAGTCTTTTTTGCAACATTTCATCTCAAATGTGCAATAATGTCTTTCATCAAAGTAGCATTTAGGTATATAGGTTAGTAATTCAGGGTTACTAACAGTCCATCTTTTCTTCAAAAAGGGGCTTAATATACATTTATACCAAGCGTCTTCAAAGTCTATATATTCATCATCTAGATCACCTTGATCACTCTGCATCATATATAAGTCTAAGGTATCCTGAGAGTCTTCATACTCATCAGTATCACTATAGTCTTCAGAATCGCTGTCTGTGTAAACACTATAGATACTAGTGTTATCATCATCTTCTATGTCTGATATTTCTATAGCATATAAGAAATCTAGCTCTTGTTGATCTGCATAGTCTAATATTGTATTAATAATTTTGATACTTTCTTTATCTTTCTTATTAGGGCAGTCTTTAGCAAAGTGTCCTTTGCCGCAAGTCCAACACTCTTTGGTGGCAGTCTTAGATTGAGCTACGTCTTTTTCTTTCCTATAATTAGGAACCTTCTTATACTTACTAGTATTCTTCTTAAAGTATCTTCTTTGATTAAATCTATTTTTCTTAGTCGGATTCTTTTCCCTAAAGGTAGTAGATTGTCTAAATTTGTATTTCTTTGGAAATCCTAAAGGTCTAGTCTTAAACTTCCTATGTTTCCATTCTACCTTCTTTTTGAATTTCTTAGATTCACTTCCACATCCCCATTGGATTGGAGCAATGTCTCTTTCGTCTGTGATTGGAGGGATTTGTTTGAAAGTTTCTTCTATCAACTTTCCTTGGGTTATATCACGTCTCTTTGATATGATATAGTCTTTGGCGAAATTGATTCTTTCACTAAGGGAGTTATTCTTAACTCCAAATACTCCTGGCCAATTCCTATATTCATTAATTAGGATTTGTCCTATGGCTGGTATCTTTCTAAAGTATTCGTCTTTTAAGGTTTCTCCAAATTCTTTAATTTGGTAATATAGCTGTTCATAATTATTGCTATATTCATTTATCTTATCTAATTTGCAAATGCTAAGGAGGGCTAACTTAGTTTTTGCTAGGTCTTGTTCATTGATCTGAGCTAGATGTCCTGCTCCAATGAATTCTGCAGTGAACAATTGAATATATTCTTCAATTGATCGTTCTTCTAGGTTTTCCTTTATCTTCTCAATCTTAGCTAAGGAGTCTTCATCTGTAACCTTTCTTAAACTATCTAAGTAGTCTTTTGCAATACCTCTAATGGATTGCTCAGCGTACTGCTTACATGAACTTGCATCCCATTGTTCATTAGATGCAAAACACATGTTCATCTGATTACGCCATTCGTCTAAGGCCTTCTTCCTATCTTGCACATTGTCTAGGTTGAGGTATATACCTACAGGATTTATGGCTTGGCTTGCCATAGTCTTGACAGGAGTGAAACTCTTGTCACTAGTTGGGAAGTCTTTTATATAATCAGGTTTAGTCTTTACTACGGTGTTAGAGTATATAGGAATATTTATTCCTATTGGTTTACTAAAAAGTCTAGGAGCATCTTCTAGCCTACTACTACTTCCTATTTCTTGTTTGCTAGGCTCTACTTGTGTAGCTGGCATTAGTCTTTGTTCACCTTCTTCTATTAGTCTTAAGTTTCTAAGAAGTTCTTTAGTGTTCTTAGATTCTTTTAATTTTAATATGCGGTCTTGGGCTATCATATTAAATCTTTCTCTTTCTTGAAACCTAACAGAATGACTTTTTTTAAGGTTGTCTTTAAATGTCTTCATATCCAATTCTGAGGGTTCATGTCCAAAGTTTTGGATCCTAGCTTTTTCTTTAACCAAGTCTTTTTGTTCAAATGATCTTCTAGGTCTAATTATTGGAGCTTGTCTAAGTAAACTAGCACTAGTCTTACTACTACATTCTCCTTCTGAAGGATCATTGATTATGGCTTCTCCCATATTCCTAAATCTAATTTCTTCGGTCTGGATATTCTTATTGACAATCTTAGGGGGACCAAACTGGATGGTAACATTTCCAGTGACGTCGTCTTGATTAATAAACAAGGGTTTATTCTGTATAGTCTTAGTTTCTTGAAATTCTGGCAATTGCCAGAGAGTCTTAGCTTTCTCTTTCATAGGTCCAGTATTCCTCATACTGTAAGTATGATTATAGTCTGATACATTGGTTCTAACTAAGATTTCTTCATTAAGTCTACCGCTAGGAATTCCTGACTGCATTCCTTCATAAGGAAATTGGGAGAACTTCACATAGCTTTGAAATTTTATGTTTATATTAGCGTCTGGAATAATATAGTCTTTATAGCCACTAGCATATAAGATTAACTTAAAATGTTTGGTTGTGTCTACGGTTACTGTAAATGCCGGAATGACATTAAAGTATCCTATGTTGTCTGACATTTCTAATTGGGCTATTCCAATAAGACTTTTCTCAAAGTCTTTCCATCTTTTGTCTACTAAACAGCATAATATGTTAATATTATTCTGAGGTCTATGTAATCCTTGGATTCTTGCTTGAAAGAGTCCAAAGGTTAGGAATTGGAACTTCCTATCAGTTCCTCTAGATCTAAGCCATTCTGAGTCAAATACTTGGAGCTCAGTATAGGATTTGTCTAACACATGATTTGTCTAGCACCTTCTTTAAACAAATCTATATATCTAACGGCTGGAAGTTGTCCATTATGAATGGAGTCTTCAACAATCTTCCAGTCTACTTCACCCCACTCTTTCCATTGGAGGGGATTGGTGAAATTCCTTTCTTTCCACCATGTCCTAACATTGGAGGATGAATCCTTAAGTCTTTGGAGCATATGATTACTCTGTCCAATATTTGGGATAGAGCTGGCTACCTTGCTAGTCTTATCTAATCCGTCATTTATGACTCGTCTACCTATGGTATTCTTTTCTCTAGTTTCTATGGGAGGGGATTCTTTAAACTTACAGGTGGTTACCTGTTTTTGTTCAAGTCTTTTTTCAATTCTTTCTAAAAAGTCTGAATAATCCTTTTGTTTTTTTATTTGATTAAGGATTTCTTCTTTAAAATTCTTATTCTCTTTTCTAGTCTTTTCAAAAGTTTCTTCACTATGTCTAGCTAGAGAATTAACAATGGTTTTACCAACGTTAGTGATATAGTCTTTTACTTCATTATCTTTTTCTAATTGTTGCATAGTTCTAACTTCTATGGCTTCTACAGTCTTTTCAATTTTATCTAACCTAGTTAGAATAAAAGGAGAGTCTATTTCTGCTTGGGAAGGTTTATTATATACGGCCTTAATTCCGTTTATAATTTCACCGTATTTTTTTTCTACTTGGGCCATGTCTAGTCTAAGTTCATTAATAATGCTATCCATTTTAGATAGGTTATGTCTTTCCATATTATTAAGGTAATTTGCTAAATTCTGTTGGAATTTAACAAAGTCTGTGTAGAAGGTAGTTAATCCTTCTGTTTTAGCTTTTAAGTCTAAATGCAAGTCTTTAACAAAGCTACTATTATAGTCTTGGGTAGCTGCTATAGATGTAGAAATTAAATTTAGTCTTTCTAATATAAGTCTAGTTGCTTTAGCTGCGTTGGCAATCTCATTTTCATTTATCTTGTAATAAAATCTATCATCATTTATCTTTTCTAAAATTCTTTGATAAAATTCTGATAAGGTCTGAATGGAGAGATCTTTTGATACCTCATTCCAGTCTGATCTAACTATCTCCATTAGGAAGATAACTATTAAGTCTAGGGATAAGCTTAGCTTGTTCTTTAGTAAGTTTAATTAACTCACTGTCTTGATTTTTAATTAAAGTTTTAATTTCTAAAATGTCTTTGTTAATGACTTCTATATGATTAGTCTTAATATTTATTTCTTGTAACACGTGTACTAAGTCTATTGGGATTTGATTATCTATGTCTAATAATCTTTTAGAGATATTTTTTATCTCTGTTTCTAAAGTTTGAGTGTCCTTTATTAGTTGTCTTAATATAAGCAATATACACGTATTTTGGTCTATTATGCTACTAATAGCACTAGCAATAACTTGTCTACTGTCTGCGTGTTTGGCTGGGATATGTTCAATATGTGAACAACCGTCTATGTGTGTGGTTAAACAACCTTCTGAGTCTAAATCAGTTATGGGTATAGGTTGGTATTCTGGGTTGGTTCCAAAAATATCTTGGTAAATGCGAGGGATAAATCCCAAGGGCATTAAAGTCTTTTTACCGTATGTCTAAAAGGAACGTCTTATGGCTCTGATACCAGAATTAGGGTTTTGGTCGGAATTTGGTGAGGTTCTACAATCTTTAAGGTCTTGATATCAATTTTGGGTCTAAATTATAAATCTTTTAAATATATAGTCTCAAACTAAGTTTTTAGAGTAAGACAGGAGGGGGACCATTTAGAGTAAATAACAAAAGTCTTTGGGACCACGGGGGACCACTTTTGGGATAAGGACAAAAGTCCGCACGAAAAGTCCGCACGGGAAGTCCGCACCTGAGCCTGGGTCTCTCTCTCTCTCTCTATATATATGTTTGTTTGTATAGGATAGTAGCTGTATATGTTTAGTTGTATATCGGGGTGGGCACAAATCAGTTGTAAATGTTTTAGTTGTTAAAATTGGTTATTGTTTTATGTCTCTGTTTTTTTTATCAAATTGATGCACTAAAAATTTGTGTTATAATTATCCAAAAATACAAATTATTAACTAAATATTTGTAAAAATGTAAAAATAACCTTAATTTTTTTTTCCTAGGGACTACTGCCCCCGAACCCACATTGCTAATTTATGCCCACCCCGAACTCAATTCCTGGCTCCGCCACTGGCTATAGTGGTTCGTTCTAACTACAAAACAACTTCCCAGCAAGTAGGGTCGCCACTTATGAACGTCAAGGGTTAGTGCTAGTAGCTCCTTCTCATAAGTAGAGATATAAAGATGTTTATAGGCCAATGGATGCCCTGACTCCATTAAAACAGCACATATTCCAACCCCGAACGCATCACATTCGATCACAAAGGCCTTACTGAAATTTGGGAGAGCAAGGACCGGAGGACTAGACATAACTTTTTTAAGAGTTTCGAATGTTACTTCATAAGTATCCTTCCACTGGAAAGCGCCCAAGTAATAAACCTCCGAGCAACTAAACTGGCAGTTTGACTTATTCACGTGCAGTTTATGAAGTCGAAGTAGCTCTAGAGTTTTCCTTACATGAGTGACATGCTCTGCCTCTGAAGCACTATAAACCAACATATCATCAAAAAACACCAATATAATTTTTCTAAGAAATGGGCGGAATACCTCATTCATAAGTCTCTGAAAAGTTTATGGTTCATTGGTAAGGCCGAATGCATCACCAAAAACTCGTAGTGGCCATCGTGTGTCCAAAAAGCTGTTTTGTGAATATCGTCCTCAGCCACACGAATTTGATGGAAGCCCGACCTTAAGTCCAACTTGGAGAAAATAATAGCACCATGGAGCTCATCAGCCACTGGAATTGGATACCGATCCCTGACAGTGGAGTTGTTCAAAGCTCGATAATCAACACATAGTTGCCAACTTCCATCGTGCTTGCAAACTAGCAATACAGGAGATGAGAATGGGCTGTGATTGGGCTTTATTATCCCTTCTGGGAGCATTTCTTTCACAATGCGTTCGATTTCAGATCTTTGAAGCAACGGATACCTATATGACATGACATTAGTGGGAGCTGATCCCGGAAGAAGAGTAATGTGATGATCATGAGACCGCATGGGAGGAATTCCTGATGGTGGAGAAACACGTCCGTAAATTTTGCGAGGATGATCTGAATGCTAGGTGATGGTTTGGGGGAGTTCTCAAGAGCATAAACTAGAAAAATTTGCAACACCATGGCAGGAGGTGATGCTCCAATTGGTGACAAACTAGGACTGAAATCTTCTTACTAGGCACACAGATCGGTTTGATTGGAGTTCCCTTATAACAGAATTGCATATGCAACTCGGAGAAGTCCCATATAATAGGTCCCAAAGTCTGAAGCCAGTGTGCACCGAGAACAGCATCATATCCACCAAGAGGAAGGAGATAAAAATCTGTAGTGAGTGGAGCTCCTTGTATATCGAGGTGTACATCCTGGCACTTCCCTTGATAATCTAGACTTGCAAGAAATAGGGAGACCAACCTTGTGTGAGCAAGCTATGGATCTAAAAAGTTATGGGTAGAGCCCGAATCAATGAGAATATAGATTGGCTTACTGCATAATATTCCTATGACACGCATAGTCTGAGGAGTATGCAGAGAGATTGTTGGGGTTAATGAACAGAGTAAGAGACTTGCACGTGTGATCTGGATGGAACTTTTCATTGCAATTGTAGCAAAGCCCCTTTTCACGACGCGCTTCCATCTCCTCATAGGATATCTTCTTCATATGTGGCTTTAAAGGGGTTGTATAAGGAGATTTAGAGACATAAGTTTTGCGGTCCCTAGAGAAGTGTTTTTCCTATAGACGAGCAATACCAATGGCGTCTTTGAGAGACGTTGGTCGAAATGACTTCACCATAGTCTTGATGCCTTTCTTAAGCCCACTAATGAATGCCTGAGTGAGGAACTTGTCAGGAAGGTCATTCACCCTCTGAGAAAGGTTCTCAAATTGTTTTTGGTAACCTACAACTGTTGTGGACTGTCGTAATTTTGATAACTCCCTCTCTGGATCTTCATACTCCGTAGGTCTAAACCATTTCTCAAGGGCTTGGATGAAAGAACCCACCCCAATCCTTAAGATCCCCGGCATGTTGGAGATACTTGTAGTATTGAAGAGCAACACCCTTCAAGTGAAAAGACGCATATAGGAGACGTTGCACAGAAATCTGGTGCAATAAGAAATACTGATCCATGGGAAGAATCCATCCCGAAGGAACCTCCGAGCCATCATACTTGAAAAGGTCAATCTTGGGCCCTTTGTGATGCATTTCACCCTTGTTATACATGGTTCGGCTTTAGGAATTGACAGAAGCTTCGCTGCTCTCTGGGTATTTGAAAGCTTCTCCATTGATAGGGTAAAAGCTGCAAATTGTTGTCGGGCTTTCTCCATAAAATTCGCAGTATTTTGTTCAATTCGTTGCAAGACTGAAACTTGTTTCGCCAAACTATCTGATTACTCCTTAAGGCGAGGGGATGGAGCCTATTGATTAGCCATAGGTCGCAGGAAAGAAGATCTGATACCGCCGTTATAAGACTTACTCTAACCTGCAAACATGAAGTAATACAAGAACAGAGCAAAAAAAATCATATGCCTAGCTTCTTTATTTGCATCAACACTTAAATAGATACAGATCTGAAGTTGTTATTTAACAGACTCCTACAAAAAGGTAAACTCCTTGTGGCAAATTCAAACTACAAAAATAATTCAAAGAGAGAAAAAATAGGGAATGCATAGACTAATTCTAATAGACCTACAAACTAATCCCAACAGACTTTCTTCTATGGTTAGTCACATGACATAATCCAAATTTATTATATGTGAATCCATGTAGTTGGGGACATTGTCTTGCTATGAAGTTATTGTATTCAACCTGTTTTATGTCAAGGGAGGGGAGATTTGGTGCTTCACGGATGTTTATGGTTCAGGGAAGCATAGATACAAAAAATGATTTTAGGTGGAACTTGCGGGTCTATTGGGTTTGTGGTCTTATTTGGTGTCTTTGGGAGGTTTTATTAATGTTGGGCATTATGTGTTCGAAAAGATCAATGGGAATGGATTGACTAGGAGCATAAAGAATTTTGACCGCTTTATTAGGTGTAAATAATTAAGGGATATCGAATTGATCAATTCACTATATGCTTTATATAGTATGGAAGAGAATTTATCATTCTCTAGGAGTGATATATATTTATTCTCTATGGCATATGAAGGAATTTTCTTGTGTGAAACATGAAAAGGTCAGACTTTGGTGCCTTGATAATTCAATTAATGGTGTAATAGTTAGTTAGTGAGTGCAATAGTTAGTTGTGTTTCTTGGATCGTGAAGTCATTCGGGTCACTTGACTAGGTAATCATACTCTATGTTCTTATCTTTATATCCAGATTTATGGCATTGCCTTTTAAAAATATTGCCCCTTCATCTTATATAGTAGATGAAATATATGGTGTAATAGTTAGTTAGTGAGTGCAATAATAACAAGCCATTTTTATTTGTCTTTCCTCTCTCGTTTATTCTCCCAATTTATTATTATTCAAATTCACCTTAGTATAAGTGAAACTTGTTGCGTTGTAACAACTCCAGTAAAATAATGGAACCTGAATTTGCAATGCTATAATTTTTTTTAATTTTTGAAAGCAAAGCGATGAATCGAATAAGCAAAGAAAACACAAGTATTTTTTTAACAGTAATTGATAAATCGAATAATCAAAGCCAAAACGAGATTTTTTGTTTCTATTTTGACACGAAGGAGATATGGCATGTAAAACAGTAAGTCGACCAATTAGGTCCAAAAGAACAGGTATTTTTTTTAAAGAAAGGCAATAGATCAAGAATCAACATGAGGACAGGTTCCTTTTATCAGGAACGCGATTAGACAATAAATTAAAGAATCAATGTCAAAAGATAAATCGAGAATAAATGGCAGAAGTACATGTCTGTTTTGACAGGATGGAAGGTAAAGATGATTAGGCGATAAATCAATGTCAAGAGAACAAGTATTTTCTTGACAGGAAAGCAATAAATCGGGAGTCAACTCCAGCTGGACAGGTATTTCTTTTTAACAGGAAGACATTGAAGAATCAATGCCAAAAGGACATGCATTCCTTTACAAGAGGGAAAGTGGCACTGAATCGAAAATTTGATGCCAAAAAAACAAGAATTTGTTTATATGACAACATAAAGTTGAGATACAGGTAGTTGTGGTCATAATTCGAAGAGTCAAGGCCAAAAAGATGCGTTATTTTGTTTTTGGCAGGGGCGATAAGTCAAAATAATCAATGGCAAAAGGATGGGTACGTTTTTTTATAATCAAGGCGAGGTATGACTTAGATTATTTTGTGTTGTCTTATAACTGACTCCATCTGTTCCAAATTAAGGGTCATATATTCCTTTCTAGAACATCCCAAATTAAGAGTTCACTTTCCTTTTTGAGACACAATCAATGAATTAATTTTCAAAATGGTAAACAAGTTTTAATTTTAACCATTGAGGCTCTTAATTGGGAACGGAGGGAGTAATTAAAACTTTTTTTAACTCCGCCAATGCAAAATTTTATTTTGTATTGCCGGTCCCAAGCCCGGATGAAGGAGGAGGGGAAGAGGTTGTTAGGAATTTCATTTGAACTTCATTCAAGATTGCATTCAATACATTAAAAAAAGTATCTTTTTAACCAACTTTGTACCTAATCCCGGTCTAGTAAGTAATAACAACTTTGCACGTATTTTTGTTTTTGTTTCAGACTTTCTTTGGTTACAAATAATTTGGGATCCATTAGGGACCCTGGGGGAACTTATTAGTACACACATGGGAAGATTGGATTATTGAGATAGTCAGTGATGAACTGTTTAAGTCATTTATCTCACGCGTATGTTCAATTCTTTTTAGGTATTAAAATTCAAATTGTATAAATGTCCCTGTTGTGTGAATTTGAAATAGTTCTCCCCAATGAGTGTCCTTGTTTGTTCACAATATTGTTGTAACTGAAATACTCGTGTCCATAGAAATTTTACTTACTGGGAAAAAAATCGTGTCTGGTTACTGCTACAATAAATATGTCATAGTAATTTTGAGATTGCATTATTTTATCGATCGTGTGACTATTATTAATTCTGACGTGTTTTACATCATTGACATTCTTGGTGCACCCTTTTATCGCTTGCATGGTTTTCATTATGTTATGTATATTGGATAAATATAAATCCCTCTCGGTTTCTATTATCCATGCCAAAAACCTGTCTTCTTTGGTCTTAGAAACATTATCAATATAAATAACAAATTTCTATTATTGAATCCCATATTGAAAAGTAGAAAGTTACTCTTCTGGATGGATATTTGTCAGAGTAATGTTCCGACTCAAATTTCCGGTATGTGTTCAAAATATTCCTTTTAAAGTCTTTTGTAACACAGAAACTCAGTGGGATTAGTTTTCTTTTCTTCTCTGAATTCTAATGGATTAATAGACATACATTTTGACATCCTGAGGTTCATTGTCATATTCTAAGCCAGTTAGGAATTTCGTTGTCTCGTAAATTATGAGTGAATGGCTCGAATCTACAATTGGTCGCAGAATGCTTAATTTTTCGAGTATAGCTTGGACACCATTGAAATGTATTGGATTTTGGGAGTAAGAAGTTTGTGATACATCAGTTGAGTGATAACATCTAACAAATTTAACTGTTTTTGTAATAGAAGTTTCTGCTCAACAATTAAAGGCAGAGTTTAGGCTCAGAAGTTATGCTATGAACATGTTTGGTACTTAAGATGATGATGGAGAACAATTTTAAGATTCCCGCAATATATTTTTTGAACTGTACATCGTCAAAATAAGAAAAAGGGGGGAAATTTAACTAGATGGGAAGCTATGATACATTTTGTGAACTGTTACTACATTAATCTGAAACCAATATAACTAGATTGGAAGCTGTGATACATAGTTGATGTTCAAATTTTAAGGTACTTGCAATTGCAGTAACGAGATATTGACTTGACTGCTACACACAACGGAAGAACAATAGCAAAAGAAAATTCATACTCTCAAGTCAAAGCTTGTTTCTCATATTCTCTTAATATTAAGTATGAATTACAAGAGAAAAAGTGCCTCTTTAAATAGGCATTACAAAACCTGGCCCAAAGACGCCTAACAAAAGACGGAACTAGAGAGTTATGTACCTAAAATATAACTAGGGATTAGTTAATAAAGTTCAAATCTCCCCTCTTTTGCTAGTTTTTCCCTTGGCCCACACTTAGTCACTCTTCGACTCGAACGCTCGGCCTCAATCTTATACCTCATTTTTAACCCTTGCAAATAGAAACCATCTTTCATTCCTTTCTCGCTCGCATTCAACCTTGCCTCTGTAGACAACAAACAAAAGTTTTCCATCTATTTCTTGACCGACATTGAACCTTGCACCCGAGAAAACAAAACTCACTCATAAGATAGGGTAGGAATTCGATGCATAGGTGTTGGTTCATCATGGGCAATGATCTGACTGGTCCCTCCCCTCATCTCACGATCCTGCGGAAACTCATACCACCATACAGTTGCATACCCTTGTTGTTTACTTGAGGACAACTTTACACACTAGCCTGGTTATGTTCTTTCATTTGAACACCTCTATAGCGTTATGCCAATCATCAAAGGAATCCGAATTGATATTTCTGTTTAGAATGGGAATGTCAATCTGGATATCTCCATGAAGAGCCTTCTCTATGAGGTTAAGCTGATGCCTATGTTACCCCTCCATCTCTACCCATTGCCTATGGACCCTCCTCAATGTCCACACCCTTGCCTTCCTCCTCTGGGATGTCCTCTTCTCTCCAAAATTCAGACCATGGCTGCCCCAGGGTACTTTCTCGGAGTCCTTGAATCCCCCACATTCTCCAATTTCACAATCGTGCACCATGTGGCTATTTTTCTTTGCGACCATAATGAGTTTCGATAACTTGGACAAAAGAAGACTTAATGTCCCTATAGGTTGGTAGTATTATAGAGGGAATTGCGTAGTCTTCGGTCGTGAATGAGTTGACCTTAATTTTGCAGCCTCCATCGTAAATGACCAATGCTACGAGTTCGGGTTTAGTTGTTAAATCCAATCACACTCTCGTTTATTTTGATCTTCTTGTCGAATCTCAAGCCACCATCTCACTTAAAACCAAATGGTGCTGAGGAGGGAAAACCTTTAACCTTTTAGGGGTTCACTCACCATCATTGTACTCTCATTCCAACAGATCTCAATCCAAATTTTGTAGTTCCGTGAGCAGCGAGATCATGTAGTGTGAGTCAAATGCGTGGTCTTTTTTGTGGAGCCAGACTTTCAATTCGGACTTCAGTTGACAGAGAATGGACCACAACGGTTCAGGCAAAGGCTTCTTCTCCTCCTTTTCTAGACTCACATGTCGATTGGTGTTGAACGCCAGAAAGGAAGCATGTACGTAATGTCGGTGTTCAAATATAAGCCTCATCGTAGCAAGCCGATGACCCAGACGGGACCCCATGATTCCAGACGTCCCTCCCATCGTCACCACAGCCTGCACGCGCAACTACAGATTTTGTTCCTGCTGGTCGCAGCTTTAAAGGTTTGTTCCATGGACGCGACAAAATGATGACCCAATAATACAAGAAAAGGTCCAACAAAGTGGGCCCAAAGCTAATCTGATATGTCGTAGACTTTTTATTTAAATCTTATATGTTCATCTCTAAACTTGTTAATTTCAACAATGTGTTTGACGAATGATGATCTATGTGCTGCAGACTATGGATTTTGACTATCACTTCTAATTTATGTGATGCCTTCATCAATGACTCCCTTTGCGCCATTAATTGAATCGTAAATAGCAGCTCTGTTCTTCCTGTTTGGCCTGTTTAGTGATACCCCTTTTCGAAACATGGTCAGAGGAATACTAATTGGATTCTATTTCCTTTTTGGAACACGTTTAATGATACCTCCTTTTTGACAACTAGGAGAAACAGGAGAAATGGAGAGTAAGTCCTGCCTATTTAACTAAAAAGAATTGGGCCCTTTTTGAAACACGTTTAATGATACCTCCTGTTTTTGGTTTGGACTCTGCTTTTCAACTTTTTTTAACATATACAGTTTTGGGTAATGTTCCATAACAGTTATAAATGAGTTACAAAAGGATTTATATTGTTGACCTAACCTTATTCAACATTTTCTATTTATTTCCTTCCTTTTCAAATAAATTATCCTTGTTACGCAAAGTGATGTTGTTATGGGCTTAATTGTGTGCTCATGTGGCTGTAATTTGAAAGGCCGTCGGGGATCGGTTTCCAATTTCTACTACACATCAAATTGCCTGTTAGAACTGAAGGAGGGAAAAATTAAGTTTACATGTTTTGTCCTTTCACTCCCTAAATAAACCATAAATATATATTAAAAAAACATTAAATATTAATTCTAATCATTTTCCTCTGCTGTTCACTGAAATATGCCTCATGTTGATTATGGCTTATTTTTTAAATTATGGAATTTCCTATATTAATTTGTTGTTTCAGTGATAGGATAGAATTCGATGTTCATTTATCTGCGAAATAAGAATTAGGCATTCAGCATTACAATAGATGAAGTTCAGAATCTGTAGAAAGAACAAACCAAAGAACAACATTAGTTGCTTCGTACAGGTTAGTGTTTAAGAAACAATGTGAGATGAATTCTTACCAAACATGTAATGTTTGTATCCATTACAGTAAGTAGTTTTCAAGGAAAGTTTTTTTTCCTTTTTCTGTTGTGGGTGTGTCGAGTGGGGGGTTGGGGTGGGGGTGCAGTATTCTGATGTTGTTTGCTTGTAGGAGTGATCTCTGTACATTCTGTCGACGGAATTGTGTGTGGGACACTTTAGGACTGGAATGCGTCATGAAGAGAACGAACTAATTGATATTTGATCGTTATATACATGTATGATGAATGCTTAGCAGGGGATGTTATGTAATTTGTTGATATACATTTACTGTCTCTAATTGCTGTTCTGGATTTTGAACAGCCAGGGGAGAGTGAATTTAGTGATTCACAATGAGCTTGGGCATAATATGCACCGATTTGGAATTGAGTATTATGTCTAATTGTTTCTTCTCAAGTTTCCTTTACGCATAGAACAGGTTGTGTGACAATAAGATTGTTCTCCTCTATCATTGCATATTATGAAATGATTAGAGACTTATAGTTTTATTGGGTATTCTTGTCCGCGGTTGTATATGTAATCATTTTTCTATTTGCATTTGCAAGGAGTTTAATCTGGGGATAGTAATGTATTCATTAAGTCCCTTTAACTCATCTTTTTGCAACAGCGGTGAGTTGTTCCTTTTTTCCTTTTTTTTCAGATTCTTTGCTTTTTAGGGTATTTTCATTCTGGGGTCACGTACAAGTTCTTTTTTTTCCCCCAATTTCATTTTTTGTCTCTTTGAGGTGTAATGATGTTTATTGCTTATGGTATCCACTCTTGAATCTATTGTAATATAGTCATCTCCAAATTGGCAAGGATTAATCTAAATTTAATGGGTTCTTTTATTGTTTTAGCTTCTAGATTTAATTGGAGAGCGCAAGTCAAACGTCAAGATGAACTTCAACAATACACCGAGCAGAAAATAACTTGACCATCCAAGCTCGAACTCACCAAGCGTCCCAAATTTTGGCAACTCAACAAACATATTCAAACAGTCAAATAAAATTTTCTGCAAAGTTATCGCCAAATTAAATAGCCAAAAACATAATGAGAGAGAGCCTAGTTTACGAAGGTTAAATATGTTATCCTCCAAAAGTTGCCTCAAGTTTATGCTTTGGTTTCACTATCATGAAAGAGAGCCGCGCCGGATTGAAATAAACCTCTTTTTCACTTACTAAAGTGTAATAATTAGCCAAAAGAAAAGAAAATAAACTAATATATTATATGCAATTCCGGAAAATAGTTCTTGTTTCTTGAGAAGGGGAGATTTTATAAGCAAGGAAGTTGTTTATCCAATCTCTCTTCCCAGTTATACTGTAGAAACATGACTTCCATTCAGTTTTAAGAGAGCAAGTTCCCTTCAAATTGTATCAATTAGCTCATACCCTCACATGTTTTCAAATATTGGTTCCTTAGTACCTCTAATTTTTATTGTTAGCTTTTTTTCCACTAGAAGGCCCCGGGGACTTAATTTCAAAGTAGATCAATCAGGCTAATTACAAAGAGAATATCAATCCACTAGACCCACAACTGGAAGAGAATAAAGCAAAGACTAGACTTTGTAGAAACATCTCCCTTTACAATTATATAAGAAGCTAAGGAGGTCTGACGTAATATAAACCATTGGCACCTTGTAATAGCTTGTGCTTAATTTCTTCTTCAAGGCTGTTATGACCCTAGAAAAATTGGATCTGGCTGTGGGAGTAAGCATATGATATGAGACACTTGGTTGGACTGAGAGAGCAAATGCTATGTAATGTCTCAATTCATATATAATTTGGAAATTATTGTGAAAAGTTCTGGTGATACATTCCACTAACACACTTGAATTACTTTCAATGTCTGCTACTTCCAAAATATGTTGGCCAATGAGATATAATCAAGGGATCCATTCCCTTCAGCTACATATTGGTCCGAGTGCCAAAATTAGCTGAGAATGAAGCAAATTAATGACCTTGGTGATTTCTAATAACCCCTACACCAGTAGCCACATCGTTTCTCTACTTTACATATCGGTCGCAATTCAAAAGACTTACGGGAACCATGAATGTGAATTTATTTTCTTAAATAATACAGTGCAATAATAAACAAATTGACTCATACCAAAGAAAAATGAAAAGATTATGCCAAATGAAATAGATCAAAAAGGATTATGTACCATGAAAAGAATTGTTATTCCAAGAAGGTAACATACAAATTGAAACTGTGAATCTTAAATTATTTTCTGAACCTTCCGAGTGATTTTGTTTAGTGTTTCTTCTGACTAAGTCTCAATAAAGGGGTATCACTATGTTAGCCAAACAGAATGCCTATGGAGTCATTGAAGAAGGCATTGTCAAAATTCAACGTGAAGAAGATCAACAGTCTGCAGAAATATAGATCATCCACCAAACATTGCTCAAATTTATTTAAATAAAAAGTCTACGACATCTAAAATTGCTTTGGGCTCAGTTTATGTGCAGAGTGTTGTTACTTATTAGATTATAATGGGGTAGCTCATTACATAAGGCCCTTTACCTTGTATTACCAACGCCCTTATTTCAGTGAATTTAGCTTTTTACGAGATTTATTCATTAAAAAAATGTTAGTTACGATCACTGTGATTTGATATAATTCACAAGGGGGGGGGGGGGGGGGGGTCATGCTTGCAAAACTAATGGCTGATCTCTGTTTGTGGCTGCAACACACACATGCATTATAACTCTCCTCTCTTTTATTTGTTTAACTTGTCTCATTTAATTTATTATTATTTTTTTAATTTATATCATGTAAAGACTTTGCTAAATTTCTATATTCAGCATCATATACAAAAATATACGATGGAGAGTAAGCCTCAATTTATTCAAAATGTTAAAGTTTTTGAAAATTTTAAAACCAGCTTCTTTGGTTTGATTGTTGTTGTTCACTTCTTTCTACACCAAAAATAAAAACAAAAATCATATTTGAAAACAATAACAAATTAAACCAGTTCTCTTTTAACTGTGATCCATGGACCTCGGATCAGGAAACCATTGCGACAGTTTTATAACTAAATATCATTGTTTCCTATAAATCCACATGAAACTTAAAGATAAACAGTATTTACCTTAGTAAAAACAAACACCGAATAGGATATTCCATACAAAGCTAGTATATTAGTTGTGCATGAAGAAAAAAGAGGCCCCAATTCATAGCTGCAAGATAGATGGTATACACAATTGACAAAGGCTTAAAAAAAATCAGGTTTTTCATCCCACCTAGACTTGCGTTTTCGTCTCTGCTCTTCTGCGCCACAACTGAGATTTTGCAAGTGCCCAGATGGTTGGGCTGGTGTGAGATAAATAAAGTCAGCCTCCTCCTCCTCTACATCATCACTAATCCACCCATAACAAGGTCTGCACATACGGGTTGGAAGAGCATCAACCGATGGAGGAGAGATTACATGTGAAGGAGAATTAACTGGTGGACTGTTGCCATTATTTAATTCCTCCTTCACAATGCGAGTTTCATTCAAACCAGCATCTTCATGTATATGATAGTCCTCCTTGATTTGTGTACCTTTGGCTCAGGTTGGTTCGAGGTGTGTCAAAAAGAATATATACTAGTTTGAACTTGAGAATTAGTTTTCCTCACTATTTTGTCCAAATCAGACAATCATAGCGCAATTTACAATTCTATACCAACAAAAATTTTAGTTCGAGTAGGTGAAAATGACTTTGTGGCAGGGCAAAAAGTCACACTACCCCAACGGTAGTTCGTAACTCTGTTGTGTCCAGGGAAGAAACCTCCCAAGGTGGCAATCGAGGAGGGCAAGCCTCGACCAGAAGGAATGAAACCTGCAGCTGTGTGTGCAAGGGGAACTCGTTTGGGTCGTCCACTTACTACAATGAGGCCTATGGAAGAAGATAAACATTCCGTTCAGGCTTCCTTTGGCCGTTTGACAGCAATCGATGTGCGAGCCAAGAAAAGGAGGGGAAGAAGCTATGCCCAAATTGCAACCCTACCAGCTATTTTGGCCCATTCTAGTCCATCCTCCGTCAACCGAAGTCGTTCTAATTGAAAGGCTTACCCTATAAACATAAAGCACAATGCAGATGGTCCAACATGACAGATGACTATGCCATTCCAGACTTGCGTCCACCAACCTATAGGGACGGTAAACACAAGCGATTCTTCTTTTGTCCTGATTAATGAGAGGATGTGTTATACTACCTCTGTACCAAATTAATAGTCGCTATTTGAAAATGACGGTTTTTAAGGATTGACTCAATCAATGGCCAAGATCAAACCTCGTTCACTATCTTGGAATTTGGCCTGTCGATTACGTCCAAAAAAGGAAAACGATTGTTAATTTGGGACGACCCAAAAAGGAAAGCATGACTATTAATTTGGGACGGAGGGAGTAGTTACAAAGGAAATTGGCCACATGACATGAGATTGTCCAAACTGAGAATGTGGGGGATTCAAGGTGCCTACGACCGTAGGAAGAGGACATCTTTGTGGAGACAAAGTTAGGCATCCATTGCTGCAGATTCAAATAGAAGAAGACACCCTAGTGGCGGTAGGCAATGGTGGGGAGATCGAGAAAGTCCCGTAGGCGGTGAGTAGTGATGGAGAGAGTAACATAGGCCTCATGCTTCGCCTCCTAGAGGAGGCTCTTAATGGGGATATCATGAATGACAGTCGTCATATCCATCGCAAATATGAATTAGGAAAGCTTCATTAATTGT
This sequence comes from Sambucus nigra, assembly GCA_949130495.1. Lineage (NCBI taxonomy): Eukaryota > Viridiplantae > Streptophyta > Magnoliopsida > Dipsacales > Adoxaceae > Sambucus > Sambucus nigra. The sequence continues at coordinate 649,837,825 of OX422213.1, forward strand.
CTTAACGATATGGAAAAAGTGTTCGACTACAAGACCATCAACAGGGCCACATATATGAAGTTGACCATAACTAAATTATAGGGAACGCCTCTTGTGTGGTGGAAAGAATTTGTAAAGGACCACGTGCCGTGAGGAGTGGAATCTGTCCAATTATGGACTAAGTTGAAGCAACACTAAGAATGGCCCTCCTACTCCATTCTTACAAGTGAGATCCGTTTGCTCGAATGAACGATTCAATGTCAGTCAACGAATATATATAGAAATTCAATTTGTTGTGTACATGGAGAAGATGAGGCTTATAAAGGAGCTATCAAGCAAAGTTGATTCTTTGACAAATCTCTACACTCCGACAAGCAGGGGAATACGCTTTCAAGGTCGAAGATTGTTTTTGGGGATAACAGTATTCTGCATGACATACTTCATAGTACAAAAATCCAACCAGTTTCGAAGGTATCCAAACTATACTCAGGAAAATAAGCATTATGCAACCAATTGCACAAGCGATTCACTCATTGTTTAAGAGACACATAAATTACTAACTGTGTATGGCAATGAAGCTTAGGATGTGAAAATGTATGTCTCTGAGTTTCAGTATTACCCCTAACAGGAAGATTCTGGACGCATACAGAACTTCGGGTTAGAACGGAACTCCCCTCTGTTATTTAAAACTCCCCATGAGTGAAATGCCAACAATAGTGAGAATCTTATCTCCTCCCATGCTCACATTACTTAAACCATTAAGCACCAATTCGGGCACTAACAAGTTCTCTTAAATGGTCCCTACTTGATACCGGATTACATTTAGCCAAAACAAACCTTGAAACAAAAACAACAAAAGATAAAATTTATACTTTTTGTGATGTGAAGAGTTGTTATTGAACCTGAATTAGGCACAAAAGACCCATATCTTGGTTACAAAGATGAACTTTTATTTTTCTATTCTTCATATATTGAATGATTACCTTGAAGAGAGAGCTCATATGTATTGCATAACAACCCCTTCCCCTCCTCCTTTATCCGGGCTTGGGACCGGCAATACAAAATAAACTTTTGCATTGGCGGAGTTAAAAAAAGGTTCTTCGTCCCAAATTAAGAGTCCCTATCTTTTTTATGTGTGTGTTTAAATTAAGGATACACTTACGAAAAAAATTAAGAATACACTTGATCAATGGTCAAGATCAAAACATGTTCATCAATTTGAAATTTGGTTCTTGGATTATGTCTCAAAAAGGAAAGTGGACTATTAATTTTGGAAGTCTCAAAAAAGAAAGTATAACTCTTAATTTGGGATGAAGGGAGCAAGTCATAAGAAAACACAAAATAATCTAAGTCATACCTGGCATTGAATCTTCCATCTATTCTCTTCCTGTAAAGAAAAACGTACCTCTCCTTTGGGCATCGAGTATTCGATTTACGTCTCCATGTAAAAAAAAATACCCACCTTTTGGCCTCGATTCCTTGATTTATCACCCTTTTCTGTGAATTTTTTTTTTCCTATGGGCTTTTATACTTCAATTTTGCCTTCCTGTAAAGAAAATTTTTTGGTACTTTTTGGCACCAACTCTCAAATTATAGCCTTCCTATCACAGAGAAACCTGGTTTTGTTGGCTATTCAATTTATCGCCTCAACGCCTTCCCTCCAGTAAAAAAATATCTTTCCTTTTGCATCGACTCTCAATTTATTATTTTTGCATTGGTTATTCGATTTATCGCCTTAACGCCTTCCTATTAAAAAGAAAATACATGTCCTTCTTGTGTTGATTCGTGATTTCTTGATTTCCTGTAAAAAAAAACCATACCTGTTTTTTGGGTTTGATTCTTCTACTCATTGCCCTGTCGCCTTCTTGTAAAAAAAAACTATACCTGCCCTTTGGCTTTGATTCTTCAATTCTTGCTAACATGTAGAGAAGAAAGAAAACCTGTCTTTTGACATTGCTTCGTCGATTTACCGCCCTATCGCCATCCTATCAAGAAAAACTAGTCTTCAATGTTGCCTTCCTGTAAAGAAAAAATACTAGTCCTTTTGGCACTAATTCTCAACTTATAGCCTTCTTGTCCTAGAGAAACCTGTTTTTGTTGGCTATTCAATTTATCGCCTCAACACCTTCCCTCCTTTAAGAAAATAATTCTCCTTTATTGACTCTGAATTAATTATTTTTGCTTTGATTATCAGATTTATCGCCTTAACGTCTTCCTATTAAAAAGAAAATACATGTCCTTCTGGTGTTGATTCTTAATTTCTTGACTTCCTATAGAAAAAAACATACCTATTTTTTTAGACTTCGATTCATTGCCTTATCGCCTTCTTGTCCAAAAACTATACCTAGCCTTTGGCTTTGATTCTTCAATTCTTGCTTTCCTGTAAAAAAGAAAAGAAAGAAAACCTGTTTTTTTACATTGCTTCGTCGATTTACCGCTGTATCGTCATCTTGTCAAGAAAAACTGGTCTTCAATGTTGCCTTTCTGTAAAGAAAAAATACTGGTCCTTTTGGCACTAATTCTCAACTTATAGCCTTCCGGTCCCAGAAAAACCTGTTTTTGTTGGCTATTCAATTTATCACCTCAACGCCTTACCTCCGGTAAAAAAATATCTTTCCTTTTGCATTGACTCTCAATTTATTGTTTTTGCATTGGTTATCAGATTTATCGCCTTAGCGCCTTCCTATTAAAAAGAAAATACGTGTTGATTCTTGATTTCTTGACTTCCTGTAAAAAACATACCTGTTTTTTGGGTTTGATTTTTCAATTTATTGCCCTATCGCCTTCTTGTCAAAAAACTATACCTGCCCTTTGGCTTCGATTCTTCAATTCTTGCTTTCCTGTAGAAAAGAAAAGAAAGAAAACTTGTCTTTGACATTGCTTCGTCGATTTACCGCCTTATCGCCATCCTGTTAAGAAAAACTGGTCTTTAATGTTGCTTTCCTGTAAAGAAAAAATATTGGTCCTTTTGGAACTAACTATCAACTTATAGCCTTCCTGTCCAGAGAAACCTGTTTTTGTTGGCTATTCAATTTATCGCCTCAACGCCTTCCCTCCTGTAAAAAAATAACTGTCCTTTTGCATTGACTCACAGTTTATTATTTGTTCTTTAATTATCCGATTTATCGCCGAAAATACCTATCCTTCTTGTGTTGATTCTTGATTTCTTGACTTCCTGTAAAAAAACATACCTGTTTTTTTGGGCTTCGATTCATTGCCTTATCGGCTTCTTGTCAAAAAACTATACCTACCCTTTGGCTTTGATTCTTCAATTCTTGCTTTCCTGCGAAAAGAGAAAAGAAAGAAAACCTTTTTTTGTACATTGCTTCGTCGATTTACCGCTTTATCGCCATCCTGGCAAGAAAAGCTGGTCTTCAATGTTGCCTTCCTGTAAAGAAAAATACTAGTCCTTTTGGTACTAATTCTCAACTTATAGCCTTCTTGTCCTAGAGAAACCTGTTTTTGTTGGCTACTCAATTTATCGCCTCAACACCTTCCCTCCTTTAAAGAAATATTTGTCCTTTTGCATTGACTCTCAATTTATTATTCTTGCTTTGATTATCCGATTTATCGCCTTAACGCCTTCCTATTAAAAAGAAAATACCTATCTTTCTTGTGTTGATTCTTGATTTCTCGACTTCCTGTAAAAAACATACCTGTTTTTTAGGTTAGATTCTTCGATTCATTGCCTTATCGCCTCTTGTCAAAAAACTATACCTACCCTTTGGCTTTGATTCTTCAATTCTTGCTTTCCTGTAAAAAAGAAAAGAAAAAAAATCAGTTTTTTTACATTGCTCCATTGATTTACCGCCTTATCGCCATCCTGTAAAAAAAAAAACCTCATTTTAGCCAACTCTTTGTTCTATCTTCTTCCGATGGAAAAAAAACGAAAAATTTCTCATTTTGTCTTTGATTATTTGATTTATCTACATTACAATAAGAAAACTCTCAGTTTTGGATTTGATAAATACAAATCATAATAAATTGCTATTATTTCACTCACCATATATGTCTTCTATTAAATAAAGAAAAGTACAATTTTTAAAAAAGGAAGTCATTAATCTGAGTATTAAACTAGGATTCTTTAGTCAAGTGACCCACATGACTCCATGATCCAAGAAACCCCAATCCACGTGATGGTATACTTTCTTGAAATCAATCTCTAACACCATGCCTTCACACTATTATTGTTCCAACAATCATTCCCAATCTTGTTCGCTATCAATGAAATATCCAACATTTGTCTACAAATTTCCCATGAGACAAACAACTCATAATCCTCGAAACATCCCTCAATTTCAAAGATAATATTTAGCCAATACTATTTATTAACATGTAACTAAATTAACTGGCCTAAATTCTATTCAAGATACTAGACCTTTATGGGGATAAAAATAAAGGTATGTGGCATTCATGAAGGCATTCATAACACCACTCTCAAATAATCGCTTTAGCAAATTCACTAGAGAACCCTTTACTAATTATTCCCAACATTCTTAAAACATAGCCATATCAAAAATGTTTGGCCCTGGTATTACTCTTCCTTCGAAGGTCTACCAAGCACTTTTGTTGTCTTAAGAATCCAGTCTAATCTCTCCAATCTGAATATCAAAATTTTCTTTAAAAATATATTTTTTTAATATTCTTTTAATAACTTATTTTATCAAAATAATTTTCTTTTAATATATAAATTCTCAAAAAATTGTATCACCTACTCCATAATTTTTTTTTATAACCCTGAACCTCCACACGAACGAGCCATTTGGACTCACCTATGAGCTAAACAGGGGGACATTGTGCCAGAGTCACCCTAACACACGCCCTGGGTCAAATCTGGACGGTATCCGCTGGGAGGTTTCAAACTCGAGACCTTTGGCCTAAACGAGCCGAGCCACCCCTTACCACTAGTTAGGGTGGATAGCAAAAGACCTCCATTATAAGAAATTACACAAACTCATTAGGCATTGCAATATAGTGTTGTACAATATCTTGGAGAGAGTGATGTAAAATATTTCATTGCAATGTCACATCAATCAATTTGTGTAAATTTTTGTGTCAAATCTTATTAACCATAAGATTAGTCTTAAACTATATCACTTTCTCATTCTTTCATTTTTCAAGAGAAGAGATTGATATAGAGAAAAATGGTCACATTCCTTTCCCGGAAAAATGTCAACTGATAGACATGAAATCCGCTCATGCGATAAAAACAAATATCCATTGAAATAAAATTCCTTAATATACAGTGAAAGAAATTTAACAAAAACGCTTACCTTTATGTCCCCATAGATCAAAACCCAAGATCAAGAATGATCAACCCCAAAACTTATACACATGTTTGTAGGAAGAAACAAGATGATTTGTTCGTATGGAATCACATTAAATGCATGAATTATAATGTTTATTGCCTGATCATAAAAAAAGACTGTGATTTGCACAATCTATACTATTATAAGTTTAAACACTATAGACTTTAGAGTAAATATATTGTTACCTAATACAGAAGAAGTTTCAAGAGTCTGCACGGATTATGAGTTATTTGAGAGACTGTGAATAGAATTTCAAACTCTTATTGTGAAAATGGTTTCTTAATTTCTAAAGAAAACACATGGACGTATATATGTATAGGTATCATAGTGAATAAATAACCAAATAGAGTGATGGGTTTGTATGGAAACTACCAAAAATATTGATTTGCACAATCTATACCTTTATAAGTTTGAATATTTTTGTTACCTAATACAGAAGCAGTTGCAGAAGTCTACACGAACTGTGTGGGGGGTTATGTGAGAGACTGATATTAAGATTTTTATATTCTTATTGTCAAAAAGGTTTCTTGATTTCCAAAGAAAACACACGGAGGTATCACAGTGAATAAATAACCATATAGAGTGATAGGTTTGTATAAGAATCCCACAAAGGACATGCATAATAATGTTTATAGGCTGCTATCATAATAAAAGATTGTGATTTGCACAATCGAAAGTTTGAAAACTATATAACAGAGAAGATTTGGATTGAATATTTTGTTACCTAACAGTGACAGAGAATGAAGTTGCAAGATTCAACACGTACTAGGATTTGGATTTTCAAAGAAAAGAGATGGGGGAGGCGTATATATATAGGTATGAGAAGGTCGGTAAGAAGGGTCGGGTCAAACAATGAGAGAGATTTTCTCCAAAAACAAAAACAAATCATCCGTGTGATATTCGCTCCTAGGCGATTATTTAAAATAGAGTCCTTTCCCTTTGTATTCACTTTTGTATTATTTTGTGGATATTTGAGTATTTATAATATTAAAATATCAAAATATCAAAATATATTATATAACTTTCACACAATTATATATAAAAAAATATAATATTATAGAATAATAGAACCCGATAAGAATGAATATATATTTGAATTGAAGATGTGTAATACCTCGTAATTTTATTAATTTTTTTTAATGGGATTAATTAAATTAAATGGGATAATTATTTGAAAATTAATTCGGAATTAAATACTAGCGAGACGAGAGTTGGTATTTGATTATGATAATTATGTTGAATATTACTAAGTGAATATGGTAATATATGATTACTAAATTTATTAATATTGTCGCAAGTTATAAATATGGCAATTTCGAAAATTAAGTTGGAACGCGCGTGTCAGTCGTGTCAGGAATCAACTTAAATGGATTTAAAAGTATATTATATTTATATCATTTGTATGGTCATTTTGAGTTCCCCAATGTGTCCGGAAGGGTCGAAATAGTTAAAAAACACTAGCCGGGGGTTTAGTTTGGGTCTTGGAGCATTTTTAGGCCTAACCGGCAACCCGGGAGAGTATTTTAGTCATTTTGATTTTTAAGGAATATTAACCCACGAAATTTAGACTTAGTTTATCAGCCAACCCTTCGGACTCCAAGGGTTTTCACAGTCAAAAATCACCAACGACAGTTAGGGAATAGAGAAGGAAGTTCCCAAAGGAGAAAAACCACCCTTAGAGGCCATTACACCACCACCGGTTAGATCGAAAAGAGGGGATACCTTTCGTACCATCTGCTTCAAAGGTCAGAACATCGAATTTTTCAGGCAAGTGATTTATCTTGCAAAGATTCAAGGCATATGTTTTACATGATAGTTTAGGTTTGATGATTTATCCTAAATAAATGAAATAATGGTGAAACTGGAGAATTAAACGTTGAATATGAGTAGGTTTCATGCAGACAAACTTCTAGACATATACTAGTTATGAAATCATGATCCATATGTAGAAAATTACAAAATCATGTTGAGTTATATGAAGATCTTGATGGAAATATAAAGATCTTGATGGAAATAGAGGAAATAGGGTTTTTATGAAAATTTGGTGATTTAATCCAAGAAACTGATGATCCATGTGTGACACCCCGCCTAATTAAATACTGGGCAATCAATCATTTACTAAATTAAAATCAAGGTGAACAGTTGGTTCATTCTTAGCATCACTGTCGCAAAATAAAATTTTCCAATTTAAACACCCTAAGTAATTAAGCTAAGTGTCAAAACAATTTAAAACTTTACTTCCATTTTTATTAAATTCCAATTTGAAAACCTTCTTAATAACCAACAGTTTAAGAATCACATAAGTGCTACGAATAGCAATCAACACAACATAATTAATCCATCTAGATTAATCAAACCAAATTTAAACTACAAATGAAATCATCGTGACAAGAGTTAATAAACAAATAGTACTGAATACTGAAAATAAATGAACATACATCTCTGACAAATCTACACTGAATGGGAAATGGGCGACACATGACCTAACTATGATGAACTATAACAAGAATCGAATCAATGAAGAGGTTGTCTACAACAAAGACCTGCAACTCAGACAAAAGCTACAACGGGTCCAATCCAAAGAACCTATGCATGACTCCCCTGTGGCTGGGAACCTATAATATATACATATATATACAAGAGAGAAGAGATAACAGAAAACGGGTCAGAGCCCGATTTTAAAACAGTTTTAAAAATAGTTTAGCAAGTATTTAAAATGCTTACCCGCTAATGCAACAACCATGCTAGTATGCGACTCTCTCTTGAGAATTCTCACCTCTCATCTAGTGTGAACGTCTACCGTATTACTAAACCTCAAAAGTCTAACTCGCTTATTCTCCATAAAGTTTTATCTCAAGAATTAACAGGGTGATAATATTTAGTTTAGAAAATTAATCTCTTCAAGATTTCTTACACTATTTATAAAATCGGTACCGTTATGAAGTTCCCGAACCCATTACGAAAGTTGCAACATTTATTCATTACTTAACTACTTATACGCACAGTTAAAAGTTCCCATATAGGTATACGTATATATATTAGTTACACATATAATATATATACTAACAGCACCCCACATAAAATCTATGGTGCAAAGTTTCCATATATAAGTAGATATATATATATATATACCAATCACTCATCTAATATATATATATATATATATATATATATTATCTTCACCCCACATACAATCTATGGTGCTGGCATACTCTACTATCAAGTCCCTGTATCACACATATTTAGGGAAACGCTAGTTAGAAATCACTCTCGAACTGCATTAACATAAAACACATACAAATGGAGGGGAAGCATAGTTCCAAGTCACTAAGAGGTCAGCACATACCCTCACGTCTCTTAGGACTGTCTGACTATCAATCAGATAGCCTGTATCAAGGAAGCCTATGTTCTAGGGTATGAGTCAATATCCCCCATAAAGGTCCCATCGAAATAAGACCGTCCCGGGGCGGAAACCCCCGTGATAGCAAGTAGCCTGAGTATGATTTTTATACAGATATATAATATATGCACAATTACACCGTCATATATATATATATACACACATCCACATTGCTAAATTAGGTGCGCTCATGACCCATAATTATAATTATCCGTTATTACACATTTTACTCGATTATTTCTTATCACGGACTCCTTATTTGTATTCTCATTTATTATACACTTCATACTCACTTCTCCTCTATCGAATTATTCTAAGTTAAATTTCAGTAGGCATTCACTCCCTTACATTCCGGTCTAACTCCCTTACGAGTCCCGATCTTTTTATTAAATATACGCATGATTTCTTATACACATGAATCATTCCTCGTTATCCCAAAATCTCATCCTGCACTAAAATGTTACTCATCGGGGTCTACCTAGGCCCTACTGGTCATCTCTATATCCCATTATACTCCAACAACAACAATCAAGGGTTCCCATACGTCTTAATCGGATTAAACTAATGAATGAGAAATATGCAGTTTTCTAGGAGGGGTCGATCGATAGAAGGAAAGGGGTTGATCGATCGATCAGTCGATCGATCGATGCTCTTGGGTCGATCGATCGATCAAGCAGTTCTTGCCCAGAAACTGCAAATTAAACCTACGGGTTTCATCTTCCAATTCCTCCAAAACGTCATTAACAACTCTAGAATTCTCAAATAACAATACTGCAAGTTCTATATACATATATATAAGGTTTCCTACGTGAAACATGTATAATTTCATCAACGATATCGAATTAATGGGGTAAAATTGACATAATCTTTAAGAACCCTAATTTTGGAAGAAATATCCATTCCTCTAATTATTTCCTAGATTTCTTGTTTCTAAACTCATAATAATTCGTGGGTAATTCTCTACATATGATGGGTATATCCAGAATATATTGAATCTCTCTAATCATGCGATGTAAAGTCTCTTAATTAACAATTTCTTTCATGGGACAAGTCCTAAACAACACTAGACTAACATGATTGAGATATTAACTAAAAATAAAGCAAGATAGATACTTGCCTGAAATTCAAGGTTCTGATTTCATGGATGAAATGGTATGGTTGCGTTCCTCCTCGCGTGATCTACGTTTTGGTGGTGGTGGCGGTGAAAACGGTTGGGTCTTTGGCCTTGAATTTCTTGAAAATCTTGCCAACTTCTTCTCTAATGGCCGTCCTTTGATTTTGTGTTTGCTAACCCTAGAAGACAACTCCTAAAGGCTGATATATCCTTAGGAAATTCGTGGGTTTAATTCCCCAAAAATATAAAATGTCTAAAATACCCTCCCGAGATGTCAATTAGGCCTAAAAATGCCACGAGACCCAAACTAAACCTCCGGGTACACTTTTCTGACTATTTTGACCCTTCCGGACACTTTGGCGCACTCAAAATGACCATACGAGCAACTTATAATTTATTCACTTTGTATAATAATAATTTAGTCCTGACACGACACAGGCGCGTCCCGACTTAAATTTCCATAATTGCCATTTTATTCACTCGTGATAATTTTTAACCAAAATCAATTCAATTTTTAACTTTACTCAATAAGTAATATCTAACGAATCAACAAACTTTCAATAATTACTAACTCTCGTCACGCTAGTAAATATATAAAACAACTTTCAGGATTAAAATTAAATTAATTTATCTCAATTAAATTTAATAAATCCCTAAATTTAAAAGCCATAAAAATACGGGGTATTACATACTTCCCCCCTAATAACAGAATTTCGTCCCGAAATTCGAAAAATAAGGCCTATCTGGTAAAACATGTTTTGGATACCTTAACAGTACGCAACCTATCCACACAGTAAGGTGCTCAATCACTTTAGCCCCCGCCTCACAGCAATCTTGTTTAACACTCTTCATTAAAGATACTTCACATTGTGCTCCTATCCGACAACATTCTCATAAGACATGCATATACACTATTAATTCCCATTATTTCAATATCATTGGAAGGCCGCACCTCACTACATGAAAACTACTTGGATTTATCTAAACACAAAACTCCCATTCTGAGAGAAGCCATACGAACATATGACCACTTTTGTTCGCCTAAAACAGTCGTGGAATTCCACCATAAAGATCGGATTATTCTCAACCGATCCAAAATTCTGATTATCCGCTCACCTCTAAACATACGCAGAGGGAGAATAGTTAAGATTTTTCCACACCAAAACTTCAATAAGCACCTCGTTCACGACAAACAGTTACGAGTGCTTCCACGGAACTCTACCATTAGGAAATATCCTCCCCCAATTATCGTACTGCTCCACTTGTTAGCTATAACCATTGTGGAAATGAAATGATCACCAAGATTCTAAAATCACCTTCACGCGGCTCCACTACTCGTTAATCACCATGCGCCTACTCCTCAACTATGGGTGATACCTCCCACTCATAACGAAACGTTATCTCCGTTGTTTCCTGAAATCTCATTTTGAAGGTGGAATTAACAAATCTCTTCCCGATTCAGAAAATAATACCGTGTAGGACCACGTACCGGCCCAATCCCTTCCTTTCAAAGGGAGACTGGGGCACATTAGTTAATATTGTAAATCACCCCAAAGGAATGTCAATCACTTCCTTTCTGGGCGATTTGTTTCACACGTTTGGATGGACCCTTGATCTTTCCTTGAGGATGGCAACCCATCCAAGAAGCTTTATCGACTTTACCGGCCTCTTCCATTACAGGAATTGTTGATAACCACAAAATTCTCTAGTTGATCCCCTTATTCCAACCGATCTCTATTTATGAGTGGTGCATGTAGAGACTACTCATTATGTCCCTCTCAACATCGACTTTCCTTGAAATGTAACACATTAAGTGGCACTTAATACTCCCCTTCCTTCCTTGGTGTATACCGAAAGTTCCGGCCCGTGCACTTTTCTCCACGATGCGCACTTCTGGATCTTTTATACCATACTAACATTATCGCTCTTTGTATGCGCAAGTCGCTATCACATTTGACTAATTACAACTCCGCTCCGAGTGTTCTCCATATAGTTAAATTATGCCCTTCTCAAGGAATACCCCCCTGTAAATGGTTTCCCACAGCTTTTCAACCAGATTCGGCGTGCTACTCTGATCGTACATGTATATATGGATTTATCGTACTTCTTGCGATGCTTAATCCACTCTACCACTTCCACCTCGTAATGCTAGTCCCACAAACATATATTCCACACGTCCATTCCCACGTCCCCTCAACTCGGACGATTTGATCATCAGATAACCAGGATGCCCACACATCCTATAAACGGTGCATACTAGCGCAAGCATCACATACGCTACACACCTAATACCTAATTCTTTTATTTCCCTAGTGCTCGAAACGTGATTGCAACACTTGGGTACTCCCACTCACCCTAGAAATCGAAATTCTAAATCCTCCTTATCATCGTTCCACCCCTCAACTCGTGGTGGTAAAACAAAATACAATGCTTTCTTGCCATGCAACCGGCTCCACTGGCCTTAAATCATAATTCAACTACCAACTTATAGATATAAATATATGCTCCTATTACGATCGAGGTACTGAACTCATGGACTAATGACCAAACATCTACCTATTTCCAACCTTACGCTAAGTTTCATGCGTGGGATGTCTCGCAAAGCGAAATCCAAACAAGGATACACTATTACCTAGCATTGTCGGTTATCGAAATCCGTTAGGTCCTCCGCCCATAGCATGTACCCCTACTTTTCCCGTTTCTTGGCAGAAAATTACAGCTCCTCCCGAAATTACACTTAATAAAGAACATTTCGCCAATTGCATTATCGTACAGTATTGGTGGTGATTGCATTCCAAAAACCTCGAATACATACAATAGGGATTCTCGAAATCCCTTTCCCTAATCAGAGGGGTATAAATCTTAACTCCCACATCTCTAAAGGATAGATATAACAATGCACTCTTTCTATCACTAAGTCCTGATCGCTAAACATAATATTGAGTTAAATCTTTTCGCTTAACCGTAAACTCGATGCATACTGAATCATAACAACAAAGTCCCTACACACCGGTATCAAATATCTCGAGGCCACTATCCCCTCCAAAGTCTCTAGGATAGGTAATATATAAGTGCGAGTCCAACCCTCTTGTAGGTGAGGCCTCGCCAGAACAAAACATGTTGCACTAATGCAACCACTCCGATAGCCTTGCAATAACTGACTACTATCGTACTGACCATTTCTATAAAGTTGTGATCAATACGATATTATACTCGTATATTACATCACTAAAATGAGTAACCTCAATAAATTATATAACACTATTAAGTATTGTCCTTCTCTCGAACTTTGGTAGGCTCAATTCATGTTGGCTATCCCTCGTTGTTCCCTTAGCCCGGTTGGCCCTAAAGAACATGCTACTGGATACAATAGTCCTTACTGAATTCGCCATCACTTTGGTAATAATTCAGCTATTCGAATCATTTAAATGGGTCCCCTGACGTGTATCCCCACCCCTTGTGGTGCTACACTACCATTATTGCATCCAGTCTTATTCTTGACTAACTTCTTCGATTCTTTTAGCTTCCCATACAAGGAAGCATTAACATATCTATTGTCAAAGAACGAGGTTGATAACTTCTGAATCGATCGCCGAGAATAATTCCCTTTTTGGTGTTATTAACTATTTTTATGAGTCGATCTCCCACTTGGATTCCTCTCCTCCATTTGTATCTACATCCTCCGATACAAGATTTTCAAACGGATTATATTCATATTCACAAATGGACCTCTGTCAGGTGCTCCTGTGATGAGTTCAGAACAACGTTCACTTCTTATCCTGAACATCTGATGAAGGAACATGCAGTCAAACTGTACCTAAGATTCTTCTATAGGCATAGCATTTAACTTCTAAAAATGGTGGCTGACTCCCACCATTATAATTTCGTTCCGACAAGCTAAGAAAATTTTTCTCCAAATTTTCACTTTCAGTTAGCCACACTCTGTTCTATGTCTACACCTTTGGATACTTTACCTCCTTTGGCTAACACACACAATTCCCTCATTTCTATAATTTTCACTGACAGTTGTCTACAATGCTTCGTCTGACTTTTCCCAGTCGTGCCACGTTGGGGTGAGTTTACTCTTGCGCCTCTTTTGACTATAGCAACCTTTGGAAATCATAAGTTGTGCCCGAGATGTCATTACAGTCCTGGCTTCTCGTGCCATAATAGGGGTGACCTTAACTACGGTCATCATCCTCGAATATGCTTTACAACCTCAACTGATCCTTGCCTCCTGTTGTCCGCCCAACAACCCTTGCCTTCCATATTTCATTGTTCGAACTCTCCCGAACGCAATTAAGATTCACTAATGTACATACGTTATAGCAGGAGAGTGCAATCTCACCATAGAAAATAACAATCCTAAACATAGGGCTCTATATCAAATAAAGTAACGCTGGAAGCATAATAAGTCGTACAGATCCTAAGGACACTAGAACCTGATGCTCTGATACCACCTGTGACACCCCGCCTAATTAAATACCAGGCGATCAATCCTTTATTAAATTAAAATCATGGTGAACAGTTGGTTCATTCTTAGCATCACTGTCGCAAAATAAAATTTTCCAATTTAAACACCCTAAGTAATTAAGCTAAGTGTCAAAAAAATTTAAAACTTTATTTCCCTTTTTATTAAATTCCAATTTGAAAACCTTCTTAATAACCAACAGTTTAAGAATCACATAAGCGCTACGAATATCAATCAACACAACAGAATTAATCCATCTAGATTAATCAAACCAAATTTAAACTACAAATGAAATCATCCTGACAAGAGTTAATAACCAAATTGTACTGAATACTGAAAATAAATGGACATACATCTCTGACAAATCTACACTGAATGGGAAATGGGCGACACATGCCCTAACTATGATGAACCATAACAATAACCAAATCAATGAAGAGGTCGTCTAAAACAAGGACCTGCAACTCCCACATAAGCTAGAGTGCGTCCAATCCAAAGAACCTATGCATGACGCCTCTGTGGCTGGGCACCTGTAATATATACATATATATACAAGAGAGAAGAGATAACAGAAAACGGGTCAGAGCCCGATTGTAATACAGTTTTAAAAATAGTTTAGCAAGTATTTAAAATGCTTACCTGCTAATGCAACAACCATGCTAGTATGCGACACTCTCTTGAGAATTCTCACCTCTCATCTAGTGTGCACGTCTACCGTATTACTAAACCTCAAAACTCTATCTCGCTTATTCTCCATAAAGTTTTATCTCAAGAATTAACAGGGTGATAATATTTAGTTTAGAAAATTAATCTCTTCAAGATTTCTTACACTATTTATAAAATCGGTACCGTTATGAAGTTCCCGAACCCATTACGAAAGTTGCAACATTTATTCATTACTTAACTACTTATACGCATAGTAGAAAGTTCCCATATAGGT
Source organism: Sambucus nigra (assembly GCA_949130495.1). Classification (NCBI taxonomy): domain Eukaryota; kingdom Viridiplantae; phylum Streptophyta; class Magnoliopsida; order Dipsacales; family Adoxaceae; genus Sambucus; species Sambucus nigra. Next base: position 649,853,038 of record OX422213.1, read on the forward strand.
ATACGTATATATATTAGTTACACATATAATATATATACTAACAGCACCCCACATAAAATCTATGGTGCAAAGTTTCCATATATAAGTAGATATATATATACCAATCACTCATTTAATATATATATATATATATATATATATATATATATATTATCTTCACCCCACATACAATCTACGGTGCTGGTGCTGACATACTCTGCTATCAAGTCCCTGTATCACTCATATTTAAGGAAACGCTAGTTCGAAATCACTCTCAAACTGCATTAACATAAAACACATACAAATGGAGGCGAAGAATAGTTCCAAGTCACTAAGAGGTCAGCACATACCCTCACGTCTCTTAGGACCGTCTGATTATCAATCAGATAGCCTGTACCAAGGAATCCTATATTCTAAGGTACGAATCAATATCCCCTATAAGGGTCCCATCGAGATAAGACCGTCCCGGCGCGGAAACCCCCATGATAGCAAGTAGCCCGAGTATGATTTTTATACAGATATATAATATATGCACAATCACACAGTCATATATATATATATATATATATACATCCACATTGCTAAATTAGGTGCGCTCACGACCCATAATTATAATTATCCATTATTACATATTTTACTTGATTATTTCGTATCACAGACTCGTTATTTGTATTCTCATTTATTATACACTTCATACTCACTTCTCCTCTCTCGAAGTATTCTAAGTATAATTTCAGTAGGCATTCACTCCCTTACGTTCCGGTCTAACTCCCTTACGAGTCCCGATCTTTTTATTAAATATACGCATGATTTCTTATACACATGAATCATTCCTCGTTATCCCAAAATCTCATCCTGCACTAAAATGTTACTCATCGGGGTCTACCTAGGCCCTACTGGTCATCTCTATATCCCATTATACTCTTACAACAACAATCAAGGGTTCCCATACGTCTTAATCGGATTAAACTAATGAATGAGAAATATGCAGTTTTCTAGGAGGGGTCGATCGATCAAAGGAAAGGGGTCGATCGATGCTCTTGGGTCGATCGATCGATCAAGTAGTCTTGCCCAGAAACTGCAAATTAAACCTACGGGTTTCATCTTCCAATTCCTCCAAAAACGTCATTAACAACTCTAGAATTCTCAAATAACAATACTGCAAGTTCTATATACATATATATAAGGTTTCCTACGTGAAACATGTATAATTTCATCAACGATGTCGAATTAATGGGGTAAAATTGACATAATCTTTAAGAACCCTAATTTTGGAAGAAATATCCATTCCTTTAATTATTTCTCAGATTTCTTGTTTCTAAACTCATAATAATTCGTGGGTAATTCTCAACATATGATGGGTATATCCAGAATATATTGAATCTCTCTAATCATGCGATGTAAAGTCTCTTAATTAACAATTTCTTTCATGGGACAAGTCCTAAACAACCCTAGACTAACATGATTGAGACATTAACTAAAAATAAAGCAAGATAGATACTTGCCTGAAATTCAAGGTTCTGATTTCATGGATGAAATGGTATGGTTGCATTCCTCCTCGCGTGATCTACGTTTTGGTGGTGGTGGCGGTGAAAACGGTTGAGTCTTTGGCCTTGAATTTCTTGAAAAGCTTGCAAACTTCTTCTCTAATGGCCGTCCTTTGATTTTGTGTTTGCTAACCCTAGAAGACAACTCCTAAAGGCTGATATATCCTTAGGAAATTCGTGGGTTTAATTCCCCAAAAATATAAAATTTCTAAAATACCCTCCTGAGATGTCAATTAGGCCTAAAAATGCCACGAGACCCAAACTAAACCCCCGAGTACACTTTTCTGACTATTTCGACCCTTCCAGACATTTTGTCACACTCAAAACGACCATACGAATAACTTATAGTTTATTCACTTTGTATAATAATAATTTAGTCCTGACACGACACAAGCGCGTCCCGACTTAAATTTCCATAATTGCCATTTTATTCACTCGTGATAATTTTTAACAAAAATCAATTCAATTTTTAACTTTACTCAATAAGTAATATCTAACGAATCAATAAACTTTCAATAATTACTAGCTCTCGTCACGCTAGTAAATATAAAAAATAACTTTCAGGATTAAAATTAAATTAATTTATCTCAATTAAATTTAATAAATCCCTAAATTTAAAAGCCATAAAAATACGGGGTATTACACCATGATGATTTAATGATTCTAATACGTTAAAGATTATGCAAATATATTAATATGCCGATTATAATACTTGTTTGGCAATTTGGGACGTTGTAATGAAGGATTTGGGGTGTAAAGTTTGAAGAACCCGTAACTGTTAAAAGGAAATCTGGGCAGATAAATTCTTGATCGATCGATCGATCGACCAAACTCTTTGATCGATCGACCCCTCTGGAAAAAAGTGAAATATTTTCCTTTAAATAATTGAGTAAACTCCAACCTTTAGAACTCTTTAGTGATAATTGATTGAACGTATTGGTACTTAAGTAAGACTAGTAGGAGGGTTTTTAAGCCCGAAAAATAATTAGATTTAATTAAGGATTAAGTGGTAAACATACGAACATCCAACTAGTGGGATATGATTGGAAGTTGTGAGAACCTATAAATATTTTGCTCCAATTATAATTTGAGGTTAAAGACTAAAAAGGGGAACTTTAATTACTAAGATAACCTAGAGACTAGCGTGAAACTTAGTAACCTTTTTAGGTTAGGGTATGTACTCAGAACTATACATCGAGAATTATCGTTCTAAACCTATTGGGTAGAATAAATGGGCTGATATTATTATATGCGTGAGACTTACGATATATGGCCGGAATATACCTATACTGAAATGATGACTATCTAAGTTGTGTGAATACTTAGTATATGAATGATTATGTGTATAACATACCTACCATACTTGCTATCATGGGAGGTTGGTTTTCGAGAAAGGACCGTCTTATCTTTGTGTGCCTTTGGGGGGATTTAGACTGGTACCTTAAGGACATAGGACTGTGAATGACTTATTTGTGAGTTGATAAGTCAGCTGACCATGGGAGTGTAGGTATGTGCATAACCCATGGGTGTGTGAACTATGTTCGTGTCCACTATGTGTGATTTGTATTAAAACGATTCCTAAGTGATTCGAAACACGTAATCCTTATATACGTGATGTACCGGGATTCAATAGCAGAGTATGCGTTCACCACAACTTAGCCTAGAGGTGCCATATATGTATATATGTAATGAAAGTGACTTATATATGTGCTTGTGACTGATTCACTGTTACTTAGTTGATACGAATGACTAAGAGATTTTTAAAAGGAGTCAAGAATGTTGTGAACTTAACGAATACTTGAGCTACGTGATTTTGATTAATAAATGGGTGAGTTATGAATATATTTCATTTTAAATAATATGGGTGGCATCTAAAGGAAGAACCGTCTGGATGGGGGTATAATAGACTAGTCAGGTAGTTGTATAACTAAGTGGAAATTTAAAAGATGCGTTAGGCGTGCACAATAGTTGAGGGGTGGGAATGGTAATACCCCGTATTTCTGAATATTCCAAATATTCCATTTAATTAGATTGGAGAATTAAATGAGAAAATGTCGGTTTAATTTAAATTACGTAAGAGTAGTAATTTAAAGAGTTTTATTTAAAATTGTAATTATGGTATATTAATCGAGATATAGATATCGGTATATATTGCCTCATTTTATTTACTTAGTGCGAGTGGTAAATAGTTACTTAACGCATGTAGACCGTGTGGGGTGAGAACGAGTAATATTTTTTAAGTGACTCAAATGATAATTTAGAGGTCACCAATGAGTCCGGACGGGTCAAATTAGTCAAAATAGTATACCCGAGGGTACTAGTTGAGTCCCGGGGTAATTTTGGACTAAACCGAGACCGTTCGGGGGAGTTTTGGTCTTTTAACATAAGAGGGTATGGAGACCTACGAAATTGAGAGTTTTATATCAGCCATATGATAGAGGAATTAGGGTTAGAACACCCATGACAACACCAATACCATTAGAGAGAAGAGAGGCACAACTTTCTAAGGCAAAAGGAAGAATTGGGAAGGATTCAAAGGGATTTTTACCATCAACTTGTTGGGGAAGAAGGATTGAAGGATGAAGATCATCAATCATCAACAACAACCATGAAATCAGACCCTACTGATCATAAGGCAAGTTGTTTATTGCAAAAATTATAAAGTTATAATACCCATGTGTAGGGTTTTTGAATAGTTTTGCTTAAATCATTATTTTGATTGGATAAAGATGATATTTATACATGTTGGGATAGGAATCGCATGTAGAATGATTTACCTTATGTAGAGGATTAAAATTCAGATTTGACTTGATGATTTTTCGGATTAAAATTTGGATTTTGAATGATAATATGGGAAGAACACCATAACTAGGGTTTTCAAGAAATTCTGAGTTTAATTCATTATTTCTTTAAAGGAATTGGAGTTTTGATATATTTGATACGTTAGAAACTGTCCTAGTATATGTGGAAACATGTTAGGATCATTGGGTCGAAGTTTGGTGAACAATAATGGAGTTTGGAAATTTGTTAATGGAGGAGAGGATCAACGAAGAAGACAGACTGCGTATGTCCCTGTTCGATCGATCGATCGATCTTGAACTATCGATCGATCGACTATGTCGATCGATCGAACCCAGCCGTCGATCGATCGACGCAAGATGTTTTCCGAAAATTTTGTGTTTGATCCTTCGTTAAGTTCGGGAATGAATGAGTATTCTAGGATTTACATTATACTTATATGGGAGTAAGAATAAGACCAGTGGGTATATTGTTGAGGTCCAATAAGGCCATTGGGTGTAGGGCTTGGACTACGGACCGAGGAGAATAATCCGAATTAGTAGAGTATCGGGGACTTCGGAAATTGAGTTACGGGGCGAAGTAAATTCAATTTAAGTAATAGACCAGTAGGGTAAGCAATAACTACTGAAATTATATGTAAGGGGTAACTAGGACCCTTAGAGTTGTGTGTATACTCAAATAAATACGATTAATGAGATAAATCGTAAAGAGAATATTGTACGGTAAATATATGAGATTAAAATATTACGTACGTATATGATTAATAGGTCGGGCGTGTACCTACTGAATTATGTGATCTTTTAGGTAGAGAGATTATACCTAAATTAATTATGTTAGGGTCGATGAGACATTCCGAACTAACATAAAGTTATTATATGTTTGGGGTCGATGAGAAATACCGAACCAAACTTTGAACTGGTGACGCGATGAGAGAGTCCCGAACCAGAATATGTGTATATATATATATATATTTTAAATAGTTGGGGTCGATGGATAATTCCGAACCAACTCTCACTTGGGGTCGATGAATCATTCCGAACCAAGAGTCCTTTACGTGTATAAAAAGGACAAAATAGAAATGACTGATATTTAGTATATATTGTGTGTGAAATATATATATACTGGATGATATTCTACTTCCGTGTGTTAGTAGATTGATATATTTGATGTATTTGAAGATACATACTGAATTGGTAAGTTAAGTAGTGAAACTTAATTACGAAATGAACCTTTAGATAGAGAAAATCTATTTAGTGATTCAAGTAGCGAAACTTAATTACATAAGTGGGAAAGTTAACAATTATGAAAATTGTAGTAATTTTAGTAGTAAAACTAAATGGGTAGTCTTGAAAAATAACATAGATGAAATGTTACTTGTGAATTAATTAACATACGCGAGATGTTAGTAAAAAGGTTGTACTGTATGGGCGGTACTGGAACTTGGGTATTGATAAGTTCAGTTGACTACTTTAGTTTTAGTTAACTTGGGAAGTATGGCTAGATAAACTAAGTGTAGAACGTTAGGTGTGCACGAAAGATGAGGGGTGAGTTAACTCAAGAGAGTGTACGAGAACCTAACATGTGTAATCAATAACCGCATTTTATATTGTGATAAATGCTTGCTAAATATTTTCAAAATGTTTCGAGTACTAACTCTTGCTATAAAATATTTTCAAAACCTTTTAGGTGTCCAGCCACAGGGATGCCATGTATGATGATTCCATTCCAGAGACTCGGAGCTGTAGCACAGTGGATGCTTACAGGATTTTTACTAGGCGATATCTCTCATTCAGATCTAGTACAGGATCTCACACTCTTCTATGTATGGACTTGTTGTCCGGTATTAGTCTCAGATTTTAGATTTAGACTAGTGGTTACTCTATTGTTGTTTGGGATTTTTAGCCGATGGTTTATTCGGTAATACTTTTGTTCTGTTGTACTTTTACTTTGTTGTTTGAATTATAGTACATGATTATTTGTACTTTGTTCCGCATGGTTGATTTATCTGTTTTAAGAAAGATAAAATTTGGCACCGGTCTAATTTTACTTAGGGGATTAGTAATTAAAAAGTTTTCGACAGTGATGCTAAGAATGAACCATTTGAGAAACCTGTTTTAATCTAATGAAGGCCTGATCACCCGATGTTTAATTAGGCGGGGTGTCACAGGGATCTCAAGTTAGGGCACGTGACTAACATGTTCAATATATGTGCTGTTTAATAATGTAATTTAAACACTTGCTGTTTTTAAAATATTTTCACCTCGGGCTCTGACCCGTTTGCTTTCAAATCTATTTCTTTTGTAAAAACCTTTTAGGTACCCAGCCACAGGGACGCCAAGATTAGGCGTTCCATTCCTTTGACGTGCTGTAGCTATTGTGGAAGTTACAGGATCTCGTTACTAAACGCCTTTACATCCATCCTTGCTTCTTTTAGGAGTCATTTATTCTAGTTAGGGCATGTTGCCCATTCTATTCAGTGACAACAGTTGTAGACTTTCATTTTATTTCAGTCTTGGGATTTTATTTATTCAGACTATTGTACTGGTTATTTACATTGTTTCTATTATTGGAGTGTTTACTCCGGACATCAGTTATTTCATTCTGTTGATTACCTTATGAGATTGTTCATGTAATGGTTGGATTATGATTTAAATTATTTTGTTGATGATTAAATTAAACATTAAATTTTGGCGCTTCACTATTTTAAATATCAGGTGGTTAGTAATTAATTAAATGCTTTCGGCAGTGATGCTATGAACTGAGCCAACTTGACATTTTGCATTAATTTAAATAAAGGAGTAGCTACCCGATATTTAATTAGTCAGGGTGTCATCGGTGGTATCAGAGCATCAGGTTCTAAAGTCCTTAGGATCTGTACGTCTTGTTATGTTTTCGCGTAGCATCCTTTGATATAGAGCCCTATATTTTAGGATTATTGTACTCTTTTGTGTATCTTACGTTCTTCACCTATTTTGAGATATCAACTTTGGACTTACAAAAACTTCTCTCTCATTTCAGATGCCTCCTCGACATGCACAGCGAGTTCCCAGGGGTGCCCAACCCGAGCCTCAGCCTTCACTAGTTCAGGGTTCTACGAACGCTAATGAAGTTGCCGCTATTGTAGCACAGGCGGTAAATGACACGTTAGTAGTTGTGCAGCAGGCACCACCTCAGGCATTGGTGGTAGCCCCAGTCCAGGCTCATGCATTCCCATCTTCTTGGGAACGTATCTGTGATTCCTTTCAGAAGGTGCACCCTCCGGAGTTTGCAGCGAGCTCCGACATTATTATGTCGAGCCAGTGGAAGAAGGACATCCAAAAGGCATTTGAGGATGTATGAGTGTACAAATGTGCAGAGGTAGATATTGGCAACGTTTAAGCTGGTAGGAGCTGCTTTGCAGTGGTAGGAGTCCATTACCACCACCGAGGAGAAAGATATTCTGTCTATTCAGGAGTTCTGGGTGCGGTTCGATCGAAAATACTTCCCCTCAGCGGTTCAGACAGAGATGAGGCGGGAATTGATGAACCTTAAGAAGGAAGGGAGGATAGTGGCAAAGTACGAGGCCGAGTTCACCAATCTTCTGAACATAGTTCTCGATGAGATCCCTACTGAAGAGAAGAAGATCTAGAAGTTCATGGATGGGTTGATGTGGAGGATTCGTCAGCACATACTAGGTAATCTCTCATTGGCCATCTATTCAGATGTGGTTAATGCAGCATTGCTTCACTGTCAGAACCACCACTTTTATTTATCAGAGGGTAAGTGAGTAGGAGAGTCCATCCAGCAGGGCAAGACAGGGGGTAATGGTGCCAGCGGGGCACAATCATCTCAGGGTCAGCACATGCATGGTGATCAGAGTTCCCAGTAGGGTGATTCTAAGAGATTTAGATCACGAGGTTTCAGTCATGGCCAGGGAGGTTTTAGGCATGGCCATTAGGGTCAACACGACCATCAGGACCATCAGGGCCAGCAACAGTTTCAGTAGGGCCAACATGGCCAGGGTAGGGGTGGTAAAGACCATCAGGGCCATGGGCAGCAGGGTCAGAGAGGGAGAAACTTTACGAGGAAATGTTTTATATATGGCAAGCATGGCCACAAATGCCAGGAGTGTCCTGAGAGGGCAGGGGCCGCAGTAGTAGCAGCAGGGTGCTCGACAGGAGCCCTAGAGACTGATGTTTCCCGTCGTCCTCCCAGTACCACCACAGATGCCAGCAGTGCCACCTATTCTAGTGGTCCCAGTTCAGTAGGGATAGCTCCAGTATAGTCGGGTTTATAACCTTCAGCAGGCCGCAGTCCTATTGGATCCACCCGCGATTGAGAAAAAGGTGTGTTACTTAATAACCATTCAGTAACTAGCTCTGAACAGTTGAGAAAAATGGGTGGTTTTGTGGCACAAGATGAAAATTTTCTTCCTTTACTCACTGTAAAGGAAACCTTAAGTTTTAGTTCCAAGTTTCAGTTAAAAGAAATGAGCCCTAAAGAGAGACAAGAAAGGGTTGAGAGCTTAATTCATGAGTTAGGACTCCTCCATGTGTCAAACAACTATACCTACCCTTTGGCTTTGATTCTTCAATTCTTGCTTCCTGCAAAAAGACAAAAGAAAGAAAACCTTTTTTTGTACATTGCTTCGTCGATTAACCTCTTTATCGCCATCCTGTCAAGAAAAACTAGTCTTCAATGTTGCCTTCCTGTAAAGAAAAAATATTGGTCCTTTAGGCACTAATTATCAACTTATAGCCTTCCTGTACCAGAAACCTATTTTTGTTGGCTATTTAATTTGTCACCTCAACGCCTTCCCTCTGTAAAGAAATATTTGTCCTTTTGCATTGACTCTCAATTTATTACTCTTGCTTTGATTATCCGATTTATCGCCTTAACGCCTTCCTATTAAAAAGAAAATACCTGTCTTTCTTGTGTTGATTCTTGATTTCTCGACTTCCTGTAAAAAAACATACATGTATTTTAGGTTTGATTCTTTGATTCATTGCCTTATCGCCTCCTGTCAAAAAACTATGCCTACCCTTTGGCTTTGATTCTTCAATTCTTGCTTTCCAGTAAAAAAGAAAAGAAAAAAAATCAGTTTTTTTACATTGCTCCATAGATTTACCACCTTATCTCCATCCTTTAAAAAAAAACCTCATTTCTGCCAACTCTTTATTTTATCATCTTTCGATGGAAAAATAGGAAAAATTTCGCATTTTGTCTTTGATTATTTGATTTATCCACATTACAATAAGAAAACTCTCAATTTTGGATTTGATAAATACAAATCATAATAGATTCCTATTATTTCACTCACCATATATTTCGTCTATTACATAAAGAAAAGTATAATTTTTAAAAAAGGAAGTCATTAATCTGAGTATTAAACTAGGATTCTTTAGTCAAGTGACCCACATGACTCAATGATCCAAGAAACCCCAATCCACGTGATTGTATACTTTCTAGAAATCAATCATTAACACCATGCCTTCACACTATTATTGTTCCAACAATCATTCCCAATCTTGTTCGCTATCAACGATATATCCAACATTTGTCTACAAATTTCCCATGAGACAAACAACTCATAATCCTCGAAACATCCGTCAATTTCAAAGATAATATTTAGCCAATACTATTTATTAACATGTAACTAAATTAACTGGCCTAAATTCTATTCAAGATACCAGACCTTTATGGGGATAAAAATAAAGGTATGTGGCATTCATAACACCACTCTCAAATACTCGCTTTAGAAAATTCACTAGAGAACCCTTTACTAATTATTCCCAACATTCTTAAAACATTGCCATATCAAATATGTTTGACCCCGGTATTACTCTTCCTTCAAAGGTCTACCAAGCACTTTTGTTGTCTTAAGAATCTAGTCTCCAATTTGAATATCAAAATTTTCTTTAAAAATATATATTTTTAATATTCTTTTAATAACTTCTTTTATCAAAATAATTTTCTTTTAATATATAAATTCTCAAAAAATTGTATCACCTACTCCACAATTTTTTTTTATAACCCTGAACCTCCACACGAACGAGCCATTTGGACTCCCCTATAAGCTAAACATGGGGGACATTGTGCCAGAGTCACCCTAACACACGCCCTGGTTTAAATCTGGACGGTATCCGCTGGGAGATTTCGAACTCGAGACCTTTGACCTAAATGAGCCGAGCCACCCCTTACCACTTGTTAGGGTGGATATCAAAAGACCTCCATTATAATAAATTAAAAAAAATTACACAAACTCATTAAGCATTGCAATATAGTATTGTACAATATCTTGGAGTGAGTGATGTAAAATATTTCATTGCAATGTCACATCAATCAATTTGTGTAAATTTTTGTGTCAAATCTCATTAACCATAAGATTAGTCTTAAACTACAGCATTTTCTCATTCTTTCATTTTTCAGGAGAAGAGATTGATATAGAGAGAAACTGATTATATAAAGCACAAAATGGTCACGTTCCTTTCCCGAAAAAATGTTAACTGATAGACATGAAATCCGCCCATGAGATAAAAACAAATATCCATTGAAATAAAATTCCTTAATATACAGTGAAAGAAATTTAACAAAAATGCTTACCTTTATGTCCCCATAGATCAAAGCCCAAGATCAAGAATGATCAACCCCAAAAGTTATACACATGTTTGCAGGAAGAAACAAGATGATGTATTCGTATGGAATCACATTAAATGCATGAATTATAATGTTTATTGCCTGATCATAAAAAAGGACTGTGGTTTGCACAATCTATACTATTATAAGGTTAAACACTATAGACTTTAGAATAAATATTTTGTTACCAATTACAGAAGATGTTTCAAGAGTCTGCACGTATTATGAGTTATTTGAGAGACTGTGAATAGAATTTCAAACTCTTATTGTTAAAATGGTTTCTTAATTTCTAAAGAAAACACATGGACGTATATATGTATAGGTATCATAGTGAATAAATAACCAAATAGAGCGATGGGTTTGTATGGAAAGTACCAAAAATAGTGATTTGCACAATCTATACCATTATGAGTTTGGATATTTTTGTTACCTAATACAGAAGCCGTTGTAGAAGTCTACACGAACTGTGTGTGTGGGGGGGGGGGGGGGGGTTATTTGAGAGACTGATATTAAGATTTTAATATTCTTATTGTCAAAATGGTTTCTTGATTTCCAAAGAAAACACATGGAGGTATCACGTGAATAAATAACCATATAGAGTAATAGGTTTGTATAAGAATGACATCAAGGACATGCATTATAATGTTTATAGGCTGCTATCATAATAAAAGATTTTGATTTTCACAATCGAAAGTTTGAAAACTATATAATAGAGAAGATTTGGATTTAATATTTTGTTAGCTAACAGTGACAGATAATGAAGTTGCAAGTTTCTACACGTACTAGGATTTGGATTTTCAAAGAAAATAGATGGTGTAGGTGTATATATATATAGGTATGAGAAGGTCGGTGAGAAAGGTCGGGTCAAAATGGTCAAACAATGAAATAAATTTTCTCAAAAAACAAAGACAAATCATCCATGTGCTCAAAAGTCCAATTTTGGCCTTTGCAAAAGGTCAAAACAATAACAAAAATAAACAAATTATTATTTTCTTTTTTACAAGAATAATTTTAGTATAACTTATTTTTAAAAGTAGGAATTTTTTACTGAAGTCTAATAAACTTGTATTAAAATCAAGAATCGAAATTTAGAATTGTATTAAACAAAAAAAAAACGTTTAAATTTAATAAAATTTCTCAAAGTGACAATGACTACGCATTAATTATGCCAACAAACAAATCATTCCGTGACAATCCATTCATTATCTCTCCTAGAGTTTTCATATAAATAGGATGCTAGGGAAAGATTGAAGGCGTGTCGAAGTTATCCTTCTATCAGATAACTAAGAGGTTTAGCATTCACAAAGTGTTCCCTGAAATGTTTAAAACAATCAAATTTTGGACTATATATATGTATATATATGATCTAGAATGGATTTCTTAAAAGATGCATTAACGCATTTTTTGTCGTTTTCCACACGTGGTCCCCCGTGGTCCCAAAGACTTTTTTGTTTTGGTCCCCTTTTGTCTTATAGCAAAACCTTATTTTAAGACTATATAATTACTAAAATTATATTTTAGACCCAAATTGATATCAAAGACCCTAAAAGCTTTAGAAACCCACCAAATTGCCGACCAAACCCTAATTCTGGTATCAGAGCCATAAGACGTTCCTTTTCGACTTAGTAAAAAGACTTTAATGCCATTGGATTTATCCCTCGCATTTACAAAAATATTTTTGGAATCAACCCAGACTACCATCTTATACCCATAACTAATTTAGACTCAGAAGGTTGTTTAACCGCTCATATAGACGGTTGTTCACATACTAAACACACCCCAGCCAAACACGCAGATAGTAGACAAGTTACTGCTAGTGCTATAAATAGTATAATAGACCAAAATAAGTGTATACTCTTTATATTAAGACAATTAAAAAAAGACACCCAAACCCTAGAATCAGAGATAAAAAATATCTCTAATAGACTACTAGAAATAGATAGTCAAATCCCAATAGACCTTGTACAAGTACTACAAGAAATAAATATTAAGACTAATTATATAGAAAGCCTTAACAAAGACATTTTATAAATTAAAACTTTGACAAAAAATCATGACAGTGAGTTAATTAAACTTACTAAAGAACAAGCTAAACTTATCCCTAAATTAGATAGTTATCTTCCTAATGGAGATAGTTAGATTAGACTGGAATGAGGTACTAAGAGACCTCTCCATTCAGACCTTAGCAGATTTTTACCAAAGAATTTTAGAAAAGATAAATGATGATAGATTTTATTATAAGATAAATGAAAATGAGATTGCCAACGCTACTAAAGCAACTAGACTCATATTAGAAAGATTAAATTTAATTTCTACATCCATAGAATCTACCCAAGACTATAACAGTAGCTTTGTTAAAGACTTACATTTTGATTTAAAAGCTAAGACAGAAGGATTAACTACCTTCTACACAGACTTTGTTAAATTCTAACAAAATTTAGAAAATTACCTTAATAATATAGAAAGCCATAACCTATCCAAAATGGATAGTATCGTTAATGAACTTAGATTAGACATGGACCAGGTAGAAGAAAAATATGAAGAAATTATGAAGGGAATTAAGTTTATATATAATAAACCCTCCCAAGCCGAATTAGACTCTCCATTTATTTTAACTCATTTAGATAAAATAGAAAAAACTGTAGAAACCATAGAAGTTAGGATGGCACACGAATCTGTGCATAAACAAGAAAAAGAAGATGAGGTAAAAGATTATATTAATAAGATCGCTGATTCTCTTGTTAATACTCTTGTAAAAAATAATGAAGATATTAACAACAATACAAGAAAAGAGAATAAGACATTTAATGAAGAAATCCTTAGACAGATAAAAAGGCAAAAAGATTATTCAAACTCTTTAAAAAGGATTGAAAAAAGACTTGAACAAAAACAGGTAAACACCTGTAAATTTAGAGAATCTCCTTATGTAGGAACTAGGGAAGGAAAGACCATAACTAGAAGAATCATAAATGTTGGATTAGATAAGACTAGTAAGATAGTTGGCTCTGTCCTAAATATTGGACAAAGTAATTGTATGCTCCAAAGACTTAAGAATTCATCCTCCAATGTTAGAACATGGTGGAAGGAGAGAAATTTCACCAATCCTCTCCAATGGAAAGAATGGGGTGAAGTTGACTAGAAGATTATTGAAGATTCAATTCATAATAGACAACTTCCAACCGTTAGATACATAGACTTGTTTAAAGAAGGCGCCACACCTAATTATAACACGACTTACCATTGTAGGAATCATGTGTTAGACGAATCCTATACTGAGCTGCAAGTGTTTGACTCAAAATGGCTTAGATCTAGAGGAATTGATAGGAAGTTCCAATTCCTAACCTTTGGACTCTTTCAGGCAAGAATCCAAGGATTACATAGACCTCAGAATAATATCAACATATTATGTTGTTTAGTAGATAAAAGATGGAAAGATTTTGAGAAAAGTCTTATTGAGATAGCCCAATTATAATTGTCAGACAACATAGGATACTTTAATGTCATTTCGCATTTACAGTAACCGTATACACATCCAAACATTTTAAGTTAATCTTATATGCTAGTGGCTATGACGACTATATTATCCCAGACGCTAATATAAATATAGAATTCCAAAGCTATGTGAAGTTATCTCAATTTCCTTATGAAGGAATGCAATCGGGAATTCCTAGCGGTAGACTTAATGAAGAAATATTAGTTAGAACCAATATTTCAAACTACAATCATACTTACAGTATTAGGAATACTGGACCTATGAAAGATAAAGCTAAGACCCTTTAGCAATTGCTAGAATTTCAAGAAATCAAGACTATTCAAAATAAACCTTTATTGATTAATCAAGATGATGTCACTAGAAATGTTACTATCCATTTTGGCCCTCCTAAGATTATCAATAAGAATTTCCAGACTTAAGAAGTTAGATTTAGGAATATGGGAGAATCCATAATCAATGATCGTTCTGAAGGAGAATGTAGTACTAAGACTAGTTCTAGTTTACTAAGACAAGCCCCTCTAATTAAACCTAGAAGATCATTTGAAAATAAAGACTTAGTTAGAGAAAAAGCTAGGATCCAAAACTTTGGACATGAACCGTCAGAATTGGACATGAAGACATTTAAAAAAACATCTTAAGAGAAGTCATTCTTTTAGGATCCAAGAAAGAGATAGATTTAATATGATTGCTCAAGATCGTATATTAAAATTAAAAGCATCTAAGAATACTAAAGAACTTCTTAGAAATCTTAGACTAATAGAAGAAGGGGAAGAAATACTAATGCCAGCTATACAAGTAAAACCTAATAAGGAAGAGATAGGAAGTAGTAGTAGGCACTACAAAAAAAAGTACCTTTTAAGATGGAACTTTTTGAGACGGCTAAAATTATAGTCTCTAAAACTCACTTTTTGAGACGGCTAAAATTTGTTGACTTAAAAACTATTACATTTTAAGATGGCTAGTTTTACCCGTCTTAAAAAATATACTTTATGAGACTGTATGTTAATAGACGTCTCAAAAGGAATACCTTAAGAAACGGCTAATACCAAATTGGATTCCCTCATTCTTCTTTTTTTCATTGCCGCTTCTTTCCCCGTCTTTCTATTAGTTAGAAAATAAGAAAAAAAGAAAAGAAATTTCACCAACTCCTCACACACGACATCTCTTTCTTCGTTGGTAAAAAGTCCATACACAGGCCTCAGCTGCACGCCCTAAACGCAGGCGTTCACTGCCCTCACCCTCTCCGCCCTAGCCCTCGTCGCCCTAGCCCTAGCTTCTAGTTAAGTTGACAATATCAGGTCAGTCATATTTTTTTTGACTATTTTGATTATCTTTTATGCTATTGTTTCATGTTAAAGGGTTTATGTTATTAATTATATTGGTTGGAAGATTGTATAGGAGGATTCAACATAAAATATATTATACGGAGCAAAATTTCAATATGTGGATTGATGCGGATAAAAGGTAATTTTAATTCTTTGTTATGATTAGTTTTTTTTATAGGATTGATTTATATTGGTGATAGGAGGTTGAGGGTGAGACAATTGAAAATTCGGATTGTCAATTGGATGTTGTAGTATAGTTTTACGATTAATTTATGATAATAATTGTATACTTGTTTGTGTGAATGTTAGTTAGAATTATTGATATGTTTATTTGTGCAAATTAATTCATATTCTTTGCAAGTAGTTTATGCCATTAATCTGGTTTACTATTCGATTATGTTTTTATTTTGTCCTTTGCAACTAGCTTATGCTAATTTTAACATTCAAATCACTAAACGTTGGGACACAAACTCCAACATATGAACATATGAGGTGGTACCCGAAAGCAATAAATAAAAAGATAAGCATTAGTTAAAATTCTAATTTAAGCAAAAAATTAGTAAACACAAACAAGTAATGTCACAATCTTTAAACAATCTAAAAAGATAAACTTGATATTTCACAATCTGAGTGGCAAGAAATGAGACACGGACACCCCATAATGCACAAAGTAACCTAAGGGAAGTCATCGTGTCCTCATTTGTCTCCCGGTCTACAATTGACTACTATACGATTGTTTTAAAATTAAAAATTGGATTTAGGAGTTGAAAACTTAAAATAGTAATCGAGTGGCCTAAAAAGAGGTGCGGACACCCAATGGAGTACTAGAGTATGGTACCTCATCATTTTTGGAATATTTTCAAGTCTTAAATCATTTTGCATTCGTGGATGCTTGCATAAGATGAGTAATTTTTTTCGTGGAATCAAATCTGGATTAGATTAGATCTAATGATGGATATAATTTTTAGGGATTTGATACAGTTTAATATTGTTTTGATCCATTGATCGCGTGGATCATTTGTTGGTTTTTAATGTTCTTCAATTGATTTTTAATAGTGAATCGTAGACCAATGGGAAGGTCAAACATGCATAAATATTTTCTTTATGACCAAGAAGAATAAAGTTCCACAGTTGAGAGGAAAATAAGCAAATAAGTATGTTTAACGAAGTTCTTTATTTTGTGAAGAAATTCTAATGTTTGTAATTGATTGTTTCTTGGGATATTAAAACATACTAGAATTTCTAAAGGTGAAGTTCATACTGATAATTATGTGGCGACTCATGTCATGTTTTTAATTCAAGATAAATAGTGAATATTGATTATCAATTTGAACCAATGTTTTAAAAGGCGTGGTGAGGCTTTGCCTCGATACGAGGCGGGAGGAAGAAGCATTGAGGCTTACACCTCAGAAGGCCGAGGCTTACGCCTTGGTGCATTTCACCTTGAGGTGGTTGAGGCTTACGCCTCACTAACTATATGATCTAAGCGAATCAAATGTTAAAAAAAATCCACATGAGAGAAACAACAGGAGACCAAATTTATTTAGTGTAAGACCTAATCCTATCTCACCACATAAACCTGCCTCACTCTTTTGCAAGCCCTAAGCGGAGTCCAAATTTCTTTCTTCCACCGGAGATCAAATTTCATTCTTTCTATCTCATTCAACTGGTAATTTCTCTTCCTTCTTCATTTTCAGCATTCAAAACTTCTTTTTGATCTCTCTATTTTTTCATGTTTTTCTTAGTTTGGGGGTGGTTCATTTTTTTTATTCCATGGGTGATCCTTTAAGCGATGACGATGGAGATGGGGGTGGAGATGAAGCATATTATCCATTTTCTCGGCCATTGGATACCAATGATTTACTACTTATTATATAGTGATGATTTGATGATCCATTGTTAGATCCATTATTTTTTATTATGGTTTGGTGATGGTGATGATGATATGATGGTGTTGTTATATATATTATACTAGGTTTTAACCCTGCGCGATGCGCGGGCGCTTTGAATTGTTTTTTACAGTCTGTGTAAAATTATTAGTCCCCAACTACATATCAGACAATGTATTCCATCAGCAATATCCCCCATGATCAACCTATTTTTAAATGTGAGCTCATTTTTTATGAAGAATGAGTTGCTATATCTGAAGTAGCTTTGTAGAAGTTGAAGGCTATAAATGGAAACATGAGCAACCATTTGTTAAATTTTTATTATAGAAGCATTGCTCATTTTATGTTTTGGTTGGTTACAGTTGAATCGAGGCATATAGAGAGTAACAAATCCGCATATAACTTCAAACAATTATAGTTTATATAGATTTAAGAGAGTGAATGTTACAAGAACAGTGAAAATGTTATTGTAAGAAAGAAAATAAAATTAGAGATCGAAGTAAATCACATTCTTATTCACAATTGGACCGTAGTGAATGAATCTATCATATACATACATATTCCTAGTATTCCATAGTTCCCAACATATGAATGCTGGGAGAATCCAATTGAAAATAAAATTAAATGTGTGTCACTTTGAAGGAATAAGGGATAAAATTTTCAATCTTAGATGAATGGAAGAAGAATTAGAAGAGAATCAAAACTTGGTACTAAATTAATTCCAAAGAGAAGTTGTGAAAGTACTATTGGAGAAAATATGTTGAAAATTTTCAAAAGTGGGCGAAGAAGGGTAACATTTGCATTTAGAACATAATTTAGATACTTGTTTAATTAATTTGTCATTAACTGGAATAATTCTCTATAGGAAGTTGCACATAAAGACATATATAATGATAGGAACAAATTGATGATGAATAGGGGAGAAAAATTGAGATGATGTTATTGAAATACACTCCCAAGCTGATTAAAAAGTGGTAGAAGAATAGCCATTACAACAAGACAACAATGGACGATGTATTTTGCAGTACTTAGCCTACATATCAATTATAAAGCTTCAGTTACTTTTAATGATCCGATATTGATATGTGGAAGTATAAATGAATAATAATGTAGAATAGAATCAATTGGGAAAATAAAACTCGGGATTGTATCTCATTTATTCAATCGGGTAAAATATTCAAAGTTTTAGAAACTGGAGTAACTCAATAGAATGGTATTGATGTAGTCTCTTATTTTGTATATATTCCCATCCCACCAAATCATGCTTGTATGTTTGAAGCATATGCCCTTTATTCGGTAAGAATACAATGAGAACATATTAATATAGAGTTAGAATTGAGTTTTAAGACTTTGAAACTGTAAATACAAATTATGAATATGTTATATGTTTGACTGATTGAAAGCTGATAGTGTAATTACTGAAAATATTATTGGTCTTGGATTTTGATCATAAGGTAGGTTTATAGCGAGTCCATTATTTTCTCCCTATAAAATAAATAATTTTTCTTGAGGTGTAATTAATCTATACATGCCTCTTTAGATTAATGGTTGGAAGAATGAAATAATGCTTACTCAATATCGAAGAGGCGTGAATTTTTATTTGACGACTTTGTTGCGGGATCACTGTCCTCGTTTGACTGATTTGTATCTGATGTCGGTGATAATTTATGGCCCGGGTAAATGATGTGTACGAGGAAAGAATAATTAATTGAATGGAAAATAACTACTTCGTTAGTTCCATCCGGGACAAAGATTACATAGGAATGGTTAGAAATACAGAATGCTGTTGCAATTAAGCACTCTTCCAAAATATCATGCAATCCTAAAATATGGAGACAGGAAAAAAAAATAACAAAGAAGGTTCCTTGACTATGAACGTATTGAATGGAAAAGAAGTTTAATTTTTCATTTTGTTAATACAAACAGACCTGTCATCTCGAATACGAGAAATTATTTCATTATACTATATGAGGTAAAAATATATTTACTGTGGTTTGTTTGCAAAACCTTCATTTGTTATTATTCTTGTGAGAATCGGGTTAGTGACTTTGGTTTTTATACCTTTGTTTTTATTTTACACTTCCTTCAGTCGTTTAACAAAGAATTTTGAACTAACTGTTAAAGTCTACATTCATAGGACCTAGGGAAATTGCATTTGTACAGTTAGTTAATGTTATGTATATGATGACAAATTGTATAGAAGAATTCTCAATTCATGAATATGACATTATTTACACCATTTTTAAAAGAAACTAATGCTAAATTTAACTTAAGAAATTACACACCATCTAATTTTTCCTTCGTTTTTTTTTTCAACATAAGGATTCCAGTTCAACAATCTCGACTACGTATTTTTACCATTTTGTATATATTCTTTTCTATTTTGTCATTGATGAACAAAATATGTATCATCTACTTTGGAACACTTCACATATCATACATGGACCACAAATATGCTTCCCTTTCCGTAGCTTATTTTTTTATCGTCCTTTTGAACATTTGCTTCTCAAATCCAGTACTGTGATCAAAACTTGCAATAAGTTATAGGTGTTATAACACCCAAGTCTTAGCTTCACCTTAACTACGGTTAGGTGAGTTTTCATCAAGGTTGATTGTATGTTCATGGGAAGTTTGGGGCTCTGTGTAGCTTATCAACTTATGGGAGCTAGATGTCTAATAGAGTTAATGTCTATCGCCACTACTTCAGAATTTTCAATAAGGGGATATATAGGGAGGGGTGGTCTCCCAGGCATGTAAAAGCCCATGCATGCTTTTGGGACCTTGGCTTCTTTGTGGCCATATTTATGGGCATGAATGAAAGAGTGTGAGCATGGTAGTGCATGGTTTTGGGGGGATATAATCATGAAATTATCCCCAGTCACAACCATGAACAGCGTGAGTTGCATTTGTGGGATGATTAGGCTAAATGAGAGTGCGCATTATCCAAAAACGCGAGGAAGCAGTTTTATGGAGTAGTTATGGGGCATGGACAGGTGTAATTTGAGATTGCATCTGTTGGATCATGGATAACTGCACTAACACTTGTTGGACAATAACATTTTCTAAAGATTGACAGTCTAATTTCGTGGACACGTGGCCTAGTAGTTTGGGAAGTCAGTTATTTTGTTCTTTTGTACAACTAGACATTGTTGGACTAAATTTTAGAGGCATGAGAGCCTTGAACGAAATTGTATATTCCTTGTATTTTGAGTGTGAGCAATAGTACAAGGGCGGGGTGTTTCCCTATAAGAATTATGTGTGTTGCTATTAAATTCGTGTTTGCGTTGGCATTGCTGGTTTGTATAGCGAAAATACATCACGGGAACTAAAATTCGAAATTGAAAAAATTGTGACAGTGACATTTATCAAATTACTATATGTAACGTCTGTATACCTGCTGTGAAAAATTCTAGAAATTAAGTCTTGGGGTGATAGTTTTCAAAACTGCATTCTCTTTTACCAAACACTCTATTGTTAAGTTTCATTTTAAAGCCCTATAGAGAGTGTTAGTGAGCCTTAATTTCTGGAAATTGCAAAACCTTCCATAAAATAAGATGCTATTATTTGCTAGTAAGTAAGGGGGTCTATAATCAGATACTTCTCGTAGGTCACATGCCAGTGTCCCTCACTTTTCGTTTTCTAGTATTATGTATAGCAATCACCGGAGACGGTATTTTTTAGGTATTTTAAAATATATTTTTATCAAGAATTATTTGGAATAGAGCGGGCTTAAAAGGGCTAAAATAATATATGCATTACGGTTTCACAATGCTTTATTTTAGATACTTTATGGATTTCTAACAAGGGTAACTATCAATTCTATTTTCACAAGCCCTTTCCTTAAACAGAGTGTTCTGGAGATTTATAAGCTCGTTTATGCCCAAGAGTCATGCTTACTTAATTACAATTCTTCCTTTATCCCATTTCTCTCAAGCTCACCGCATCACTTCTAATAAGAATTGCCAACTATCATAAATCTCCCCAATTACCACATTTGACCTAAAATAAATATTCTGTATTTATGTTCAAGAATCTCACAGCTTCCATATTTCGTTAAAGAAGTTCTACATTTTCAAATGTAATTGTAGATACAATATTGAAAATTAAAAACAAAATAAGGAAGAAAAAATAAGAGCACCTTATGAAACATCACTACAACTGATTCGTATCGAATATTGCGTATTTCCGCCCCTTATCTTTATGGAATCTAGTGATTTTATGGTCCTTAATGCCTATAATTATGCTCATTGACCAGACAACCACGGATTTGGATATATACATGTTTTGCAGGGGTTAATTGTGCTTTTGTAGGTATTAGAATGCTAAAAGTGAGGATCCGTTGCATTTCGGAGAAGTTTCGTTGTCGGATGCTACTTCAAGAGAATTTTAGTCAATTCACATTTCTTTTCCATCTCATGTAAATTCCACAGATGCGTAGTTTGTTGAGTTAGAATCGCGTGGCCGCAAACGGTGTGACGTTTGGAGTTCGCATGAAGGAGATATGCCCGTTTCCGTAATGAACCTTTTCCCCTCTTCATAGACCAAAGAATTACAGGAAACAGAGTATCGATCGACCGCGTCCTTGGGACCGGTCGACCGCGGTTTCATATTTTTCCATGGGAAGGAGACAGTGGGCTTTTGCCTTAGTGACCGGTCGACCGCGCCCCTGCGACCGGTCGATCGGTGATGCCATATATTTTGTGATCTTTTTTTTTTCTTTTTCTTTATTTCTTTTGTAACTTACTATATAAACCAAATTTTGGTTTTATATCAGATATACATTCATATATTAGGTTTTAGAGAGTTGTAGGTTAGGGTTTGGGTTTTTGAAGAGTTCTTCTTCTTCCTCTTTTGGATGGACACCCTTTAGGGTTTGTAAGTGGCACTATTCATCTTCCCTACCAATAAATATAGTTATTTTCCTTAATTTCTTGCTTTGATAATTAGATTTGCATGCTTTGTTAATTAGGTTTACATGCTTTGATTACTTGCTTTCTAGTGTAAATTTATCGCGTTTATTTATTACGTTTATTTACCGCATTTTTAACATGCTTTCTAGGTAATTTAAATTAGGTTGTGTTTGAATGGAAATCACTCGGTTTAACGCGTTGCTTGGATTTGGTGATGGTGTTTACGGATCTATTTCGGGTGCATTGTCCTAGTTATTATGCCTAGGATATTTGACGGGGTATATCATGTATGTCCCGTGCTTACGACCTTTCGTGTGTAATTTCCGAGATATTTATTGACGCCAAAATCTTATTAGGCTTTTATGTGGATTTAGGGGCGTGACAACCCTTGATTTAATTAACTTTCGAAACGAGACGCATTTGTAATAACTCGTCGACCCATGTAACCATTTTATACAAATTAACTCGGGTGAGGGATATTCGACGCAACCTATAGTTTTATTCGCTTTGTTAGTCCAGTTTCAATACACTTGCCTAGATTAACATTTCCCTTTCATGCATCTTTTACTTTTTAGTTTGTAATCACCTATTACACTTTTATTTCGGAGTACTAAATCAATTGAATTCTAGCATCTCATCTCAGTGGATATTTTCGATACCTGACTTACCGCTAACTTGGATCGCAAGTGTAGTCGTAATTTAGGTTTTTGTATTGAGTTGGCGAAGCTAAAACAACGATCGTCGTTTGACACGCGATGCACTTTTCGCACTCGATCAAAATGGCGCCGTTGTCGGGGACTTGTTTGTTTTAGACTTTATTTGAGTTAGTATTTCATAGTATTTTCTTTCTATTTATATTATTTGCTAATATTTTGCAGGACTTCCACATTTGAGCACTTAGAAACGCTCAAATTCTTCTCGCGTGCACCTATTTTGTGGGATCCGCCACTTCGAGCCATTTTTGGGGTAAGCATGTCTTATTCCAATTCTTTCGATAATAATTGTTATAATCCTCAAAATTCTCGCAAACCTATGACTTTCGGTGAATACTTAGAATCCCAAAGTATAACAAATTCAAATATGACTTTGGGCGAGTATAACGAAAGTCAAAATTTAGGTTATTGGAATTTTGAAGATGATGATAATGGTTTTGGGCCTTTACCTCCTTATAATAGGAATTTTGAGACGAATTGCAATAGTTTTCAAAATTCCTATTTTAATGAGTTTTCGTTTAAGACCGATGGTAATTTTCAAAGTTCCCATTGTCATGTATCCGCAACCTCGACCCATGACATTCAGTAAGGGTTTGCGTATGTATGAAAATGAGAAACTTGAAAATCGTTATCGGGAAGAAAATCATTCGTGGGAACATGACTTGGATTTGCTTTCTGAATTCAACGACGATTTTGCTTCCGAGACTTTCGAAGTCGAGGAATGTTTTGAACCAAATGAGGTACTTGTGCCTACTTTAGAACAAACCATTTTAGACTTTTCCCATTGCGTAATAGATATTGAAAGTGAGGATGAAAATGACGTAATATCTATTTGCAATGAAATGATTTCTTCTTTGGCCCCCAAAGAAGAACATTTCATTGAAAATGATATTATTTCATTCGAAACTCAATCTTCATGAGATGATGATTCATCTCATGAGTTTGAATTTCTTTCATCCCCATTTTCACTCTCTATTATCACACCGTCTCAAGAACCCGATGATTCGATTTCAAACTTTAATGTTTTAAACCTTTTCGCCAATGAGGAGTACTTGCTCGAATCGCCTTACATGATCGCATCCATTCCTTTGTTTGCGCCGCCTCCCATTCTAATTTCAAAATCATTGGGAGGATATTCGGCTTTTCTCGTTCCCCACTTGTTTTTGCCACCCGTTGAATCCAAACCCCCCATCGTCCCTCCAAAACTTTTAATTGGCGATGGTTCATTTCTTACGCCTTACACATGCCTTTCGTTGTTTAAACATAATTCATATTTTTCAGAGGGAATGCTTGTATGTGAGGGTACACCGGTTATCCTCCAAAGTCAAATCGTTTTCACAGTGGACCCTCAGTTATTTAGACTTCTAGTGTACAGTTAGTGTGAAGCCTAAATAGTAGGTTGTATATAGTTAGATTTTTATTCTTTCTTTCTTTATTTTTTCTTTCCTTTGTAATTTAGTCTAGTGTAATTAGTTAAATTTTTGTTATTTGTTTTTACTATTCTCGGTACTAACTTGTTTTGTAGATTCTTTGGACTTGTTCTTATGGGGATCGCTCCATTTTTGGGTAATATCGCTCTTTTCCTCTCTTTAACTGGGTTCTTAATTGACATTGAGGACAATGTCAAGTTTTAAGTTAGGGGGTGTGGGATATTCTATCCATTTCTGCTTTTAGTCCATGTTTTTGCTCACATGTTAGTTACTTAGGATGCTTTTCTTAGAAAAATTGAAAATTTCAAACATATTTTCTTTCTTTTTTCTCCTTTTTGGGGCCTTTGTTTTCGATTATAAATTTTAATAATTGCCCGATCCAATAGACAACCCAATGATGCATGTTCTCGATTTTAGAAGTTGTTAGTCTTTAGTCTCGATTATTGATATTATGAATAACTTCATGAATTAAACTTTAATCCCATGAGCACATGCACTTTATTGTTCTATTGATTTGGTTTAAGATTTTTATAACTCGGTAATCTTTTGTTGCATTGTATATACTTACACTGAGTAAGCTTTGTAACTTTCATCATTTGTGAGTGTATACACTATTCTTTTCTCATTGAGAACGTTGAATTCATCGGTAATCTCACTATTCTTTCATTTGATCGTTCATTAATTGAGTTCATACCTGAAATGTGTTGCTTGAGCATGATTTTCATATATTGTTTTGACTCGAGAATTGCGTAAACTTTTGGAAATGATCTTAGGCCATCTTTGTTATATCACCCATATTAGCCTTGACCTCACCCTTATATGTTTACCCTCGTTAACCCCTTTGAGCCTAAATATTAGCCTTTCGTTTCATACCCCATTCCCATAACCAACTCCAAATTGGAGTTTTATACCATACATACACTTTCCATACCTTTGATTGGAATGTTACTTAGGATGGAATGATGTTGTTGTGATGTCGGTTGTAATTTAGGCATATGAGAGTTTGAAAAGTAAAGAAAAAATGAAAAAAATGAAGAAAAAGAGAAAGAAAAAAGCAAAAGAAAACAAAAGAAAACGTGAGAAAAAGAAGAAAAGAAAAGAAAGAGAAATTTGTAAATGTTGTCTAAATTTCAATAATCTCTAATTACTCTCCCCGATGATATATCCAATGTTGTTTTGGAACTTGTTTTCCAATTTTGATATTGCTCGCATTTTCCCATTATCCCGAGTTTTCATTCCGAACACTTTGAATCCGTACATACATTCCTTCATTTCGTACCCTAGCCTAGCCTACATTACAACCCTATTAAAGTCCTATGTGATATTAGGTTGATGTAATTCGAAAGTCATAATAGTTTTGATAATTTGTGAAAATGCATTTCGCCTCTTTTAGTGTGCGGTATCCTTTCATTGAAATTACAGTTTTTCAGTTTATATATAGCGTCCTTCATTGTGACATGTGTACGACCTAGTTTCCATTTACATTTACTCTTTATGCCCGCATGTTCCGTGTGTTACCTCCTTGTTTCGAGTGAATTCACTTGATGAGCGTAATTCCCGTGAGGATTGAATTTATGCTTACGTTAATTTAGTATTCGGTTTATATAAGTTTTTCGCCAAATCACACTTTGCATGTGCTCGCTCCCCCTCCCACATTTTAAGGTTTCAATTCTATGAGGTGCATTCTATAATGTTAATGATTCGGACTTTTGTTTGAATTCATTCACTTTGCTAATAATGCGTATGAAATCCTTTTCGCCATTGTTGGGCTTGTCGCATGTTGAGTTGGGAATATTTTGAGGAAACCATGTGATGTTTGTGGGTACCATCCCTGAAAACCCTCACGAGATGACACTCGTCCACTAGGGTAACCTAGGGGTTTAACGGCTTATTGCATATGCTAAATGCAATCGTGTTCCCTACGAAAGTGGAATTTATATTTCGATGCATATATACATCTTGTACCGCCCTCTGTGGACTGGTTTTGTTTGTTTCATTACTAGGGACTAGCAATGTTTAAGTTAGGGGGTGTGATTCGTATCGAATATTGCATATTTCCGCCCCTTATCTTTATGCATTCTAGAACTTTTACGATCCTTAATGCCTATAATTATGCTTATTAATCTGACAACCTCGGATTTGGATATATACATGTTTTGCAGGTGTTAATTGTGCTTTTGTAGGTATTGGAACGCTAAAAGTGAGGATCCGTTGCATTTCGGAGAAGTTTTGTTGTCGGACGCTACTTCAAGGGCATTTAAGTTAATTCACATTTATTTTCCAGCTCATGTAAATTCTACGGATGCGTAGTTCATTGAGTTAGCCTCGTGTGGCCGCAAACGGTGCGTCGTTTGGAGTTCGGACGAAAAAGATATGCCCGTTTCCGTAATGGACCTTTTCCCCCTCTTCATGAACCAAACAATTACAGGAAACAGAGTACTGGTCGACCGCGTCCCTGGGACCGGTCGATCGCGGTTTCATATTTTGTCGTGGTAAGGAGACAGTGGGCTTTTGCCTTAGGGACCGGTCGACCGCGCCCCTGCGACCGGTCGATCGGTGATGCCATATATTTTGTGATCTTTTTCTTTTCTTTTTCCTTTATTTCTTTTGTAACTTACTATATAAACCAAATTTTGGTTTTATATCAGATATACATTCATGTATTAGGTTTTAGAGAGTTGTAGGTTGGGGTTTGGGTTTGGGTTTGGGTTTTTGAAGAGTTCTTCTTCTTCCTCTTTTGGATTGACACCCTTTAGGGTTTATAAGTGGCACTATTCATCTTCCCTACCAATAAATATAGTTGTTTTCCTTATTTTCTTGCTTTGATAATTAGATTTGCATGCTTTGTTAATTAGGTTTACATGCTTTGATTACTCTCTTTCTAGTGTAAATTTACCGCGTTTATTTATTGCGTTTTTAACATGCTTTCTAGGTAATTTAAATTAGGTTGTGTTTGAATGGAACTCAATCGGGTTAACGCGTTGCTTGGCTTTGGTGATGGTGTTTACAGATCTATTTCTGGTGCGTTGTCCTAGTTATTACGCCTAGGAGATTTGACGGGGCATATCATGTATGTCCCGTGCTTACGACCTTTCACACGTAATTTTCGGGATATTTATTGATGCCAAAATCTTATTAGGCTTTTATGCGGATCTAGGGGCGTGACAACCCTTGATTTAATTAACTGTCAAAATGAGACGCATTTGTAATAACTCGTCGACCCATGTAACCATTTTATACAAATTAACTCGGGTGAGGGATATTCGACGCAACCTATAGTTTTATTCGCTTTGTTAGTTTAGTTTCAATACACTTGCCTAGATTAACATTTCCCTTTCATGCATCTTTTACTTTTTAGTTTGTAATCACCTTTTACACTTTTATTTCGGAGTACTAAATCAATTGAATTCTAGCATCTCATCTCAGTGGATATTTTCGATACCCGACTTACCGCTATACTTGGATCGCAAGTGTAGTCGTAATTTAGGTTTTTGTATTGAGTTGGCGAAACGAAAACAACGATCAGTGTTTGACACTTACCGCACTTTTTGCACTCGATCAACAACCTCCTACCTTCCTGTTCAAGGTGTGTTTATGCTTTGGGCATACTCTCATATAATCTCATTGGCCAATGTTCAAGCAGTCACTATTTGGGCTAGTTATAACCCAATTCACTTGGTTTACCTACTCACAGGCCCATAATAATTTAATTTAAATCACAATCGAAATTACAATGTGTGAGTTCAGTAAATTTGAACTGCGTTGTGATCCACGAATTTACTTCTAATTTGGACGAAGTATGGAAAATAATAATGTATATATTGATTACAACAATAGTAGCATATAGGATTTTAACATTCACAATCGGAATATATTGCATGTTTTTTCTACCATAAGGATTACATGCCTGATACTGTAATGGAAAATTACATTGTTTACTAAGTAAGTATATAATCAAACAAAAAAAAAAGATGTGAACAAAATTAAAAAAGTCAAATAAATGAAATGTAGCGCAATCAAATGTATTCGTTATGAGTATACTCAACAAAGATATTAAATAATAATCATTACTTTCTCACTGCATTAAAGCGTCAGTTAAGAGAAAAGCTTGATACTACTTGGAGATGTCTTAAAGTTTAATAATTAACAGTCCCTTACTCTAAACCTGCTCGAACTAGTCCAGAATTATTGTCACTGAAGTCAACAAGTTGAGAACATAAATACGCTTCAGCTAGTGAAAAAAGCGTATCAATGAGGGCATAGTTTGGCTCATCAAATGAATCTCGTCCATATATGGAAACTTTATCTTCTTTGGACAGTTCCTTAAATCCATGGAATGCCACTTTCACATATTTGTGCCGATCCATCTGTGGAACATAAATAAATAATATGGAAAAAATTCTATTTAAGAAAATTTACACACAAAATAAAGAAAATAAGAGAAGTTACATTTCAACTTAACACAGAACATAATCATTTAACTCGAAAAAATAGTTGCATTTCACAACCAAACAATACACACCTACAATATATTGCCTCTCTTTTTGTCAATAACTAGACCTCTGACCATGTACCTCCAGTCAAATGACTTTGGGAAGTTAAAAAATGAATGGAAATCATTGCATTTTTTTAAAAGTATCAAAAAATTATGAAATAAACTCAAATTACAAGGGCAAAATTACTTTATTTTTATAAGACACCAATATTCTTAAGAATTGTGAATTGGCATACCATATGGCATGTGATTAGCACACGACAGATGATGTTTTCGAGACCAACATCAGTTTTTAATCGAGAAGATGAGAGATACTAACTAGACTTTAGATGAAATTCCAACTAGCCAATAAAGGGTTAGTTTAAATAGTTGGACTTTGGGCACCTCTCATGCCACCAACAACCTCACTATACCATAATGGTTTGGTGAAACCTCTAGTCCTCTTTTTAACCAACTGTGACTAGGAATATCTTGAGGAAATATTGAACCCGATTCTTTCATCTTCTCATTATCTCCCATGTTTGGCAGAAATATTTTTGATTGTTTTTTCTTGACAAAATGTGTCATTGGATGACCCCATCTTACTCTATCTTTCGTCCTTCTATCTAAATTCAGATCATCTCTGGTTTGTGCAAATGGTTTATCTTTTTCTAGTTCAAGTTCTTGTTGTCTGGATTCAGCTTCATGCTTTTAATCCAAGCCCTTTCCCCATTTTAACTTTATCTCCTTGGTTTTCTCTTCCTTCTTTTGTGATTTCAAAATCAGATCCTTTGACATGCGTTGTCCTGTTATTTTATCATGATAGACAGGTTCATCATTCCGGCCACTAATAGAAGGATCCATGTCTTTAAACCTCAACCAATCTTCCTTCTTCGTTTTGGCAATTTCTACCTTAATATCTTCGCCAGTAACCAAACGAGTTTTGGTCCGCTCACTCAATGACGTTGATTCCTTCCTAATTTTCCTGGGTAGAGAAAGGTCTGAAACTGAAGATATGCGTGGCGTGTCAATTTCATTTGAATTTGACTGTCAATGTGACGGTTCTGGTCTATCCTTCCTACTTTTCCTTGGAGGTGAAAGATCTTCTCCTGGGGAGGCACGACGAATCATCTTTGTGTTCTTTCTTTCATATACATTTGATTCGTTAGGACGATGGCAGCGAGGAGGGGAAATATCCAGATATGGGTCAGAGGATTGTGATGGTGATGGAGTATAGTGATGTTTACGACGTTGCCAAGGTGGGGACAAATCCATAACTTCTTTACCAGACTCCAGAGTTCTAGGGTTAGGTTCTGATGAAGGTGTGTTATTACGAGCCCTGCGCTTATAAGGAGGGGAAATATCACCATTCTGATCATTATATCCCTCATCAGTATATCCCTCATCAGGTTTAGATTTATTTATTTTTCTTTTTTTCTTCTTCTCCTCCTCCTCCTCCTCCTCCTCAGTATTTTCATTTCTTCTGAGATATTCCTTCAGTGAGGCAGATGCTGAAGATGCAACCACCATTATTTCTTTTATTTCCTACTTCAAAAAGGACAAATCCTTTTATAGCATTACTCAAAACCAATGTTTAAAAAAATGTGGAAAACACATCTCAGTTTTATATGTATGTATATATGTGTACATGACTTATCTAGAAAAAATATAGAAATTAATTAATGTTGGCATTGTTTCTTTCGTTCTTTGCCGATCATTCTTATTCATTATACCAGTTGAACAAGTGAGCATACGTATATAGATCCATGGTAGGAGACGATTTAGAGAGGTATGGATCATTACCCGATTGACTGGCAACAACATTAAAATCACCCATGACCAAGTGGGGATGAGCTTCAACTCTGAAAAAAATCAATAAAATGATACCAAAGAATTTTCCTTTCCTCCCTTATGCATTTTTCATAAACTACAATAAGCATTAGCCTATATTTAATGGATTGATGCTCAAGACTCGCACTAAAGAGTTGCTCCTATGTTTATATTTATCAATCTTCATCTTGTCGATTTTGGGCTCCAATAATGATATGATAGGAAAGTTGTGATTTTTTAACTTCTTAATTTTTCATGAAGATCATCTTTTTCCCACATCCTGACATTTCTTCTTTTAAGTTCTACAAAATAATGATAATACAAATAAAAAAATACAAGAGTTGTCCTGGTCACTGTCACTATTACATTCCACCTTATATTCACTGTTAATTATATTGCATTGCAATTTATGCTTAAAATGAAATCTTATTGATTAGAAAAACTGAGCACATTTTGTGTATGCAACATTACTCACTGGTTGTTGACCGATACTACAGACGCAGCAGCCGACGCTATGGCTCCATTCATTAAAATTGTAATGAATGGATGAATTTTATCAGTAAAACAAAAAATTTATCCATTCATTAAAACTGTAAAACACCTAAATCTGTAAATCAGTCACTCATTCCCAGTCGTTTGTACTTTTATATATAGTATAGATATTAAATATAGATATATATATAGATAAAACGTGTGTTTCTTTCTTTCCTTACACTATAAAAAAAGGTTGTCTTTCACGAATCTAGGTTACACACGGGTATTTATTCGATTTTGGAAGTATTGAACTGATATTTTAACTGATTCTTGTCTTTCACATGCTTTTTTTAGTATTGATTGATTACATTGTAACAATTTTGATCACTTCTTTGTTTTTCTTTACGTATTCCGAAATGCTTTAATCTTCTTGTCTAAATTGTTTTTGGATCAGTGATTGACGAATTTTGTGCTCTTCTTCTTTGTATCGATTCATCACATTGGGACGACTATCAATAACAATAGTATCTATAGAATTTGACGAATCTAGGTTAGAGTCGTTCAATTTGAGAAGGCTTTAATGGATTGTTGTTTTTCAGATACTTTTTCAGTATGCATTCATTGATCACATTATGACTATGTGTTGAATTGTTTGAGAAAGATTTTGTGCTCTTATTATTTGTATTGATTGACCACATTGTGAGGACAATCAATAAAAGTAGTATCTATTGAATTTGACCAATCTAGGTTACATTCATTCAATTTGATAAGGCTTTAACTGCTGCTTGTTTTTCAGATGCTTTCTTACTATTCACTAATTACATTGTCACAATATGTTTGACATAATTAATGCTCTTCTTTATATTTATTGATCACATTGTGAAGATCAATAAAAGTAGTATCTATTGAATTTCATGAATATAGGTTACACTCAGGTATTTTAACTGATTCCTTTTTTAGTATTTGTTGATTACATTGTCAAAATTTTGATCATTTCTTTGTCTTTTCTTTACATATTCCGAATGCTTCAATCTCGATTCCTTTTTTACCATTTGTTGATTACATTATAGAATGATGATTGGACTTTGGTGTTGGTATCTATGTTGTACATTTGCAATTTATTCATTTTGGCACACGACTTGTAACATTACTCACCGGTTGTTGATCGATACTACAAACGCAGCAGCCGTCGTTATGGCTCCATTCTTCCAAAATTTCTCCATATTCTATAACTTCATTATAAATACATAACTTCTAAAATTTCATGTCCCCTTTCATATCCAGGTTCTGGTCTATCTTGTTATCAACTTCATAATGGACTTGAAGGTTATTTCCTTCCTCCAATGACTCATTAAGAGCCATAAACATAATGGGGGACAGCATGTGTGGTGACTTGAATCTGAAACCTCCTCCACACAATGTTTTCATGCCATATTAGACTCTCTTATGGAAAAAGAAAATTAGACAATGAATTCATGTAAAGCTTAAGATCTTTAAGGATGGAATCAAAATTTCAAACTCTAAAAGTTATTTTCGAATCAACCTTACATTTTAATTTATTGGTTCAATAGATTTTCATTCATATGTTGTTGGTACTGTCCCAGTAGTTGGCTCATTATTGGACCTTGACTCTTTTTGGCTGATGAGAGTTATTCTCACATGTTCACATCGTGTGCATTTTTTCCTAATATAATTACTGTATAGTGATTAGAAAATACAAAGCAAAGAAACCTACGTGACCCTTATAGTGAAAGAAGATTTAGTTTGTACTAATGTGTTCTAACTTACACCTTTTGTTGTGGACTATGTGGTAAGATTGTTCCCAAAAGTAAGATGCTAATTAAATTAGGAATTATTATGGGGATCCTGATTTCTATCATCTAAAATCTCACAAAGAAACATAAGATTGGTAGATTAGTTGTCGAGTTCCCATACAGGTGTCATACATCCTAGTATTCATAGAATCAACTGCATAGGGCGTGTTGTCCCTTTAAGGGTTGACTCGCCAAGTAGTGTATTTATTTATTACTTTTCCTCTCGGTTGTTTTGAGTTGATTTAATCCAACTCGTGTTTTATATTAATTGAAGATTTTGAGTGGAGGAAAAAAAACTAATCCTTCTACGATAAACTTGGTCGACCTCAACAAGGTTTCGAAAATATGAACCCCATCATTCACAACATAAAGTGTCAGGAGGTTAGTCATTTCTAAAATATAAACTCTGCTGCCGCATATAACAGAAACTCTGCTCCTCAGTTTGAATATAAGTAACTAATCAGACATTGATCGAAGTATTTTGTTGTAGTTTTATTTTTTGTTGGAATCCATATAATGCATTTTATCGCGGTGGAGGTACTATAATTATATTTTAGGTGTTGCGAAAAGAACTAGTTGGCATGTTGATGATGATGGTGATATGATGTTACATGGTATATTGTACATTGATTTGATTTAGCTGGTACTCGGAATGGTGGGTAGGCTGAGTTGCTTTATTACTTCGTAAATCGGTTATGGGGCATTTCATAACTCTTTTTGTGGTTGTTTTATTATTATAAGTATATTGTTTTAGAGCTAGTTTTTGTATTGGGTTTTAAACAATTATTTTTGAAGTATCTAAATCACGTTAATGTTTCTCAACTTTTTCAGACCAATAGCTAACTGCGTTTTGTATCCCATTTATTGCAGCAAGTTTACTATCCCACGAGGACTTGTTATACCTATACTTGAGCCTTTTACCATTGGAGATTTTGCATCCATTCTCTCGAACAAAGACCTTGTCACTTAAATCCTCTTTAGTCTTGCTCTCAACCACATGAAGGGTGAGACATATTCAAGTTAAATTTTGTTCATTATATTGTCCAATGGTAAAAGGAATAGTAATGTGTATATTTATTTACATTAGTTGTTTAGAGTGTTGTGGCTATTTCTGTCGTCATTTTTGAGTTAATTTTTATGTTTAAACATGTTGGTTTCCATGAATAAATAAAGGAGACTGACGAATTTTAAAAAAATATTATGTGTTTTTAAAAGTAAATAATATGAAGATGATTTAGAGAGGCATGAATCGATATTTCAATTACAAATTCATGTTTGTTTCATGTACCATTAACGTGATTAACCCTCTCTCAATTTTATTATTGTGTAATTAAGTTGATTATGTATGTTATATGTACGGACACAGATTCATGGCAAGAAAACGTCGGCATTATTTGAATATGTGCGATATCATTGTCAGGGAAAGATCGCTTGAGAAACAACCATTCACAACATGAGTGGAAGACGATTTAGAGACACGTATATCGATATTCCACCGGAGTGAGGTGTTGCAACCCCAATCAACGACCCTAGTGGCACCCAGTCAGAGACGTCAATGACCCATATCAACTAAGTAATAACACATCTTTATTCTATTTTTCTATGTGTGTGTGATGGCGTGTTGGGTAAGATATATATTGTGGCTATTCCGTCCTTATTTTTTTATAATGTTGTGGCTATTTCTGTCATTTTTGAGTTAATTTTTATGTTTAAACATGTTGGTTTTTTTAAATAAACAAAGGAGACTCTATCAAAAATTTTTAGAAATATTAACTGTTTAAAAGTTAATAATATGAAGATTTACAAATTTGATAAGGTTTTTAAAGATTGTCATCTATAGGTACTATTAAAAAAGATTACTTCCTTGTTCAAGGTAACTGACACTAAATAAATTTTATTGCTGGTCGAAATTTTTTGTGGACAAGGCAAGTCATTGAAGTCGTTTTGATGGAGGTTGTATGGGTCAAGATTGCGATTTTACTTTGCTTACATTATTTTATTTTAGGGATAGACGGGATTTTATGTATTTTTTTCTAATGAGACAAGTGAAATTTTGTAGAGATATTTAGTTTGGTGGGCACAGTGTTGAAATTGTCTATTTTATCTTTGTATGAACTCTAATTTTAGTTGAATGGAAAATTGTGTGTTATATTTGTTGAAATGAGATGTCAAATATGTCATATATTATTTTTAAGAGTTTTTGTTTAAAACTATATTAAGCATATTATGGAATGGATGAAATTTTAATTTTGGCACAAAAATTAGTAAAGACGGCTTCTTTACCGTCTCAAAAGGGTTCCATAAACAAGGACCTTTTGAGACGGTTAAGTTACCGTCTAAAAAAACTCTTTTGGGACGGTTGTTGTCGTCTCTAAAAATAACTTTAAAAGATGGTTTTTTAGCCATCTCAAAAGGGTCCTATAAGCAATGACCTTTTGAGACGGCGTATTTCCCGTCTCAAAAAAACTTTTTGAGACGGCTTCTGCCTTTTCAAAAAGCTTTTAAAACGGGGGTCTAATACTACGCCCATTTTTCGTCTCAAATGGCGTCACAAAAGGCCTTTGAGTGGGCAGAGGACTTTTTGAGACGGTTAGAGCACTGTAGTAAAAAGCAGTTTTTTTGCAGTGAGTCTATAAGATGCTCCTGGACTTCTTAGTAAACCAATAGGAATAAATATTCCTATATACTTGTAACACCCCGTATTTTCATGGCTTTTAATTATGGGATTTAATAAATTATATTACTTGGAATTATAAGATTTATTAAATTAATATGGGATAATTAATTGGAAATTAATCCGGATTTAAATACTAGCGAGATGAGAGTTAGTATTTGATTATAATAATGTTGTTGAATATTAATGAGTGATTATGGTAATATGTGATTATTGTATTTATTAAAATTATCGCGAGTTGAAAATATGACAGTTTTGGTAATTAAGTTGGGACGCGCGTATCAGTCGTATCAGGACCCAATTTAAAGGATTTAAGATTATTTTATTTTATATCATCCTTATGAGCATTTTGAGTGCGCCAACGTGTCCAGAAGGGTCGAGATAGTTAGAAAACACTAGCCGGGGATTTAGTTTGGGTCCCGGGGCATTTTTAGGCCTAACCCGCAACCCGGGAGGGTATTTTAGTCATTTTTATTTTTGGTAAATAGTGACCCACGAAAATGAGGAGATATTTATCAGCCAACACTTGAGTTCCTTAGGGTTCTCACAACCATAGATCATAACGGCAGTTAGAGAGGAAGAGAGGAGAAGTCCAAGGGCTTCCATGGCCAAAACCCCCACACACCACCACCATCGTCGGATTTATGACCGAAAAGAGAGGGGGAAACAAACAATAACGTCATCGTTGGATCAGAATCTATATTTTTCCAGGCAAGTGATTTATCTTGCAAAATTTATGGCATATGTTCTACATGATAAATTAGAGTTGGAGACAAATTATGAATAATCGTGATAATAGAAATTAGGGACTAAATCATGAATTTGGGTAGGCTTGCATGCTGTGGACCTTCTGGAATCATAAGGGAATGAATTATAAACTAAGAGTTAGGAAAATTCGAAATTTCATTGAGGTTTTAATGATTTTTGAAGAGATGAGGAAAAACTAGGGTTATGGTATTTTAATGACTTTTAATCCAAGAAATCGATAATCTATGATGTTTTGATGAATCTTGAACATTAAGACTAATGTAGTAATGTTGGTCCATGAATTATTATACTCATTTTGGGAGTTTGGGATGTTATAATATGATTTGGAGGTGTAAAAATGGAGAATCCCGTAACTATTAAGAAATTCTGGGTGAATAACTGCTGGATCGATCGACCTCTTTTCTTCGATCGATCGACCCCTTCTAATTTTTGGCAATTGTTTCCCTTTAAGGTTTAATTAGAATCCCAAAGCCAATGTTGATTCTTAGGGTGATTAGTATAATATTGTGGGACTTAAATAAGGTCAGTAGGGTCTTAGTTATTGTCGAAAAATGTTATAACTTATGGGATCGAGCGTTATAATTACGAATGGTTACCGAGTGAGGACGATGTGAGATCTTTCGATTTTGGGGCTGAAAGTGGAATGAAAGATAATTTAAGGGATTATATGTATTTGCTGAGATAAACTTAGGAACAAATGGTAAACCTAGTATTCACTTGGGATAGGTATAGGTACCGAATCCGTATGACGAGGCTTGTCGCGTTAAATAAATATTACGTAGAATATCCAGAACGTAAATGTTATGGGTGAGATTTAATATATAGGGGAGGAGTATGCCTATATTGAAATTGTATATATATACTGGTTGTGTGAATGCCTAGTGTATGGTTTTATTATATGTATGACGTACCTACCATACTTGCTATCACTGGAGGTTAGTTTTCAGAAAAAGGGCCAACTTATCTTTGTGTGCCTTCTGGAGGATTCAGATTGGTACCTTAAGGACATAGGACCGTGAATGACTTATTTGTGAGTTGATAAGTCAGTTGACCGTGGGAGCGTAGGTATGTGCGTGACCCATGGGTATGTGAACTATGTTCGCCTCCAATATGTGTGATTTATAATTAAACGGTTCCTGAGTGATTAGGAACTTGTGATCCTTACGTACGTGATGTACCGGGATTTGATAGCAGGGTATGAGCTAATCGTAGTTTCTATCCTTGTGGGGTGCTTGATTTGTATATGAGATATAATACGTGTGTGTGTGTGTGTGTGTATATATATATATATATATATATATATATATATATATATATATATATACTTAAGATAGTTCTGTTGTGTTGCTTAGTAGATGTGAATAACTAAGAAAATTGAATGGGCTACGAATGTGGAAAATTAAATAAAACTTGTGATAAGCAATTTAATGAATGTGTATGTAAGTATAAATATAACTTGGTTGCGTAATATAAGCAACCACCTTATATTAGTATGAGATAGCAGGGCCAGTAAGGACTAGTTAGATAGTGGCATAACTAGGAGGGGTTAAGGGTACACATTAAGCGTGCACATTAGTTGAGAGGTGAGAAACTCATGTGAGAGTACGTGACTAACATGTTTAACATATTTGTTGTTTAATATTGTAATTTAAACACTCGCAGTTTTAAAAATATTTTCACCTCGAGCTCTGACCTGCTTGCTTTCAAATCTATTTTTATAAAAACATTTTAGGTGCCCAGCCACAGGGACGCCAAGCATAGGAGTTCCATTCTGATGACGTGCGGTAGCTGTTGTGGAAGCTACAGGATCTTGGTATTAGACGCCTACATAATTATCCTTGGTTCATTCAGAGTCATTTGTATCAGTTAGGGCATGTTGACCATTCTTATTTAGAGGTCGTAGTTGCAAACTTTCATTATTTCGGTTATTGGTTTATTTATTCAGGCTCTTGTATTGGGACTTTGTTTACTCTGGCATTATTATTATTGGAGTGTTTACCCCAGACATAGTTGATTTCATTTCGTTGGTTATTCATATGAGATTGTTTATGCGATTGATGGTTAGTGATTTAATTCTTGGTTATTTGATAACTTAATTAATAAAATTCGACATCTCTCTTTTTAAATATTAGGTGGCTAGTAATTAATTAAATATTTTTCGACAGTGATGCTAAGACTGAACCAACTTGATATTCTGTATTAATTTAATAAAGGAGTAGCTACCCGGTATTTAATTAGACGGGGTGTCACAATAATCAAGCACTATAGTAAAGACCAAACTTGATTATATAAAAGACTTTCCAACTAGTGACAAAAGTTTTACTCCCGTTAAGACTATGGCAAGCCAAGCCATAAATCCAGTTGGGATATACCTTAACTCAGACAATGTCCAAGATAGGAAGAAGGCCTTAGTTGAATAGCGTAATCAAATGAACATGTGTTTTGCATCTAATGAACAATGGGATGCACGTTCATGTAAACGATACGATGAGCAATCCATTAGGAGTATTGCAAAAGATTATTTAGATAGTTTAAGAAAAGCTACAGATAAAGAGTCCTTAACTAAGATTGAGAAGATGAAAGAGAACCTAGAAGAAAGATAAATTGAAGAATATATTCAATTGTTTACATCAGAATTTATTGGAGCTGGACATTTAGCTCAAATTAATGAACAAGACCTAGAAAAAACTAAGTTAGCTCTCCTTATCATTTGCAAACTAGATAAGATAAATGCATATGGCTATAATTATGAGCAACTATATTACAAAATTAAAGAATTTGGAGAGATCTTAAAGGATGAATACTTTAGGAAGATACCAGCCATAGTACAAATCCTAATTAATGAATATAGGAATTGGCCAAGAGTAGCTGGAGTTAAGAACAACTCCCTTGGTGAAAGAATCAATTTTGTCAAAGACTATATCATATTTAAGAGACGTGATATAATTCAAGGAAAGTTGATAGAAGAAATTTTCAAACTGATCCCTCCAATCAAAGACGAAAGAGACATCGCTCCAATCCAATAGGGATGTGGAAGGGAATCTAAGAAATTCAAAAAGAAATTAGAATGAAAACATAGGAAGTTTAAGACTAGACCTTCAGGATTTTCAAAAAAGTATAGATTTAGACCATCTACTACATTTAGAGAAAGAAACACTAAGACTAAGAAAAATAGATTTAACCAAAGAAGATATTTTTAAGAAAAACACTAGTAAATATAAGAAGGTTCCTAATTATAGGAAAGAAAAAGAAGTAGCTCAATCTAAGACTGCCATCAAAGAATATTGGACTTGCAGCAAAGAAGGACACTTTGCTAAAGATTGCCCTAATAAGAAAGATAAAGAAGGTATTAAGATGATTAATACAACAGTAGACTATGCAAATCAAGAAGAGTTAGATATCCTATATGCTATAGAAATATCAGACATAGAATATGATAATAATACTAGTATATATAGTGCATATACAGATAGTGACTCAGAAGACTATAATAGTGATACTGATGAATATGAAGACTCTCACGATACTCTAGACTTATATATGATGCAAACTAATCAAGACGATTTAGATAATGAATATATAGACTTTGAAGAAGCTTGGTATAAGTGTATATTAAGCCCCTTTTTAAAGAAAAGATGGACAGTTAGTAATCCTGAGTTACTAACATATATACCTAGATGTTACTTTGATGAAAGACATTATTACACATTTGATATGAAATGTAGCAAGAAAGAGTTTAGATGTGTAGAATGCTTTGAGACTATAAAACAGAATTATTTATGGTTTGTGTCATTTGTCAATTACACTACCATGAAAACTGTTGGAGAACTAGATTTAGAGAAATTTATACTAGCCGGTATGACGCTCAAATAGACTTAGATATTAAAACATATTATCAAGATTTTGATAGAAATATAGCCAAAAGATCATAAGAAAATGAAGACTTAAAAGGAAAAGGAATTTCCTATGATTTAGAAGTATACCGCTCTGATAATAGTTCAGAAGACCTAACATCCCTAGATTTTATAGATAAACCCCAGAAAGGAATATCTATTTTAGAAAAGAATAATTTAAGAATTTTTACTAAACCACATGCTTGTTTTGTAGAAATGTTTATACAACATAATGATTATCCAAAAAGACTTTCAACTTTTATAGATACAGGATGCTCTCAGAGTATTTCTAAGGCTAATGCCTTTCCTGAAGATTATTTTCTAGACAATAAGCAAGAAATATAAGGTAATATAGCTAATGGGGATCTATTTACCTTATATTTCCAGACTATTCCTATTTATTTTAAATTAGAAAATCAGACCAACAAAAACGTTAATCATCGGTTTTGGATAATGGATCCCCGTCCTAGTTTCACACGAAACATTATTTTAGGACAAGACTTTATTAGTGAATATCATCCTTATACTCAGTATAATGATAAGATATTAATTAGTGATAAAGAGGAATTTAATATTAAAGCCCCTTTAATAGATCACAACACCGCCTTTGACCTTATGCAAGTCAAACCCAATTATAGACCAATAAAACATCATAGTTCTTCAGCTGAACATGGTGTACCTAGATCTACAAACCAACAAGAAGCCTTAGAAATAACCAAACCCCTACAAAAAGAATGTTAGTGTCCATACCAAAAGTGTTATAAGAAAATAGTGATTATACAACATGACATTCTAGATCAAGCCCAGAACACCTTATTACAGGTTCAAGCTATATCCAAACAGAAAAAAATGGATATAGAAGTAGAAAAGGAAAAGATTAGGCAATTAGTAGAGCCTACTTTAGGAGAAAATCCCATCGCTAAGTGGGATAAAGACCAAAGTTACTGTAAAATTATCCCTATTAATCGAGACGCCACTATTAATGGTGGAACCTGTAAGAAAGGATATTCACAAGAAGACAAGGAAGAATTCAAAAAAGACATAAATGAAATGCTTAAGTTAGGCATTATTAGGGAAAGTAAAAATAGATATAATAGCACTGCCTTCTATGTTAACAATGAATCTGAACGTAAAAGAGGAAAAAGACGTATGGTTATAGATTATAGAGAATTAAATAAGAATTGTGAATTTGATTCTTATAAGATACCAAACAAGAGTAATTTAATCAAACTAATTGAAGATAAAATTATATTCAGTAAGTTTGATTGCAAATCAGGCTTTTGGCAAATTAAGATGCATCCAGACAGTATTACTTGTACAGCCTTTAGTGTTTCCCAAGGAAAATACGAATGGCTAGTAATGTTATTTGGATACTTGAATGCTCATCAAGTATTCCAAAGAAGAATGGGTAATATATTTAGACCTTATTCAGAATTTTGTCTTGTTTACATAGATGACATTCTTGTAGCCAGTAAGACTGAGATAAAGCATGTAGACCGTCTTAAAAAGATTATTTTAGAATTTAATAAACATAGTATTGTTATTTCCGAAAGAAAAATGAAATTATTTCATACTGAAATAGATTTTATTGGAATGCATATAAATAAAGGAAAACTATCCTTAGCAGAACACATAACTAAGAGGATTCTTGAATTACGAGGCCAGCTTAAAGATAGAAAATAATTACAATCATTTTTAGGATTGCTTAATTGTGTTGCAGATTTTATTAAAGACCTTGCTTCAAAGAGACAAAGTTTAACTGCCAAACTAAAAGGAGCAGACAAGACTAATCCTTTTTATTGGACTAAAGATGATTTTGCAGTTATAAGACAAATTAAAGATGCAGTCAAAAATATTCTTTTGCTTGAACTGCCCAACGCAGAAGACTAATTTATAGTAGAAATAGACGAATCTGATAAATAATGGGGAGCAATATACTTTGCCATTGATCATCAGACTAAATAGAAGAAACATTGTAGATATAGTTCTGGAACCTTTACTGATCCAGAAACAAGATACACTGCCCATAAAAAAAAGTGTTAGCTATAGTAAGGGCAATAGAAAAATATATGCTTTTTCTTAAACCTAAACATTTTACTGTTTATACTGACTCTTCTTATGCAGTAAAATTTAGAGACTTAGAATTGTCCAAATTAAGGACTAATAGACTCATTAGATGCAAACAATTACTTAATGGGTATAACTTATCTGTTATACATATTAAGGTAAGTAAAAAAACCATTCCAGACATTATATCAAGAGAACCAATATTTGCTAACACTAATATGATATCATGTTTTATGTTGCAAACAGAAGACTTAGACAGCATGAGTTCCTCTGGGATGAATAGATTGAATAAAGAAGACATTGCAGACTATCTTAGACGTGTAAGACCAAATGCTGATGTAATGCAAAGACATACTCATATTCAAGACTCTCAAGAAAGATCAGTCCTAGAGAACTTTGATGACATCTTAGTTCCTCCTGGAAAATCTAGACATGAGATTATTTCTCAAAATAGACTCATTGGGATGATGTATTTCCCCCAATATAGACCCGATCAAAGATATTCCGAATTGAT
The DNA here is from genome assembly GCA_949130495.1 of Sambucus nigra. Classification (NCBI taxonomy): domain Eukaryota; kingdom Viridiplantae; phylum Streptophyta; class Magnoliopsida; order Dipsacales; family Adoxaceae; genus Sambucus; species Sambucus nigra. Next base: position 649,896,246 of record OX422213.1, read on the forward strand.
AAAATTTAGATGAGAATTTTCAGATGACGAAAATACTCTTATAGATGCTATATGGTGAAACGTGAAGAATAGACTGTGGATAGAGTTCAAACAAAATTTAGTAGCCATTGCCAGATTCATGAGAACTCAAAGACTTGCAGTTACCCAACTCAATGGTACTGTTATTCCTAGATCGCAGACTCAGACTTATGCTTAGATTCTAGGAGAATCCTCCAAAACTAGACCTTCTAATAATTTTTGTTATCAGAAAAAGACTTTTAAGATTAAGATTGTTATAACTTTTGGTCATAATAATCTTCCAATATCAGAAGAATATCAGAAAGACGCTAATAGCATTATTGAACATTTCAATATGTGATTATCTGAGACTAGTGAAGATGCCTTAATGATGAGAGGTTTCTTCAAAGACGTTCCAAAAATTTATCTTTTTAAAAAAGTAGAGATAACACAGATAACCTTAGCAAACTATGGGTTCATTGGACTCATCCAAATTAAGACTATAGAAGACTCTATTGATCTTGGAAAAATAGTCCATGAGTATGTCAAGAAGGTAGAATACTTCCTTCCTCTATTTGGTAGGAATCGATCAGGTTGCTCTAAGTTCCTGTAGAGGAATGAAAGTTGAAGGATTTAGACTTGTTAAATTTTCCAATTATATATTTGAAGACGTTGAGATTCCATCTGAAGACGAGACTAAAGATTTAATTGTTAATAAGTCTAAGCTATAGATTGCCCAAGCTATGGAGATGTTAGAAATCATGGAACCGTTAACAGGTGAAGAGAGATGGTATACTGCATACCATAAAGAAGATCTCATTATCTAGACTGATGAGCCATTTAATAGAAGACTTAAGAAAGAATCTAAAGAAATTGTGGAGATCTCCTTGCCAGCCAGCCTTAGAATGGTAGGCCTCATTGATGAATTTCTCAATAATAATGCTCTACCAAATGAAGACAAAGATAAGGCAAAAGAAGACGAAGATAGAACAGAGAAGGGCCCCACCTTACTCAATGAATTATTAAAGACTAAAGATTCCCTTACAGTTTGAAGACTAAGAAAAGCTCAGACCTGCCCCATATGGGCCCCAAATAATTTCTTTCCATAAAGAAGAAAGAGATAGCCACAAAGACGTTAGGTTAGCAATTATCACAAGACGCCAAGACTGCTTTTGAAAAAGTAAAAATGTGAAGACCAGAAGATTCCCAAGTTGTAGATCTTTAATTATTGTGCTTTAATAATTATATGCTTTCAACCAATTAACTTTTAGCCTTCGGAATCCAGGCGTCCTGTAAGCTCCCTTGTGTTATAAAAGGGACAGTCATGGTTGTGTGTAAGGGGGGGGGGGATATCAGGAGTGAGAGAGAGGGGTATGCTTAGAGAAATATGTATATGAGTGAGTAATTTCCATATAGTTAGGGGAATGGTGAGAGTGGTAATTACTAATGCAATGCAATAAAAGTTATTTTCTTTTTCCAAATCTCTTATGTTGAGTTGTTATTATTTTCCAAATTGTCTCCAACTTTCTGTTCATAGAGAACTATTGTATGGAACCTCTGGTGTAGCACACAAGGTGTTATACTGTTGAACCACCGTCTGGTGCCGATTTGTCATGAGCCGTTAGCCAGGTGAGCGTTAGGTGTGAAGACGTATATGCGGAAAATGGGTACAATGCCAAAATAGTGGATTGAAGTGCGACACATAAAAAAGGAGTTGCAGGAGGTCGAGACTGGAGAAGGATAGTAACAAAACTGAAGAGAAGAAGGAAGGAAGATAAAGATATTATAGACCAGATGAATGTATAACACGAGCCAAACCCTTGACTATTTTACATATTTTTGTTTTAAAATAAACTTGCACGAGCCTACAAATCACTACATACTTTTTAGCATTTGTTAATCAAACAAATACAGACCTAACTAGAGAAATATAAGGTTGGACTCTTACAGACCCTAAAGATAAAGAACTTATAGAATCTGCTTTAATATACGCGGGTGGTACTTCAAATATATAGACCAGGTTATTGAGTGGTTAGTAAGAAGTACCTAGAATAGAAATAATTAGAACAGGAATCCGTGATATCTTTAGACAAAAATTAAGAACTGAAGATTTTGCAGAAGAATTATCAAGACCTGAAAAATATCAAGAATATACTAGAATACTTGAAGACATTATAGACGTATTAAAATTTATTAAATGAAAAAGACTAGCAAAAACCAAAGCTATTTTAATTAGAGTTGGAGGAATCCGTCCTCTCCTTAAAAACGTAGAAAATGCTGCCCCTAGAACATATCGTAGATTTTTGTCATCCTATGCTGATAATAATTTAGACGAATTTATAAATAACGATATAATTGATATTATAAAGAAACTAGATTGATAAAACCACAATACCGTATAAGGTATTTAAGACTAGAATATTTTTCATCAAACCGCTTGCAATTTCCAGACTCCCCGGGGAAAATATTTACGCAGATAATCCCCACTATTCAGAGTTTTAGTACGATAGTGATGAAAAAAGTCGGAGAAGTAGTAGCTTTGAAACTTCTCTTAGACTCCCAAATTAATTTATCCGTTAAAAATAAGGTTAAGATTCTAAAAATTATTGGGGTAAAAATTTATATTCCCTAAAACTTAGAGAAAGACAAAAGAATATAAAAGACAAAGCGGTCCCCAAAAGGTTATATATATATATATATATATATATATATATATATAGGAGAAGACTCACCTACATCATGCTTTATACATCATCCATACATCACACCTAGTTGTAGGCCCTAAAGAATTTTTTTTTCAAATTCTGTATTTTTCAATTGAAATTAACTTTCCAATAAACCCATGTTCAAAAAATTAGGTCAAGATACATTTTGTAGCTATTTTTAAAAAATCTACAAAAAACTGCACAAAATACCTTATTTATAAAGGTCTGCGCCCGCAGTTTTTTTGGATTTTTAAAAAATAGCTACAAAATATATTTTGACCTAATTTTTTGAATATGGGTTGATTAGAAGGTTATATATATATATATATATATATATATATATATATATATATATATATATATATACACACACACACAACCACACACACACAGAGAGAGAGTCCCATGTGCACACTAAGTTTGCACATGTGCTGACGCACACCTATTTTTTAAAAATATTAAAAATATATATTTTTGGGTTGATTTTTTATGTGATATTTAAACATTTCAACAGACCCATGTAAAAAAATCAGCTCAAAATTTTTTTTTTTGCTATTTTAAAAAAATTGGTCCAACTTCTGTAGCTTTTAACTACTTTAAAAACTATAAAAGTTTGACCGATTTTTTTGAAATAGCAAAAATATGTTTTTGAGATGATTTTCTTAATATGGATGTCTAAATGTTTAAATATCACATAAAAAAATCAACTCAAAAATATTTTTTTACTATTTAAAAAAAATAATGTGCAAACTTAATGTGCATAGGAGCCTCAAGATTTTTTTTTGTTACTTTAAAAATTTTGAAAAATTCAAAAAGAGAAAGTTTATTACTTTGTGGTATTCCCCATATGTCTATTTGGGGACATCATAAAAAAGGGGAGAACGAATTATGGGGGAGAAATTTTTTTTTATTTCATAATGATTTGCGTGCTCATAATTGATATTTTTTTCTTATCATTATATTTCAAACTGTTGCGCGTCACGAGTATTTGTGTCTTGTCTAATGTGTGTAGGTACTTCAACGGAGGATCATTTTTTCACACCCTGGCGAAGACAAATAAAGATTAACTTGAAGATTTGAAGATTATAAAAATTTTGTGAAGACACGCATTTAGTATTTCTAGTTTTCGAGTTTAATAGGGATATTAAATTATATGTCATTTTGGGCAGCAAAAATCGATTTTTTTATGTATGTACTGGCATAGACATAGGGGGAGATTTGTAAGAACATGATTTATTAATGTTAGGGATAGAATCTAGGAATATTCCAAGTGTCCTAGATCACAATTTCGTATGTCTTATTCCGCTACATTTGGCACATCTCCACGATCATCCTCGATTGCCTTAATCCGAATCATTGCATCTATCATCTTCGTACGTGGATTGTGATCTTCAATTGTTCCCACTACTCCACCTACTTATGTTGGAAATGAGGATCCCCAATTTTAAAAACTTTTACTTTAATTTCCTAAAGATGCGGAATAAAGATGGTGTAAGTACACAAATTTCCAATTGAGTCCTTTGTAGTTTTGACTCAATTCCGGACAAAAACGTTTTAGTCATACGATAGAGTTATTGACCATCCTTCAAGCCTATGACATACTAAAGTTGAAGACGTAGCGGCCAAGTTTAAAGCTTCATCAAAATGTTGAGTTTAAGTGCCTCGTTTCTACGTCATCAATAGTGGTTCCATGGTCCCAAGGTATGAATACATTACATATATATAGGAGCTTGGAATAGTATAATGGGTGTAGATTTAATTAAAACTTTAAATAAAGTTTATAAAGTTTCTGGGCTAAAAATTAAAATTTCCAACTTTCTAGAAGTTCGTTCGATATGTCGTTCGAACGAGTTTTTTGTTCGAAACTAATGTCGTTCGAACGAGTTTGCCAACGAGTTCCCAGTTTGGCCTCTGTAACTTCGTTCGAAATGTCGTTCGAACGAGATGGATGTTCGAACGATATTTCCAACGATATTTCTAACGAGTTCATTTTTTAAAGACACTGGAACTTCGTTAGAATGTCATTAGAAGGCCGTTCGAACGATAAATCTCGTTCGAACGAGATTTGGCGGGAACAATTAACTGGCAGTTTTTGACAGTTTTCACCCACTTTCCCATTATCTTTCCCCACTAACTTTTGACTGAATATCTAAGTGTGGGAACCAACTTTGGAAAGTTAACTTTTTCATACACATCTATCTCCAAGAGGGAGTTTGAGAGCAAAAGAGAAAAAAGAAAAGTTCATGTTTTAAAGTATCTATTTTTCAAAGAAAAATTCACTTACACTTTAGTTTTCACCCGTATTGTTTATTCCAAGTCTACTTTATATATATATACATTGCTTGGAGTTTGGCACCGATTTTTCATCTTTATCGTTTTGAACAGACATTTGGGTTTGCTTCTAAATCCCACAAAGAAGAAGGTGTTTGCGTTGATTTATCCACTTGGAGAAAGGCTCCTTGTTCGAGTGATGGTGACCATATAAAGTCCGATCGGTGGATTCCGAGATCGCGGTGGAGCTCCGTGATTATTCGCTAGGCAGAGGTTGATACAAGAAGACGTGTCGGAGCTTGATAGGGATCGAGTCGAGTGCTGTAAGTCATCTTGCTTGTATTTGTAAATTCCGTACTTAGTGGATTTGAGGCTAGGGCCGTCAGAGGTTTTTCTCCGTTGTGGGTTTTTCCTCGTACATCACGGTGCAGTGATTTATTGTTTATTTTATCTTGCTATACTCACCTAGAACGCATGCTTAGGTAATTCAAGATAAAACTTATTTTTAATCACTACATGTTTAATTTGGTGCTAAATTAAATATTGGGTAATGTGTAGTTAATTCAAGTCTTCAATTTAATGTGTTAAAATTGGTTTGGCCTAATTTGCTAAAATTGAGAAATATGACTTAGGCAAATTTACTAGGACTTGGATTAATTAATTTGGTTTAAGTGAAATTTTAAGTTGTGTGTGTGTTTATCATCCTATTTCACTTTGGTTTAATTTTAATTTTAGAAGAAATTAAAATCTGGTATTTTTTTGAACCATCTATGCTTCCGCATCTCATAAAAGGAAATTATCTTTTTGAAGTAAAAGAATTTTAAAATTGGGGGCCTCTGCTCTTTTCAAATTGGTATCAGAGCCAACGCGATAATTTATTTCGTTAAAGATCCTTTAAATTTTTTGGCTAAAATGTAATTTTTCCCCTCTCAAAATTTTCTATTTCGATGGTTCAAATTACGCGTATTGGAAGGCACGAATGAAATCGGCACTAAAATCTATCGATGAGAGGGTTTGGTTATCTGTTGTTAACGGGTGGTTTCCACCAAGTCATTTAGTAGATAATGAGCGTGTTCCCAAACCGACCGATAGATGGAGTGAGAATGAGTTTAAACTTTCAAATTTTAATTTCCGTGGTTTAAACGCCTTATTTAGCGCTGTCACACCCGATAAATTCCGATGCATTATGACGTGTGAGACCGCTAAAGAAGCGTGGGATATTTTGCAACTCACTCATGAGGGTACAAGTGTCGTTAAAGCTTCGAAACTCCAAAACCTCACCACTCAATTTGAAACTATCAAAATGAACGCTAAAGAAACTTTTGATGAATTTTATGCTAGACTTTCAGATATTGTTAATTCATCTTTTAACTTGGGAGAGAAAATAACCGACAACCGAGTAGTAAAGAAAATTTTAAGGTCCCTACCCGATAGATTTATTCCAAAAATGACCGTTTTAAATTATTTACCAACTTTAGCCTCTACAAAATTAGAAGAGTTTGTAGGTGATTTACAAACCTATGAACTGGATATGTTTCCCTCTAAAACCGAAAAGAAAATTGAAAAGGGCATTGCTTTAAAAGCCCAAAAAGAGGAAAAACAAGTAGTAGAGAGCGAGAGTGAAAGTGACTCAGAAGATATGGCCTTATTTGCTAGGAAATTTTAAAAGTTTCTTAAAAGTAACAAAGATAGATTCAAAAATGACTGTAAGAAATTGGAAACTTCTAAGCATGAGAAAGCCGAAAGGATCCCTAAAACTCCTAAAGAAAATTTAAATAGGGACGAGTCAGAAAAATGTTTTGGTTGTGAAGGGTATGGCCATAGGTCTTTTGAGTGCCCCACTAAACTAAGGAGAGAGGGTAAGCGACCAATTTCTTTTAATGCAACCCTTAGTGATAGTGATTTGGAAGAGGGAACTGATTCGCCCACTAAGCCCAATTTTTTGGCTTTTATGGCTAGTCATGTGAGTAAAAGTGAGAACTCATCTATAGATAAAAATTTATCACATGACACTTCCAAGGACATAGTTTATGATTCCCTTATTTTTTATGATAGTGAGAGTGAAGAAGAAAAAGTGAGTGAAAATGAAGAAGAGGTTAATGTGAGTGAACTTCAAAATGCTTTTCAAGAACTATATGAAGAATTAATTAAATTAAAAAGAGCAAATTTGAAGTTAGAAGCAAATTTAAGAGAGCGTGTCAAGGTCGTTGATGATAGTGTGTTGGTAGAAGACCTTAGGACACGTGAGAGGACTCTTAGAGAGAAGATAGAATATGTAGAAGGCGGGAGAGATAGCCTTAGGGGTTTAATGGAATCCTTGAAAAAGGAGCTTCTTGAGTTTGAAGAAAGAAATATTTTGTTAGAGTCTAAAATTTTAGAATTAGAAAATAAATTAAAAGACTCTACTAAAGTCAAATTTGATTTGGAGTGTAGGTCCGAAAAACTTGATAAAATCTTAGGCACGGTCCAAATCAAAAATGACACTTGTGGTTTAGGCTTCGATACTTGTAATGAAACTACTCAAGAAGCCAAAACCAACTTTTTAGGAGAATCACCTAGGAATGCTTTTAGAGATCACTCCTTAGGTACATCTTTTCGCCGTGAGTTCAAGTGTTTACATTGTGGTCGAAAAGGTCATCTTAGGAAAAAAAAAATTATCCTAAACGAGTTCCTAGAAAATCCAAAGGTAAGGCAACCGAGGTAGCCAAGATTCCTACACCCTAAGATCGTCATTCGTCATTAGTTTGGGTTAGGATATTCGATTTGGTAGCTTTACAAGATAGGGTTTTTGATTCTCATTTACTTTCACATGCTTCCTCCCTTGCAAAATCTAAAGGTTGAATGTGTTAGTTTGTTTGCATACTTTAGCTTTTATACTTCATGCTATATTCTCATGCTAAATGTATGCTTGTTTAATCATTTTCTAGTCTATGCTTCATGATCAACCACATGCTAGAATTATGATTTTTGTTTATCTTTTGTATTGTATTTCTTTTATTTGCATTAAATGAAAAAATACAAAAAAGATTTTGTTTATCATTTGGGCTTTTGTGTCTTGATAATTTAAGCTTAATGAAAAATTCAAATGATTTTTGTTTGTCTTTTGAGTATATATTTTTTATTTTTGGTTAAAAATTTCAAAGACTCAAAAAGATTTTTTTGTGTGTATTTTAGTTTGACACACTTTATGTGGCATACACTTGTGTTAGAATCCCATCTTTTTCGCTCCCATGTGGCTACAACTTTTGGTTTATATTGTCAATCCTTATTATGTTCTTTACCATGCTTACATGGAGTAGTTGGATTTTTTATTGCTTACATGGATTATATTTTTATATGCCTCAATTCACACATGAACGAGCTCTTTTGAAATTTAATTGTCACATTTTATATTTGAGCTTTGTGAGGTGTTCTCCTACCAATCTTGTCATCTTCATTTGTGACTTAGGAGGATTAGTGCATGTCAAAATTCGTTGCACGTGAGATTTTTGAGAAATAAAAAATGATAAATAAATGTGCATGGGGAAGGGCTCCGAAAGAGTTTATTATCCTTTGCGATTGTAAGCCACCGTTTGTATGGACCTAAAATAAATACGTGGTCCAAAGGCCTAAAAACAGAAAAATGGCATTAAAAAGAAAAATAATTGCCAAGGCCAATGTTTGATTGATATATTCATTCTAAAATATATATGCTTATTGAGGGAGATTGGATGGTATATCAACGGTTTGTACAATGTCCGTTTATCCTAGTTGCGCTATGAATGTCGTGACTCTATTGGTTTGTAGAATCATAAACATGCTAGGCTTGTATGCATTGTGTATGTTTGTTCATTGAGTTCAATCTATATTGTCACATAAGGTTATATTAAAATGTGATGAAGTTTGCAATCATTTGAGAACTCCGTGAATGTGTTTTAAGTGTTTGGGTCTAAATTTAATTGTTACTAGTTCACAGCCCTATACTTCCGTTTCCATATGACACATTTTTGCCATACGAGTGTAAAGGACTCATATTATATGTTGTGTATGTCATTTGTGTGTTATATCTATATATATGTGCTTCTTCTTTATTAGTATATTTAGAGTATGTATATATATGATAATTTTTTCTTTGCCTTGCTTTCTAGTCCATATATGCTTTAATTCATAATTGGTATCCATCTTGTTACATTCTTTGTTGATATCACATGCTTAATACTTATGTATCATATTGGTATCTGTTTCTTGCATCTCAGTTGGTATCCATTAGTATTTATTGGATTAGATATGACTTTTATTGCCCATAGGATTTAATGTTCTCATCACTTTTTCACATTTGCATGTTTAGCTTGTTATCCCATTTTATGTATCCCTTGTTTAGTTTAAGGGTAATATGCTTTAATTGGGGGAGAAAAGTTAATGTTTTTAGTTCTTTAACCTTTGTCTATTCTTGAACAAAAAGGGGGATAATGATAGGAGGAGAAATGGTATCTAATCTTATTATAATCGTATCTTAGTTTGGGGGAGATTTATCTTAGAGGGGGACGTATTTCTAAGTAGGTCATTTGTTTGATAAAGGGGAGAATTAATTAAGGGGGAGTCTTTATTTAATTGCATTTAATATTTTGATATTCCCTATGTGTTTAATGTATTTGCTTAAGTGTGCAGGACTTATATTCTAAGTGGCAACTTTCACCGACAAAGATTTTGATCCTTTGGGTTGTTTGAGTCAAGCATTGTATTTTTATTTTGGGTGGGACATTTTGTTATGTCTAGTAGAGCTTGACGGCCCTTTAGGATTTTTGTTTGGTTTTTGTCCCGGAATAGCCAAAGGGGGAGATTTGTAAGGACACAAATTTCCAATTGAATTCTTTGTAGTTTTGGCTCAATTTCGGACAAAAACGTTTGAGTCATAGGATAGAGTTATTGACCATCCTTCAAGCCTATGACGTACTAAAGTTGAAGACGTAGCGGACAAGTTTAAAGCTTCACCAAAATGCCGAGTTTAAGTGCCTCGTTTCTACGTCATCAATAGTGGTTCCATGCTCCCAAGGTATGAATGCATTACATACATATATATAGGAGCTTGGAACAGTATAATGGGTGTAGGTTTAATTAAAACTGTAAATAAAGTTTATAAAGTTTATGGGCTAAAAATAAAAATTTCCGAATTTCATGAAGTTCGTTCGATATGTCGTTCGAATGAGTTTTTCGTTCGAACCAAATGTCGTTCGAACGAGTTTGCCAACGAGTTCCCAATTTAGCCTCTGTAACTTCGTTCGAAATGTCGTTCGAACGAGATGGATGTTCGAACGAGATTTCCAATGAGATTTCTAATTAATTCATTTTTTAAAGACACTGGAACTTCGTTAGAAGGCCGTTCGAACGAGACTTCGTTCGAACGACAAATCTCGTTCGAACGAGATTTGGCGGGAACAGTTAAATGGCAGTTTTTGACAGTTTTCACCCACTTTCCCATTATCTTTCCCCACTAACTTTTGACTGAATATCTAAGTGCAGGAACCAACTTTGGAAAGTTAACTTTTTCATACACATCTATCTCCAAGAGAGAGTTTGAGAGCAAAAGAGAAAAAAGAAAAGTTCATGTTTTAAAGTATCTATTTTTCAAAGAAAAATTCATTTACACTTTAGTTTTCACCCATATTGTTTATTCCAAGTCTTCTTTATATATATATATTGCTTGGAGTTTGGCACCGATTTTTCATCTCTACCATTTTGAAGAGACGTTTGGGTTTGCTTCTAAATCCCACAAAGAAGAAGATGTTTGCGTTGATTTACCCACTTGGATAAAGGCTCCTTGTTCGGGTAACGGTGACCATATAAAGTTCGATCGGTGGATTCCGAGACCGCGGTGGAGCTCCGTGGTTATTCGCTAGGCAGAGGTTGATACAAGAAGACGCGTCGGGGCTTGATAGGGATCGAGTCGAGTGTTGTAAGTCATCTTACTTGTATTTGTAAATTATGTACTCAGTGGATTTGAGGCTAGGGTCATCCGAGGTTTTTTCCCGTTGTGGGTTTTTCCTCGTACATCGCGGCGTAGTGATTTATTGTTTATTTTATCTTGCTATACCCACCTAGAACACATGCTTAGGTAATTCAAGATAAAACTTGTTTTTAATCACTACATGTTTAATTTGGTGCTAAATTAAATATTGGTTAATGTGTAGTTAATTCAAGTCTTCAATTTAATGTGTTAAAATTGGTTTGGCCTAATTTGTTAAAATTGAGAAATATGACTTAGGCAAATTTTCTAGGACTTGGATTAATTAATTTGGTTTAAGTGAAATTTTAAGTTGTGTGTGTGTTTATCATCCTATTTCACTTTGGTTTAATTTTAATTTTAGAAGAAATTAAAATTTGGTATTTTGTTGAACCATCTACGCTTCTGCATCTCATAAAAGGAAATTATCTTTTTGAAGTAAAAGTATTTTAAAATTGGGGGCCTCTGCTCTTTTCGGATGGTTCAATACAACAATTTAATTTTCCAAAAATTTATTTAATTTAATTTTCTTAAAAGGATGTGAAATTAAATTAAACACAAATTTTAATTTCTAAAACAAAATTAAAATTAGACTAAATTAAGTGAATTATGGTGAACGCACACACAAACAAAATTCACACAAACTAGTTTTTGAATATTCTCACAAATAAAGATAACACTTGGAGCTAACTGAGAGAAATTTACTTTTATCCCCAAATTAATTTAACACAAGTTCTAAAATTTGCCTAACATGATTAATTCATTTTTCTATATAGGCCATAATGAATTTTATCAAATTAAATTATTTAGACTTGGATTAAATTAAGTTAAACATTACCCAAATATTAAACAAGCACCAAATTAAGAAAGATTATAAATTAAACCCAATTTTATCTTTTTAACCTAAGCATGCGTTCAATGTGAGTTAAACAAGTTCACTACACGGCGATGTACGAGGAAAAATTCAAATCGGTAAAAAACCTCGAATGGCCCTGGATTAACAAATTCACTAAGTATGGTATGAATTTTACAAAGACTCGACAAGAGGACTTACACAACTGACTCGACTCCCTTCAAGCCTTGACGCGCTCCTTTGATCTTCAACCTCCGCCTAGCGAATAATCCCGGAGTCCACCGGAACCTTGAATTCCACCAATCGAGACCAAGCTAACATTAACCACACATGGTGCCTTTCACCATGTGAGAATGTCGCAGCAAAACGAAAATCTTCTTCTTCTTTGAGGGATATAGAAGTAAACCCCAACGAACTCTTCAATTTGGTAGAGTAAAACCCGGTGCCAAATGAACTCCAAGTAAATATATATATATATATATGAGGTACTTGAAATAAACTAATATGGATGTAAACAAAAGTGTTTAAGAATCATTTTCTTGAAAAACAAACACTCAAAACTTGAACCTTTTCATGTAGGAATTAAGCTCTCAAAACTCTCTCTTAGAGATTGTAGAAGATGAAAAAGTTGACTTGAAAAGGTTGGTTCCTTCACTTAATAATTTTGGCAAAATTTAGTTGGACAAAAGAAGTAGGAATATGGAGAAAACTTCCAAAATATTTTCCTGTCGGAAATCTCGTTCGAACGAGATTTTCGTTTAACGAAGTCTCGTTCGAACGACCCTTCTAACGAATTTCCAGAGGCCAATCGGGAAAAGTCATTGGCAAACTCGTTCGAATGACATTCTCATTTGAACGACAAAATCGTTTGAACGACAATATCAAACGAAATCCCAGAAAGTTCGTAATTCAATTTTAAGCCCCAAAACTTTATTAAAAGTTCTAAAATTAACCTTCTGAAAACCAAACTTCATTTTAAAATAAAATTACACCCAATAGAAAATGTTCCAAGCTCCTATATATATGTAATGCATTCATACCTTAGGAGAGATTGGAACTAAGTTGATGACATGAAACGAGGCACACGTAAACTGGCAATGATGTTCTCTTGATAAGTAGGTCGCAAAGTCTTTAACTTCAACATGTCATAGGCTTGAAGGATACACAAGAACACAATCCTACGACTCAAACATTTTTGTTCGGAATTGATCCAACACTACATTAAGACTCAATCGAAGACTTGTGTCCTTACAAATCTCCCCCTTTGGCTATTCCGGGACAGAAACCAAAAACAAAATCCTAAAGGGCCGTCAAGATCAACTAGACACAAAAACTTCCCACCCAAAAGTAGAAACCTTGACTCAAGACCCAAGGAGACCCAAGGATCAGTAGCTTTGCTGATGAAAGTTGCCACTTAGAAAAATTCATGCACACTCAACAAACTATCAAATGCATAGGGAATATCCAGAATATTAAATGCATGAAAATAAACACGCCCCCTAAATTAATTATCCTTTATCAACTATGATCAACCTAAGAAGGTCGCGACTCCCCCTAACTTAAATTTTCTAAACTAAGATACGATTATAATAGGATTATATAGCATTTCTCTCCCTATCATTCTCCCCCTTTTTGTTCAGGAATAGACAAAGATGATAGAATTAATAAAATGCTCATTTCTCCTCAAGATAATTAAGTACATGAATCTCCCTAAAAACTTCACAATGGACATATATATGGGAAAACAAGTAGAGCAAAATACATCAAGTGTTAAAGCCATGAAAGCATATGGGCAAAAAATAGACAATAAATAATCCAAGCAACAATAATGGATGCTAACTATGAAGCGAACAAAAATGATATCAATTTGAAACACAAGAAACTAAGCATGTTATAGCAAACAAAATTTTGCAACAAGTTAGGTACTAATTATGGATTAATGCATAGGTGGGCTAGCTAAAAGGGCAAAGACTCAAAATAAAACATAATATCATATATATGTATACACAATAAATATAAAAAATATACAAGCACACATATATAGATATAAACTCACAAATGACACAAAATAAATTAACATGAGTTTTCCACTCTCTTATAGCATAAATGTGTCATATGGAAACGGAAGTGAAGGGGTGTGAACAAGATACCAATGAATTAAAACCCAATCACTTAAAACATGTTCACGGAGTTCTTATTTGATTGCAAAATTTTATCACATTTAGATATAGCCTCATGTGACAATATAAATTGAAGTCATTGAACAAACAAACACAATGCATACAAGCCTAGCATGTTGATGATTCTACAAACCAATAGAGTCCTGACATTGAAAGCGCAACTAGGATAAACGGACATTATGCAAACCGTTGATATACCATCCAAACTCCCTCAAAATAAGCATATTAATTTTTTGAATGACTATATCAAACTAAACAAATAGGCCTTGGCAAATATTTTCTTTTAATGCCATTGTTCTTTTAGGCCTTTGGACCACATATTTATTTTAGGTCCAAGCAAACGGTGGCTTACTCGCAAAGGATGATATTTCCTTTCGGAGCCCTTTCCCGTGCATATTTATATATATCATTTTAATATCTCACACAAATATCAAGTGCAACGGAATTTATCATGCATTAGTCCTCCTAGGTCACATAATACGTAGATGACTAAATTGGTAGGAGAACACCTCGCAAAGCTCAAATATACATGTGAAGTTAAAATTTCAAGTGAGCTCGTGCATGTGTGAATTGAGGCACATAAAAATAGAATCCATTATAGCAACATAAAATCCAACTACTCCATGTAAGCATGGTAAAGGATATTTTAAGGATTGACAATCTTAACCAAAAGTTCTAGCCACATGGGAGAGAAAAATATGGGATTCAAACACAAGTATACGCCACATAGAGTGTGTCAAACTGAAATACAAAAAAAAAATATTTTTGAGTTTTTGAAAAATTTTAACCAAATAAAGAAAAATATTTACTCAAAATACCAAGAAAAATCATTTGAATTTTTCATTACGCCTAAATTACTAAAAAGGTACACCGCAAATGATAAACGAAAATATTTTTGTATTTTTCATTTAATGCAAACTAAAATGAAAGAACTATAATACAAAAGATAAACAACAATCATAATTCTAGCATGTGATAAAGCATGAAGTATAGACTAGAACAATGATAAAGAAGCATACAATTAGCATGATAATTTAGCATGAAGCACAAAAGCTAAAGTATGCGAACAACTAACACATTTAACCTTTAGATTTAGCAAGGGAGGAAGCATGTGAAAGTAAATAAGAATCAAAAACCCTATTTTGTAAAGCTACCAAGTCGGATCTCCTAACCCAAACTAATGAAGAATGACTATCTCGGGATATAGGAATCTCGGCTACCTCGGTTGCCTTACGTTGGGATTTTATAGGACCTCGATTAAGAGCAAAGAAAAACTTCCTAAGATGACCTTTTCGACCACAATGTGAGCACCTAAAGACTCGGCGAAAAGACTTTCCTAAGGAATGATCTATAACATTGTTCCTAGAGGATTATCCTAAAATATTGGTTTTGGCTTTATGAGTGGACTCATCACAAGTATCGAAGCCTAAACCACAAGTGCCATTTTTAATTTAGACCGTTCCTATAATTTTATCTAATTTCTCCGAACGACACTCCAAGCCAAATTTGACTTTACTAGAGTCTTTTAATTTATTTTCTAAATCTAAAATGTGAGACTCTAATAAAACACTGCGCTCTTCAAATGTGAGAAGCTCCTTTTTCAAGGATTTCATTAACCCCTTAAGTATATCTCTTTCACTTTCAACATAAACAAGCTTCTTTCGAAGAATTCTCTCACGTGTCCTAAGGTCTTCAACCAACATATTATCATCAACGACCTTGACACACTCTCTTAAACTAGATTCTAACTTCAAATTTTCTATTTTTAATTTAATAGATTCTTCATACAATTCTTGAAAAGCAATTTGAAGTTCACTCACATCAACCTCTTCTTCATTTTCACTCTCTCTCTCTTCTCCACTCCCACAACCATCATATTTAGGGGATTCACAAATAAAGGCCTCGGAAGTTTCATGTATTTGTATTTCTTCTTGAGAAGATTTTTTGCTTTCACTTACATAACTAGCAATGAACGCGGTAAAGTTGCGCTCAATGGGGGAATTGGGTCCCTCTTCCTTTTCACTATCACTAAGGGTGGCGTTGTATGAAATCGGGTTCTTAACCTCTTTCCTAAGTTTAGTGGGGCATTCAAAAGTCCTATGTCCATACCCTTCACAACCATAACACCTATTTGACTCATCCCTATTTAAATTTTCATTAAAAGTTTTAGGGATCTTTTCGGCTTTGTCATGCTTAGAATTTTCAAATTTCTTAAAATCATTTTTAAATTTATCTTTGTTAAATTTAAGAATTTTATGAAACTTCCTAGCAAACATAGCCATATCTTCCGAGTCACTATCACTTTCACCCTCTACTACTTATTTTTCCTCCTTTAGGGATTTCAAAGCAACGCCCTTATCTATTTCCTTTTCTATTTAGGAGGGAAATATGTCTAGTTCATAGGTTTGTAAATCACCTACGAGCTCTTCTAATTTCATAGAGTCTAAAGTGGGCAAATAATTTAATACGATCACCTTAGGAATAAATCTATCGGGTAGGGACCTTAAAATTTTCTTTACTACTCGGTTGTTGGGTATTTTATCTCCCAAATTAAAAGATTAATTAACTATATCGAAAAGTCTAGCATAAAATTCATCAAATGTTTCTTTTTCAGTCATTTTTATGGTTTCAAATTGAGTGCTGAGGTTTTGGAGTTTAGAAGATTTTACGACACTAGTTCCCTCGTGAGTGAGTTGTAAAATATCCCAAACTTCTTTAGCGGTTTCACACGTCATAATGCGTCAGAATTCATCCGGTGTGACCACCCTAAACAAGGAATTTAAACAACAGGAATTAAAGTTTACAAGTTTAAATTCATTCTCACTCCATCTCTCTGTAGCTTTAGGAACACGCTCATTTTCTACCATATATATAGGTGGGGACCACCCATTAACAACTGACAACCAAACCCACTCATCTAGAGACCTAAGTGCCGAACGCATACATGCTTTCTAATATGCGTAATTAGAACCATCAAAAATAGAAAATGGGGAAAATGGGGAAAATTCCATTTCTAACCAAAAATATTTAAAATGACCTTAACGTAATAAATTAGCGCTCTGGCTCAGATACCACTTGTTGGAAATGAGGACCCCCAATTTAAAAAAGTTTTGCTTTAATTTCCTAAAGATGCGGAATAAAGATGGTTCACCACAACAATTTAATTTTCCAAAAATTTATTTAATTTTTTCTTTTCTTAAAAGGATGAAAAATTAAATTAAACACAAATTTTAATTTCTAAAACAAAATTAAAATTAGACTAAAATAAGTGAATTATGTGAACGCGCACACACACAAAATTCACGCAAACCAATATTTGAATATTCTCACAAACGAAGATAACACTTGAAGCTAACTGAGAGAAACTTACTTTTATCCCAAAATTAATCACAAATCCTAAAATTTGCCTAACATGATTAATTCATTTTTTTATATAGGCCATAACGAATTTTATCAAATTAAATTATTTAGACTTGGATTAAATTAAGTTAAACATTACCCAAATATTAAACAAGCACCAAATTAAGCAAGATTGTAAATTAAACTCAATTTTATCTTTTTAACCTAAGCACGCGTTCTCGGTGAGTTAAACAAGATAAAATAAACAATCTCACTACACAATAATGTACGAGGAAAAATCCAAATCGGGAAAAAATCTCGAACAGCCCTAGCCTAACAAATTCACTAAGTATGGTATGGATTTTACAAAGACTTGACAATAGGACTTACATAACTGACTCGACCCCTTTCAAGCCTTGACGCACTCCTTCGATCTTTAACAACCGCCTAGCGAATAATCTCGAAGTCCACCGGAACCTTGGAGTCCACCAATCGAGACCAAGCTACCATTAACCACACATGGTGCCTTTCACCATGTGAGAATCTCACAGCAAAACCAAAAGCTTCTCCGAAATTCTCCTAACACTTCTCCGAAATTCTTAGCTCTTCTTTTACAATAGTGGAAATGGGTGTATGTGGTTCAAATATGGTGGAATATACTAAGAAAATGGTGTATGGTTGATATATGGTGGAGGAGTGGTGGTTTATGGTGGGAAGTGGTGGATGATCGCCCAACAATGGTGGAAGACCACCCTTCTCGCTCTCTCTCTTCTTGCATTTTTTCCCAACAAATGGCCCAAACAAGCCTTATGAAAACCACCCTTAAGACCAAAAATCCCATTTTGGCCAAGCTAGGCTGATCTGGGCTTGACAGCACACCAGATCAATGGCCAAGAATATGATAGTTTACAAGGGCAATTTGATTTAAAAAAATTGATCTACGTCATTCGAATGATAAGCCCATATCGTTCGAACGAATTCTTCACCTCATTCGAAGCTTATTTTGCGCAACCTTCACGCGATATGCCACTATAAAGAAATGGCATGTCATTTTAAGTCCTGCTTCGTACGACCCTTCAATGTCGTTTGAACGACATATAATTTTTTATCTTCTTTTACTTATTCAATTTTTGACCCATAATTCTCCTTATAATCATCATTAACCCCTCTTTAGAATAGTCTATACATAATTTAATTGGATTATTGGGATAGGATATTACATTTTGATTTGTCATGACTTCGGACTCGATGATCTCTGGGATACGAGCTTTATTTATTTGTAACTCATGGACATCTGACTGCAGGTTGTCGATTTTGGCATTGGGTTGAGCTAGCATGGTCATCAAATCAGGATAAAAGTTAACTTCCTGATTAGGGTTCTCCGTGAGGTAGTTTCGATAAAACTATTTTGTTCCTTATCAATATGTTGAGCATGAGGATAAAGTAGAACTCTAAGGTGGTCGGATAGTGGATTATAACCCATAAGGATCCATGCCAAGCTAGGGAAATGATGCCACACCTGAGAGGGAAGTGGTTTACTTTAAAAAAAAAGGTGTTTTATTTATTTTTCGAAAAAATATTACTGGTATTTTTGAAAAAAAAAGCGGTAAGGGAGAAAAATCTCAATTTAGTTGTTATCATTAGGTTTTTATTGTATTATGTTTTGACAAGGGTATAAGAATAATGTTGGATGTGACCCGAGTCTGGGAAAAAATAGGTTGTATAATACAAGACATGGTTTAACTTCTTTCCAGACTTATGGACATGGTTCTTTTTAAAAATGAGCAAAAGGGCATAAACACTGCAACATATATTGAAGATGGTCATGGACTAGGTCTGTGAGGCATAAACAGTACAACATATATTGAAGATGGTCATGGACTAGGTCTGTGACTAAGGCCTCAGGTCATGGCTAAGGTTAGTGACCAAACAATATGGCCACGGACTTCATCCATGACCTAAAATAAGGGTCACAGTCTCCTTTGTGGGATAATATTTGGCTTCATGGTCACAGACATGGGTCATGACCCTATGGTCACGGACTTAAGTTATGACTATATATGGACTCATACTCAGATTGGGTTACAGACACCATGGTCATGGACCAGGTCCGTCACCATACATGGGACGATGTTGAAAATAGGTTACGGTCTAAATCTGTGACCCTCAATTTTTTAATTAATATAAAAATATTGTCAAACTGAGAGTCACATAGTCAGATTAATCGATTAATTATTACAAGTTACATTGGTCCTGTGCGAGGTGTGCGTGCATTTAAAGAGACTGTTTGGGGCCTATTTTAGGTTTTCTCCCTCTAGTGGCATATTTTTTAAGCCTAACTCTAGATATTTTCAATTTTTTGTCATATTCTCAAAATGAGAGTCCGATAACTACGCGATCAGTTCATACGAGTTATATTGGTCTCGTGTGAGATGTCCATGCCTTTTATCGGGCCGTTTGGGGGCTATCTTGGGTTCTCTCCCTCTAGTGGCATATTTTTTAATCCTAAGCCTAGAAATTCGCAAATTTTTATCATATTCTTAAATCGAGAGTTTTGTGACTACGCGATCAGTTTTTATGAGTTTTATTGGTCCCGTATGAGGTGTTCGTGCCTTTTTCGAGGGTTGTCTTTGGTTTTTGCCTTCTAGCGGAATGTTTGTAATCCTAAGTCTAGATATTTGTGAAATTTTGTCCTATTATCAAATCGGAAGTCCCATGATTTTGCAGTCAATTCCTATGAGTTACATTAGTCACGTGCAAGGTGTCCGTGCCTCTTTCGATTTCTTAGGTTTTCTCCCTCTAGCAGCATATTTTAAGTCTAAATATAAATATTTAAAAATTTCCATCATATTCTCAAAGTGGGAGTCTCGTTACTATGCGAACAGTTCTTACGAGTTACATTGATCCCACACGAGGTGCTCATGTCTCTTTCGGGGCCGTTTGGAGGTTGTCTTTAGTTCTCTCCCTTTACAGCATGTTTAAAGCCTAAGTATAACCAGGAGTCTTATGAATATACGGTTAGTCCCTATGATTTACATTGGTCTTGTGGAAGGTGTTCCCACCTCTTTCGAGGCTGTTTCGAGGTTTGAAGCACCTTATATCTTTGACTCACTTGAGTCTATATTATATAGGTTCTCATCTAGTTTAGAAATAGGGACAAGATTGATTCATATCATTTTCAACCAATAAGCCTTCAGACTCTACATTCTATTTTCTCTAATAGTCCAAAGGTATAAACACCAACACCACACCTAGGATCATTTATGTGTTGCATATGATATTGCATTCTTCATAATATGGGTATTTGTGAGTTAAATCCCTTTAAAATAATTTTTTAGGGATATTTTATACAAAGTCTAGGATTTTTAAATGATTTTTTCTAAATTAAAATTTAATTATTAAGTTTATGGGCTGATTTGTAAATTCTTTAAGTTGCTAAAAACTTGCATGGGTAGAAACCAAATGCACTTGATAATTGTGTTGGTGCAAATTGTATCGCTGTAAGAATAAAAACATGCGTTTTATACGCCATCTCAGCCTTACACGTGTTAGACTCACAACGACTGGATTTGTGTTTTCTTGCCCTCACATACCTATGTTTGATGGTGAACCCTTGGATTAGTTTCATCAATGGTCTGTATGTGACCTGAAGCAATCCTTGCAATGCCTAAAACAACTAGTAAGAAAACATTTAATAGCGGTGCATCAATAGCCATCAAATTTACCTTGATCTCTTAAGACTCAATCGTGACCATTCATTTCCTTCAAAGTTTCGGAGGCTTCCATGGCTTAGCATAAATAGATGCCTTATGTGTTGCGATTACAATCTTTTGTTCACCTCACTTCTGAGAGAAAATAAACATAGAAAAGAGAGAGAGAAAGAAATAAAGAAAGAAGAGAGAAAAAATAAAATCGTGACCTAAACTCTAGCTAAATCTCAAACAAAAAATTACTTCTGAGAGTGTGTAAGTTCAAAAGTTGTGAAGATTGTTTCTCTTTTGTTCTTAATCTCTTTTCCAACTTAATCACACCAGTTTGATCTCACTTTCTTTCATAGAAAATTGAGATTGAAATTTTGTGACACATTTCACGTCTATCTCTCTTAGGTTTGATTTCTTATTTCGAGAAATCATAGTTTTATTGGTTGTTTTAAACTTTTATGTCTTCAAACCCTAAAATCGATAAAATAGATTCTGATTTTAGTTTTTTGGATCATCCAGACTCAGATCCAGTTTAAGATTTTGATTGGGGATTTACACTTTCACATATTTCACATTTTGTAAAATAGTCAGTATATTTTCAAAATAAGAAAGTGTTTAGGATCTTTGCTCGTGTATATATCAAGATTCCTTCTTGATCTGTGGATAAATTGAAAGATCCAAAGTCCGATAGTTTCGATTAAATTGATTTTGGAAATCTTTACATATTTGTGATCTATTTGTAATTTGATAAGCATCTTGTTTGTAATTAAGTGTGCGTGGTTTGCATGCATGTGATTTAGAGCACATCACCACTTACACTTTCACATTACTACACTAAAAAGTGTTGGTATTGAGATTTTGGACTTTTGAGTCGACGTAAAGCTAAAAGGAGTTGATTTAAAAAGCTGAGAGAACATCAACAACATCAGAGCCTTAGGAGAAGTTAGAAAATCCAGAGGGGATGGTACATTTCTAAACTTAAAATTAGGTATGATTGTGTGTCTTGACTGTTAAATAGTTTGTAACATATTACTCTATTTTAGTGGATTCTTACTTTTGAGGTGTAAAGACCTCCGTGGATGTTACCCCAATTGGGTGGGGTTTTATCACATTAAAAATTGTACTTGTATACTTCCTCTTCCTCTCATCTCGTTCTTGAGGTTGTGTTGATTTCATTTATTTATAAGTTTTGTTTTTCAAAACTGGTAAACCTATTGTAAAAAGTGTTGTGTGATACCAATTAAATTATTTATTTGAACACTTATTTAATTAGGTGTCTAAATTTGATCAAACCAAATTCAATTTTAGATCATCCCTTAAACATGCATCTAAGGGTCATCAATCATTAAAACCATGCATGTAAAACAAAGACGACAAAATTCAGGAAAAAACCCATTTCGAGTAAAAACCTTTTCTCAACACTTTGAAAAGTTTACAAGACCATTGACTTACATATAACCTGATAATCTCCCACAAGTGTAATGAACGGTGTCTTCACCAAACCTTCAAAGCTACGAGAGACAGCGAAATACCCTCTAGGTGTCGGTTCATCGTCTTCGGCTCGTCCACACGTAGACTAACTATGCTCAGTATCCACCGATCAGATATGGAGATGCCTTCTCCACAGAGGTTGAACTAAAGAAAAGTTTGATTTGGGTTCCACAAAAAATAACTCACACAAAAGTACTCAGATTTGTGAATTGTAAAAACAAAGTTTGAACACTCAATTGTGTTGGAGAATAATTAAAAAACACTCAAAACGTATTCTGTTAAAAACAGTGTTTTGTCACATATTTCTATTTTCCTCAAACTTGTGTGATATTGATTTTATTCAAAATCACAGGATTGGGTGCCCATATTTAACGGCATTAATTATGCATATTGGAAAGTTCGCATGAAATCTGTTTTAAAAGCCATAGACGAACGAGTTTGGTTTTTGGTTGAAAATGGTTGGACACCTCCCACCGTGACTGTTGATAATGTCACCTCTTAAAACATGTGTCAAACCGGACTGAGAACGATTATAAATTGTCTAATTTTAACTCCCTTGGTTTGAGCGCTATTTCTGGAGGCGTCACTCCCGACGAATTCCATCGTATTATGATGTCCACCACGTCTAAAGAGGAATTGGATGTTTTAAAATTGACACGCGAATTACAACCACTGTTAAAGAGTCAAAATTGCAAAATCTAGCCACCCAATTTGAGACCATTACTATGTTAGAGTCCGAGACTTTTGATAAGTTTTATGTACATTTGCTTGACATTGTCAACACTTATTTTTATTTGGGTGAGGTAATTGATAACACGCGGGTTGTGAAAAAGATTTTGAAATACCTTCCAAAACGTTTTGTTCCAAAAGTCACTGTTTTAAACTCGATGGGAAATTTAAGCACACTTAAGTTAGAAGAGTTGGTAGGTGATCTTCAGACTTACGAGTTAGATATGTTTCCCCAAACTGTCAAACCCAAAGATAAAGGGATTGCACTTAGGTCCTAATCGAGATCGAGTGAGGATGTTTTGAGGAAGGAGGATAAGAAAAAGAAAGTGAGTTTTTTTGAGTCTGATTATGAGGATGAGTCTGATTTTGAAATTGCCTTACTTGTGAATTTTTTTAAAAAATTTCTCAAAATGTCTAAAGAAAAATTTTCCAATAAAAAGAGATCTTTTGAGAAAAATAAAAAGAAAGAGGAGGCCAAAGAAATTAATAAGGAGGATGAGATTAGGTGCTTGAGTGTGAGGGTAAAGGGCACATAGCTTAAGAGTGTCCTACTAAGATAAATCGAAAGGGCAAAGAAAATTCTATGCCCGCCACACTTAGTGATAGTGAGGGAGATGAGGAAGATGAGGGGTATAATTCCAATGACGGTTTAGCACATGGGATGTGTGTAGCTTTTACGAGTTGTGTGAGCACACCCACTTTGTATCACGATGATAGTGTTCAAAAGAGCAACGATGATGACTCGAGTATTTCTAGTGGAGATGAGAGCGAGTTTGAGAGGAGAGATGAAAGTGAGCTCCAAAACGCTTTTAGAGATTTGTACACCGAGACCTTGAAACCAAAGAAATATAATAGGGATTTAGGTCATCGGGTTTTGGAATTGGAGAAAGAGAAGGAAGTTATAAGAAGGAAAAGGTGTGACTTGGACGACACGGTGTCTAGTTTGATAACAGGTGTATCCAAACTCGAGAGTGAGCTTGAACGTGCTCGGGAGGTCAAAGTCCCTTTAGAGAATGCATCTAAGAAAGTTGAAAAGATGGTTTTCAACCCCGTTTTGGGTGGTAATGAGAGTTTAGTAAAAGGTCATGACGGTGTGTCCAGTGCTTTTATTGCACCCGAGCCGGTTCCCACTTTGGTGATTGATTCACGTGATTCTCATCCCGACCCACCTAGGCGTCCCAATCCTGTTAAGAGAACACATACGAGAATTTTTGAAAAATTGATTCCTAGGCCGGTTTATGTTTGCTCCTATTGTAAAAAAAGAGGACACCTTAGGGAATTTTTCTTCAAGTTGGGTTTCGTGCCACGTTATGCCACTACACATGTTCACCCGCACGCACCCACTCATGAGACTTTTCTTGCACACAATGATAGAGAGTTTGAACATATTCGCTAGCAAGTAAAGTTTTTGGTCAAAACTTCACATGATTTAATGGAGTTGTTTCAAAAGATTTCACCATCTTTGGAGAACTCCACCACACTTCCCGGTTGATGTCTAGACATGTTTACTAGCATAGGGTGATTTACATGATGACACTTTTGTCTATTGCTAGTATGTACCATTTGTATGTTATTTTTTTACTTGTTTTTTGTACTATTTTAGCACTATTTTGGTTATGTTCGCCCATTCTAGGAACTATTTTTATAAAAAAAATTCACTGGACAAAACTGCATGTCATTCTGAATAATCTGGGAAATTTGTGTCTTCTCGTTCTAACGAGACTGCGTCTCGCACGAAGTCTTCTCGTGAGATGGCATATAGATCGAACGACAAGGAATCTCGCTCGAACGACCCTGGATTTTATTTTCAGTCACCATTTTCTTCTGATTATATGTTATTGATACTGTTGGGTTGTTTCGGAACAATATTTGAAAAATACAAAAAGATTTTCTCTTTTTAGAAAATTTTTGAAAAATTCAAAAAGAGTTTTTTATTTTGTTTGAACCTCATATGAATTGACATTTAGGATGACCAAGTCACAAATTCATACCATATCCATGTGACTATTTGATAGTGTTTTGAGACAATATATTGTGTCATTCATGTGCTTTACAAAGTTTATAGTCTTTGAGATGATATAGTGTTGCTACCCACATGATTAACTCTATTTGTCCTTTATTGCACACATGAACGGATTTATTTTACTTTTGTTCTTGTCTATTATATGTTAGTTGAGTGTTCCCATCTCAATTTTGTCTATACAACGAACCCAATACGATAAAACTTGACAAAAAGTAGTGCATAATTTAAAACGTTTGTGAGATTGTGTATTTTGAAAAACAGGGAAGGGCTACGAAAGGTACTCATTTTATCCTTTGTGATTAATCCACCGTTTAAATGGGCCTAAAAAATTGGTTGTCTTAATGTACATTCATGGTGTGTGAATTTTTGTAACATCATTTTTTGTATAAAAAATTCAAAAATTCAAAAATAGTTTGTTTGCTTGGTTTACCGTGACACCTCGATTTTCTTTATGATATTTCTTCTTTTCCTTGTCTATTTCAGACAAGTTGCTACAAGTCGTCGAAGCATTGAGAAGCTTACATCTACAAAGACGAATTCAAATTTCAAAAAGTCTTCAACATTCATGCCCATCAAGGACGAATTTGGTAAAATGTGTTTAACTTCCATTTACATTTTACATTAAAAGTGTTGGGATGTTTTTTATAAAAGTTTAAATTATTTTTGAAATGATTTTTAAATGATTTTAATCGTAAAAGGTTTTGGATAAATGCTCCTAATCCCGTAAACAGTTTTGGTATTTAAGGATTCCAAGTGATTTAAATATGTAAAAGTCTTTTTTAAGGGGATCAGTGACTGTCATTCAAATGACATCACATCTTGTTCGAATGAGATGGAGTGTCGCTCGAACGACGTCCTAGTTTGTTCGAACGACAGGTGTTTTTCCTTGACACGTCACCACCTTGAATTTTACTATTTAAAGGGTGTTAGACTTTTGATTTTCATGTGCAGAAAACACTATTTTTAATAGAATACATTTTGAGTGTTTTTTGTTTATTCTCCAACACATTTGAGGGATCAAACTTTATTTTTACAATTCACAAATCCCAGGACTTTTGTGTGAGTTTACTTTAATCATTGATATATTTTACTGCATTGGTTAGTTATTACCTGCATAGTCTGATAATTTTTTTATATGATTCATTGTTTGCTAGCTACTGATTTGACATTGATTGATCATATTTTGATTGTCGTTTCATGTTTATCTATTATAATAGGAGTTAAAGTAATCATATTGGTATATCTAATGCTTGATTTGTTTATCTGTTCACCAGATTGTCTATTAGAGACAAAAAGGAGGAGAGATGTCTATGATGTAAGGTGAGTTTTGTGTGTTTAACTTGATATCCTGATTTCCACATTTGCACATATTTGTATCATGTTTTGTTCACATAACAAATGATTTGGATTTGATTTTTTTGTATTAATTTATATCATTTGTTCCTCCATACTTCACTGGGTATTTGTCTATTTCATGTGTGTAGGTATGCTTTTCGAGATTCTAGATTCCAAGTTTACATCACATTCAGACATTCAGAGACAGTTTCATGCTTGTCGGTCCATTGTTTATGAGACCTTATCCTGCACTGATGATGTTATTTTACTTTTGGATTTATGGGATGGGATTTAGGCGACATACGGCTTGACGGACTGGCTTAGGCATTTACTGTTGGTTTTGTCCCGGAATAGTCAAAGGGGGAGATTTGTAAGGACCAAATTTCCAATTGAGTCTTAATGTAGTTTTGACTTATTCTTGGAACAAAATAAGTTTGAGTCATAGGTAGATTTTTATATTCCGATCCACTACGAGTCTGTGACTTATCGAAGATTTAATTGATGACGTTGCGACAAAGCTACAATGAATTAATCATATCGAAGTTTAATCGGTGCAAATTTATCGTCTTCAAGGTTTAATTGCATTCTGAGATCACACAGGTATTAATGCATAGTGGTAATGAAACTCGGAATTTTATTTTACAAAAATAAGGATGTTATTTTTAAAAGAAAATGTTTTTAAAAGTGTTTTAAATGTTTACACTTCGTTTTAATTAGATGAGGACGGGTTAAAGTTAGTTTTTAAGTAAAACTCTATTTTTAAAGTTGGATGCTTCAGAATTCTAATATGGGCGACGTCATTCAAACGATAAATGTTGTCATTCGAATGAGAGCTACTGTCGTTTAAACGATGCAGTATCTCGCTCGAACGAGACTCTACCACTGCCTTAAAATGTTTATAAAAAGGCATGCTCTGTTTCCTCAAAGTGTGTGCAGTACGAAAAACAGTTTACCATAGAGAAAGGCTTCTGCACAAAGTTTTCTAAGTGTCTTCACATAAAACATCCTTAGAGTTTCAAGATCCGAGGTTTTCATTATTATATGTTCTTTTGATCTTGTTGGAACCAAGCTTGAGGTTCTATTGAAGATCCATTGTAGGTTGTGCGATGAATATTCAGCGGATACCGATTTCAACATTGTAGACGACACAAGGCCATATCGGTGGATATCGAGACACTCGTGGAGACGCATGTTACGGACGAGCATCGTGGAAGAAGGTTAGTTTCCGCATGGGCACTGTGAAGATTGGTATCAGTTCATAGGATCATCAAGTCTCGTGGGTGGATCGAGTCATTGTATAAGACTACCATCTGAATTTGTAATTTCTTTGTTATAGTGATTGTCTGGCCTGGGTCGTCCGAGATTTTTCCCCGATTGGAGTTTTCCTCGTACATCGGCATTGTGAGTATTTATTTACTTTATTTTACTTTCTTTAATAATTAGTTTCATGCTTAGGGTTAAACAAGATAAAATCTGGTTAAGTTAATTTGTGTCTCAACTTGGTTTGATAAAATTGAAAAAGAGTTTTTTTTTTAAAGAGAAAGTTGATTTGCATTCATCCTTAACTTAATTCCGCTGAAGCAAAAGTTACATTTTGGGGACCTGCACCTATACCCTAAATAACTCGTTCATATTGTTTAACACATCTTGTGTTAAAAAATTTATTTTAAGAAAATAATTTCTTCAACAAACTGTTCGGAGCCATTTAAATAGTTTAATCTTGAATTAAATGACTTAAGTGGTATTTTTCAGGGTTGTCTCTGGTTTTCGTCCTCTGGTAGAATATTTCTAAGTCTAAATCTAGGTATTTGTAAATTTTCATCATATTCTCAAACCAGGAGTCCTGTGACTACGCCGTCATTTCTTACGAGTTACATTGGTCCCGTGAGAGGTGTTCATGTCTCTTACGGGGTTGTTAGGGTGTTGTCTTGGGTTTTCACCCTCCAACAACATGTTTTTAAGCCAAAGTCTTGATATTTACAAATTTACATAACATTATCAAATAGAGAGTCATGTGACTACGCAGCTAGTTCATATCAGTTACATTAGTTTGGTGTTAGGTGTTCGTGCCTCTTACGGTGCCATTTGGTGCCTATTTTTAGTTTTTGCCCTCTAATGACATAATGTTAAGTCCAAGTTTATATATTTATAAATTATCATCATATTATCAAATCAGAAGTCCCATGACTACATAGTCAGTTCCAACGAGTAACATTGGTCCCGTGCGAGTTGTTCGTACCTCTTATGGGGTCGTTTAATGGTTGTCTTAAGTTATCTCCCTGTAGTTGCATGTTTTAATATCAAGTATATATATTTGCAAATTTTCATTATATTCTCAAATCAACAGTCTTGTGACTACGCGGTAAGTTCCTAGGAGTTATATTGGTCCCGTGTGAGGTGTTCGTGCCTCTTACGGGATCATTTAGGCGTTTTCTTAAATTTTTACCCTCTAGCGAAATATTTTTTAAGCATAAGTCTAGATATTTTCAATTTTACATCATATTCTCAAATCGAGATTCGCGTGGCTATGAGGTCAGTTCCTACGAGTTACAATGGTCTCGTGCAAGATGTGCATGCCTCTTGGAAGGCAGTTTGGGACTTGTTTAGGGTTTTCTCCCTCTAACGGCATATTTTAAGCCTAAGTTTACATATTTTCAAATTTTTCATCATATTCTCAAATCGTCCCATGACTATGCTATCAGTTCTTTCGAGTTACATTGGCTTTCTGCGAGGTGTTCATACCTCTTTCGGAGAAATTTGGGGGTTGTCTTGGGTTCTTTCCCTCTAGCGACATGGTTTTAAGCCTAAGTCTAAGTATTTACATATTTTTGTTATATTCTCAAATCGGGAGTCCCATGACTTCGAGTTAATTCTTATGAGTTACATTGGTCCCTTGCCTTCCTAGTTAATTCATAAATCATAATAAGCTTTCCTAATTCAAACAAAATATTCATAAATCAATCTAAACATTTATAAATCAAACTAGAGCCAATCTAGGGACAATATCATAATAGTATACAATTTGGATACAAATAGGATTATCAAGGGCTAATATAATAATAGGATACAAATAGTATTGCCAAGGGTAAAATAATAATTTGATATTCAATCTTCCTTTAAATCAACTAAAAGATCTTTAAAATTAGGGTTGTCATCAAGAGCAGATTGGAACTCTTTATGAGCCTGTAATGTGTTTTCTTGAGTAGTCATAGCCTTTGGTGCATGCACAACAATAAACAATTGTTATCGTTAATGCATTTTGAGTAGGATACATTATTTATGTTCTGAAAGGCATAATAAAAGGCACGTTGACTATGTGATCTTTACTCTTCATCTTTAATAAATCTACCATGATAAGTTTTAAGTCGGAATCAACTTTACAAGCATTCGTAGTGTCCTCCGCCTTCACCCGGCCAAAATAGAATACGATTTCTATGAAATCCAAATAATTAAGTTCCACGATTTATTCGAAACTCCCATAATAGGTTAGCATCGTATCTTTTAGATTTTTATCATTTTTGCTAACGATATGGGTTGTCAAGGAAAAAATTAAATTTTTGCTATTTTGTGTCAAAATATTTTCCTCAAATGGATATGAAAATAAATCAAAACTGTCGGTGCAAAATTTTTTAAGCTTTTTCACACGAAGCTTGGGACCTTTTGCTAGACATGCAAGCCTTGAAGAGACATCGCCTCTTTTCATAAGCTAAATTTATTAAAGAATTTGTATTAGGGCATATTTTTACCGCACATGAATAATTAACCACATAAATACCTCTTTTGATATCTATGCCCTAAAATCATTTGTCGTGCAATTTCTCCTCTGATTTTGGGAAATTTCATACTCATACTTCTTAAAGGTAAATTGTAGAGTTTATATCATAATATATAGAATATATATAATCAAACAAGAACAATTCAGTTAATTATGTAGCTACTTACTCTCTTCAATCTTCTACTTCATCTTGTGATTCGAAGACATAATGAGCGGCTTGATTGTGTTATAGATTAGTGAGTCTCATTTCATTGGGGTTACTAAAAGGTAATTCATCCATAAACTTGTCAAGTTTCTCAATCACTCGTTCTCCACGAGGATTAAACCTCCTCATCTCTTATTCTGGTATATGTTCCCGAGTGTATAGTGATGATCCCACAGTTATGTATTCTTGTACAATTGACCCTCCAATATACCATGCATTCTTAACATAATCTTTGAAGGTTTTCATCAAGTGCTCAAAACGATAGATCGAGCGACGCCTAGTGGAACCACATAACAAAGCATCATCGCATATATTCATAAGTAGGTGGATGCTGATATCGAAGAACGACGAAGGAAAACATTTCTCTAATATATAAATTGCCTCAGTTAAAGATGATTTCTCATCTTCGATGTGCTTTCTATTTACCACTTCTACACAAATTTGGGTAAAGGGCAAACTTATTTTCATAATTACCCGACGGAGACTTTTGTGCTCGGAGAAGAGATTCCTAAACAATAGAGGGATTAATTGAATGTTGTTGTGCCAGTCATAAGACTTGCACTATTTTAGGTCATTTGTTTGGTCAGTTTCTACTCTGTGTAAATTATCGAAATACCCAATCGGAGTTTTCAAGCTAAAGAATGTGCCTAGGAGGATATTTTTCTCATTCTTAATCAACGTGAAAGCTTCCTGGGGGATAAAAATTCTTCCTGTTGTAGAATCATTTTTTAACCATAATTTCTTCTTTATTTTCATCTTATGTAGATCATGGAGCGCCCACTCTCCATCTTTTGGATGAGATCCACCCAGACATGTTCCTATCAGATGTTCCACAACATTCTTCTCAATGCGAATAACATTAATTACATGCCTTACATGATGATCTTTCTAATACGACAAGTCAAAAAATATTTATCGTCTAGATCATTCTTTCATTTTATTAAGTTCGTTCAGATCCTCCTTATCTTTGCCCTTCACGTTTACAAACTGAGCGTGTTTTCCTACAGACCTATTCCCCGTAGTTGCAACCTTCACCTTCTCCTCGATCTACTTACCAGAAAATCGAGCAGGTTCCGTCCTATGCATATGACTGACAGGTAAGAAGTTAAACTTGTCATTCTTAAAAGGATGACTGGTCGATAGAAATCTATGGTTAATCGTATAACTCATCTTACCACTATGATGTAGACAAATGGATTTAGTTTTGTCCCCATGTATGGGACATCCATAATAACCATGAACATTTCACCCGGACAAGGTTATATATACAGGAAGGTAGTGGATCTCCCACATCGCCATTGCTTTGAGTCTGAACTCTTCTCCCTTATAAACTTCATTGCCATGCACAGTGTTGGAGAGTGACTTACTAGCGCCATAAGAACTGATCAATAAATTTAATTAGTATCTAGAAAATTGAAAGGGTTAAACCCATCGGTGGATAATGCAAGATAGATACTGTGCATTTCCTTTGCAAATTCATGGTGTTGTGCATTCGAAAGTTGCCTGGTGAGTGAATCAACCGAATGATACATGACATTCCCACCCACCTCTCATTGAGCATGACATGTCATGGACTATTTTATCCATGGTATAGTGAAAAATTATTTCAACCATGGACTTAGGGGAAAATACTTCAAAACTTTTTGTGGAACTTGGGTCATTCTCACAAGTCACATATCTAGGCTCACTGCATACAGGACACTCATCCTTCTCTTCGTGCTCGTTGCGGTATAATATGCAATCATACTTGCATGGATGAATAGATTTTTACTTTAAACCCAAACCCTTCAAGCTTTTCTTCACGCTAGGATAATTATTTGGTAACATGTTCTTTTTGGGTAAAATGCCTTTAACCCACTTATTGAATTGAATCTTCAAATTATGCAAACCAATGATTGAATATCTTAATGAGTAATCTTCATTGCAATCTTTATACAACGGTCTAGTCGCGTCGACTTTCAACCGTATGTATTCCCGAATTTCTAGTAGTTTAGCGTTAACTTGTTCATTAACTTGATCATGATGCACATTATCTATATCCATAGGTTAAGGGTATTAATGATGGTGGACTCCGTAGGCAGCATCAATTAGGTAGATCAAAGGACGACGTGTTGGTGAATCATGTAGCACTTCCACTCGGTGAGGTTCCGTTACGCGTTTGGGTACCGCTAATTCTTTTGGAACATAAGGTACATTCTTTTCACCATGATATGTCCATATCTTATATTCTTGCGAAATTTCCCCACTTTATTAAATTCAACTTAACATCTTATAAAGACTAATATTTTCCATTCATACAATCACTTTTAATATTTCTATATGCATACTTTATAAATTCTTGAATGCCCTTTAAATTATCATCAGATATTCAATTGCTCTCCCCCATCCACTCTTTGTATTGTGGCAAATCCATTAATAATCTTAAAAAATCATTTCACATGTATTAATAGGTTGGAAATAAGGTCATGTTGCATACAAGAACGAACAAATCATAATTCATTCAAATTATTCAACACAACTTAAACTCAAATTAAACAAGTTAAACTTAAATTCATGTTACGTACACAAAAATTATCAATAAATGGCCCATAAACTTAAATAAATAAAATATTATAAATTGTCAAAAAAAACTCATAACCTAGGCTTGACAAACAAATAAACTGGCCAAGTGGTAAAGAATTATGATAGTTTTTCATCACGTTCCCTTCTCAATTATCAACGTGCACAGGTATTTCTCCACAACTGTTGTATATTTCATCAACCACTATCTAAACATCATCCATATACGAAGGGAGATTGTGAACACGATTTTTGACAATTAAGTAAATATGTGAACACACGTTAATAATCATGATATTAATGAAGTCCCTAAAATAGTACTTCTCTCCATAGTCACCGTGGGTGGATGGTGGTGATCCAGGGACTGTGGTAGGTGGAGACATTGGGGAGGGGAATTTTGAAGAAGGAGGCATTTGGGAGGGGAAACCTTAAGATGAAGGACAGGGGAAACCTTGAGAATAAAGGTAAGGGAAACCTTAAGGAGGCATCGAGGTCCAAAAACCTTGAGTAGATAAGTAAATAAGGCACACGATTTCACTCGTCCACACTCCCAAGTTACTCTTAATCTCTTGGACATTCCCATATATGTTGGGTTGACTTTACTCTTGGCTTGAGATAAGATTCTTGACCGAAGAGAGCTCATCCATAAGAGGTGTAGTGTATTTTAATTTTCTTTTTGGCATATGTGATCTGACACCTCTCGTCCTCCCTATTTTCTTAGTTTCAAAGGTTTGGGTCAAGGCATAATTTTCAATGTCATCATAAGGACTCGAACCGAACTGGCTGTTATTGGCTTTGATCAATTAATGTAGCTTTAAATTATATTTAGTCTTATGATTTTAATATTATTTTATATACATAACTAGTGATACTCACTAGAGTCGGAGCCAAGTGCGGTGGGAATTTATTATCATTGTCCTTTCGAGAATACACAGATTACGTCTTTTGCACGCGTCTGGACTACCCTTTGTCCTTTCTGACCATTCACTCTTCAAATATTCATACAATTTAGATCCCAGCCTATGGATATTAACTTTTTTTGCTTTTTTTGTTTATTTTTATCCCGCTGGACCAAATTTTTTCCATCGCCTCATTTTTCAAATGTTGTTCTATTGATCGAACGACATTTTAACATTTAGAGGGACTCTATCTTTCAGAGCCAAAATGTCAGAGCTCGATGCTCATTTTAGGAAATTTCTTTACCTAAGGCTTCTCCTATATGATATCAGTTGTTGAGTAACCCGGGAAATAAACTTTTGCTTTCAAATATCGGGAAATAAAAAATGCGTATAAAGTTAGTCATAAACGTCATCCTTTATGGCTTCATAGCTATCTGCTGCCCCAACTCCCACATTCATTTTTCCAAGTAACAAATACTCGGATTTAAAGATTTAGAGGTCATTTTTATAGCAAGTGAGATTATTCCCAAGAAGGGAAAACCCAATGGGCTTCTTCTCATTTATTCGAGAGGTATCGGGAGAGGGGCATTGGAGTAACAGGTGTTTGTTTCCTACTCGTAGATGGAGTGATAGAGTGAACCAATGGCAGAGTAGAGAATTGTTTACCATATAGTGACGAGAATCCTTGTTGGGGTGCATGAGATGAGAATCTTTGTTGGGTGTCACATTATCACTTGGTACGCTCTATTTATTTTTACTCGACATTATCTAAAATAAAATAAAAATAAAAATAAGCGATGAAATCATTTTAATAACATGTTTATGACTAACTAATCATGTTATATCTATATATATGTGTTGCCTAGAAAAATACCCAAGAGGGGGTGAATTTCATTTTACAAAATTTTTGAGTTAATTTTAATGTTTAAAAATTAGTCATTTTATTTTTAAAAATAAATTAATTATGAAATTAATTAAAATTTAATGTAGTAAAATTTTAAGCTGAATATAGGGAGTATACGAGAAAAATATTTAACACACAATAACCACAATATAAAAAATTAAATGCAGCGCAGAAAATAAAATATACGCAAAGATTTATAGTAGTTCAGCTCTAAAACGGAGAGACTACGTTCACCCTTCAAGTTGCCCGTGTCTTCTTGAGTTCCACTATCGTAATTCGTTGAGGGTGGGATCAATTCACCGTGTACAAATTGGGTAGTTGAACTAAGATACAAATTACAACTA
This sequence comes from Sambucus nigra, assembly GCA_949130495.1. Lineage (NCBI taxonomy): Eukaryota > Viridiplantae > Streptophyta > Magnoliopsida > Dipsacales > Adoxaceae > Sambucus > Sambucus nigra. Next base: position 649,931,536 of record OX422213.1, read on the forward strand.
GAAGCATTTAACTGATCTTCAACAATATTCGAATGTGTGTAGTAATTTTTTATATAATGACAACTCAATAATAATTCAACTTTAAATCTGAGTGCATCTCTCTTTCAACAAGACTTCAAAAATTCTGAGTATATACTTTTCTTCTTGTAGAGGCTGAGTGAGTTCTTGAATTCCTTTTGCTTTTTGTAAATCTCAGAAGTGTTGTGTCAATTTTTTCTTGGTCTTCTTTATGTAGGGACCCAAAAAAAGGTCCGTTGGAGAAGAAGGAGTTGGTTGTCTACTCCAGAATGACTAATTTTATATAATGTGATTTGCATTGATGTCTTTTCAAATATGACACTGTCCCATAAAATCTGCAAAAGTGATTAGTATGGATACATATAATATTGAACGCATGAGTTTACATTTAAAAACACCTACTCCTTGTTTATACATATGAATAAGATTCTGGCTTTGATACCATCAAAAAAGAAATATGAGTATATAAGAGAAAATCATATATATATATATTACAGTTCTTGAGCGGACCAATTCGCATTTTAATGGTGCAGACTGGACATGTGTTATCTGGTGGTGAGCCCAGAAAAGAGAGAGAGAGCCTATAATTTAGCAGATAATTTCTAGGGTCACCAACAGGTGACACATGTCCAGTCTGTACCGTTAAAATGTGAATTGGTCTGCACAACAGCTGTACTATATATATATATATATATATATATATATATATATATATATATATATATATATATATATATATATATATATATATATATATTGTTCTGCTCTTGTGCGGAGTAGTTTGCATTTTAGAGTGCGGACCGAACATGTGTCTCCCGTGAGCCAAGAAAAGAGAGAGTGGGCCTATAATTTAAGCGATAATTTTTAGACACACCGTTAGGTGACACATGTCCGGTCCGCATTCTTAAAAAGTGGACTAGTCCGTACAAGAGCGTTATTATATATATATATATATATATATATATATATATATATATATATATATAGAGAGAGAGAGAGAGAGAGAGAGAGAGAGAGAGAGAGAAAAGCAAACAAGGTTATGGCTTACTAAAAAAGAAATACGATTGGCATAAGTTAAAAAAGATGGTCGTATGTGAGCTATTAGGTTCTTATAAATCTAACTGGCCTGACATGATTAAAATACGAGTGCGTCGGATATTTCAAAAGAAAAAAAAACAAGGTGGCATACAAAGGAGTAAAATAATGTCTTTGTTTTTTTAACAAAAGTATACTACATACAAAAAGGACAAAAGTCCTTTTAAAATAGCTAGCCCTATGCGAAAGTCGACTTGGGGTGACAATTCGGGTTAGTCGTGTCATTTTCAAGTCGCGTTGATTTTTATTTTGGGGCATATACCAAATAGTTTCTCGAACTTTTTTTAATACACATTTAGTCCAAGCCTTTTTATTTTTCACCAAAAAGTCCTTCACCATACCAAAAAGTCTTTACCATGCCGTTGGCACATACCTTTAAGATAAGAGAATAAGGGACTTTTTGGTACAAAATAAAACTCTTGGACTAAGTGTGTATTAAAAAATGTTTGAGGAACTTTTTGGTATTTTATCCTTTTATTTTAGTTTAAATTTTAAGTACTCTTAAATCTATAAAAATTAATCGAATCATGTTCGAGTCATTTCGAATTATTATCATAAACGAGTTATCGGATCAAAAATTGCCACCTCTACTTGAGATCCCAATGACTCTATCATACAACCATGTCTCAAAGCAAAATCTAAAAAAGGAGATTGAAAAACTATTTAACTGTACAACCTAATGGTAATAAACAAAATGATAGCAGCACTGTTTCTAGGAGGTTTCGTCCTTTAGTTCACAAGTTTTGATTGTTACTTAGGATTGCGTTAAAGAAATGTCATAATAGGTTGTCTTCGGCTAACCGTTTGGAAAATGATAGTCTTAGCTGTAAAATAACCATTGTTATTGCACGCGGGATAGTCCTTTTATGGGTAACAAAAGATACATCTCTATATACTATAAAATGCTATACAAGGCATTAAAGCTTCTTGTCAGTGAAAGTGTCCACGTGGCACCTCCTAAAAATTTTGTCGAGCGCCTTTTTTTTCTTAATAAGCGACCATTTGCCCTTTCATTTCATCTGTCGTCTGTCATTTCGTCTACCCTTGTGGATAAAAACCCTCAACCTTACACTCACTTTTTAATTTCCTATTCCTAACCCTAACCTCTTCAGTTTCCAAACACGCAAACAGCTCAACGACTCTGGGCGGAAATGATCCTCCATTCCCCTTTGCCGCCTCACCGTCCACTCCCACTTCGTCCAAGGCTCCGATGGCCACTCTCCGGCCCATGGGACGGCGAGCTCCGTCACTGATGGAGGTTTGTTCCCCTTTAATTTATAGGTTTTCTTTTTAGAATCGATTTATGTTAAGACATACGATGACAAAGATGAAACCATAGGTCGAAAAAATTCATGGAGATGATGGGTAATCAATACGTATTAGTTTGGGAGTTTTGGGGGTTTTGGTTGGTGTTTGATTTAGGGTGGAAATGAGTTTCTTTATGGTCGCCTATGGAAACTGCGTAGTGGATGGGGCTATGGGAGTAGTTTTATGGTTTGACTAATTTGGTTGCCATTGTTGGCTTTTTTAGAATTTGTTTTAGGAGTAAGAGTTTTATGTTATTGTTGTAGTGAGCACATGTGAATACTTCTTGAATCTGTTTGTGGGGTTCTGGTTTTGTCCTGGAATTTGTTCTGGTTCTGGTTTTTTAGAATTTGTTTTAGGAGTAAGAGTTCCTATGCACTTGTCTCTGTTATAACTTTTTTTAAATTTATAACACATTTTCTACCTCTTCTATAAAGTGACACTTATGAGTTTATTGATAAGTATTAGTTTAATGCTCATAACAAACTGATTTTTTATGTAACATGATGCATTTGAGATTTTTTTCCAATTGACTAAACAGATTTTTTGTCTTATAATTCATTATGAATGAGATTTAGTTTGGTTGTTTTTATTTCAAATCTCAAGTTCTGATTATAGATTATAAGTTATACTCTCAAGGTCCAATTGCAAAGCTGCGTCAGTCAAGTTTTGGTGGAACCTCAAAACTCAAGACAACCTATGGTCTCAATTTTTCCGAAAAAAAATACGAAGACTGTTCAGCAGCTACTGGTTCAATAACTTACAAAAGGACATTGTTGATCAAAGAAGACACTTACAAGCTCATTCAAGAGATTGACGGCCCCTTATACTGGACTCCCTCTATTGATGGTAGTCTTTCTTCCAAGACTGCTTGGCAGTCCATCAGGTCACCAAATCCTTCTTCATTTTTATGCAAGATTATTTGGAATCCTTCTTTTCCTCAAAAATTTCTATATTTCTGTGGAAATTCCTTAATAATATAGTGCCTATTAACAAAATATCCAAAATATTAGAGCATGATAATTTATAGTGCTAGATTATAGATAAAGTGATAGTAGATACAAAACAAATTTGGACTCACTTACTGCATTTTATGGTACTTATATTTTTTTTTTATCAAAGGCATTAATAAATTTTACATTAGTTTTTTATGACATTTTGTAAAATTCTAACTCCTTTTGGTTTTCCATTTTTAATTTTAATTTTAATTTTTTTTATTAGTAGTAGTATCATTCGGTTGTCTTTGGACTTTTTGCAGTACATGTGGTCAACAACACTATTTGAGACTTTTAAAATGAAGCTTAAAGTTTGTAAGGATTTTTCACTTATACATAGTTGATTATTTCTAATTGTTCAGAGTGGAATTTTGGATAGTAACTATAATCAGTTGTTTTTTTAATTTTTTTGAAAATTTGGTTTCTTTCTCGAAAGGTTATTCTCCACAAGTTTTGTTGCATTTCGGGTTTTAAGTTTATACTGATATTTAAATATCAATGACTTTTAAAAAGAGTTAAATTTCGTGATTTTTTTTTAGTTTTAGGCTATAGGGTTTGAGTTTTGTGTGCTCTATGGTCAACGATTTCACAGTTTTGGGGTTACAAACTATGGTCTTTGGGGTTAGGGGTATGAGAAAGAATCTGGACATTTAATTTATATTAGTCTATTGTCTTGTATTATTCTAGTTGCTTGACTTATCTGTGATGCTATTTAGATAACTTCCATTCTAATTTTGTCCAGGTGTTTATATTCTCAAATATTATATTATTTTTAGATTTATGGTGCACAAACCACCATGGAAGTCACCTACAATCAATCACGACCCATTTTCGTCACCGGTATTCACTATCTTGATATGTTTTGAACAGATTTATTAAAATTATTCTAAAGCTCGATTAAACTAGATGGTTTCTATTCTAATTTTTTACACTATTTTTTTGAATTATCTTTGTTTGAATCACTACCTGTTATAAACGAGTTATGTGTAGGTGTCGTGGGGTTAATTTGTATTTATTGGATGTATAAATGAATGGGTATGGATGTAGTAATATTTGTTTATTCGAACCATATATTTTTGCAGTTCAAGAGAAAAACTGATTGAGTATGGATGTATAAATGGATATGTCGTTGGATTTTATGTGGTCATTAAGTGTTTTTCCCACAATTGAAAGAAAAGGTAAAACTTATTTTCGAATAGAAGATTTGCTAATTGTATTCATCAAGAATATGCAAAAAGTTTTACTTCACAGGTAGTCAATGAGATTTAATTTCAACTCACTTTTTCACATTTTTAAAATATGTTTTGAAATGAGTGTGTCAGATAAATTTTTATTTAATAATTAGTTACTTTTGCTAAATTGATTCTCTTTTCAAAGTGATTTGCACTTTGATATCCTTTTATTTCCTTAAAATATCGTCTCAATTTCTTCCTACACATCATTTTATAATTATAACTACTTTCAAGTTCGAGATATTTATGTTTCAGAATGCGTGTTTTAGACTTTGTTAATGGATCTTTTAAATATGAAGCTTATAGAAAAAAATTTAATTGCACAAAGCATGTAAGTACTCTCAAATAACACAATTTAATTATTTATTCGTTATAAAAAAAACCTATGCGTACACAAAATATTAGAGCATAATAATTTATAGTGCTAGATTATAGATAAAGTTATAGTAGATACAAAACAAATTTCGACTCGTCTGCTGCATTTTATGGTACTTATATTTTTTTTATCAAAGGCATTAATAAACTTTACATTAGTTTTTTATGACATTTTGTAAAATTCTAACCCCTTTTGATTTTCCATTTTTAATTTTAATTTTAATTTTTTTTATTAGTAGTAGTATCATTCTGTTGTCTTTGGACTTTTTGCAGTACATGTGGTCAACAACACTATTTGACACTTTTAAAATGAAGCTTAAAGTCTGTAAGGATTTTTCATTTATAAATAGTTGTTTATTTCTAATTGTTCAGAGTGGAATTTTGGATAGTAACTATAATTTTTGTGTAATTTAAAGAAATTGATTATAGTGGAGTTTTTGGGTCTTGAAGTTTAATTTTGGGTTTGGATCTTTTTGTTTCCTATTTAGATGAAGTTTGTGCGGGGCATGGGCTTTAGAACAGATAATGAACCTTTCAAGGTTATTTTGCATGAATAAATTTTTCTGTAAGTATTTTTTTGTTGATTTGTGGATCTTTATTGTTTCTTATGTTTCAAGTAGCTAAGTACTCATTTATGTTAGCTTTTTTTATATTTTATTTTAGGCAATTGTTGTTTTGGATACTCATTTATGTCGCACACTAAATAAGTTAAAATTTCATACTTTTTCGGCAGCACTACGTTGGCCACTATACCCAAAACGACAGTGACCATGAATCTGTATGGCTCCAAGCAGCGGAACATCCAGGAATTTGAGTCAAGGGCGGCGAAAATTTCTGATTAAGCCCGGGGGTTCGGAGGAGGGATCCCCGCGAGCTATTTTTTTAGGTTGTTTTTACTTCTTTTTTTTTGTATAATTTAACCTTAAAAATGTTTGAGATAGTAATTAAAAATGTTTGAGATAATTTAATTTTTAACCTTAGCCAATTTGTGTTAAAAAGTTGAGATGTATAAATTTGAAAATTAAATTATAGGTCGTTTAAGAGAATGCATCTCTCTCTCTATAAAGTTTAATTTTTTATGATATTTTTAGAGTAAACTACTCCATTACTCCTCCATCTTTCCACTTATCTAAATTTCATCCCTCTCATTTTTTTTTCAATTTCATCCTCAACCTTTCAATTTATTTGACAACTGATGAATTAAAGGGATTGAGTTGGTAATCTACTATTCATCTTTACACTTTTCCTCATATATGTACAAGAGGTGAAACCACACATTTTAGCTTAGGAACAATGTGATAATATATTTGCTTTCAACAATATTTGTAACACACATTTAAGCTAAAGTACAATCTGGATAGACTTGTATATTTCCTTGCAACAATATTCGTAATATATAATTGCGTCCGCGCATCTCGCAGGTTATATGCTAGTAAAATTTTAAAAACAAAAGTTGACATATCACAAAAAAGGATTTTTGGCTAAAAAACTACGGTCTGATCATTTTAAAAAAAATCTCTTCAGTGCATGGAGGTAGCATTTCAATAGAATAGACTTGTTTATTTTTTAAAACAAATGCTAACAATAAAGCCTTTTTGAAAATCGTCTCAGTCAATACAATTTATGCTACAGGTCACTAATCTGGACTTCCATTACCCATAAGATATTATGTAGTTAAAAAATGTTATGTAAAAAATACAAACTACAAAAAAACATGTAATTAATGATTGAAAAATATTTATAAGTGCAAAAAAATAAATAATTTTATATATAATGAATATTTATATATACTAAAAATAGTAAAAAAGTTTATATATAAAGAATATTATATGTATTAAAAATAGTACAGAAGATTATACGTAATATTTATTTTATGTACTAAAAATAGTAAAGAAGTTTATATGTAACGAATATGTATATGTACTAAAAATAGTAAAGAACTTTGTCATCATCAAAATAAATGATTAAATAAATGAATAATTAAAATTTAAAAATGCTTTAACAATCATCCTCTTTTTTATGATGACGAACAGTTGGAATATGGAGTAATATTTTTGGTCCACATAAATCTTATCCCCTTTTGACATAATAAAAAAAGTTCATAAGAGTAAATGAAATCTCACCTTATAAAAACAACTTGATGTAACCTGTGATAGAGATATAATAAGTAGCGAGAGTACATAAATTCGAGGTTTATTCATAGAGGAATGAATGCAAGATACAAAAGATAGGAGTCTAAAATTTTAAAATGCTGACCATAGAGCAAACATCTTTGGCATTGCCTTTAATATTAATTTTCTTTCATTTTTCTTCCAAGGTGACTTTGACAACTCCGCCATCTTCATTATTTAGAGAAAAACTAGACCCAATTTCACTTGAGTGGCCGAAAGATGTAGGTGAATAGAAAATAATAGCGGGTGAAAGGAAACAATGCCACAAGCGGAGATTAACCCGTAGAGCATGAGGCGAAAGCTTAGAGATAGCTTGAGTGTCTCATGAACGAAAAGATATTTTTTAGACTTTACATCACTCACGCCTTTGTTTTGATTTTCACAATCATGACATGAAGTATAAATTCCTGGTTATCTTCCAACCTAAACAATGTAATAATTAGTTTTGACCATGGAGAGAAAAATTAGCATGAGAAGGAAGTGAGTGTAAAGAGAGCATATGATGATATGTTATATTTAGGCGAGTGGTAGTAAGTATGCAGTACAAGACACCCACAAAAGGACAAATTCTTTTCTAATTATAAGTCATATGATCTAGTCGTTCCCAATTCTTATCTAAATTAACAAAAACTATTTTCTTGAAGGGGTTTTGTGAAAATGTTCGCTAGCTCATTTTCAATTTTTACAAATTCAAGTTTGACATCCCCTTTTTGAACGTCGTCTAAGAAAATGATGTCTAATTTCAATATGCTTTGTTCTTGAGTGTTGAATAGGATTTTTTGTTAAACAAATTGCACTTGTATTATCACACAGGATAGGAATATTATTCATTAAAATTTTAAAATCTTCCAATTATTACTTCAAATATAAAGTTTGAGCATAAAAATTACTTGCGATAATATATTCGATTTCAGCCATGGAAAATGCAACAACATTTTGTTTCTTACTAGACCATGATGCAAGAGAGTGTCCGAGAAAATGACAAGTGCCACTAGTGCTTTTTCTATCAATTGTGCATCTAGCAAAATCAGCATCCAAGTAACTAATTTAGGGCATTGTGTATAGATTTCCTAACTACCTTGAGGGGAACAACTAGGTACTAATTTAACAAAATCAATCCAAGAACCATCAAATATATCACTAATCTAATTAAATCATTTATGGGCTATTTCATTAGAGCCCAAAAGATGCGCACACTAGTTAGTTCCCTCCTTAACTTTGGGTAGAGGTCTGAAGAAATCCTTGGGGAGTATGCAAAGAGTTTTAACCTTAAAGCCTAATAAGTTGATGATCTCAGTGATACGATTTGTGTTGCAGCTTTTATTATGGTCTCGTTTTAGACGCAATTTTTTTAGCAAAGGCCACCTTTATTAATGACTTATCTACTTGAGAGGCCCAATAAGTACATGAGTGCAAAAGATGCGTCATCAACAAGGTTTTCTGCCGATCATATTTCCTACCTTATGTTAATTCACCAAGGAAATATCTCATTTAAAAGAGGGGAAGCCCGTGGAAAAGAGGTAAATAAAAGTGGAGCTCTCGAAGCCAAATATTTCACTTCCCTCGTAATAATAAATGAAGAGGTATTCTCAGTTGTAAAGTTCTAGAACATCCTCCCTGAACCTAAGACCGTGTGGTATCCTCGGGAGAAGAAAGAAAACTCCAGATATTCCTACTTCAATAAGGAATACAACCATAACATAAATGATTTCTTCCAACTAAAAAAAGTCATTTAGGAGGTAATCAAGAGAGGCTACTCAAACTATTCGTGGCTAAAGGTGGAGGAGCTCAGTATAATGGTAAGTGTAAGGACACAAATTTCCAATTGAGTCCATATATAGTTTTGGCTCAATTCTGGACAAAAATATTTATTCATAGGATAGTATTTAATTGTAATATTCTCAAGCCTATGAAGTGTTTGTTGAAGACGTAGTGGCAAAGAGTATAAAGCTTCATCAAATATGCCGGTTTGCGTGCCTCGTTTCTACGTCATCAACCATAGTTCCATGCTCCCAAGGTATGAATGCAATATTATATATATAGGAGGTTGGAATAAGTTTATTGGGTGTTAGGTTTTATAAAACCTGGGTTTTGTTTTAAGAAAGAATTAATTAAAACTTTAAATAAATGTTTATAAAGTTTTCTGGGCTTAAACAAGAATATTCAAACTTTCTGGTTTTTCGTTCGATAGAGTCGTTCGAACGAGATTATCGTTCGAATGAAAATATCGTTCGAACGAACCTGCCAACGAGTTCCCATATTAGGCCACTGCAATGTCGTTCTATATGTCGTTCGAACGAACCTTATGTTCGAACGAGATATCCAACGAGATTCTAACGCGTTCAATCTGGAACGTGGTTAGAAGTCTCGTTCGAACGAGATTTTCGTTCGAACGAAATGTCGTTCGAACGAGATGCCAGGCGGGAACAATTTTTGGCAGTTTTGCACCCACTTTCCCACTAAGTTTGTAACCAACTTTTTCAGATTTTAATATGTGCGGGAATCACTTTTGATAATCTATCTTTTTCATATCATACAAACTCTTAGAGAGTGTTTTGAGAGCAATATTAAAAAGAGAAAAAGATCAAGTTTTGAGTGAGATTTTCAAAGAGAAATTTACTTATCACTCTAGTTTACACCCATATTGTTTATCCAAGTTCACATATATACATATCAATTGCTTGGAGTTTGGCACCGGTTTATCTCTTCCGTTTTAATGAGAAGTTTTGGTTTGCTTCTACATCCATCAAAGAAGAAGACGTTTTGTTGCAATTCTACCCACTTGGAGAAAGGCTCCTTGCTCGGGTGACGGCGACCATATAAAGTCCTATCGGTGGATTCCGAGACCGCGATGGTGTTCCAAGGTTATCCGCTAGGAAGAGGTGTCTACAAGAAGAAGCGTAGAGGCTTGAGAAGGATCGAGTCGTGCGTTGTAAGCCTTTCAGTCTTGTACTTGTAATTCCGTATCTAGTGGATTTGTGGCTAGGGCCGTCCGAGGTTGTTTCCCGTCTTAGGTTTTTCCTCGTATATCGCTGCGTAGTGTGATTGATTTATTTTATCTTGCAAAATAACATAGAACGCATGCTTAGAATAATTCAAGATAAAATTTGGTTTAAATCATCACACTCATTTAATTTGGTGCTAAATTAAATATTGGGTAAAGTTTATTTAATTTAAGTCATTTGCTAAAATTTGGTTTCGCCTAATTTGTTAATATTGATAAATATGACTTAGGCAAATTCTAGGACTTGGATTAATTAATTGGTTTAAGTGAATATATTAATTGATTAATTTGACTTCACTTGGTGTAATTTTAATTTGTTTAAGAAATTAAAATTTGTTGTTTTAAAGTTGAACCATCACACCGCTTCCGCATCGAGTTTACATAAAAAGGAAATAATAGTTTAGAATTGGGGGCCTCGCGCATCAACAAGTGGTATCAGAGCCAAAAATGATAAATTATTTCGTTAAAGATCCTTAAATAATTTTTGGCTAAAATGGATTTTTCCCCATTTTCAAAATTTCCTATTTTTGATGGTTCAAACTACGCGTATTGGAAAGCGCGTATGAGATCGGCACTAAAATCTATCGACGAGAGAGTTTGGATGTCTGTAGTTAACGGGTGGTCTCCACCAACTTATTTAGTTGAAAGTGAACGTGTTCCCAAACCCGCCGATAGATGGACTGAAAATGAGTTTAAACTTTTAATTTCAATTCTCGTGGTTTAAATGCCTTATTTAGTGCTGTCACACCGGATGAATTTCGACGTATTATGACGTGTGAAACCGCTAAAGAAGCTTGGGATATTTTACAATTAACTCATGAAGGAACTAGTGTCGTTAAAGCTTCAAAAATCCAAAACCTCACCACTCAATTTGAAACTATCAAAATGAATGAAAAAGAAACGTTTGATGAATTTTATGCTAGACTTTCTGATATTGTTAATTCATCTTTTAACTTGGGAGAGAAAATACCTGACGACCGTGTTGTAAAGAAAATTTTAAGGTCCCTACCCGATAGATTTATTCGAAAGGTGACCGTGTTAAATTCTTTACCCACTTTAGCCTCTACGAAATTAGAAGAGCTTGTAGGTGATTTACAAACCTATGAACTGGATATGTTTCCCTCTAAAATTGAAAAGAAAATCGAAAAGGGCGTTGCTTTAAAATCCCGAAAACAGGTCAAACAAGTAGTAGAGAGCGAGAGTGATAGTGACTCGAAAGACATGGCTTTGTTTGCACGTAAATTTAGAAAATTTCTTAAAATTAACAAAGATAAATTTAAAAATGATTTTAAGAAATTTGAATCTTCTAATCATGACAAAGGCAAAAAGATTTCTAAAGCCGAGAAGATTCCTAAAGTCGAGAAGATTCCTAAAGCCGAGAAGATCCCTAAACCTAGTAATGAAAATTTAGATAGGGACGAGTCTAATAAGTGTTTTGGTTGTGAAGGTTTTGTCCATAGGGCTTATGAGTGCCCTACTAAACTAAGGAAATAGGGTAAACGACCCATTTCATATAATGCGACCCTTAGTGATAGTGATAAGGAAGAGGGACCCGATTCCCCCACTAAGAAAAATTTTGTGGCTTTTATGGCTAGTCATGTGAGTGATAGTGAGAACTCATCGATTGATGAAACTTTAACACATGACACTTCCAAGGTCATAGTTTATGATTCTCTTGTTTTTGATGATAGTGAGAGTGGAGAAGAAAGAGAGAGTGAAAATGAAGAAGAGGTTAATGTGAGTGAACTTCAAAATGCTTTTCAAAAACTTTATAAAGAATCTATTAAATTGAAAAGAGCTAATTTGAAGTTAGAAGCCAGTTTAAGAGAGAGTGTCAAGGTCGTTGATGAAAATGCCTTAATAGAAGACCTCAGGACACGTGAGAGGACTCTTCAAGAGAAGCTTGAATATGTAGAAGGCGAGAGAGATAGCCTTAGGGGTTTAATAGAATCCTTGAAAAAGGAGTTTCTTACTTTTGAAGAGCGAAATGTTTTACTAGAATCTAACATTTTAGAATTGGAAAATAAATTAAAAGATTCTAGTAATGTCAAATTTGATTTGGAGTGTCGTTCGGAAAAACTAGATAAAATGTTAGGAACGGTCCAAATTAAAAATGACACTTGTGGTTTAGGCTTCAATACTTGTAATGAATCTACTCATAAAGCCAAGACCAATGTTTTAGGAGAATCTAATAGGAATGCATTTAAAGATCACTCCTTAGGTAAATCTTTTCGACATGTTTTTGCTTGTACACATTGTGGTCGAAAAGGTCATCTTAGGAAATTTTGTTTTGATCTTAAACGAATTCCTAGAAAATCCCATCGTAAAGTAACCACGGTAGTTAACGTTCCAACACCCCAAGATAGTCATTCTTCATTAATTTGGGTTAGGAAATCCGACTTGGTTGCCTTGCAAAATAGGGTTTTTGATTCTCATTTACTTTCACATGCTTCCTCCCTTGCTAAATCTAAAGGATGAATGTGTTAGTGTTTGCATACTTTAGCGTTTGTACTTCATGCTATATTCACATGCTAAATGTATGCTTGTTTTAATCATGTTCTAGTCTATGCTCCATGTTTATCACATGCTAGAATTATGATTTTTGTTTATCTTTTGTATTATATTTCCTTCATTTTGTGTGCATTAAATGAAAAATACAAAAAGATTTTTGTTTATCATTTGGATTTTATTTCTTGGTAATTTAAGCTTAATGAAAAATTCAAATGATTTGTGTTTGTCTTTTGAGTATATATTTTTTATTATTTTTGATTAAAAATGTCAAAAACTCAAAAAGATTTTTTTTGTGTGTATTTTTGTTTGACACACTTTATGTGGCATATATTTGTGTTTGAATCCCATCTTTTACGCCTCCACGTGTTTAGAACTTTTGGTTTAGATTTTCAATCCTTAAAATGTTCTTTACCATGTTTTATATGGAGTAGTTGAATTTTGTATTGTTTAAATGGATTCTATTTTTATATGCCTCTTTTCACACATGCACGAGCTCTTTTGAAATCTTAATGTCACATGTTATATTTGAGCTTTTTGAGGTGTTCTTCTACCAATCTAGTCATCTACATATCTATGACTTAGGAGGACTAGTGCATGTCAAAATCCGTTGCACGTGAGCTTTGTGAGATAAAAAAATTATATATCTAAATGTGCACGGGGAAGGACTCCGAAAGGATGAATTAAATCCTTTGCGATCGTAAGCCACCGTTGATTGGATCTAAAAGAAATACGTGATCCAAAGGCCTAAAAACAGAATATTTGGCATAAACAGAAAGCAATTGCCAAGACCTATGTTTGTTTGATATATTCATTCAAAAACAAAAGAATATATATGCTCAATGAGGGAGAATTGGATGGTATATCAACGGTTTGCACAATGTCCGTTTATCCTAGTTGCGTATTTAATGTCATGACTCTATTGGTTTGTAAAATCATCAATATGCTAGGATTGTATGCATTGTGTATGTTTGTTCATTGAGTTCAATCTATATTGTCACATGAGGTTATATTTAAATGTGATGAAGTTTGCAATCAAATGAGAACTCCGTGAACGTTTCTTAAGTGTTTGGGTCTAAATTTAATTGTTACTAGTTCACACCCCTACACTTCCGTTTCCATATGACACATTTTTGCCATACGAGTGTGCAAACTTATTGTATTTTGTGTCATGTGTGTGTTTATATCTATATTTATATGCAAGTACTCTATTGGTATATTTCTAGTATATATATATATATGATATTTTGTTTAGTCTTTGCCTTGATTTCTTGTCCATCCATGCTTATACGTCATTATTGGTATCTATCTTGGATTAGTTATGCTTTTGTTGCTCATATGCTTTACTGTCTTAACACTTTAAGCTTCAACGGGTTTATTAGTTCTTTATCCTTTGCCTATTCCTGACCAAAAAGGGGGAGAAAAATGATAGGGGGAGAAATGGTATCTAATCCTATTATTATCGTATCTTAGTTTGGGGGAGATTTATCTTAGAGGGAGACGTCTTTCTAAGTAGGTCATGTGTTTGATAAAGGGGAGAATTAATTTAGGGGGAGTAATTAATTAATTGCATTTAATATTTTGATATTCCCTATGCGTTTGATAGTTTGCTTAAGTGTGCAGGAATTCTTCTAAAGCGACAACATTCAATGGCAAAGCCTTTGATCCTTGGGTTGAGTCAAGTTTGGGCGGGTTATGTTTTGAGTCTAGTGAGCTTGACGGCCCTTTAGGATTTTTGTTTGGTTTTTGTCCCGGAATAGCCAAAGGGGGAGATTTGTAAGGACAAAAATTTCCAATTGAGTCCATATATAGGTTTGGCTCAATTCCGGACAAAAAAATTTATTCATAGGATAGTATTTAATTGTAATATTCTCAAGCCTATGAAGTGTTTGTTGAAGACGTAGTGGCAAAGAGTATAAAGCTTCATCAAATATTCCGGTTTGCGTGCCTCATTTCTACGTCATCAACCATAGTTCCATGCTCCCAAGGTATGAATGCAATATTATATATATAGGAGCTTGGAACAAGTTTATTGGGTGTTAGGTTTTATAAAACCTGCGTTTTGTTTTAAGAAAGAATTAATTAAAACTTTAAATAAATGTTTATCAAGTTTTTAAGGCTTAAACAAGAATATTCAAACTTTCTGGTTTTTCGTTCGATAGAGTCGTTCGAACGAGATTGTCGTTCGAACGAAAATGTCGTTCGAACGAACCTGCCAACGAGTTCCCATATTAGGCCACTGTAATGTCGTTCGATATGTCGTTCGAACGAACCTTATGTTCGAACGAGATATCCAACGAGATTCTAACGAGTTCAATCTGGAACGTGGTTAGAAGTCTCGTTCGAACGAGATTTTCGTTTGAACGAAATGTCGTTCGAACGAGATGCCAGGCGGGAACAATTTTTGGCAGTTTTGCACCCACTTTCCCACTAAGTTTGTAACCAACTTTTTCAGATTTTAATATGTGCGGGAATCACTTTTGATAATCTATCTTTTTCATATCATACAAACTCTTAGAGAGTGTTTTGAGAGCAATATTAAAAAGAGAAAAAGATCAAGTTTTGAGTGAGATTTTCAAAGAGAAATTTACTTATCACTCTAGTTTACACCCATATTGTTTATCCAAGTTCACATATATACATATCAATTGCTTGGAGTTTGGCACCGGTTTATCTCTTCCGTTTCAAAGAGAAGTTTTGGTTTGCTTCTACATCCATCAAAGAAGAAGAAGTTTTGTTGCAATTCTACCCACTTGGAGAAAGGCTCCTTGCTCGGGTGACGGCGACCATATAAAGTCCTATCGGTGGATTCCGAGACCGCGGTGGTGTTCCAAGGTTATCCGCTAGAAAGAGGTGTCTACAAGAAGAAGCGTTGAGGCTTGAGAGGGATCGAGTCGTGCGTTGTAAGCCTTTCTGTCTTGTACTTGTAATTCTGTATCTAGTGGATTTGTGGCTAGGGCCGTCCGAGGTTGTTTCACGTCTTAGGTTTTTCCTCGTACATCGCGGTGTAGTGTGATTGATTTATTTTATCTTGCAAAATAACGTAGAACGCATGCTTAGAATAATTCAAGATAAAATTTGGTTTAAATCATCACACTCATTTAATTTGGTGCTAAATTAAATATTGGGTAAAGTTTATTTAATTCAAGTCATTTGCTAAAATTTGGTTTCGCCTAATTTGCTAATATTGATAAATATGACTTAGGCAAATTCTAGGACTTGGATTAATTAATTGGTTAAAGTGAATATATTAATTGATTAATTTGACTTCACTTGGTGTAATTTTAATTTGTTTAAGAAATTAAAATTTGTTGTTTTAAAGTTGAACCATCACACCGCTTCCGCATCGAGTTTACATAAAAAGGAAATAATAGTTTAGAATTGGGGGCCTCGCGCATCAACAGTAAGGGAATAAAAAAACTAGCTTTAGTTGATGTTAGTATTATTTCAAAAGGATTTTATAAAGGCTCCTTTACTAGAAAGACACATTTAAGAGAGATCAAATATGTCCATCTTATGAGAAAGCCCTGATTTGAAATTCTAATGATGGTTTTTCCAAATACTAACCTCACTAGAGTCTCCTTACCCTATGATGACCCATAGTGGTCATTGTAGACACCACATTATAGGACCCTCTAAGTCTCTCCTTAGTTCCCTAGCACCTACCCATTTCACTATAAACCCTAGGTCACACTCCGAGTAATGATCTAGAGGCCATCGACCGCTCTCGAGCCCCGTTTGACTCCGTTTAACTCTATCATTAGAGAAAAATATCTTTGAATATTTGAAGGGCTCTTAATTACCTTTCCAACTGTCTGCCCTGCGCTCGAATCGACATAACGGTTCGGACGAACGGACCATTTTACTATCGAAAATAAATTCGGAGGCCACCGAGAGCTCCCAGGCCCCGATTTGACGCCAGTCAACTTTGTTGTCAATGCAAAAGCTCTTTAAATCTTCGAAGGACACTGAAATTCCTTTTCGACGGTAAGCCTTGTGAACAAAATGGCATAACTATTCGGACAAATAATCAATTTTTAGCCGAAAATCGATCCTAAGGCCACCGAGCGCTCCCGGGCTCCTTTCGACCAAGGTCAATCCTTCGGATCAAACGAGACTGAATGAATATCCTAAGTGCACTAAATAACCTTTCTAAAGGTCCACATAGTGTGTGATTCTAACCTATGGTACAGACGAATAATTCGTTTTACTTCGAAAGATCACTGGGCACTTCTGAGCCCCAGTTGACCAAGGTCAGCTTTTCGAACCGAGAAAAACTCTTTGGAATGTCGAAGTACATATCCTAACCTTTTCAACGGTCCACCCCGTGCATGATTCTGACTTACCATCCGGACAAATGATCCATTTTCGTCTGACAATCTCCTATCCAAAAGACCAACATACGCTTCCGAGTCACATTTGACCCAAAGTCAACTCCCGGACCCGGGGGCGGTCCAAAGGACTCTTAAAGGTATCTGAAGTATCTCTCTAATGGTATGATCCATGTGAAATTTGGATCAAAAAAATATGTTCTACAACCATTTTTTCAGGAAAATCTGCACGAGACTACCAATTGGCAGGTCCAAATCCCTACCTATCGGCGGTGTGTCTAGGGTCACCTGGCGATAGGAAGGACAAGGGTAGTGCTAATCGTCAACCCCCTGATCCTATAAAAATAGAGCATGGCCTCACTAGCAAGCACACGAACACTATAGATCCATCAGCATCAGTGATCTCAGCAACATTCTCTCAAAATCAGCGAAGTTCCCTATGTGAAGTTCCATTCAAGATTACATTCCCATCCTTTTCATACCCAATTTGAAAAAAAATTATTCTCTCTCATCCAACACTTATGTCACAATCAAGTGAGTTCATCCAACACGCATTTGAATCTATGGGATAAACCCCACACATATGCCGCATTTAAACTACATGGACTTTGATGCCTTTATAGGCTACGTAGGCGTTTCGAATTAAAGTCTGAGACTCGAGGCCAATTTTCTAATTTTTCAATTTTTCAACTTCCCAAATTCTAATTTTTTAATTTTCTTCATTTTATAAATTGCCCAATTTTCCTAAAATCTCCCATTTCCACATTTATCATATTCTTGCATTACCTAGTATGTTTGTTTATGTTTCATCCAACACGTATTATCATTTCATAATAATGATTAATATCGCGATAAACGCACAAATCATATTTTCTATATATATAATTTTGGGAACATTCCTATGGATGACCTCACTCCACCTTTCCCATGGTATGAGTTGAATGATTCCGATCTCCATTATGTATACACACGCACACACTACATGGAGAAATAAAGAAAAATAATAACACTAGCCCACGAGAGACCGAAAAGGCAGGATGAGTGCCTAACACCTTCCCATTCCGTAACTTAGGCCCCGAACCTTCGATCTATTGGTTTTGTATGCATGAGTTTTTCCTTGATGCCGCTCTATTGAAGTGGCAACATGTTCTTTTGCCTATTTTGTGCAAAATAGGCTGACGACTACATCTCTTTACATTTATCCCACACTGACGACGATCGAAGCACCCCGAAAAAGGGTGCGAGACCACTTTCTTTCGAGGGATCCTCCACCCCTTTCCCCTTGAAGATTTCCCGGGATGGCCACACTCATCATGGTTATGGGAAACACTAAGATGCACATTATCCACATTGACACTAAAATATCAATCGATATCATCTTCATGGATGCATATAGGTCAATAGGACTCATAATGAAAGACTCAATTCCCATGATTACTCCCCTAGTAGCGTTCCATGGGGAAAAAGACCTTTCCAAAAGGTACATAACCTTGCCCCTCATGGCCAGTGCTAAAAATTATTGCATAAATATATGGAGCAAGTTCTTAGTAGTGGATTTTCTCTTCACCTATATTTCTATACTGGGCGGCCCTCACTCAATGAGATAGATGTGGTCATTTACTTAAGAAGAATGTTATCGCACTTCCACCCCTTTGGGTTTAAAGAAGTTCATGGGGATTAAAAAAAGATAGATAATGGTATAACATCATAATGTGTGATAATAAGATGTCTCTAAAGGCAATCTATACCCACATCCACATATCTAAAGGGCCAATTGAGTCTGTTCGATTACCTTTAAAACCTCTGTAGAGATTCTGAGGCCACTTGTTTGGTGTGAGAGAAATTCCAGGTACCATAAAAGGAATCCAATTAGTAAGAAAAATGTCATTTCAAATAATCGTAAGGGAAGCTAAAATGAGACTGCATCTAATTTCCTTGCAGATTAAATGATTACTCTGTCGTAAAGTCTCTGAAGTCCAATGAAGTGGTAAAAACAGTACTTGTTATTCTTCTATTAATAATAAAAATGGGGTAAAAATGTAAAACCATTACTAGGCCTTTCTCTTGTACTGGATCACCAACTCGAACCATTATAGAGAAAAATATGGATTGAGAAACCGAAAGCATGGTACAATAATCAACTTGAAATATATGTCAACAATTATATAACCACCATATATAATGAAAGGAAAGGAAAGGAATACGTTTTTTCCACTTTTCTTAGTTCTAGTTACTTTTTTAAAAATAAGTACAAGGCTTTAATCATTGGTTATAACATTCTTGGGATCTAATTACCGTGAACTTAATACTTTTAAAAAGTTGTAAGACCTTCATCCTTAGCTTTAATTGTCTTGAGTTCTAATGACCCTTAACTTAATCTTTTAAGAGTTATAAGGCTTTTAACCTTAACTCTAAAGTGTTGAAGTCCAATGAATCGCAACTTATTTTTTTAGAGTTTCAATGCTTTCATCCATCGTTGTAAGAATAATGAGGCATAATGACCATCGACTTATAAAAATATCAGACCTGTAAGTCCTTCATCCTTAGCTCTAACAGTCCTAAGATTCAACATTCTTTACCTTTAGAAATTATAAGAGTTGTAAAGCGTTCATCATTATCTCTAACGGTAAGATATGCATTCTTAAAATACAATTTGTATTTAACGAGGCATAAGCCCTTATTAAGATGATGACTATTATGCACAGAACAATCACAATTAACAATAAATACAAGCCGCAATAAACATCCTTTAATATCAAAAGCTTATATTAAATTAGATTCTTACAGCATAAATGCTCTTAGAATATATTAAATGAAAGGGACCCACAATCAACTTAGTTGGAGGGAGAGAGAACAAGCACCCTAGCACAATAAAGGCAAGACAGTAACCCAGAAAAGCATAATAAATGCTAAGGTAGGTGAATTGACGGAAGCAAAGGAATAATCACTCAATAATGAGCTCACAACTGTAAGGACACAAATTTCCAATTGAGTCCATATATAGTTTTGGCTCAATTCCGGACAAAAACATTTATTCATAGGTTAGTGATTTATTGTAATACTCTCAAGCCTATGAAGTGTGTGTTGAAGACGTAGCGGCAAAGAATATAAAGCTTCATCAAAATGCCGGTTTGCGTGCCTCGTTTCTACGTCATCATCTAAGGTTCCATGCTCCCAAGGTATGAATGTAATTATATTTATATAGGAGCTTGGAACAATATTTATTGGGTGTTAGGTTTAATAAAAAACCATGTTTTACTTTCAGAATAATTTAATTGGAACTTTAAAATAAAGTACATAAAGTTTCTGGGCCAAAAATTGAATTTATCAAAAATTTCTGGAAGTCGTTCGAAGTCTCGTTCGAACGAGTTTTTTCGTTCGAACCAGGTTTTCGTTCGAACGAGTTTTTTCGTTCAAACCAGGTTTCGTTCGAACGAGCTTGCCAACGAACCTAAACTGGTCAGTCGTTCGATATGTCGTTCGAACGAGTTTGGTCGTTCTAACGAGATATCTAATGAGTTTCTAACGAGCCCAGTCTGGTCGCTCGTTAGAAGTCTCGTTCGAACGAGAGTCAAGTTCGTTCGAACGAGATGCCAGGCGGGAACAGTTTTGAGCAGTTTTTTGGCAGTTTTCACCCATGTTCCCCACTTGTTTTTTAACCAACTTTTTCCAGACTTAATATGTGCGGGAAACACATTTTTCCAATTAACTTTTTCATTCCATATCCATCTCATAGAGAGAGTTTGAGAGCTAATTCATTTAGGGAAAAAGTTCAAGTTTTTGAGTGTTAGTTCTTAAAGAAAAATTCATACACACTCTAGTTTACACCCAATAGTTGTTTATTCCAAGTTTCTATATTCATATTCTTTACTTGGAGTTTTGGCACCGGTGTTTCTCTACCGAAGTGAAAAAGAGACGTTTCGGGTTTACTTCTACATCCCACCACAAAGAAGAAGACATTTTGCGGCAATTTTACTCACTTGGAGAAAGGCTCCAAGCTTGGGTGACGGTGACCATACAAAGTCCTATCGGTGGATTCCGAGATCGCGGTGGAGCTCTGTGGTTGTCCGCTAGGAAGAGGTTTCTACAAGAAGGAGCGACAAGGCTTGAGAGGGTTCGAGTCGAGGATGTAAGTCTTTTGTCTTGTAATTGTAATTCCGTATCTAGTGGACTTGTGGCTAGGGCCGTCCGAGGTTTTTTCCCGTCTTGGGTTTTTCCTCATACATCGCGGCGTAGTGTGATATTGTTTATTTTATCTTGCACCAAAATTTGGAATGCATGCTTTAGGTTTAATTCAAGATAAAATTTGATTTAACAATCACACAAATTTAAATTGGACTATATTTAAATATTGGGTATAAATTTAGTTTATTCAAGTCTTTTGCTAAAATTGGTTTCGCCTAACTTTGGTTAATTTATAATTATGACTTAGGCAAATTCTAGGACTTGAATTGGATTAATGAATTGGTTTAACTTGGTTTAATTTTGTTTTATTAAACTAAAATTTGTTTTGTTTAATCATTGAACCATCATCTCTTTCAACGCTTCCGCATCGTATTTGTTTTTAATACATAAAAAGGAAATTACTTTTTTGCGTTTACAACAACAAACTCATTTTTCTAGAGAAAACTCAACAGAAATTCTAGATATCAAAATTGCGATCCTTTGGAATTATTCAATTAGGGTATTTATATGAGTGCAAGGTCACTCGGGCGACCTTGCTTGTAGTATATGTGCCTGACCACATTTAATGCTAATAGTTCCATGTAATTAATGCCAAAGATAGCACATTAAATGCATAAAATATGATATTTTGACGAGAAAACTATTTGGCCTATCAAGAGTCATTTGACATAAACTAGGGTATGATATGGTAGCCAAAAGATTTATCCTATGACGACTGAAAGGAAAATCACCTTAAATAACTTGGTTATCCTAAGAATAAATGCACTTTAGTGCTACCTTTTCTCGAGTTCCTAAAATGTCAAAGATCATGATGTCATGATAGCTAGTGAGTAGTGACATGTATAGGGAAAGTTGTTTGATCAACAAAATGTGGTTTTTTCGATGATGGTTGTTTGAATGTTGGTTGTTCAAGCAACCAGGAACTGTTTTTGATAGATCAAAAGGATATCTTTTTTCCAGCTGTTTGGACTGAGGTCCCCCAGAGGATGGTATCTCGAGCATCTATTTAATTGTGCTTGTTCGAATAAAGGTTTTGATAGAGTGTTCTAGAGAGGTTGGTATTGCTTACCTAACGTTTCCTTGTTCCTAATCCTCCAAACCAAATCTCAACCAGGTTCTCGAAATGAGGTTGTTCGATAGAGAATGTGATCTCTCTGATGTCCTTCCATCCATGGTCATTCGAAGGTACCGACCAACTTCACAAATATTATAAAACAAACTAAAATATTGTCCCAAGGGAAATGAGCTCAAATACATCGTAATCTTTATTATAAATGAGTTATCTTCATCTTTTGATTGAGCTTAATCTTTATGGGGGGTCATTCGAGCGACCTTAATCTTTAGGAATAAACTTATTTTGAATAATCTTCTTTATGGGAGGTTCCTTTGAGCGACCTCACTCTTTACTCCATCCTCTACGTGTGTAAGGCTATCTTTCTAATTAACCTCGAGGTTAGACCTCCCTTTGCATTTGCCCCTTCTTAGAGATATTTTTTTACCTGTGAAGAAATATCTAAAGAAATGCCATCATCTTTCTTTGAACAACCGGTAGGCATGGGTTATTTTAGAAAGATAACAAATAATTATGGAAACAATAATTAACTGTGTAAAAATGTGCACGAGGGACCATACAACATTTTCCCTTTAAATTAGCTTACACTCAAGTGACCTTTTAACAGTCATGAAGTTATCTCAGAATTAAAATATTACCCCTATGTGTAAAGAAAACAGTTGGTTTATTTGGGAAAAATAGTGGTTTTTAAAATTCCCCCAAAATTATTTATTTTCCCATGTGAGGAAAAAAAATCCACAAATACATCTTTTGAATTCCCCCAATATAATCATCATTGTGGAGTCACTTCATATTAATTTCCACTGATGTACATTACCCTAGCTTTACACGTGGAAAGTTAGGTTTTATGTGTGTATTCTGTGAGAGGAACCTCATGTGTCTCCACTGCCGCTGTAATCATCAAACTTCTAACACGCGTGCATTTATATTTTGAATAATGATATACTACCCGGCCCTTAGCACCTATCTAGTACCAACTGCTGAGGTGGACAGCATTAGCAAACCCAAATATTTGTTTTATTGGTTTTTTGTTGATTTTTTCAGTTTATAATGACATTAGCCGGACATAAAAAAAATAAAAAAACATGTTAGGGACAACACTAGCAAACCCAATAGTCATTATTTTTCAAATATTTTTTTTAATTTATTACTTTCTCAAACACTCATTTATCCAATATTCTCTTATTTTTACAGGTCTGCACCAGCGGCACCCCTTATTTTTTTAACTCATATAGTCCCTCAA
Organism: Sambucus nigra; assembly: GCA_949130495.1. Lineage (NCBI taxonomy): Eukaryota > Viridiplantae > Streptophyta > Magnoliopsida > Dipsacales > Adoxaceae > Sambucus > Sambucus nigra. The sequence continues at coordinate 649,955,070 of OX422213.1, forward strand.
ACACTCATTTACCCATTATTCTTTTATTTTTAAAGGTCCGCGTCACCAGAACCCTTTTATTTTTAAACTTAATTATTTTTAACTCATTTGGTCCCTCAAACACCCATTTATCCAATATTCTATTATTTCTAAAGGTCCGCGCCAGCGGCATCCCTTATTTTTAAACTTAATTATTTTTAATTCATTTAGTCCCTCAAACACCCATTTACCTAATAATTTTATTTTTTTAATTATTTTTTTTATTTTTAAAAAATATATTTTTAAATTATTTAATCCCTAAAACACTCATTTACCGAATATTCTCTTCTTTTTACAGGTGCGCACCAGCGGTACCCATTATTTTTTAACTTAATTTTTTTTTAATTAGCCCGGCACTATCTCTCGGGTTGTCTAGTATTATTCTTTTGCTTTTTTTTAATTATTTTTAACTCATTTAGTCTCTCAAACACCCATGTACTCAATATTCTCTTCTTTTTAAAGGTCCGCGCCAGCGGTACTCCTTATTTTTAAACTTAGTTTTTTAAAATTATTTTTAACTCATTTAATCCTTCAAACAACCATTTACCCCATATTCTCTTATTTTTAAAGGGCCGCGCCAGCGGCACCCTTTATTTTTAAACTTGTTTTTTTTTAATTATTTTTAAATCATTTAGTCCATCAAACACCCATTTACCCAATATTCGCTTATTTTTAAAGGTTCGCGCCAGCAACACTTTTTATTTTTAAACTTAATTTTTTATTTTACAATATTGAAAATAATTTTTTTATTTCTTAAAACTGTTTAAAAATGTAAAAAAAAAAGTTTTTTTTATTTATACTAAACTAACTTTTATTTTTTAAAACAGTTTTTCTCAAAAAAAAAAATTGTTATATTAAAATAGTGTTTTTTAACAATATATTTTTTCTAATTTGTGAAAAATATTTTTTTCTATAAAATAATTTTTTTAAAATAAAAAAAAATCAAAAACTCTTATTAAAACTAGACCATATTTTCCTAACAAGAAAAACAACTATCCAATAAAAGATTGTCACTTAAAAATGTGTACTAAGAGTGTACTAAGAGAGTGTAAACCTAGCACTACTCTTATATTTTATAATGTAATTTGGCATTCAAAAAATTTCCCCTTATAACAGGGTTTTCCCTAACTCTAAAACACTTTACCTTTATGGTTTAAGCAAACTTTTCTTCTCCAAGCAGAGAGAAAGAGAGAAAGCACTATTTCTTCAACCTTTCACCATAAACTCTATTTTCTTCTAAATATTTATCTTTCCATCACTTATCCATGATACCTATTATGAAGAAACCCATTATGTCAAGAGTATTTCTCCCCGTACTGCTGCCCTTCAAAATTAATGGGCAAAATATTATCATGCTCCCTATTTTGGGGACGCCCGCCAATTCTGGACGATTGCTAACCAATTCCTTGATTCCCTCACTTTAAAGGATGACCCCAATCTGCTGGTGAGAAAAGATGATGTTATTGAGAACGGGATACATTCTTGGTTCTAGCACTACAAAATTTAGGATTAAAAGAAGTGATTTCCCTTATTCTAACGTGGAGTTGGAGTCAGCTGGTGGCTCCTACAAAAGATTAGGGTCATGGACAAATTACATCCGTGGAAAATATACTACGAAATTATCTTTGGTAGGTCTATCCTCTACCTCTTGGCTGGGTAATTTCACTTTAGCTAAAAATAATAATACTTTAAAGATATTTTTCTCTCGTTGGAGTCATGGGACTCACACTTTTACTGCTATGTGGGGAGATTTTACCATCACATTATAGGACGTGTGTGAATTATTGGGTGTTGAGGCAACGAGTACAGAGACCTTCTTTGAGGAGGTTGTTTCTGGTAAAGAGGAAACTTATCCCAAGGAGATATAAGTGGTAATAAAAAATGTACGAAGACTTATAGCAATTGCAGTTTTTTTGGAGATCATTTGGTACTTCTATTTTATGGAGGATAGATCCAGTGCCAAAGATAGATAGGCATTAAAAAATTATCCCAAGGGCAAACGAGTGTCCATAATTCCTCCCATTAAGGATGGGTGTGCAAGTGACCTTGAATTGGTTGGTTATATATGGGCCATTTCATCGAGAATCTTACTTCTTGGTAAACCTCATGACTGCCCGAGAATGGATCTCATAAACCTTATTATTTGCATATCCTTTGGGGTGAAGATTCCTTTGGTTGTTATAACCCTTGGTTCTTTGTATACCTGCCTCGATCGGGTACATCTTGACTCTGCTAGACAAATTAGTAGGTTTGACATTTTTAATTATGTAAACCATGTCCTCCTCACAGCTTTTATATATGCTAGGTTTGTAGAGTATGACCCTAGCTCTTTACTCCCTTTATCTCATAAAATCGAGGTTCCTCGCATGCTTATTTGGAACGATAAGCAATCAAAGAAACCCTTTCTCCCTCTAATAGAAAACGTCAAGAAGTTCAAATTTTGCCCTTATTCTGTCATTGACCATTTTTTTTCAAATAATTTCTTTGAGAATATCGCTCGTCCAGTTATACCAATCGATGAGTCTTATGCCATCAATTTTCCCTCTTGTAAAATTCTCCTAGTTCTTACCCCCTTCTAACCTTCCTTATTAAACGGAGTTGTCTAACCATTGCTCAGTGTATTCACCCCCATTGACTGGCCATGCAATTTGGTTACGATCAAGAAGAACCCCTTTTAAACCACAACACCAATGAGAAATTAGCTAAATTTTCATTGGCCCATGAGAATTTCCTCACCAATATCGTGGAAGCATTGTCCCTTCAAGTTCAAGTCCAACTGGTGATTCCTTCCAAAGGCCTTCGAGGTAGTAGATCCCCCACCTATCTCATTATTTTTTAGCCCATCCAGTTGGGTAAGTTCAAAAAAAATATTAATCGCCTGCCAATTTGCCCTGTAGTTGAATGGTTTCCTCCAACGGAGTCAAAACTGAGGAGCCTATCTATCCACCAATCTCAATTCCCTCTAAGCACGAAAAATGATACAATGTGTGCCCAGTTTCCTCCTTTCGGTCATGTGGAAGAAGCTAATTTGAAGAGGAAAAAATGATCTTCTGTTATACAATCTATAGATGAGGCTGGGGACACACATGCTCGCGCATAGGCTATTATTGAAGAGGGGACACTTATTGGTGTTTTAAGTGAGGTAGTTGCAAAGGCCCAATGCAAAAAGAAAACTATTGCCTCCAGTCCCCCCAAGACATATTTTACTGGGGAGGATGTTGATCCTATGCTGGTGAACTAATGTTTCAAATTAATTGATGAACTAATAAGGTAATGGGATCAAGGTACCTCGGCCTCAGATCCATTATCGAATAATAGATGGTTGCCAAGGTGTTTTTCTTTACTCCTCTAACTTTCATTAGTGGCTAAAAGAGAATAGGATCAAGTTCAAAGGTCCCTCGCCCTGTCATAGTCCATGTTGACCAAACTAAGGAGGCTGAGGAAGAGGAGGAGAGGGAGGAGGAGGAAGGGGACATTGAAGATGTTCCTCTATGTCATTAAACGCGCAAGCTGTGTAAGATGTATTCTACCAAAAAACTTGTTTCTTCCTCCAATTGACTATACCACGTTAGAGGACTTTTCTACCGATGAGGAGGTACCTCTTATACTTACTTTTTTCATAGATGCTTTTATTTTATTTGTTAACATTTCATTTGTTGCTTGCAAATTGAGGCTTACTTTGGCACGCCAGAAGGCACTCATATTGTTGAGGATGAACCATCCCTGGAGCAATTTGTGGAGTAAATGGTGAACCCAGCCCTTTCTCCATCTCCTGACATCCCTGTGATAATAACAGTTATCGCCAACCTTCCGGAGGTAACTATGAATTCCCCCTTTGGGGTAGTTGTTGATTTTTACTTTAGTGATTCTATGAGTAGTGGTTATACCCCTTGCATTTTTTACGCAACCAGACCGCACTACACGAGGAAGGATAGGTGTATCGCAATGGAGACTAGGTAGCCACCTCCTCCTAAGACAACTTCTGTGGTGACTATTTTTATTTGTTAATGGGTAATTTTTTCCACTTTGTATTGTTGACTTGTATGTTCTAATTCTCCCTTTTATCTCCTCGTGTTCATAGGTTGCTACCCTCGAGAATACTCCTGTCAATACATGTAGGGCCCTTATGGTTATTCCCACCAAATCTACAGTTAACGAACAAGTGTTGGTAAGGCTATCTTAGCCCTTTATTTGATAAAGTGGAGCAGCTGCTCAGGAAAATGAAAAAGTTAGAAAGATTGAGACTGGTGGGGCAAACGAGGTAGCTGAGCAGGTAGCTATTGTGGAATCTCCTCGTGAAGAGGTATACTTTCATCTTCTTTTATCCCTTATTTTTTTTCAGCTAAGTGTTAATGTCATACTATTTTTTTTAACTCAACAACAACTCTCCTTAAATGTGCCCACTTTTCTTAGTAAAGCAACCATAAAGGTCCTTTAAGAAACTGGGACTTTAAGCGTGCCCAATTTACTTAGTCGAGCAACCATAAAGGTTCTTTAAGTAAACGGGGACTTTAAGCATCCCCAGTTTACTTAGTCGAGCAACCATATAGGTTCTTTAAGTAAACTAGGACTTTAAGCGTGCCCAATTTACTTCGTCGAGCAACCATAAATGTCCTTCACGTAAAGTAAACTGGGACTTTAAGCATGCCTAATTTACTTAGTCGAGTAACTATAAAGGTCCTTTAAGTAAACTGAGACTCCAAGTGTGCCCAATTTACTTAGTCGAGCAACCATAAAGATCCTTTAATTAAACTAGGACTTTAAGTGTGACCCATTTACTTAGTCGAGCAACCATAAAAGGTCCTTTAAGTAAGTTAGGAGTTTAAACGTGCACAATTTACTTGGTCGAGCAACCATAAAGGTCCTTTAAGTAAACTAGGATTTTAAACTTCTATCAGGTTAATGTTTTGCCCTCCTCCAACTCTAGTTCCTCTTTTTTCCTTTCAGGTTGAGCTTGAACAGCAGATTCTTGTGCAAGAACCTACAACAATCATTGAACAAATACCCTAGGAGGGTGGCCATAAGGAGACTGTTGTGGAGGATGTATCAGTTGGGGACTCCGTTAATCAAAGTGTTGTGCCCTTAGTTATCCCAATTATTGAGAAAACTAGTTGAACCATTAAGCCGGTATTACAAGAAGATGATATGGCCTCAAATACTATTTTTCCCTCCGCGAGTAATAATGCCTTTAGCACCTATCCTCCTGAGGTTTCCACTACTAAACTTTTGAGACAAACTCTCTTAGATTTTCTCCATATTTTGACAACACTTCATTATGAGTTGCTCGAACGGCTATTGGAGCGCCACCCTTCAACCTTCAACTCATGTTGTAACCAACCCTTGCCTGTGATGATGGCCTATAAGTTATTAGGATTTTCCAGCATCTTGAGCGAGGTCCTAAGCACCCCATTATGATCACTAAGTCCCTCTAAAATCAAGGAGTTAATGGTTAAAATCAATGTGCTTGTCAACGATGGGTTCTCGCTACATGGTTGATCGACCACCTGCTTAGGGCATTTAACAATATACTAATTGTTCCCATGCTTCCATTACTGAAGAGAAGGAAAGTCTGAGCCCATATATTATCAAGACAGAAGCAAAGGTAACCGCTAGAGAAGCTTTGCCCAATGCTGAGGCAGAGTTTGATAGACTTCAGTAAGAAACAAATCATCATGGGAAGGATATCACCAACCTGGCCAATGAGCAAATTGCTCTAGAGTCTATTTTACCCCATTGTCATCGCATGTTGATTGATTCAATCAACTTATGTTTTATCATAGACAGTCCTAGTGATTGTTAGGTTTTTCCTTCTCATTGTATCTTTTATCTCGTTTATTTTATAATTTGAGGCAGTAGCTCCTCCTACTTTATATTTTGAAATTTTAATAATACGAATATAAGTTTTTTACCAGCCTTTTGCTTGAATGTTTATTTTATTTGTTCAAAATGAAAAAAAAAATTACGCTTAGTTGATTCATCACGCAATCATCTTTGTATTATAAAAATTTTACATTCTACTAAGTGGTGAGACTAACCTCTCAACCAACTATAGTAATTGTGAACTCAAACAAAAGATTACCAAGGAAAGAAAATCTAATAATACTTGGAAAAATGTTTCGAATATGATATATTTTTAGCCACTTGTTGTTGAGCTTGAACGTCAGCTCATCTTCAATTTTTGAGATCTCACAATAGTCTGAGTCGTGTGCCTTTCGCATAATATATGGGCCTTCTCAATTAGATTCAAACATAGGCAGTGAGAGACCTAGTATGTGTCTTGTACAAGCCTTTAAAACTAGATACCCTTCCTTGAACTTGTTTGGCCTCACCATTTGGTTCCTGGATAACTATTTTCTATACATGTCAAAGTGCCTTTTTGTGTTATCTTTATGCTCATCTAATGCCTTGATTTGCACTTGTCTACTTTGAGGGAGAATGGCACTATAAAAATTATATCGGGAAGAAGGTATTTCTAACTAAATTGGAAGGGTTACTTCATCTCCAAATACCAAAGAAAAAGGGATTTTAGTATCTAGGTTTTCTGTTTATTACTTTTGATAAGCCCATAGAATCTCCGGTATCTTGTCATCCCAAGTCCTCAAAAAATCCTCTAGCATCTTTACTATAATGTTTACTAAAGTCTTATTAGTAGCTTATGCTTACCCGTTGAACTTTGGGTATGAACGAGTAGACTTATGGTGAATGATGGAGTATTTCTTTATAATAAGGCCCACCTCATTGTTCACAAATGGGGTTCTATTGTTCAGGAGGAAGACCTTTGGGATGCCGTATGGACGGATGATATACTCTTTCATAAAGCAAGTCACCACCCCTATCGTGGCCTTGTTCAATGGTATAGCCTCTGCCCACTTAGTAAAACACTCAGTGATAATAAATATCTAAATTTTTCCCTTAGAGGAGGGATTAATTGCCCCCACCAGATCAAATGCCCAAGTATGGAAAGGTAAAGGATTGGAGAGAGAGTGTAAGTCCACGGAGGGGGTGTGGACCATATTCTCATGGAGCTTGCATGCCATGCATATGCGAACAAATTCTGCAGAGTCCTTTTCCATAGTTAGCCAAAAGTATCCCAGGGTCATGAGTTGATCATAGAGCTTTGCCCCTCCAATGTGAGCTGGATCGTGAGCTTGTTTCAAAACTCCTCTGTTTCTTCTAGCCTGATGGATCTCAATGGTCTATTATGATAACCCCTTCGATAAAGTTGACCACCGTGTGTGTAGTATTTAGATATTCTTCTTTCAAGACTTGTAACATCGTCTTTATCTGCTGGAATGACCCCATCTATCGACATATCAATGTATGGCTACCGCCAGCCCCCAGTCAGATGGTTGTTCGATGAAGTTGCACTCAGTAACTTGGTAGTACAATTGGCACTTTCTATAACTCCTTTGTGCCATCACAGATTCTTTCTCCTATCGTAGGCCAAAAGTCACTTGCTCTATGGATCCTCCGGTATAAAGGAATTTATGTGGTCTCATAGTTTCAGCTTCTTTAGGATCCACACATCTTGATAACGATCCTCCTTTATTATTATAATATAAGTTACTCGCAGTGAAAAAATATTGTGCTAAATTAACCAAACTTAGTAGTCCTCCCCATGTGTCCGCTATTTTCTGATCTATCCCCTCCAATCATTATTTTCATCTATGGGTAACATCTCTGTTATGGTTGAGGGAGATGTCCTCTTAGTTATTCGAATCACCATTGAATTCCCTTCAATAGAAATTTTATAGGCAACTGTTACATAAGCATCAGCATGTCTGTTCATTATTTGGTGGTGCCTCCTTATTTTCACCTCATGGAATTGGCTGAGCAACCTCTGGATGGTCATTCGATATGGAGCCAAACTCATGTGCTTTAGAGCATACTCACTATTCACATGGTATACCACTAAGTTAGAATCCCCCTTTTATATAAGCACCTCAATGCCCCTTCTCAGTGTTCTAATAGCCCCGGCACCAAAGTCTCATACTCAGATTCATTATTTGAGTAACTAATGTCTAACTTGAATAATAATCGAACTTCTTCTCCCATTTTACTTAGGATCACTCTTGCTTCTCCTTTACTTACAGTCGAGGAACCATCAAACTCCATGTTCCATAACTTAAAATTGGTTTCACATAATTGTCTTGAAGGTCATCGCTTGGAAGTTGTAAGGACACAAGTCTCTGATTGAGTCTTAATGTTGTGTTGGCTCAATTTCGAACAAAAACATTAGCGTCATAGGATAGTGTTCAAGTGTATCCATCCAAGCCTATGACGTGCTAGTTGAAGATGTAGCGGCCAAGTTTATAAAACTTCATCATATGTCGAGTTTAGTGTGCCTCATTTCTACGTCAACAACATTATTCCAATGCTCCTAAGGTATGAATGCAATTTATATATATATAGGAGCATGGAAATTTATTGGGCGTATTTTTTAAAGTTTTTATAAAATAGTTTTAACGACTTTCTTTTACTCATAAAATATTTTTTTGAACTTTTCATAAAAAAATTTGGGCTTAAAAATAATATTTTATTTTTCTGACAGGTCGTTCGAACGAGATTTTCAGGTCGTTCGAATGATACTTCTAACGAATTTTCTGTTTCCCTTCAGAACCTCATTAGTAAAGTCGTTCCAATGAAATTCTTTCGAACGACTTTGGCGGGAACAATTTTTGGTAGTTCTTTGCAGTTTTCTCCATATTCCCACTACCTTTTCCCCGCTACTTTTTGATAGAATTATCTAGTGCGGGAATCAACCTTTTCCATGTAACCTTTTCACATTCCTTCATCTCCTAAAGAGAGTTTTAAAGAGTTTCAATTCCAAATGAAAAAGTTCAAGTTTGAGTGTTTGTCTTTTAAGAAAAATCCTTAAATACTTTTGTTTACACCCAATTGTTTAGTTTATCCAAGTTCCTTAATATATATACTTTGGTTGGAGTTTTGGCACCCGTTTTATCTCTACCATTGGAATAGTGTTTGGGTTTATTTCTACATCCCACAAAGAAGAAGTTCATTGTTTTTGGTTGCGGCATTCTCATACGGTGAAAGGCACCGTGTGTGGTTGATGGGTTCCTAAAAGTTCGATCGGTGGATTCCGAGATCGCGATGGACCTCCGTGGTTATTCGCTTGGCAAAGGTGTGTACAAGAAGAAGCGCCGGGGTTTGGACGGAGTCAAGTCGAGTGTTTGTAAGTCTTTTTGTCTTGTACTTGTAAAACCATACTTAGTGGATTTGAGGCTAGGGTCGTCCGAGGTTTTTTCCCGTTGTGGGTTTTTCCTCGTACATCGCGGCTTAGTGGTTTTTTACTTATTTTATCTTTTGCAAATCACATTAGATGCATACTTAGGTAAAAAGGTAAAATTGGTATATTTAATTTGGTGCAAATTCAATTTGGGTAAATGTTAATTTAATTCAAGTCATTAATTTTGTTGGATAAAATTTGGTTTGGCCTAAATTTCAAAATTGAATATTTAATGTTAGGCAAATTTCTAGGACTTTGATTGAATTATGTTGTTTAAGTGAAAATTAATTTGTTGTTTAATTTAATGTCACTTCTTGTTTTGTTTAATTCTAATTTGAAAGAAATTCAAATTTGGTTTATGTAATTGTTTAGTTTAACCATTTATATTCCGCATCTAAAAGGAAATTATTTTTTGTAAAGCGTGATGGCTAATTTATTGCGTTTAAGATCTTTTTAAATATTTTTGTCAAAAATGGAATTTTCCCCATTTTCAAAATTTCCTATTTTCGATGGTTCTAATTACGCATATTGGAAAGCACGTATGCGTTTGGCACTTAGGTCTCTAGATGAGAGGGTTTGGTTGTCTGTCGTTAACGACTGGTCCCCACCTACATATTTAGTTGAAAATGAACGTGTTCCCAAACCTACCAATAGATGGAGTGAGAATGAATTTAAACTTGCAAATTTTAATTCTCGTGGTTTAAATGCCTTGTTTAGCGCTGTCACACCGGATATATTCCGACGCATTATGACGTGTGAAACCGCTAAAGAAGCTTGGGATATTTTACAACTCACTCATGAAGGAACTAGTGTCGTAAAAGCTTCTAAACTCCAAAACCTCACCACTCAATTTGAAACCATCAAAATGAATGAAAAAGAAACATTTGATGAATTTTATGCTTGACTTTCCGATATAGTTAATTCATTTTTTAATTTGGGGTAGAAAATACCCGACAACCGATTGGTAAAGAAAATTTTAAGGTCCCTACCCGATAGATTTATTCCCAAGGTGACGGTGTTAAATTCTTTACCCACTTTAGCCTCTACGAAATTAGAAGAGCTCGTAGGTGATTTACAAACCTATGAACTAGACATGTTTCCCTCTAAAACTGAAAAGAAAATAGATAAGGGCGTTGCTTTTGAAGCCCGAAAGGACGAAAAACAAGTAGTAGAGAGTGAAAGTGAGATTGACTCGAAAGATATGGCTATGTTTGCTAGGAAGTTTCGAAAATTTCTTAAATTTAACAAAGATAAATTCAAAAATAATTTTAAGAAATTTGAAAATTCTAAGCATGACAAAGCCAAAAAGATGCCTTAAACTTTTAATAAAAATTTATATAGGGACGAGTCAAATAGGTGTTACGGTTGTGAGGGTTATGTCCATAGGGCGAAAGAATGCCCCACTAAACTAAGGAGAGAGGGTAAGCAACCAATTTCTTATAATGCAACCCTTAGTGATAGTGATAAGGAAGAGGGGCCCGATTCCCCCACTAAGCCAACTTTGTGGCTTTTATGGCTAGTCATGTGAGTGATAGTGCGCACTCTTCTATTGATGAAATTTGAACACATGACACTTCCAAGGTCAAAGTTTATGATTCCCTTATTTTTTATGGTAGTGAGAGTGGAGAAGAAAGAGAGAGTGAAAGTGAAAATGAGGTTAATGTGACTGAACTTCAAATTGCGTTTCAAGAATTACTTAAAGAATCTATTAAATTAAAAAGAACAAATTTGAGGTTAGAAGCTAGTTTAAGAGAGCGTGTTAAGGTCATTGATGAGAGTGCGTTAGTGGAAGACCTTAGGACACGTGAGAGAGCTCTTCGTGAGAAGATTGAATATGTAGAAGGTGAGAGAGATAGCCTTAAAGGTTTAATGGAATCCTTGAAAAAGGAGCTTCTCACATTTGAAGAGCGCAATATTTTATTAGAGTCTCACATTTTAGATTTAAAAAATAAACTAAAAGACTCTAGTAAAGTCAAAATTTGATTTGGAGTGTCGTTCGGAGAAATTAGATAAAATATTAGGAACGGTTCAAATAAAAAATGACACTTGTGGTTTAGGCTTCGATACTTGTAATGAATCAACTCATAAAGCTAAAACCAATATTTTAGGAGAATCTTTTAGGAACAATGTTATAAATCATTCCTTAGGTAATTCTTTTCGCCGAGTCTTTAGGTGCTCACATTGTGGTCGAAAAGGTCATCTTAAAAAATTTTGTTTTGATCTTAAACGAGGTCCTAGAAAATCCCAATGTAAGGCAACCGAGGTAGCCAAGATTCCTACACCCCTAAATCTTCATTCGGCATTAGTTTGGGTTAGGAGATCCGACTTGGTAACTTTACAAGATAGGATTTTTTATTCTCATTTACTTTCACATGCTTCCTCCCTTGCTAAATCTAGACTTTGAATATGTTAGTTGTTTGCATACTCTAGATTTTTGCGCCTCATATTATATATCATTACTAGGTGTATGCATGTGAAAGACCCTGATTTTAAACTTCTTCAATAAAAATATAATATTATTTCCTTTTGTGTAAACATGATGCGGAAGTGTTGAGATGTGTGATGGTTCAATAAAACAAATGAACACTAAATATTAATTTCCTTTTCAAATTAAAATAAAACCCAAGCGAGAATTAATTAAACACATGCAAATATTAATTTCACTTAAACCAGTTAATTCATCCAAGTCCTAGAAATTTGCCTAAGTCATAATTATCAATATTCCAAAGTTAGGCCACACCAAGTTTAACAGTGAAATTAAATGTCTTGAATTAATTAACTACACATTACCCAAATGTAATTAGAACCAAATTAAATACGTAGAGATTAAATTAAACCAATTTTATCTTTTTACCTAAGCATGCGTTCTGGGTGATTTTGCAAAAGATAAAATAAACAATTAATCCACTACGCCGCGATGTACGAGGAAAAACCCAAGACGAGAAATAACCTCGGACGGCCCTAGCCACAAATCCACTAGATACGGAATTTAAAAATACAAAACAGAAAGGCTTACATCACAAGACTCGATCCCTCTCAAGCCCCGATGCTTCTTCTCGTAGATACCTCTTCCTAGCGAATAACCACGGGGCTCCACCGCGGTCTCGGAGTCCACCAATCGGATATTATATGGTCACCGTCACCCGTACAAGGAGTCTTTCTCCAAGTGGGTAATGCCGTAACAAAAAACTCTTCTTCTTTCTTTATGGGATGTAGAAGAAAACCCGAAACTTCTCTTTGAACGGAAGAGATGAACCCGGTGCCAAACTCCAAGCAAGACATATGAATATGGGAACTTGGAAGAAACTAATTTGTGTGTAAACTAGAGTGGCGTATATTTTTCTCTTTGATAAAACCTCACTCAAAACATGATCTTTTTCCCTCTTTGATTTTTCTCTCAAAATACTCTCTAGGAGTTAGTAGGATATGAAAAATATTGTTAATCAAAGATGATTCTCGCACATAATAAAGTCTGAGAAAAGTTGGTTAAGAAACAAGTTGGGAAGTGGGAGAAAAACTGCTTAAAACTGCCAAAAATTGTTCTCGCCTGTCATCTCGTTCGAACGACATTTCGTTCGAACGACATTCTCGTTCGAACGAGTCTTCTAACGAGATTCCAGTATGAACTCGTTAGAAGATCGTTAGAAACCTCGTTAGAACGACGATCTCGTTCGAACGACATTTTGAACGAAGTTCCAGTATGTCATAATGGGAAGTCGTTGGCAATCTCATTCGAACGACATATTGAACGAACTTCCAGAAAGTTTGGAAAATTTGATTTTAGCCCAGAAAACTTTATAAACTTATTTTAAAGTTTTAATTAATTCATTCTGAAAATAAAACACAGTTTTAATTAAACCTAACACCCAATTAAACTTGTTCCAAGCTCCTATATATATAATATTGCATTCATACCTTGGGAGCATGGAACTATAGTTGATGACGTAGAAACGAGGCACGCAAACCGACATGATGATGAAGCTTTATACTATTTGTTGCTACATCTTCAACAAACTCTTTATAGGCTTGAGAATATTACAATTAAATACAATCCTATGAAAAAATGTTTTTGTCAGGAATTGAGCCAAAACTATATATGGACTCAATTGGAAATTTGTGTCCTTACAGCATGTTTAGTCATTTTCTAGTCATTGCTTTATCACATATCACATGCTAGAATTATGATTTTTGTTTATCTTTTGTATAATAGTTCTTTCATTTTAGTTTGCATTAAATGAAAAATACAAAAAGATTTTTGTTTATCATTTGTGTTTTATTTTTTTGTAATTTAAGATTAATGAAAAATACAAATGATTTTTGTGTGTCTTTTGAGAAAATATTTTTATTTTTGGTTAAAAAATTATCTAAAACTCAAGAAGATTTTTGGTTTGTGTGTATTTTAGTTTGACACGCTCTATGTGAAATATACTTGTGTTTGAATCCCTTCTTTTTCGCTCCCATGTGGCTAGAACTTTTGGTTTAGATTATCAATCCTTAAAATGTTCTTTACCATGCTTACTTGGAGTAGTTGGATTTTGTGTTGATATAATGGATTCTATTTTTATATGACTCAATTCACACATGCACGAGCTCACTTGAAACTATAACTTCATATGTATATTTGAGCTTCGTGAGGTGTTCTCCTACCAATCTTGTCATCTACATGTTATGTAACCTAGGAGGACTAGTGCCTGTTAAAATTCGTTGCACGTGAGATTTGTGTGAGATATAAAAATGATGTATATAAATGTGCACGGGGAAGGGCACCGATGTAATAACCCTCGCTTATGAGAACATATTTTATATTTATTTACTAGGTACGGTAATTAGATATAAAATGTTGGGTTATGGATCGAGTATGAATTTAATGAAGAAAAGTAAATGTTCACTATGAAATTTCATATTTACCGTAACTATAGGTGAATATTGCCATGTCATGTTTTATAATATCATATGAATTAAAATGATATTTGGCTTAATAATGAGACCGGAACTTAAAATGAAATATAAATTGTCCAAATGATAATTTGGAGGCCGTAGTTGAGTCCGGAACGTGCGAGATAGTCAAATATTGTGCCATATTGTATTTTGAGGTTTTTGGCACTTTTGACTGTTTATACCTTAAAAATGCAGTTGCGTGTTATTTTATCGCAATATTGGTCAATTAAGTTGGGATTTTGACTAATTCCACGACTTAGCCTTACTAAGTCTTCTATTTTCCCAAATTTCATTTCCTAAACCTAGAGAGTGCTTGAGAGAGGAAGTGAAAGAGTAGAGAAAAGAGAAGAGATTGAAGATTGAAGGAGGATTCTTGCTTCTACACAAGGAAAATCTGCATTTTCTCAATTGAGGCAAGTTTTCAACTTGCTATTTGTGGTTTAAGAAAAATGAATTGTAGTGATAATGGTGTATTGATCATGGTTTCATTAGTTTAGGGTTTCTTTGTGTATTTGTTGGTTTTGAATCATTGAAAAATAATTTGGATGATTATTGATGGTTGTGGTAGTAGTTAGTAGCATTTATGTTATGTTAGTGGCAATAAATGAGTTGGCTTTGGGATTAGCTTGAAATAGGAAGATTTGGTTTGGTCTAGGTCTGCAAAGACCGGTCGATCGCGGTTCTCAGACCGGTCGACCGGGCCTTCGGGAGAGGGCACACTGCTTTCTTTCAAAGGCATAAAATTTATGGCACGGTCGATCGCGGTCCCCTGACCGGTCGACCGGCCCTGCCGAAGTGAACTTTCTGCTTTTCTTCCTAGTCAAAATCTTGAGATGCGGTCGACCGCGGTCTTGAACCGATCGATCGGTCCCCTATTTTCTTCCCTAAAATTGTATTTTCATTTTTCAAATCTTTTCTTTTCATAGGGACTTAAGGACCTTCTTAAATGAAGTAAATATAGGGTCTTAGAGTATTAGTTGAGTTTGGTCGACACCCTAGACTCGAAGGGTTTCATCTAGGGTTCATTTCAGGGGGGGTTTAAAGTAATGTTCAGGCATTACTTCTCTCGTATAGTTTTATAATAATCTAGGAGAGCTTAGAGTCAAATTTGGAGGCTTTAGGAGTTATTGTGAGCTAGGTTTGACTTGATGGTCTATTATGAATCCAAAAAGGCGGCTTTGGAAAATAATTTGGGGAGTCTAACTATTTATCGAGGTAGTTATGCTGATACGAAATACGTATTGTTCCGGATAATCTTAATGCATTTGATAAAATGTAAAATGGATAAAGTAAATGATAATTTACTAAATCATGTAATGGAAATTAATAAAATGGATGATACACACCTCTCTAAATACCATCTTAAGGGAAGTCTGTGCGTGAGGTGAAGCCCCCTGGCTAATGAATGCAGGGTGGATATAGTCCTAGGCCATATGAGCGCTTGTTTTATATTTTCTGCGATGGGTAGGAGATTTCAAGTGTGGTCTTGACTACCCCGCAGGCATATGGCCGCTTCCCGACGTTTCGATAGGATCCCAGGTTGTCTTATGATAGGCCCTGGAAGATGATGGTTATTTAGAGGCGCGCACAGTGGGAAAACCCGGACGGGTGGTCTTAGAATCGTTATATATATATACTTATAACTATTCTAATTATCGAGTTGGACTCGATGGATACTTGAATGCCATAAAGAGCAAAGTATATGCCACAAAGATCATACAATTGAAATACGTGCCATAACGAGCACAGGATAAATTTGTATTCCTGATAAGGAATGAAAAGGATGAAAGATGAAAAAGGTTAATGACTATTATCATTTACATACATGATTGACTCTTACCTTATGATCATTTAAATTGCCTTAGTTTATTTCATAATGTTACCATGCTAGCTTTTCATCTCTATCATCCATGTTTAACTGTTCATCATTGTCCTACTTGTCATTTATCTGGTGACCACATAAAATCGGGCTCTGACCGGTTCTTATTTCTTGTTGTGCATATATATATTATATCCGCTCAGGTGTTCCACCGCAAGGTCGCCCGTAATGACCTTCCTATTCCAGTGTCTTTTGAGGAGCCGTGACATTTTGCGGGTATCATGGGACATTTTTTGTAGATGCCTCCCTTGTTGTTTTCTAGTTATGATCAGTCCTTATTCGGGCGTGTGGCCCAAATGGTTGTAATTGTATAATGGATGTATTATGTAACACATGGAACTTATTGTATATTGTATGAATTCTATGGACCGACATTTCATTCGGTCCTTCCCTTATTATAGTTGGTATATATATATGCTTGTGGGAGTTTCCACCTTTCTTTTCCATTATGGGTTGTTGAAAATGCTTTCTTTAAATTACAAAACTAAAATTTTTGATAACCCGTTTTCTGGAATATTGTGTGGTTATCCCGTATACTCTTTATGTTGTCACGATGCTGAGGATGATATTTATCCATGATTCATGTATTATCGGAGTATCGGGTTGGCCACCCCTTATTTCGGATACCGTGTTATCACAACCGAAAGTAAAAATCATCCTTTGCGAGTAGGCCACCGTTTGCTTGAACCTAAAAGAAATACGTGGTCCAAAGGCCTAAAAGATTAATGGCATTAAAAGAAAAATTATTTGCCAAGGCCTATTTTTTTTAGTTAATTTATTCATTCAAAAGGTTAAACTCTATATGCTTAAATTGCGGGAGTTTGGATGGTATATAAACGGTTTATACAATGTCCGTTTATCCTAGTTGTACTTTCAATGTCATCACTCTATTGGTTTGTAGAATCATCAAAAGTCTAGGATTGTATGCATTGTGTATGTTTGTTCATTGAGTTCAATTTATATTGTCACATGAGGTTATATTCAAATGTGGTGAAGTTTGCAATCAATTGAGAACTCCATGAACATGTTTTAAGTGATTGGGTCTAAATTTAATTGTTACTAGTTCACACCCCTACACTTTCGTTTCCATATGACATATTTTTACCATACGAGTGTGAAAAGCTTATTGTATTTTGTGTCATGTGTGGTGTCTATACTTATATATATGTGCGTGTGGATTAGTGATATTCATTATGTCTACATATATATGGTATCTTTTTTCTTTGCCTCGCTTTCTAGTCCATCCATGCTTCTAATTCATAATTGGTATCTATCGTATTGCATATTGTTGTTGATATCACATGCTTAGTATCTTATATTTCATATTGGTATCATTTGTTTTTGCATCTTCGTTGGTATCCGTTATTATTTGTATGGATTAGTTATAATTGTGTTGACCATATGCTTTCTTGTTCTTATCTCTCTAAGCTTCATCGTGTTTAAAATTAATTTTATCCTTGGTCTATTCCTGAACAAAAAGGGGGGGACTGATAGGGGGAGAAATGGTATCTAATCCTATTATAATCGTATCTTAGTTTGGGAGATTTATCTTAGGGGGTGACGTCTTTCTAAGTAGGTCATTTGTTTGATAAAGGGGAGATTTATCTTAATTACATTTAATATTCTTGATATTCCTTATGCGTTTGATAGTTTGCATAAGTGTGCAGGAATTCTTCTAAATAGCAACTTTCATTGTCGGCAAAGATATTGATCCTTGGGTTTTGAGTCAAGCTATGTAATTTCTATTTTGGGTGGGATATTTTTTAAGTCTAGTAGAGCTTGACGGTCCTTTAGGATTTTTGTTTGGTTTTTATCTCTGAATAGCCAAAGGGGGAGATTTGTAAGGACACAAGTCTCCGATTGATCCTTAATGTTGTGTTGGCTCAATTCCGGACAAAAACATTTGTGTCATAGGATAGTGTTCAAGTGTATCCATCCAAGCCTATGACGTGCTAGTTGAAGACGTAGCAGCCAAGTTTATAAAGCTTCATCATATACCGAGTTTAGTGTGCCTCGTTTCTACGTCAACAACATTGTTCCAATGCTCCTAAGGTATGAATGCAATTTATATATATATAGGAGCTTGGAAATTTATTGGGTGTATTTTTTAAAGCTTTTATAAAATAGTTTTAACGACTTTGTTTTACTCAGAAAATGATTTTTTGAACTTTTCATAAAATGTTTTGGGCTTAAAAATAATATTTTATTTTTCTGACACGTCGTTCGAACCGTATGGCATCTCGTTCGAACGAGATTGCCATGTCGTTCGAACGAACTGGCATCTCATTCGAATAAGATTTCTAGGTCGTTCGAACGAGACTTCTAACCAATTTCCTTTTTCCCTTCAGAACCTCGTTAGTAAAGCACTACACCAAAATGGGTAAATTGGCACCCTTCCAATGGCTAACCTTGTCACGGTCATTGATCGTGACAAAAAAAACACGCATTTTTTGTCACGGTCATTGATCGTGACAATCCTTATAATATTGTCACGATCAATGACCGTGACACGTCCGTGACAAATGTCCCAGTGAAAAACCCTTTCCCCTTCTTTTTTTCCCCCGTCGATTCTTCCCTCCTTTTTTCTCTCTCTCTTTCTACGCTGCTCTCCCTTTTTCTCTCTCTACTTTCAGGTTAGTTTCTCTCTCTCTCTCTCTCTCTCTCTCTCCCAATTATATATATGTGTGTGTGTATATATATATGTGTGTGTGTGTATGTGTGTGTGTGCGTGTGTGGGGGGGTGGGGGTGGGGAGGGGGTGGAGGGGGCAGGGATGGGGGGCTGTTTGTGTGTGTGTATGTGGTGTGTGGGCATTTGTGTGTAGTGGGGTGTGTGCGTGTGTTTTTGTGTGGTGGGGGAAGAGGGTGGGGCAGGGTGAGGGAAGGGGGAAGGGGAGGGGGCAGGGTGGGGGAGGGGGAGGGGGAGGGGGCAGGGATGGGTGGGTGGGTGGGGAGGGGTAGGGGCTGCGCGTGTGTGTGTGTGTGTGTGTGTGTGAATGTGCACGGGTGTGTGTGTATGTGCGCGTGTGTGTATATGTGTGTGTAGTGTGCATGTATGTGCGTCTTTGTGCGTAATGTCCCTAGTAAACGAATTGATTGGTTATTAATTTTTTTAGTAAATTAGTATATGATAGCCCCTCATTGTAAATTAGTAAATTAATATATGATTAATTATGAAAGTAGGATTGCCCCTCATTGTAAATTAGTAAATTAATAATTATATACTTTAAGTGTTAGTTTAATTGACGAAAATAATTAATTGAGTAGATGAATTAGAAGGAGTACGGGATACACATTTGTTGTTGACATTGCTGTTGGATTATAGTGGATCGATGTTGGGTTGGTTAGTTTTAAAATTGGCGTGATCACTGGATTATTGTCCATATGGGGGTGGGATTTTTCAATTTTTTTTTAAAATTACTTTTTATATCGAACAATATATATATAGTATGATAATTAAATGAAACATACTTGAAATTACATATAGTGCGCATAGATACTAGCCTTCTAATTCTTATGCATACGCATTCAATAGCCCTTAGACCCGTTCGAGAGTCATTAATCCTGTAATGAGATCTCTCGAATTGTCCCATTTGAATAGTTTGGGACTTCATAATTTATGTATAATATTCTTAGTGGCTTAAAGTTGTTACTTTTGGAGAAAGTTCTGCAGTCGTATCCTAATATTATCTAGGTACACAACGTAGATTGACAAGTGTGACTGTTATTTCAATTGATCAATTGAAATAACACTCATACTTGTCAATCTACGTTGTGTACTTGGAGAACTACGGGGATATTCTGCCGAATTTTTTTCAAATCATAACAATGTGTATGAGTTGTTAAGTATATTACAGAAAAATGCGATCTTGAATGGGATAGGACCACTCACCCTTTAGAGGAGATGGAGGAAATAGAAATTTCTATTATAAATTGAATTTGAATATAAATAAGACATAATTAAATTAAACATATTATAAATCTAAGTTTTGCTTATACTAATCCATGAATATACGCTTCGTACCTTTAATAGGTGATTAGTTGTGGTAGTTGTGATGGGATATCCGAAATACAAAGAGTGGATGGGTGAGATAAATAGAATGGGGGATGTGTTTCGCAGAGGTGCTAACGAATTTGTGAAATATGAAAAGAGATGTCATAATAATGAAGAGTTTTCGTGTCCGTGTGCTAGGTGTAAGAATGGTAAGGTGTTTGAGTGGAAAATAGTTGAACTACATTTGTTAAGATCGGGTATGAAAGATAGTTATCAATTTTGGAGTTTTCACGATGAATTGAAAGTTCCTTTTATCCCCGACCAACCTTCACAACACCTTCAACAAGTAGGATAGATGTAGAAGGGGACGACGTAGATCATAATATGTTAGAGGATTTAGTTGATGATGCGTAAGGAGTTTATGAAGCAGAAGAGAATGAAGTTACTGATGATGTAAAAGGTTCAAGTGCTCGTGAAGATATCACGATAAAATTTGACGATGAATACCAAAGTTTAAAATTTAAGGCGACCCAACCGTTATACTCGGGTTGTGAGAAAGATCAAACAACTTTACATGCCATGGTTGGTTTGCACAGTTTGAAGACGCAATACGGTTTGTCTGGAAATAGCGTGATAGGAATTCTGAAATGGGTGAAAGGCTTATTACCCAAGGAGAATACATTTCCAAATAACTATCCTATCATGAAGAACAGTTTGAAAGGTTTGGGAATGAAGTATAAATTGATTCATGCTTGTGTGTATGACTGCATACTATACCGAAAGGAGTATGAAAATCTCGATCGCTGTCTGGTATGCGATGAACCTAGATATATCCAATCTACTAGTAAGGAATACACAAGCTCAAAAGTGCCTCAAAAAGTATTGAAATATTTTCCTGTTAGGCCTAGATTAAAGATATTTTTCACAGTACCATGGATAGCGGAGGCAATGACTTGTCATGCTAGGGCAGAAGTAGGGGGTAATATTATACGTCATCCTATTGATTCTACTTCCCGGAGGAGGATGAATTATGAGTATCCCGATTTTGCTCGAGAATATTCGTTTGGCTATATCAACAGATGGTTTCAATCCATTTGGAAATCTAAGCACCAATCAGAGTGTATGGCCAGTGATCCTAGCCCCACTCAACCTCCCTCCTTCACAGTGTATGAGACCTGAATTTTTGATGATGGCTTTGTTGATACCTGGGCCAAAGGCACCAAGTGATGACATCGACATCTACCTGGATCCTTTGGTAGAAGAATTAAATGAGTTATGGAAAGAGAGTGTGCAATCATTTGAATCTTTTAGAAAAGAAGAGTTTACGCTAAAAGCTATGTTGATGTGGACAATTCATGATTTTTCAGCTTATGGGACATTATCTGGTTGTGTAGTACATGGTTATTTGGGGTGTCCTATTTGTGGAGAGGAGACTGAATCTCTTCGTCTATCCTTTAGCTCAAAAAATGTATACTATTGCCACAGGAGGTTTTTACCCCCCCCCCCCCCCCGGCTCATAGTTTCAGATTTGAGAAGCATTCCAATTTTTTATTGGGAGGGGTTGAACATAGGCTTCCGCCGAGACAACTTTTGGGTTCAGAAATTGAAAGTAAATCTTCTAAATGTGACCCTAATATGCCAGGTAAGAATCCCAAATTTAAGAATGTCAAGCATAAGAAGACCCCAACTGGGAATGAAACTGAGACAAGAAAAGCATGGTCTAGGAGGTCAATTTTATTTTACTTGCCTTATTGGAAGAATAACCCGGTGCGCCATGTATTGGATGTGATGCATGCAGAGAAGAACTTCGCTGAACATATTGTAGGCACTTGCCTTGGGGGAGTCATTCTAAGGATGGAGAAAATGCATGAAAAGACCTTAAATCATTGAAACTTAAGCCACAACTATGGTTGAAAGAAGATAGTAGGGGAAGGACAATAATTCTCCCTGGTGCGTTTACTAATTTGATCATGGTTGACTTGTCCAAGTTGAAGAGCAACGGCCACGTAAGCGATGAGCCGTTTGTTTGTGCATTTCAAAAGGTTAACCAAGTGTTTTACTCGGAGTATACCAACAATGAGTCGTGGTCAATTGTCCAACACGCACCAAAATGTCTAAATAGTAGTGTGGATGACTTGGCTGCTCCTACCGAATATCAATTTATTTTTTATGATAACCCGAATTTTAAACAATTTTTCAATTTGTAATAAATATTCCAATTTGTACCGAAATATTCCAATGCATTTGGACAGTTTGGGACTGCATAATTTCTGTATAATATTCTTAGTGGCTTAAAGTTGTTACTTTTGGAGGAACTTTCTATTATAATATGAATTTGAATTTGAAATTTAAGTTTTGTTTATACTAATCCATAAATATACGCTTCTTACCTTTAATAGGTGATTAGTACATAGTTATTTGGGGTTTTCTATTTGTGAAGAGAAGACTGAATCTCTTCATCTATCCTTTAGCTCAAAAAATGAAGAGAGAATTCCCTTCATATCAGAACACTAAGAAATGCAATAATCTTATGGAGTGATGCTCTGTAAATTCCTTCTAACCGTTGTGTAGCCAAACATCACCAGTTGAATTTGTCAATTCCACTTTCCATACCCCACCACTTGGAACCTCTAGCAAAATATGGGCAAATATGGAAAGTGGAATTGACAACTTCAACTGGTGATGTTTGGCTACACAACGGTAGGAAGGATTTTGCAGATCATAACTCTATAGGATTATGGCATTTCTTAGTGTTCAGATATGAAGGGAATTATATTTGACACGATTGTCCGGGGTACATTAGTTGGAAGGAGGTTCCATATGAGCTCAAGTTAGCTGTTTGGGTGGCACTACAGGTAATGTATTTATATTTATATGAATATGAATATTTCAATTTCGATTTCGATTTCGATTTTTATGAATATTTGCTTGTTGGGTGGCACTACACTATTATTATGAATATTTACTTGTTGTTAGCCCACCCATTATGATAATCCTGGCTCCGCCCTTGGTTATGCCACATGTTTATTTAAGCTTCTTCGAAGGATTTCCAACGTAAAGTCTCTTTCATTATCATGTTCTACCATGTTGATAAGCTGTAATATCTCTGCTATTGTTGCTTGCATAAATGATTATATTTTTTAGATTTATTACTTTTCAATTCATTTATAAAATCTCTCTTGTGAAGTGTTGATACCAAAATTAATATGCTGATGTGGACGAATAATACGAAGACACGTGTCAATCTACGTGGCACAATAGCACCGAGGAACTCTATCACACCGAGGAATTCTATCGCACCGAGGAACTCTAACATACCGAGGTACTCTAATGTTCCGAGGAACTCCTGATCAGCGAACAGCTATGGCGGTCCGAGCTGCATCTCGGTCGTATCAATAATTGCCAGATAATCAACAGTTCAGATATTCATTGAATGCTTGTATTCTTGACGTGCACGCTGCATTAAATGTATTACCCTTTCATATGTATTTCATTTAATGTATCGGACCTTTCATGTACAGCCTCAAGGCTATAAATACCTTGTATCATCCTCATTCAAAGGGGACCGGAATTTCTTGAGAGAACTTGTAATCAAGAATTCCAAAAACAATCAGCAATAACATAACAGTGGACGTAGGCTTTATTCCTAGCCGAACCACTTTAAAAATCTTAGTCTTATTTATTTATCTGTGATTGAATAATTAGAGCAATCTAATTTTTTACATCAACAGATTGGCGCCGTCTGTGGGAACGATTATTGCAATCGTTTTTCACCAAAAATCATTTGTTATCAATGGCAGATAATCCCGAATCCAGTAATCGAAATGCTGGGAATACTGGAAATCTTCCAAATCCATCTGCACCTCCAGATCTGGCTGGAATTATGACAAATCTGGCTCAAGGACAAACCGCCATGCAAGAATCTGTGAGGCAACTCATTCAAACTCTTCAAGGCGGTGCACCTACCTATTCAGGGTATAGGAGTGATCGTGGGCAATCACAATCCAGACGTACTGGGTCATATCGCAATGGGGAGTCTACTGATTCTACGTATCAACCTGGGCGAACATCATCGATACGGGCCACGGATACAGATCAACGTGTCACACTCTCTCCGGAAAGAACCAGCGCTTTGGAAAGATTAAGCAGGGCGTCTCCTTTCAGTCGATTAGGACCAAGGAGGAACATGAGTCCACCTAGGGCTCCATCAAGAAGTTTTCGACCACCACCAGGTTTGAGAGAAGGATCTGCACAATCACGACCAACTACTCGTCGAGATAAATCTCAGGAAGCTACGTCAGAGCAATCAGTTGCTCGGACTAAGCGGCCCGAGGAAGGGAATGAAGCATGGAAAGGTTCCATTCAACGGTTGGAGGATAGACTAGGAGAAATGGCTAAAGCGAGGAACCCCTTACAGAGAACTTTTGTTCAAGGGACACCTTTTGAGCAAGCCATTGTGGATTTCCCTACACCGTCGAAATTTAAAGCACCTGTAGTGACCCCCAAGTACGATGGAAAGAAAGATCCCGTACTTCATATAGAACAATACCAAGCTGCTGCAGATATCTACGCTGTCCCCGACGAGATGAGGTATAGAGCATTCTCGGGAACTCTTACCGGATCTGCACAGATATGGTACAATAATCTTCCTCGGGGTAAGATTTCAACTTTTATTCAGTTAGCCGAATTGTTCATTGGCAATTTTTGTTTTGGAGCAAAGCTGGTAAAGCGAGTAGCACACTTGCTTAGTGTTAGACAAAAATCAGGTGAGAGTACTAGAGATTACATAACTCGTTTCAATAACGAGAAGTTGGAAGTCATAGATTATGAAGAAAAGACAGCAATCACTGCTCTGATGAGTGGTTTGCTGCCTAACAAGCTGTACTACACTTTGGCCAAAGATCCATCTAAAAATATGTCGGAGTTGATGGCAAAGGCGGCCAAAATCATGAATGCCGAGGAGGCTATGGCTGCGAAAAAGAATATGGATAAAGAAGTTAAAGTGGAGGTCGACAACTCTAAGAAGAAAGATCAGAAAGGTAATGGTGGTGACAAACATTCCAGAAATAACAGGATAAAGTTGGAAGTCCTAAAGAAGTATGATAATTATACTCCATTGAAAATGGGTATTAATCATGTTTTGGAAGAAATCAGGAATAACGAGGAAATCAAGTGGCCAGAGAAACTGAAGACAAATCCCGACATGAGGAATAAGGCCAAATATTGCGAGTTTCACAAAGATCACGGCCATATGACTAAAAATTGTATAGCCCTCCAGAACGAGATTGAAACACTCATCCGAAGAGGGAAATTATCAAAGTATGTAGATCGCAGAAGTGAAAGAAAGAATGATGATAGAACTAGAGAGAGATCCAGATCTCCTCGTCGTGCAGAAGAGAAAAAGAGGAGGGACCATGAAGAGGATCCAGATGATGACCCCGATCTTCCCAAGAAGCCAAGGAAACCTGAACGAGAGGTATTTTCCATACGTTTTGGGTCATTTGATTGTAATGTTATTACAGGAGGAGATGCAGGAGGAGGAGACCTTACTGCAGAAAGAAAAGCTTACCTTGGAGAGGCTCAAGCTTATTCGTACATTCAGCGAATAAACCTGGCCGAGGATGATCGTCCGAGGAAGGTAAACAAAGAGAAGCTAGTGATTGGTTTTTCAAAAAACGACCTGGCAGGTGTTCTTTACCCTCATGATGATCCTTTGGTGATAAAATGAGGATGAAGGATGTGGTCATTTCAAGGGTGTTAGTAGACAATGGTAGTTCGGCAGACATCATGTACTATTCATGCTTTGATAGCTTGAATTTAAAATTATCTCAATTAGAACCTTATCACAGACCCCTTCTGGGTTTTGCTGGCGAGAAAGTTTTTCCACTTGGGACGATCAAGTTGGATATACTCATTGGAACTTGGCCTGCTTGTCGAACAGAAAGAATACGCTTCTTTGTGATGGATAAGAATGTGCAGTCAGCCTACAACATCATCATGGGAAGAGTTGGATTGAAGAAGTTCGAAGCAGTTCCATCTACGGTACATCAGTGCTTGAAATTCCCAACAAATTTTGGGGTTGGAGTCGTGAAAGGTGATCAAAAAGTAGCTCGGGAATGCTATTATTCGTCTGCCGAGCAAGAGGAACTTGAAGAGTCCAGAAAAAAGACTACCACTTACCAAGTGGAGGAAGGCACAGAAATTGAAACCCTTGATCCCAGAGATGAATCCCAACTTGTAAAAGGACAGGTGGTGGAATCTACAGAAAATGTAATTCTGGACGACGAGCACCCCGAACGAGTAACCCAGATAGGTTCAACGTTGGATGTTTCAATAAAACAGGAGTTGATAATTTTCTTGAGAAGCCGGACGAAAACTTTTGCTTGGAGTCATGAAGATATGCCAGGAATAGATCCAAACTTCTTATGTCATGAACTCAATGTGAATAAGGAGATCAAGCCTGTGAAGCAGAGAAGAAGAGTGTTTAGTCCCGAGAAGAACCAGGCCATACAAGAGGAGGTCGAGAAACTCCAGAAAGCCCAATTCATTGAAGATGTGAAATATCCAGATTGGTTGGCAAATGTGGTGATGGTAAAGAAGAAGAACAACAAATGGAGAATGTGTGTTGATTTTACTGATCTCAACAAGGCATGTCCAAAAGATCATTTTCCATTGCCCAGAATTGATCAACTAGTGGATGCTACCTCGGGACACGAGCTACTCAGTTTCATGGATGCTTATTCTGGCTACAACCAGATCAAAATGAAACCTGAAGACAGGGAAAGTACTTCTTTTATTACCCCAAGGGGAACTTATTGTTATAATGTTATGCCTTTTGGTTTAAAAAATGCAGGTGCAACATATCAACGGTTGATGAACAAGGTTTTTACCGAACAAATCAGCCGCAATATGGAGGTCTATGTCGACGACATGCTCACCAAAATCAAGAGAGCTGCAGATCATTTGGTTGACTTGAGTCAAACTTTTGATCAACTGGATAAATACCAGATGAAGCTTAACCCGACGAAGTGTACTTTTGGAGTACGAGAAGGAATGTTCCTCGGATACATCGTCAACCAACGAGGTATTGAGGCAAATCCAGAAAAGATCAAAGCTCTTTTAGGGCTGCGATCCCCAACGACGAGGAAAGAAGTACAGAGTCTTACCGGACGAGTTGCAGCCCTCAACAGATTTGTATCCAGAGCAACTGATAAATGCCTCCCATTCTTCAAAACACTGCGAAAAAGTTTCGAGTGGACTGATGAATGTGAGAAAGCCTTTCAAGATTTGAAGAAGTATTTGGGAGCCCCACCATTGTTGTCTAGGCCAATAACTGGAGAGAAGCTGTACTTGTATTTGGCAGTATCAGAAAATGCAGTTAGCTCGGCGTTGATCAGATTGGAGAATGGAGTCCAGAAGCCAATTTATTACACAAGCAAGGCCTTCCGAGGTGCGGAAATCAGATACCCAAAGCTGGAAAAATTGGCACTAGCATTAATTGAAGCAAGTAGAAGAATGAGGCCATACTTCCAGGCCCATACCATCATTGTGTATACCGACATGCCGTTAAGACAAGCCCTTCACAAGCCAGAAAAATCAGGAAGATTGATGTACTGGGCAATAGAGCTCGGTGAATATGATATTGTGTATGAACCCAGATCATCGTTGAAGGGGCAAGCCGTGGCAGATTTTATAGCAGAGTTCATATACCCGGATACCCTCGAGGAGCAAAAGGTGCTTGCTGACCTACCTGTGGACGATACAGGATCAACAGACACAGATCCAGATCAACCAAGGTTGGTAAAAGGATTTGTGGATGTAGAAAAATCATCATATTCAAACCCCGACCAACTCCGGTTGGTAGAAGGGCGCGAACAAATGACCAACGAGGAACGAAGGATACCCGGGGATGATGAAAGAAAACAGATGATATTTCACCGAGGAACTCTAACAGATAAGAAATTTGAAGACGAGTTACATACATGGAGATTATATGTAGATGGATCATCTTGCACGGCTGGTTGTGGAGCAGGGATTGTTTTAAACTCTCCAGATGATATTGACATGGAGTATGCCTTGAGATTCCAACTCAAAGCTTCCAATAATGAGGCTGAATATGAGGCTATGATAGCAGGTTTTCATTTGGCGAAAGTTATGGAGGCACGACAAGTAATTGTTTTCAGTGATTCTCAATTAATTGTGAATCAAATGATGGGAATATATGCAGTGAAGGGAGAGTTAATGGTGAAGTACCATGCAAAAGTGATGGAGTTATTGACAGAATTTGATGCTATTCAATTGGTGAGAATACCGAGATTGGAGAATGCTAGAGCAGACGCATTGGCCCGACTAGCGTCAGCTACGCACACCGAGCTGCGAAGAACAATACCAATTGAAATATTAGAAAGTCGGAGCATAGAAGAAGATCTGACGGTGAAGATTATTACCCTTGATTTAGGACCATCTTGGATGGATCCAATCAGAGCATACATTGAAGAAGGAGTGCTACCGGAGGATAAGCTCATTGCTAAGAAGCTGAAGTATAAAGTTGCTCGGTATATATTAATTAATGGTGTTTTGTATAGACGGGGAATTATGGCAGATTTGCAGAGATGCGTACATCCATCAGAAGTCAGGGAATTGATTGAAGAAATCCATGAAGGATCATGCGGAGCTCATGTAGCAGGTCGGACTCTTTTGCAAAGGGTGATGACACAAGGATATTACTGGACGACGATGAGGGCTGATTGTATAGCGTATGCTAAGAAGTGTGACAAGTGCCAACGTTTTTCCTCCATCCGAAGAACTCCACAGGCATTGTTGACACCCATAACATCACCTTGGCCATTTGCCATGTGGGGAATTGATCTGGTTGGACCACTGCCAACGACCCGAGGAAGGTTCAAGTATCTCGTCGTGGCAGTAGACTATTTTACTAAGTGGGTGGAAGCTGAACCACTAATTGATATGACGTACGAGAAGGTGTACCAGTTCATATGGAAGAATATCATTTGTCGATATGGTCTCCCCCACGCTTTCATCACAGACCATGGAACACAATTTGATAATGAAGAATTAGCTGCCTATTGCCATCAGTCGAATGTCTTGAAGTTTCATTCAGCACCAGGCCATCCCCAAAGCAATGGACAGACTGAGGTGACGAACAGAACATTACTAAATGGGTTGAAGAAGAGGTTAAGTGAGGCTAAAGCAAATTGGATTAATGAGCTACAGTCAGTTTTGTGGGCTTACCGAACAACTCCCCGAGCAGCAACAGGAGAATCACCATATATGCTAGCATTTGGAAGTGAGGCTGTGATACCTGCCGAGTTGGGCCTACCAACACACAGGGTGTTAAATTTCAATTCTCCGATCAGTGATTTGATGAGAAGACTGGATTTGGATATGCTCGAAGAAGTCAGAGAAGAGGCAGCCATTAGGAATGCTGCTTATCAACAACGAACAGCTCTGTTTTACAACAAAAGGGTAAAGAAATGTGATCTAAAAGAAGGGGATTATGTGCTAAAGAAGGTCATTCAGAAGCAGAATAAACTAGAAGCAAACTGGCATGGACCTTACCGAGTTACAGAGGTTGTTCGACCAGGAACTTACAGAATAGCAACTCTAGAAGGAGAGGAATTTAAGAACGCATGGAATGCTGAACACCTGCGCAAGTATTATCAGTGATGTCAAATGTAAAGCACTTCTTTCATTATGAATAAAACGAGGATGTTTCGCCATTTTCTTTCTGGTTGAAAGTTTTTCGGGGAATACTAGTGTAATACACTACACAACAAAAGTGCTCTAAGGAGCCAACCTCCTTTGGTTAGGAGGACAGCTCTACGGAGAAAAAGTGCTATAAGTAGCCAACCTCCTTTGGTTAGGAGGACAGCTCTACGGAGCAAAAGTGCTCTAAGGAGCCAACCTCCTTTGGTTAGGAGGACAGCTCTACGGAGAAAAAGTGCTATAAGTAGCCAACCTCCTTTGGTTAGGAGGACAGCTCTACGGAGCAAAAGTGCTATAAGTAGCCAACCTCCTTTGGTTAGGAGGACAGCTCTACGGAGCAAAAGTACTATAAGTAGCCAACCTCCTTTGGTTAGGAGGACAGCTCTACGGAGCAAAAGGGCTATAAGTAGCCAACCTCCTTTGGTTAAGAGGACACCAGCGTGATCAATTACGGTTGGTAAGATAAAAATATACTCTCATATTACAACTTATGTTGGTCGGGAGGTAATATTATTACAAAGAGTTCTTTGAAGAACAAAATATTCAAAAAATACACCAAGTATAGCTGGTCGGGGATAAAAACCCATCAACTGTAATTGGTCGACAAACATTGTTTATCTACCTTGGTTGGTTGGAAACAATTTGAACAATTTATATTCATTACTTTATTATTAAGTGATTGAACATTACTGATACTTGTAACTTTTTATTAAGTTGCTTAATGAACAATATTATTGTTATCTTTTTAAAGATACATATGTGCAAATATAAAGGTGTTTGATAAACACAAAACAATAGCAGAATTGGCAAATAGAAAATGAAATTCTTTCATTAAATTTAAGATTACAGGATACAAGAATGTACTAAATTGTTACATGGATATTACTATTCTATTGGTTTCTTGCCCTGTGCTTTAGAAACAGGTTCCTCGCCGGCAGGAGGGTCTTCTAGGCAAAGGGGAGAATTGATAAAATTAACATCTCTGAGCATTCTGACGTTTATCACAGAGGGTGTATCCAAAAGATGCTCAGGACGAGATAATTCAACTTGGGAATGAAGGCTATAATCACCGAGGTATTTTGAAATTAGGCTGCGAGGAATGGAACGAGCTGGGATCCAGGCCATGTCCAATTTAAAAGGTGGCATAGGCAAGTCCAGTAGCCCAGGAGCATGATAATCCCATAAGAAGTGCCCTCGCTCCAATTTTAACACACCCAGTGCGTTTAACCATCCTTGCTTGTAACCTTCATTGTTGGCATGTTCAATACGAGCATCCAGGTGAACAAGGGCTTCATTGTATCCTGCCATCCAGAATTCCCTTGGCTGTTTATGGAATTGGAAGGTTAATCTATCCAATTGTTCATTAAGGCTTTTGGCAAAAAGATCCTTATTATGCAAGGCAGATTTCGTCGATGTAAGCTGATCTTCCAGAGACAGATTTTTATTAGACATTTCAGTCAAAGCACGGTCTTTTACTTTCAACTGGAATGCTTGAGTTTCCAGAGTAGACTGAGTACGAGCCTCTTCAACATTTTGGCTGAGGACTCTTCCTCGCCCCCAAGAACCTCTTCCTCGTCCCCGAGCAGTTCTAAAAATGGCTGATTTTCTTAAGTCCTCCAGCTCTTGCCTTAGTTTGGCGTTTTCGACCTCTAAGAACGAGAAACCTTCATCAGTAACAGGTACTAATGCAGTGGAAGAGGAGGCAACAGATTCATACTGAGCCAATTTTTTCTGCAGATTATTATTTTCTTGCTCCAGGATCTCGGCAATCTGCCTGCAAGCTTCAACTTCACTTTTTAGGGTCCTTTCCCTAATATCATATCCAGCAATGATCTTCTTATGGCCTGTTTCAGAAGAAAGTTGTTGGTATCTATTTTCATAATCTTTGTGTAACAAAGCCATTGATTCATTATGCTGACCTTGGAGATCCTCTAAGGAACAATGCAGCTCTTCAATCAAGTCATAATAAGCGACATTGTTGGCCACAGCTCGGTCGAGTAAATCTTTCAAGTACCGATAAGCTTCAATAGCCTGTTCTGAAGCACCATGACCAAGGATATCAGCAATTTCCGATGTACTAAGGTCTGTATGACCAGCTTTATAGTATTGATGACATTGCTGCATCAGCTCGGTATCATGTGAAGAGATCAATTTCATTCTAGCAACAAACTAAAGACGAGAAAAAGACAACAATCAACAAAAACAAGTTATCAACAACAGAGATGAGCAAAGATATATTTTATTAGATCATCAAAAAGTTACATTGTTCGATTACAAGGAAATGTAGAAATAATACCGAACAACTTCACACCTTTTCCTTGTCCCCCAAGACTTTCTCGGGAGGCTGGGACGAGGAGCTCGGTTGCTCGGTGGTAACAACAGCTTGATCGGTAGGAATCTTCTCGGGAGGAGGAGGCATGGAAGAAACGTCCTCGGTGGCAGAGGGTTGAGAGGCAGAAACTTGATCACCCATAGTCATAGAAGACTCATCTGAGGCAGGCTCGTCTTCTTCTTCTTCCACAATTGGGGGAGGAGGATCAAGGAGATGTTGTTGGAATAGATCAGAACCGTCTTGGACCTTTAGCTCTTGCAGAGCAGCTACCCAGCCTTCATGGAAGTATTTCGACTTCCCATATTGGACTTGGGATGTCATTGCAGCTATCCCTCTCTCCCATCCTTTCTCCCAACCAGCACTGAAATTTTTCTTGATTGCGACTTTTCTCCTCAATTTTTCCGAGGAGAGTTTCACTTCCAATTCCTCTTTCTTAACCTTGATATCTCGCAGAGTAGATAATTCTTCCTCTGCCTTCTTCAACTTATCATCAGAGTCCTGATGTTTAACCTCCAAAACTTTAACTTTCTCCTCCAAATTCTTGGAGGTTTCAGCCATCTTCATCTTATCAGCCTCAGCCACAGTCAGGTTTTTCTCCCAAACAGTTTTCTCCTCGATGTACTGTTGGCGAGATTCCTTCACAGATTGGGCTAAACCCAACAAAGCATCGTCAACATCGGACGAGGAACTGGAAGCTTTAATAACTTGATCTTTCTTCACGATGGTATTGAAGCAGTTCACCAGCTGAAAGATAAGAGAAAGAGCAAAGTCAATACAAAATGCAAGCTTTCAGAGAAAGAAAGAAAGACCAAAGGTATGAGAAATTTACTGAAGAAAGATGACGAGCAGCTAGGGATGTCAGTGTATCCCTAGGAATTTTTTCATCAACCCCGAGAACTTCGGGTATAACTGAGCTCATTGAAGAACTCGGAAGAATGATGTTTGAAACACTACTACCACCAGCGGGTAGAGAAGATGCAGTTCCAGCAAGATTAACTGAGGATGATTTCCTCAATCTCTTCAAAGGAGGGTCAGCAGCATCAACCAAGGAAGAAGTCTTGGTCGGAGAGATTGTAATTACATCAGCAGGAGCATTTTTCTTGCTCGGGGCCACTGGGGGCTTCTCGGCAGCTTTGGAGGACCCAGCATCTATTTTTTTAGTCCCTTCTGGGACATCAGTTTTGCCTTTCTTGGCTCCAACAGCAGAAGAAATTTCATCAAATAGAGCAGGAGGAGCTCTTTTCTTGCCCATTCTTTGAGATAAAGGGATATGAGAATCTGAAGAGGAACCCTCTGGAGTTGATGCAGGTTCAACAGGGCGAGCAGTATAAGAGGTTGTGTAACTCCTATACTGCAACAAATATGATGCAGACCTTATGTGCTCGTCTGCAATGTTCTTATGCAAACCCCAGATAAGTTTCAGATGTTTGATATTCACCTCTGTTTCCTTTGGAGTTTTTCTTTTGCTATCAACTGCAAATAAATACATAACGAGATATCAATCATACATTTTGTCAAACATGATGAAAGCATAATTTCATAAGTAAAATAAAATGAAAAATAAACCTATCCCATTGCCATATGGAGGGCATCTGGGACCATTGTATACGCCATCTTCAGCTAAAGGGGCATGTTGCCAATTTTTTATAACCAACCCATGCTCAAAATAATCTCTATTTGAGTCAGGGAGGTTAACTACAAGGGCTCTATTCAGAAACCTAGTTTTTAAATAATAAATATTATCTAGAGTAGCCCACTTATAGCAATACATAATCTCAGGGATCCCAATACGAGTCCCATGAGTTAGATTTAATTTGTGCACCCCATTAATTATTCTCCATGAATTGGGGGCTATTCTTGTAGGGACAAGATCAAAATTCGAGACTTAATGGGTTTGGTGGAAAGGAAAAACCACATTCAGCAATAAAAAGACTTGGGAACCAATGTCCCTCAGCCAAATGAAAATAATCTTGAGTTCCAACAAATTCCTCCAAAATTACCCAAGATGGGATGGAAAAATCAGAGCGGAATTTTTCAACAGATTCAATAACATAAACCATGATGAGTAAAAGAGGTAGGAAGAAAAAGCTTACAGGAAGAAAGAAGAGCTGACGAACGAAAACAAGGACGAACGCACAAGATTGAAAGAGAGAATAGAAAGCTTGAATGCAGAAAATTGGGAAAAGTAGACGACGGTATGGTTACCAAAGAAGTTTAAATACTTTGCATTGGGAAGCGGCGAAAGAAATGATTACCAAAAAGAAACTACTGAACTTCCGGCGGCTAAAAGGACAAAAATTACACGAAGATCGAAGCGCTTATAAAAAAGGCGGAAAACAGCGAAATAAGAAGGAAATTTGAATATAATGTTCCTGAAACTCAGGAAGGTCATTTAAT
Source organism: Sambucus nigra (assembly GCA_949130495.1). NCBI lineage: Eukaryota > Viridiplantae > Streptophyta > Magnoliopsida > Dipsacales > Adoxaceae > Sambucus > Sambucus nigra. Next base: position 649,989,599 of record OX422213.1, read on the forward strand.
ATTGCCATGTACCGAGAAAGAATGTTACATACTCCTCAAAACTCGAAATATGAAACATTGGGGGCTTCTGTTGATACCAAAATTAATATGCTGATGTGGACGAATAAGACGAAGACACGTGTCAATCTACGTGGCATAATAGCACCGAGGAACTCTATCACACCGAGGAATTCTATCGCACCGAGGAACTCTAACATACCGAGGTACTCTAATGTTCCGAGGAACTCCTGATCAGCGAACAGCTATGGCGGTCCGAGCTGCATCTCGGTCGTATCAATAATTGCCAGATAATCAACAGTTCAGATATTCATTGAATGCTTGTATTCTTGACGTGCACGCTGCATTAAATGTATTACCCTTTCATATGTATTTCATTTAATGTATCGGACCTTTCATGTACAGCCTCAAGGCTATAAATACCTTGTATCATCCTCATTCAAAGGGTACCGGAATTTCTTGAGAGAACTTGTAATCAAGAATTCCAAAAACAATCAGCAATAACATAACAGTGGACGTAGGCTTTATTCCTAGCCGAACCACTTTAAAAATCTTAGTCTTATTTATTTATCTGTGATTGAATAATTAGAGCAATCTAATTTTTTACATCAACATGAAGTGTCTTGCAGTGGCTGATTCTTATAGTGGAACTGGAACTAGAAATTGGTGATGGATTTTCTCAAAAGTTGTCCTCTTCTAGAGGTTCTTATCTTTGAGGTACGTCAACGGTTCATAACATCACTTCCAGCTAAATAGTTTGTAGATTTGAGATAATTGATGGGGATGTTGTTTCTTCTTATATTAGGGTTTTTCATTTTATTGTGAACAAATCGGTACATCGTGGTTGGAATAGTATGTACCTGATTGTTTGAGATCACAACTAAAGACAATTGAAATTACGGGATTGGGGTCGAACAATGGAGTTGAACAGTTGAGGTAGTTTGTGGAGACTTCCAAAGTTTTGGATAATACTATAATAAAGATGAAGGGTGGTGTTGAACAATTAAAGCTTCCAAAGTGTTCAAAGCACATGATTAGTAAAATAATAAATTAATAAGAAAATTGAAACGACAAAAATATAGGATGACGCGAAGTTGTCCCGTTTGCATATTATTTCTATTTTGAATGTATATTTGCATTATCTCTAGTTTATTTGGATATATGATGTTTGAACAGGTACAATGTTGCTATAATAGGTACAATTATACTGCTGGGCAGTGGCAGTGGCCATACTGCCCAACAGATTTTTTTTCAATTCTATCTAGAATTGTCATGGTCATTGACCGTGATAAGTCCGTGACAAAGAAAGTTATCACGGACTTGTCACGGTCAATGACCGTGACAATTTTTTATAAACTGTCACAACCATAAATTATAACAAAACTTGTCATGGTCAGGGATCGTGACATGACCGTGATAATTCTAACGAGCATGTCACGGTCCATGACCGTGACAAAAAAAGTTATCTCACCCAGAATTATCACGGTCATTGACCTTGACAAGTTGAACTCGTCAAGGTCAATGACCATGACAGTTCGTCAGATTTGGTGTAGTGAGTCGTTCGAATGAAAATTCGTTCAAACAAAAAAGTCGTTCGAACGAATTTGGCGGGAACAGTTTTTTGGCGATTTTTACAGTTTTCTCCATGTTCCCACTGCTTTTTCCCCACTACTTTTTAACAGAATTATCTAGTGTGGGAACCAACCTTTTTCAAGTAACTTTTTCACATTCCTCCATCTCCTAGAGAGAGTTTTAGAGAGTTTCAATTCCAAATGAAAATTTTCAAGTTTGAGTGTTTGTCTTTTAAGAAAAATCCTTAAACACTGTTTTTTACACCCAATTGTTTAATTTATCCAAGTCCCTTAATATATATACTTTGCTTGGAGTTTTGGCACCCGTTTTATCTCTACCATTGGAAGAGTGTTTGGGTTTACTTATAAATCCCACAAAGAAGAAGTTCATTGTTTTTGGCTACGCCATTCTCATACGGTGAAAGGCACCATGTGTGGTTGATGGGTTCTTAAAAGTCCGATCGGTGGATTTCGATACCACGGTGGACCTTCGTGGTTATTCGCTAGGCAGAGGTGTGTACAAGAAGAAGCGTCGTGGATTGGACGGAGTCAAGTCGAGTGTTTGTAAGTCTTGTACTTGTAAAACTGTACTTAGTGGATTTGAGGCTAGGGTCGTCCGAGGTTTTTTACCGTTGTGGGATTTTCCTCGTACATTGCGGCGTAATGATTGTTTACTTATTTTATCTTTTGAAAATCACATTAGATGTATACTTAGGTAAAAAGATAAAATTTGTATATTTAATTTGGTGCAAATTCAATTTTGGTAAATGTTAATTTAATTCAAGTCATTAATTTTGTTGGATAAATTTGGTTTGGCCTAAATTGCAAAATTGAATATTTATTGTTAGGATAATTTCTAGGACTTAGAATGAATTATGTTGTTTAAGTGAAAATTATTTTGTTGTTTAATTTAATATCACTTCTTATTTTGTTTAATTTTAATTTGAAAAAAATTAAAATTTGGTTTATGTAATTGTTTAGTTGCACCATATCTATTTCGCATCTAAAAGGAAATTACTTTTTGTAAAATCAAAATTGGGGGTCATCATTCCCAACAGAAGTTCTTCATGTTGTGACTCGAAGGTCCAGAGGGGAATATGGCCAACAAGTCTGCATAGGCTTGGATTTTGATGGACCGAGGTACCACGCACTTAACATCATACTATGAAAGTATCAGATACCATCGAGATGCCCTAACAATTTGTACCATTCTAAAAGGTAAAAACTTTATAGGATCGCATCTAGTTACAATGTGAAACGTAAAAGATAACATATAGTGCCTAAGCTTTTGTGCAAAAAATACAAGAGCTAAATAATGCCTCTCAATACTAGTATAATTGGGCTCAGGCCCATGTGATGATGTTGAAAATAACACCACCAGATGAGCTGTTGATAAGCTCAAGCTAGTAATAATAATGGAAGCAGAAGAGTATATATGTCTAGTAGAAGGAGGTGAGGAGAAGAGGAGAAACACTATATATAAGTGGTTCAGCCAATCTGGCCTACATCCACTGTGAGGGTGTGAGTAAGAATCACTAAAATGAGGGCACTAATGGCCTGTGATACAATCTCTCACTTTCCATCTCTACTGTGTACACAAACAGATTTTTTGTTAGGGTTGTCATCTCGAATCGCCTCTAAGGTAGGAGAAGATAGGTATTTATAGTGCTTGGGGGGTGTAGTATACCCCCCAAGTATGCTATGAGTATGTGTGGGTTGAATACACCAATCACAGGTGGACACCTGGCTGGGCCACATGTAAGGAATGATGACCAAATATTCCCTCACGTAAGGGGAATGATTTGCTTATAACCGACTTGCTCACGTGTTCCAAGTCTTCCATGTGCTTATGTGTGCTCGGACTTGTCATCATCTGATGGACCTCGGCCTGGTCGAGTACGAGGTTGGGGAATTTCGATAATGCTTTTTCCTGTCAATCATCAACATGACCTCGGTCTAGGAGACTTGTTGAGGTTAGGTAAAGGGTTGGATGCAGTGTCGGCTAAATCAAAGGACGATATTGACAGTAGTTTGAGCCCACGAGATGCTGATGACCTTTGCTGCTGGCCAACCGAGGTTGGTTAATGAGGAGCCGACGTTATATAGGACGACCTTTCTAATGGATATTGTAAGCTTCATGTTAACTCGGTTGTGAGACAGACCGAGGTTAGTGACCCTGAGTACGAGGGTACACTTTGGGCATATCACCATGAATGATACGACTTAAGAAATAAATAGGCTTCTCTACACCATCTACCTCCTGAGCTAATAATTCTCCAATTGATATTTTCAGTAGATTTGAGGTAGAGATGTAAAGGGATACCTACCTTTGGAGGGACCATGGTATATGGAGGTATGGGGAGCTCCTTCAGCTTATCCAGAGCTTCCTGATGTGTTTGCTTCCATACAAACTTTATCGCCTTTCGTTGTAACTCCATCATGGGTGAGTGACCTCAGTAAGTCCTGGCACAAATCTTCTCAAGTAGGAGACCTTTACCCAAGAAATTATTCAACTCTTGCAGATATTTAGGCCTTGGCATGTTAAGAATGTCTTTTTGCTTATCAAGATACATTTGGACACCTTGTCTTTTCACTATAAGCCCTAAGAACTTCCCATTTGTCACCCCGAAAGCATATTTGATTGGGTTTATCTTCAACTTGTATTTTCTGCATCTTGTGAACACCTTCTTCAAATCTGCCAAGTGAGCAGACTCCTTTTTGGACTTTATCACCAGATCATCAACATAAAATTCTATAATCTCATGAAATAGATCATGGAATATATCCATTATGCTCCTTTGGGAGGTAGTATATGCACTCTTTAGTCCAAAAGGCATAATTGTGTGCATAAAGTTTCCTAGTGGTGTGCGTAAGGTAGTCTTCTCAGCATTTTTTAGATCCATTTTCATCTGGTTGTATCCCGCATAGACATTCATAAAATTATACATTTCATGTCCCATCATTGCATCTATTAAACTGTCAATAGAAGGCAATGGTAATTCATCTTTTGGACAAGCCTGGTTCAAGTCCCTAAAATCTACAAAGATCCAAATTTAGTTTTCTCTCTCTTTCCCACTGGCACAATGCTAGTTAACCAAATAGGATATTGGATGGGAACAATAAAGGTTATTATGAGCAACCTATGGACTTCATCCTTTATATTTAGATTCAGTTTTACTTTATACATTCGAGTAGCCTGGTTTATCGGGATGGATGAGGTCATCACATTTAACTTATGGAAGTTCACCTCCTTATCAACCCTAGGCATATTGGTGTAGTTTTAGGCAAAGACATCCTTGAACTCACGCAGTAGTTCAACCAGACCTTCCTTCAATGGACCATCCAAGCCTTTTGAGATAAAAATTAGCCTTGGATCATCACCTTCCTCTGCCAAATCTATCGCCTCTAGCTTTTGTATTTGAGGCCTTGGCCTATCATTTATACACTCAGACTCCACCTTAATTTCCTCCTCGAAATCCTAGATGTTGGAGTTATCAATCACTAGATATTGTCCCTGGTTATCCACCAAAAAACACTCATAGACCGGGTCAACCTCATCTTTTAGGCTCTCAGGTTTCCACTCACGCCTTCACAGTTTTTAAATAATCTTGCCATTGGGCAACACCACCTTTTTACAGTGGTGGGGATTCTCTTCCCAGTGGGATCTCTTGCAAATATTTTCTTCTAATTCTCTCGTTGATAATTTGCAAAGCACACTTTGTTGATGGACTTGGTGCTCAATAGGGTCAATAAAAGGTGTCATCCGATTGCGTAGTTTCCTGGATAGGATGGGAGGCCTTACTGCCTCTCGAACGATCTCCTATTCGTTATAGGCAACCACCGGGTGAACTAGTGCATGCACCTTTTCCCTAGTACTGGGAATTCTAGTGCCTTCAGTATATCGTGTGAGTATCGTAGCTTCTTTAGCCAACTCTGTATAAAAAGTTATATCCACCAAATGTGCTTCTTCTAGCACGAATGGCTTCTTGGATGCTCGAATAACTACCTACGTGCCCTTTATATTGTCCTTAGTACATTTATGGTAAGTGGATCTCACCAACCCATGATTATTTATCCACACTCTTCCCACCAACAATTGGTACGATGATTCACACTCCATTATGTGAAACTTTTTGTGGGAAGTGATATTCCCCATGGTAATCCCCACATTAACGTCATCAATGGATTTGGAAGATTGGTTGTCATGCTTTGGGATTAATAAAGGATTTTACACTATCCTTGTCTTAGCAATATTATAAGCATAAAATATTTGATAGGTATGATGTCGATGGAAGCTTCTTTACCCAATAAAATACGGTTAAAACTACACCTATTAATAGTTGTCACAACATAAAGTGCCCTGTTATGAGGATACACGATCGAACGGTCTGCTTAAGAGAAAGTCACCACTCAAAGGAACCTCCTGACTAGCTTGGCCATGGGCCATTTCCATCGCATGTTTAGAGCCATGTTATTTTTAGCAATCTCTAATATCGCCCGAGTAACCTCCAGTCTAGCATTGTTGGGCATCCATACTTAATCGACGAACCAATTAAACTTCTGCGAGTGTGCTACTGTGGCACACTCCACCCAAGGATCAACTTGGTCGCCATCCATCTCATAAACTTCCTCCACGTATCTATAAGAAGATTCATCGTAGGCAATCATAGCATTTGATGTACCTAAAGAACAAGCTTTCATCTGCCTGCTCAAGTCATCGATTGGACTCCACCCATCTACCCGCCCATCCTCTAGCTTTCGCTAATCCATCTCAATCACACACTTTTCCACAGACTCCTCAAAAGTTTTTTCAAAGAGCCATTATTCTTTCATCAATAGTTATGCCTCCTCATTATGGGAGATGGCCATGTTTACCCCATATGCTAGCAACAAATTATCATTTACATTGGCCTGAAATAACTAAATATTTCCTTTATTAAAATGCGTGTCAATGAGCCTTGTAAGTGAAAATCATTTATTATTTGCGTGACACAACTTATTATGAACCTGGCAGAACTTTGGATTGTTCCTATCTTCTCGTCTCACAGGCTTCGTGCTAGAATTAATGGGCCTGCATAATTTTTTTATGAATCATGTAATCATAGAACTCAAATGCTTGTTCCACCATGCAAGGTAGCTCGAGCGGATCATCTTTGTTGTCAAAATTCCTCTTGTTGCCTATGTCTCTTCCTTTTTAACCATGGTTTCCACCTCCTTATCTTCTACCTCCATCATCGGTATAATTCACTCTTGGGGTAATCCTCTCCCCGAGCTAGTTGATGGCATCAATACCAAACCCAACATGGTTGGTGGTGGTAGGGTTTTTACCACCAAGGCAATGTTCCTTATATACTTCAAAAATGTTGCAAACTCAAATGGCATATATATTTGGGCAACAAACCCCATGAGAAAACGTACAAGAGTTCACTCTCTCGAGTTTCCTCTCTCACGTCTAGAGAGCGCTCACAGCATCTTCTAATATATGCCACAACATCCTCGTCGGGATTTTGCTTCTCTCACACCAACTGCATGAGTGTGAAATCATCCTCTATCAAGATAAATTAATGTACAAACTGAACGTGTAAATCCTCCCAGATGGACACGCTACCGGGAACGAAGTTGGAATACCACGTGTAAGCCTTCTCAATCAGAGATTTTAAGAACTCTCTCAGGCTCAACTGTTTATCGTTATAGTGAGTCCCAAAATTTTTAAAAAACTTTTTTATATGCTCCTTGGGATTCCCCCTTTTCCTATATTGTTTTCAAAGATAGGTGGGATGTACCCCACTGGATAAGGTTCATTATTGTACTTTTTTGGATAGGGACTACAAAAATCATCATATATCAAGGAGGCTTCCCCTCCGATCTTGAAAGCAGCCATCATTTTCAACAACTTCTTTTTCATTTCCTCCATGCTAGGTGAAGGAGGGTAGAATGCACAGGAGCCACCAAAGCGGGTGTAAGTAGCGCAGCTGGCACGCTGCCTCCTAAACAAGTATGAAAAGAGCACGACTGGATCAGTAATAGTACTACTAGTAGCCTGAGTTGTTGCTCCCACAACAAAGGGAGAAACACTAGGTAATGTCGTTACTGAAGAGACATTATTGATTGTGGTAGGAGTAACTCCCCTAAGATAAAAGGAGCTGCTAATACTACTAACGGTGTTATAAAATAACTGGGTCCTCCCGTGACCCCCAACACTGCCTGAGCACCTAGAGTTTTGATAAACTCAACTAAAAGACTCATTAAACCCACCATACTGGCCACACCAGCAGCTACTGAATTAGGATCTATTTGAGCCACTCTCGCCTCTTCCGGTAAAACAGTGAGATTCTCTTCTGGTTCCCATTGCAAAGCATCAAAGACTGTGTTCTTGGCCACATTATCGTTTACCATCTTTCGAAAGATAATATCTCCCTGGCAGATTCGCCAAATGTAAGAAGTGGGTTCTTGAAATAAAATTAGTATTTAATGAGGCGTAACCTCTTATTAACATGATAAATAGTGTGCACAGAATAGTCGCAACCAACAATAAATACAACTGCAATAAACAGCCTTTAATATCAAATGCTTATATTAAATGATATTCTTATAACATAACTGCTCTTGAAATATATTAAATGAAAGGAACCCCATAATCAACTTAGTTAGAGGGAGAGAGAAGAAGCACCCTAGTATAATAAAGGCAAAGCAGTAGCTTAAAAAGCATAATAAATGCTAAAGTAGGTGAATTGGTGGAGGAAAATCAATAATGGGCCCACAATAAACTCTCTTGTCTAGAGAAAACTCAGCAGCAATTCTGGATATCAAAATTGGAATCCTTTGGAACTATTTAACTTGGGTATTTATATGAGAACGAGGTCATTCAAGTGACCTTGCTCGCATTAGATGCGCCTGACCACATTAAATGCTAATAGTACCATGTAATTAATTCCAAATATAGTGCATTAAATACACATATATGATATGATATTTTGGCAGAAAAACTGATTGGCTTATCAAGAGTTATTTGGCATTAACTAGGGTGTGACATAGAAACCCAAACGTTTATCCTATGACCGATGAAAGGACAATCACCTCAAATAACTTGGTTACCCTAGGAATAAAACCACTTAAGTGCTACATTTTCTCAAGTTCCTAAAATGTCAGAGATCATGGCGTCATGATAGCTAGTGAGAATAGTGGCATGTATGGGATTAGTTGTACGATCAACCAAATTTGGTTGTTTGGATGATGGTTGTTCCCATGATGGTTGTTCAAGCAACCTGACATTATTTGTGATAGATCAAAAGGATATATTTTGGCCAACTATTTGGACTGAGGTCCTTCGAGGGAGGTCCCCCAGAGGATGGTATCTCAAGCATCTATTTAATTATGCTTGTTCGAACAAAGGTTTTGCGTGAGTGTGCTAGAGAGGTTGGTCTTGTTTACCTAATTCTCCCTTATTTTCAGTCCTACAAACCAAATCCCTATAAGGTTCCCAGAATGAGGTTGTTCGATAGAGCATATGAGCTCTCCCATGCCCTGCCAACCATGGTCCTTTTGAAGATACCGATCAACCTCATAAATATTACAAAATGAACTTAAATATTATACCAAGGGAAATGAGAACAAATACATCATAATCTTTATTACAAATGAGATATCTTAGTCTTTTGACTGAGCTTGATCTTTATGGGAGGTCTTTTGAGCGACCTTAGTCTTTGCGAATGACCTTTTTCGAACAATCTTCTTTATGGGAAATCCCTTCGAGTGACCTCACTCTTTACTTGATCCTTCAAGTGTGTAAGGTTAGATTTCTAACAAACCTTGAGCTTGGATATCCCCCTAAACTAACAATTTTAAGATCTAATAACCCTTCACTTAATATTTATAAATATTTGTAACGATTAATCCTTATCTCTCATAATTTTGAAGTCTGGTGACTTTGAATTGAGCATGCTGGGAATTTTAAGGGCTCAACAACCCTTAATTCCAAAAGGATCAAAGGATTGATTACCCTAGACCATTGCATTTGTTAAGAGATATAAAGTTTTCATCCTTAGATCTTAAAGTTTTGAGGTCCAGTCACAAAGAATTTAAACATTTTTTTAGGAGTTTTAATCATTTCATATTTAGATATAAAGGTTCTGAGGCCTAATAACCCAAAAATTCATTTTTTAATAGTTGTATGGATTTCATCCTTGGATATAAAGGTTTTAAGGTCCAATAAACCAAAACTTATACAAAATTATAAAGCTTTTATCCTTAGCTCTACAGATTCTGAGGTCCAATAACCAAAAACTTAAACTTGAAAAAATTGTATACTAATGTGTCCTAACTTGCTAAATTGTCTTATTCCAGATTCCAAAACATATAAAGATTATAGAATACTAATGTGTCCTAACTTGCTATATTGTCTTATTCCATATTCCAAAACATATTTTGTGTGTTTTCCTTTGAGGTCCTTTCTCCACTAGAAAATATTCTTTAAAGCTCAAGATCTTGAAGTCGTACTTTTTTTCATCATCGGAATCACATGATCTTATCCAGGATAAGGGTAAATTGGCATAGAGGACTTGGTGTTTTTAAATATTGAATAAAAAATATTGATAAAATCTTTTCTCAAAACTATTTTGTTTGTTTATACCTTACCAAATGCCACAATAATTTTATCTATAAAAATATAAAAAATTAAAAACATTTATGTAAAAGTCCCATTATAGGTCACTGTTGGGAAAAACAACTTGATTTAAGTGCAGAAAAATCCAGTCCTAAATATCTTAAATCAGTCATGCATTGAAAAACAAGCAAGAACTAGATTTAAAGATTAAACATAGGGTTTCAAGAATTCATACCATAGAAATTGTTGTGATTTCAATGAGGAGAAATTATTTGATGATGAAGATGACTTTGTTACCCATATAAGGTTTCTATAAATCTTGCTTAACCTTTTGTAGATCTAGGTAGGTATGTGGAGACTATTTGAGATAAAAACCCTTTCTTATAAGTGAAATATGGTCCTCTCCCTCTAGGCCTCTCCACAAAAATATGAATAATATTTTCTCTCACCCCTATCAAATCTTAGTGACCAACAATTTGATTATTAAAACCCATTCCCCCACCTTTATACACAGGTACAAAAGGTCTGTTTGGGCTAATATGGGTTTCTTAGGTATTCGGGCCTAGCTACTTGGGTATGTGGACTAAACTTAGGACCCAAAATAAATAATTAAGTTGGCTTCCAAATAAATACTCAAAAATACCAATTACTATTACCGAAATCCATATTCTTTCGTTATTTAATCATAATTATTTTCACTAAATAATTATGACTGCAGTCGAATTCAATTATTTAGAAATCACTCGGATATAATGAGGTCTTATTTGCAAAGTTGATTATGGTACATAATATGACTCACCACGTTAAATGTATGATACCCACTTGGTCAAATCAATTTGCTGCTAATCAATTTTAACAAACATTTAATCTAATTCCTTAATTCTTAGACATAATGTAATTGTTACTCCACCAAGATTATAAAATAATCCATCGTCTGGGTTTTACTTAGTGGAAACAACGCATATACGTCTGTCACGGGGGTATCACAATCCACAGTAACCCCTAGATGCGAATTCCTCCAAATTATGATCTCAGACATCTCATATAACTCTATCATAATATTCGAGGATCATTTGATTTAATATAAATTGAATCACACCCATAGCAATCAAAAAGACAACTACATGGGCATTCCAATCCTTACAATTATCGCGATTTAGAATCTATTCACCCTTTACAAATGGTGTGTAATTTTCTAAGTCTAATCAAGACATTACTTAGACTTAAATCTCACAGGTTGTCTCTATCAATACGTTTTTGGGGTGTACCAATCATAATCCTCAGTTGAACTATCATACAAGTTTCCAAACCATCACGCATATTACCTATAGTTTGAGATAAACTACTGGGATTTCATCCTAGATGTTCAGATAGGATGTCAAGATCCTATCTAGGTTGTGCACGTTTCAATAGTGCTAAAACTATAATTTTGTTCTCAGTGTGATCAACCTGCGGCCACATCATTAGGATTCAAACTAAACTCTATTTATCGACATTAATAGAAACAATATATTTAAACAAATATAAAGCATTCTCATAACAATGAATATTATTTCAAAATGAAATGACACATATTTACTTAAAGTAACCTTCATGTATGGTTAAAAAAACCATCAATCTCCCACTTAATCTTAAAGCCATGTATCTATCTCCCAGTCTATCTACTTGACACTTTATTGCTTACTGGTATAGGATTAACCGAGTGTTATATGATAATACCTTGGTCATTAACTTATCACTCACTTTGTTCGATATCTCAAACTAGGTGAAACCTATGCTCTGTAATACCCCATATTTTTGTGATATTTACTTATGGGATTAATTGAATTAAATGTGTATTAATTGGAAATTAATCCGGATTAAAATACTAACGAGATGCGAGTTGGTATGTGATATTAATGAGTATATATGGATATATATGAATATTGAACTGTGAAACTTGTCGTGAGATTGAAATACGGCAATTTGGAATTTTATTGAGACGCGTGTGACAGTCGCGTCAGGAATATAATTATTTTAATTAAAAAGTGAATTTCATTTCTATTAATCGTATGGTCATTTTGAGTGCGCCAACGCGTCCGGAAGGGTCGAAATAGTCAGAAAACACTAGCCGGGGGTTTAGTTTGGGTCCCGGGGCATTTTTAGGCCATGCCGGCAACGTATAAGGGTAGTTTGGTAATTTTGGATTTTTGGGAATTAAAACCCACGAAATTAGGAAATAATTATCTGATTTAGTAATTACCCACTAAACCCACTTATAACATAATGGGCTACGGAGGTTATTGAAATTAGTCCCAAAAGTTCCTAAGGCAAAAACCCTAGCCACCATTGCCACTTTGGAGAAGAAAAGCTTGGAGAGAGAAGAGAGGAGAATTCTGCAGAGAGAGAGAGAGAGAACCATTCATCAGATCGTCATCAAAATCAGAGATACACATAAGGCAAGTGGTTTAATTTCGTTTATTACAAAGAATGTTTCTTCCATGCGTAGGAAATTGACAGAATCTGTATTGTTTTGGGAGATTGATGAAAACCCATTAAATTGGAATAGTAAACTTGTATTTTGATGAGGATTTGCATGTAGAATTGTATGTAGGTGATTAATCTGATGATAATATATTTTGGATGAAACAAAAACGGATTTAATTAGACTCATTGGGGATTTAAGAATTTTAGGGTTCATGTTCATTTTATTTGGGGATAAATGAAGGGATTTGATGATTCAATGATGTTTAGGAAGAATTGGCCCTATATAAACGTTAATTTATGACCTAAGTATGTTTAGGAATGATTAGAACCCATGAACGATTGTTGGATTGAGGTTTAGATGAGATTGGAGGTGAAGAAAAGTTGGAAAAACGAAAAAAGGGATTTCTGGGCTCGAAACTGGCCACTCATTAGAAGACCTGCCCAGGTCGTTCGAACGAGATCGTTCGAACGAGCTTCTAACGAGTTGACAGTTTGACTTCTAACGAGAAGGATGTTCGTTCGATGACTTTCGTTCGAACGAGATCTCGTTAGAAGGCCCAGTTCGTTCGAACGAACTCTCGTTCGAACGAGACTTCTAACAAGTTGACAGTTTAGGCTTTTTAGCCTGTTTTGATTTCGCGTGTCCCGTAACCTTATTTAATGGTAGAGATAACCTTCCCTTGATGATAAATTGATATAGTAGGGACATTTGAGATATATAGAGGAGTAAAACCTAGAAGTGTAATTCGAACCAAATGGAAATTATGGATTAGGACGTGAGTGTCTATTTCAACGTGAGAACAATTAAAGGCTTGTATAATTGTATCATCCGGGAATAGGTAAATTGTGTAACATTATACGTAGGTACGAGAATGAGAAGTGTACCACAAATAAAATATGGTGATTTCTAAGATGTGTGCATACTTAGTATATGTATTGATTTTATGTGTATGACATACCTACAATACTTGCTATCACGGGAGGTTTACGTTCGCTTAGGGCCCTCTAATCCTTGTGTTGCCCGGATTTAGACGGGTACCTCGATGAACATAGGTCAGAGAAGGACTTATTGGGATGTTAATAAGTCTGCTGATCGTGGGAGCGTAGGTATGTGCGTGACCCATGTGATGTGACTGTGTTCGCCTCCATTGTTTGTGATTGTTGTTATCTGAGAACGATTCCTGAGAGATTCGGAATGCGTGATCCTTGTGTACATGATGTACCGGGATGGATAGCAGAGTATGTGTGCACCGCAGCTTAGTCTCGGGGTGCCTGTATTGTATATTTATGACGTGAATAATATACACTTAATTAATGGGAACTTTCATGTTGGTATTGTGAATATAATTATGGTAATGTTTTGAGAAAACATAACGGGTTAACCGATAGTGAATTGTATTACTAATTGAGAATCTGAGTTAAGTAAAGCTCTCTACTTAATTGATAACGCTAGAATGTAATATGGAAATCGAATAGTAAGGGGTAGAACTTATTACGGTTTTGGTTAGATATGTATGTCTTTTAGATGGGTATGGTACGTTAGGAGTGCACATGTAGTCGAGAGGTGAGAATTTCATGTGAGTGAACGTCCTAACATGTATTTTGCATTTAATGTTTTAATGTTATTAAAACACTTGCTGTTTTTAAAATGATTTCCACTCTCGGGCTCTGACCCATTTGCTTTCAAATCTATTTTTTGTAAAAACCATTTTAGGTGCTTAGCCACAAGGACACCATGCTTAGGATCCTCATTCAGGTGACGAGCTGTAGCTGTTTGTGGAAGTTACAGGAATTTTCTTGTAGACGCTTCATTTATCTTGATTCTATATTCAGCATTTATCAGTTGTAGGGCATGTTGCCCATTTCTTTTAGAGACATTTCATTTATTTCAGTTATTCAGACTTCGGGCATGTAATTAATTCAGGATTCAGACTTATGTTATTATTTCATTCGTGGGATTGTTGTGAGGAGTTTTCCTCCGGACTTATTACTATTTATTGGTTATTTCATTTCTTCGTTATGGTGAATGGATTATGTTGTTCTTCCATTATTCTTTTGTTGCATGTTAAGACTTAATTTAAAATTTGGCGACGTACTTTTTAAATACTAGGTGGTTAGTAATCATTAAAATGTTTTCGACAGTCATGCTATTAACTGGACCAACTTGACATTTTGTATTAATTTAATAAAGGAGTAGTTACCCGGTATTTAATTTGTCGGGGTGTCACAGGTGGTATCAGAGCATCAGGTTCTAGTGTCCTTTAGGATCTGTACGGCTTATTATGTTTCCGCTAAGCTATCTTTGATGTAGAGCCCTATATTTTAGGACTGTTGTATTCTTTTGTATATGCTACGTTATTCAGCTATTTTAAGTTTATAACTGTGAACTTATAAACTTCATTCTTATTTTATATGCCTCCACGACGTGCACGAAGGGTTCCCAGGGATGCGACGCCAGAACCACAGCCCGCACCAGCTCAGGGCACGATGAATGCTGCCGAGGTTGCAGCCATTATGGCTCAGGCGGTAAATGCCGCAATAGCTGTAGTTCAGCAGGCACCACCTCAGGAGCCGATAGCCGCGCCAGTTCAGGCTCATGCATTTCCGTCTGCTTGGGAACGTGTACGTGATGCTTTTCAGAAAGCACACCCTCCGGAGTTCGCAGGTAGCTCCGATGTGGTAGTTTCGAGTCAGTGGAGGAAGGATATACAGCGGCACTTGAGGATGTATGAGTGCACTGATGTCCAGAAGCAGATACTAGCTACTTTTAAGCTAATGGGGTTAGCACTGCAGTGGTGGGAGTCTATTACCACCGTGGAGGAAAGAGATACTCTCACTATCCAGGAGTTTTGGGTGCGGTTCGACCGCAAATACTTTCCGTCAGCTGTTCACACGGAGATGAGGAGGAAGTTGATGAGCCTCAAATAGGAAGGTAAGACTGTGGCCGAGTATGAGGCCGAATTCACTAATCGTCTCAACATTATTCCGGATGAGATACCGACAGAGGAGAAGAAGATACCGAAATTTACAAACGGGTTGACTTGGAGAATCCGTCAGCATTTGTTGAGGAACCTATCGTTGGCCACTTACTCTGATGTGGTTAACGCTGCACTGTTACACTGCCAGGATCACCGCTTTCACATGGCTGAGGGCAAGCGATCGGGAGAGTCCAGCCATCAGGGCAGGGCTGGAGGAAATGGTGCCAGTGGGGCACAATCTGTTCAGGGGCAGAGACAGGGCGACCAGGGTTCCCAGCAGGGGGATCACAAGAGATTCAGATCGGGGAATTTCAGGCACGGACAGGGAGGTTTCCAACAGGTCCATCAGGGTCCGAACGGCCATCAGAACCAGCAGGGTCATAATGGTCAACAGCAGCAGTTTCAGCAGGGCCAACAGGGCCAGGGGAGGAACGGTAACGGCCACCAGGGCCGGGGGCAGCAGGGACAGAGAGGGGGGAACTTCCCGGGGAAGTGTTTCGTTTGTGGCAAGATTGGCCATAAACGCCAAGACTGTCCTGATAGGGGCAGGGCCCCGCAGCAGTAGCAGGGTGCTCGACAGGAGCCGCAGAGACCCGTGTTTCCCGCCGCCCTCCCGGTGCCACCACAGATGGCATCATTGCCACCCATTCCAGCGGTCCCAGTTCAGCAGGGGCAGTTGCAGTATGGGAGAGTATACCAGCTTCAGCAGGCAGCAGCTCCACAGGCCCCACCCGCGATCGAGGGTATGTTTCCTATCCATGGCACTATGGGTCAGGTTTTGTTTGATACGGGGGCAACGCATTGTTTTATAGCTACACATTTTGCGAAAGCCTTAGGGTTGTTAGCCACTGCAGAGAGCACAGTGACGTGTGTAGACTCACCATTGGGGAGTGGGTCGCTTATTTTCTTTATATGCCGGGGAGTGGGGGTAGAGATTGGTAGTCTGGTATTACCTGCAGACATGTTGGTATTAGATATGCATGTGCACGATGTGATTATCGGTATGGATTGGCTCGCAGATTATAGAGCCATGATTGATTGCTTCGGTGGGAGCATTGTTTTTGCCATTCTAGGGCAAGAGATGTTTGTAGTGGCGATGCCTCGCCCAGAGGGAGGTTCGACCACTCATTTGTATTACATAGAGGAGGATACCTCTAAGGAGGTTGTGATTCCTTTAAATTCGATCCCAGTTGTCAGGGAGTATTCTGATGTGTTTCAGGAGATACCAGGCCTACCCCCCAGTCGAGAGATAGACTTTGTCATAGACTTATTACCAGATACGAGACCTATAGCACACGCACCGTACCGTATGGCTCTAGCAGAGATGCGAGAGCTACGAGATCAGATTGAGCAGTTGTTGGGTCAGGGGTTTATACGGAGGAGTACTTCGCCGTGGGGTGCCCCTGTGTTGTTCGTGAAGAAGAGAGATGGATCGTTGAGGTTGTGTGTGGATTACCGAGAGTTGAATAAGGTCACGATACGGAATAAGTACCCGTTGCCTCGAATAGATGACATATTAGACCAGTTGAGAGGAGCTTCTTTCTTCTCAAAGATTGATTTACGATCGGGATACCATCAGTTGCGTATCAGGGAAGAGGATGTCTCGAAGACTGCGTTCTTAACGAGATATGGTTCTTACAAGTTTCGGGTTATGCCTTTTGGTTTGACCAACGCTCCAGCAGTGTTTATGGACTTGATGAATAGGGTGTTCAGAGATTTCTTAGATCAGTTTTTCATTGTCTTCATTGATGATATTCTGGTTTACTCCCAGACTGGGGAGGAGCACGCCGAGCATTTGAGGCAAGTTTTGCATACGCTACGTCAGAACGAGCTGTATGCAAAATATGAGAAGTGCGGGTTTTGGCTGAAGGAGGTCCAGTTTTTGGGACATATTATTTCCGACCGGGGGATATCTGTTGATCCGAGGAAAGTATCCGCGGTGAGGGAGTGGGGACAGCCCACGACACCGACGGAGATCCGTAGTTTCTTGGGACTAGCAGGATACTACAGGAGGTTCATTCGGGGATTCTCGAAGATAGCGGGTCCTTTGACACATCTGACTCATAAGGGTGTGCCATTCATCTGGAGTGATGCCTGTCAGTTGGCATTTGATGAGTTAAAAGATAAGTTGACCTCAGCACCTGTGTTAACATTGCCGAGACCGGAAGTTGAGTATCTAGTTTACACCGATGCGTCCTTGCAAGGACTTGGAGGTGTATTACAGCAGGAGAGTCAGGCCATAGCTTATGCTTCCCGTAAGCTTAAGCCTCAAGAGAAGAATTACCCCACTCATGACTTGGAGTTGGCGGCAGTGGTATTTGCCCTTCGGATATGGAGACATTACCTTTTGGGGGAGAAGTTTCGATTGTTCACGGACCACAAGTCCCTACAGTACCTATTCACGCAGAAGGAGTTGAATATGCGGCAACGAAGGTGGCTTGAGTTTGTGAAGGACTATCAGTTTGATATCCAGTATCACCCGGGGAAGGATAACGTGGTAGCAGACGCGTTGAGCCATAGGCCAGTAGATGAAGTGGTAGGGGTGTGGAAGGCAAAATGGAAGGAGTTGGGACACCAGAATGCAGTGGCCCGATCATTCATGTCGGTGATGACTGTTACACCGCAGATTGTCACGAGAGTGGTAAAGGCACAAGCAGATGACTCGTTCTGTCAGGAGCAGATAGTCCGATTATTAACCGAGGGAGTCAAGTCCAATACCGTTAGCTCAGACGGGGGATTACGCTTCAATGGGAGATTGGTAGTTCCATAAGGGGAGGAATTGCAGCACGAGGTGATGACAGAGTCGCACGGCTCACGGTTCGCGGTACATCCCGGAGGGGATAAAATGTACCAAGACATGAGACGACAGTATTAGTGGAGCGGGATGAAGAGAGATATTGCCTTGTTTGTTTCTAAATGCGCCACTTGTCAGCTAGTAAAAGTGGATCATCAGAGACCGGCAGGACTTCTACAGCCATTGGAGATCCCGATGTGGATGTGGGAGAGCATATCCATGGATTTTATCACGGGGTTACCTACGTCACAGAGAGGTCACGACTCCGTTTGGGTGATTGTGGACAGGTTGACCAAAGTCGCTCATTTTCTACCCTTAAGGACAGACTACACTACGGGACAGTATGCCCAGCTCTTTATTGCAGAGATAGTGAGACTTCACGGTGTGCCCCTAAATATCGAGTCTGACCGAGACAAGATATTTGTTTCGCGGTTTTGGGAGAGTTTTTAGGAGGCCATGGGCACGGAATTGCGGTTGAGTACGACGTATCACCCGCAGACCGATGGGCAGACCGAGCGTACAAACCAGATGTTAGAGGACATGCTACGTATGTGCATCATTGATTTCGGGGGTGGATGGGAACATTATCTTCCACTGGTGGAGTTTGCTTACAACAACTCCTACCAGTTCACCATTGGCATGGCTCCATTTAAGGCGTTGTACGGTAGACCTTGTCGTTCCCCAGCATGTTGGTTGGAGGTGGGGGACAACAAACTACTTGGGCCGGAAGTGATTCAGGATACTTCGGCAAGGATAGAATTGATTCGGAGTCGCATTCGGGTAGCTCAGGATCGGCAGAAGAGCTATGCTGATGCGAAGAGGTTCTTAAGGGAGTTCCAAGTGGGGGACTAGGTTTTGCTCAGAGTATCTCCTATGAAGGGGATTATGCGTTTCGGGAAGAAAGGAAAGTTGGCACCGAGATATGTGGGACCGTTTCCTATTATTGAGCGGATTGGACCGGTTGCGTATAGACTTGGGTTACCGGAGCATTTGCACAGGATTCACGATGTGTTTCATATTTCCTCGCTAAGGAAATATCTTAGAGACTATTTGGCTCATTCTCACATTGCCTTGGAGGACATCGATCTCCAGCCTGATAGCTCCTACGAGGAGGGGCCGATTGTTATTTTGGACCGAAGTGAGCGGAAACTGCGGTCAAAGATAGTTCCGTTAGTACATGTTCAGTGGCGACATCATAATGTCGAGGAGTCCACATAGAAGCGCGAGGATGAGATGCGCGAATGTTATCCAGAGTTGTTCTTACCAGGTACTTTCTAGTTCCGAATTTCGGGATGAAATTCTGTTATTAGGGGGGAAGTATTTAATACCCCATATTTTTGTGATATTTACTTATGGGATTAATTGAATTAAATGTGTATTAATTGGAAATTAATCCGGATTAAAATACTAACGAGATGCGAGTTGGTATGTGATATTAATGAGTATATATGGCTATATATGAATATTGAACTGTGAAACTTGTCGTGAGATTGAAATACGGCAATTTGGAATTTTGTTGAGACGCGTGTGACAGTCGCGTCAGGAATATAATTATTTTAATTAAAAAGTGAATTTCATTTCTATTAATCGTATGGTCGTTTTGAGTGCTCCAACGCGTCCGGAAGGGTCGAAATAGTCAGAAAACACTAGTCGGGGGTTTAGTTTGGGTCCCGGGGCATTTTTAGGCCATGCCGGCAACGTATAAGGGTAGTTTGGTAATTTTGGATTTTTGGGAATTAAAACCGACGAAAATTAGGAAATAATTATCTGATTTTAGTAATTACCCACTAAACCCACTTATAACATAATGGGCTACGGAGGTTATTGAAATTAGTCCCAAAAGTTCCTAAGGCAAAAACCCTAGCCACCATTGCCACTTTGGAGAAGAAAAGCTTGGAGAGAGAAGAGAGGAGAATTCTGCAGAGAGAGAGAACCATTCATCAGATCGTCATCAAAATCAGAGATACACATAAGGCAAGTGGTTTAATTTCGTTTATTACAAAGAATGTTTCTTCCATGCGTAGGAAATTGACAGAATCTGTATTGTTTTGGGAGATTGATGAAAACCCATTAAATTGGAATTAGAAACTTGTATTTTGATGAGGATTTGCATGTAGAATTGTATGTAGGTGATTAATCTGATGATAATATATTTTGGATGAAACAAAAACGGATTTAATTAGACTCATTTGGGACTTAAGAATTTTAGGGTTCATGTTCATATGATTTGGGGATAAATGAAGGGATTTGATGATTCAATGATGTTTAGGAAGAATTGGCCCTATATAAACGTTAATTTATGACCTAAGTATGTTTAGGAATGATTAGAACCCATGAACGATTGTTGGATTGAGGTTTAGATGAGATTGGAGGTGAAGAAAAGTTAGAAAAACGAAAAAAGGGATTTCTGGGCTCGAAACTGGCCACTCGTTAGAAGACCTGCCCAGGTCGTTCGAACGAGATCGTTCGAACGAGCTTCTAACGAGTTGACAGTTTGACTTCTAACGAGAGGGATGTTCGTTCGATGACTTTCGTTCGAACGAGATCTCGTTAGAAGGCCCAGTTCGTTCGAACGAACTCTCGTTCGAACGAGACTTCTAACGAGTTGACAGTTTAGGCTTTTTAGCCTGTTTTGATTTCGCGTGTCCCATACCTTATTTAATGGTAGAGATAACCTTCCCTTGATGATAAATTGATATAGTAGGGACATTTGAGATATATAGAGGAGTAAAACCTAGAAGTGTAATTCGAACCAAATGGAAATTATGGATTAGGGCGTGAGTGTCTATTACAACGTGAGAACAATTAAAGGCTTGTATAATTGTATCATCCGGGAATAGGTAAATTGTGTAACATTATACGTAGGTACGAGAATGAGAAGTGTACCACAAATAAAATATGGTGATTTCTAAGATGTGTGCATACTTAGTATATGTATTGATTTTATGTGTATGACATACCTACCATACTTGCTATCACGGGAGGTTTACGTTCGCTTAGGGCCCTCTAATCCTTGTGTTGCCCGGATTTAGACCAGTACCTCGATGAACATAGGTCAGAGAAGGACTTATTGGGATGTTAATAAGTCTGCTGATCGTGGGAGCGTAGGTATGTGCGTGACCCATGTGATGTGACTGTGTTCGCCTCCATTGTTTGTGATTGTTGTTATCTGAGAACGATTCCTGAGAGATTCGAAATGCGTGATCCTTGTGTACGTGATGTACCGGGATGGATAGCAGAGTATGTGTGCACCGCAGCTTAGTCTCGGGGTGCTTGTATTGTATATTTATGACGTGAATAATATACACTTAATTAATGAGAACTTTCATGTTGGTATTGTGAATATAATTATGGTAATGTTTTGAGAAAACATAACGGGTTAACCGACAGTGAATTGTATTACTAATTGAGAATCTGAGTTAAGTAAAGCTCTCTACTTAATTGATAACGCTAGAATGTAATATGGAAATCGAATAGTAAGGGGTAGAACTTATTACGGTTTTGGTTAGATATGTATGTCTTTTAGATGGGTATGGTACGTTAGGAATGCACAAGTAGTCGAGAGGTGAGAATTTCATGTGAGTGCACGTCCTAACATGTATTTTGCATTTAATGTTTTAATGTTATTAAAACACTTGCTGTTTTTAAAATGATTTCCACTCTCGGGCTCTGACCCATTTGCTTTCAAATCTATTTTTTGTAAAAACCATTTTAGGTGCTTAGCCACAAGGACACCATGCTTAGGATCCTCATTCAGGTGACGAGCTGTAGCTGTTTGTGGAAGTTACAGGACTTTGCTTGTAGATGCTTCATTTATCTTGATTCTATATTCAGCATTTATCAGTTGTAGGGCATGTTGCCCATTTCTTTTAGAGACATTTCATTTATTTCAGTTATTCAGACTTCGGGCATGTAATTAATTCAGGATTCAGACTTATGTTATTATTTCATTCGTGGGATTATTGTGAGGAGTTTTCCTCCGGACTTATTACTATTTATTGGTTATTTCATTTCTTCGTTATGGTGAATGGATTATGTTGTTCTTCCATTATTATTTTATTGCATGTTAATCAGACTTAATTTAAAATTTGGCGACTTACTTTTTAAATACTTGGTGGTTAGTAATCATTAAAATGTTTTCGACAGTGATGCTATTAACTGGACCAACTTGACATTTTGTATTAATTTAATAAAGGAGTAGCTACCCGGTATTTAATTAGTCGGGGTGTCACATGCTCAATGTTCTTAATCCTTTTATGGGTTATAGGTTCTCTTAAACTTGCAATCTTAATGTTATGAACACCAAGTGTGTAATAGTCAATTGCACTTTAAGGAACCTCATCCAAGTTACTTCAGAAGTAACTGATCCATATAGCCTTTTTGGTTATCTTCGAAATGACAACAACTTTGGCCTTCATAGTGGGACCATCAATCCAGTATTGATTCACATTCCTTCAACTTATAGCTCAACCTCCTTAGGTAAACACATATTTCAAGGTAGGAAATTTGGGAACCATATCTCACTGAAAACGTTAGTCTTTGTGCCTAAAATTCATGAGGTTACTCATCACCAAAGCATTAGGTATATTCCTCATTCTTTCCATGTAATCAAGTGCCATAAGACATTATTTTCTAGACAAAATGATTCCATACTTAAAAATAAACTTTTTTCATAGAATCTCGATGTTAATCATATGTATGCAAAAATATATATATATATATACACACACTAATTAGAACGCGATGGGAGTGTTGTCTCACATATGAGTGTGGTTGTCCGTGTGTTCAATATAAAGTACTTAGGGCAAGTCAAACACATCCCTATGATCAGGATTTTGATAGGTTGGGTTTGTAACCAACCTAGCAAAATCTTAATCATAGGGATCTGTTTGACTTTCCCTAAGTACTTTATATCGAACATACAGACAACCACACTCATATGCGAGACAACAATCCCACCTCGTTTTTTATTAGGCAAGCATATCTAAAAATTATACTATAAATACCTCTATGTTTTTATCGGGCTTCTTATACAAACAAGTATTTTCAATATTTTATCAGAACCAAAACTAAATTACATGATCAATCCGAATGACCCAAGATCTTGGTGTTAGCTTAAATCCATATATGGATCTTACAACCTCACATCACTTTGTTTTCCCAGCTTCTTACTATGTGTTTGTTAAGACACTTGTTTAAGAACGCGATATTGATATTAAAAAAATCTGGACAGACTTCATCATGGCTATCATGAGAAGATTTGCTAATAGTAAATCCCTAACCTTCTCAGTAAACCCTTTCACAAGCCTTGACTTGAAGGATCTCATATTCCCATACATCTATCTTTTAACTTCTTGTAAGTTCACTTATACCCGATAGGTTTTACCCTATTTACAAGTCTAAAAGTCCAAAAACTTGATTCGAACGCATCAAATCCCTTTGGTATCCATATTCATAAGTCAAAGCATAGGTTCTTATCTCAGAATGCCTCATTCTAGTTCTCGAGACATGATTCATGTTTGCTTAGGACCACATTAAATGATCACCCAAAACACTAACCATTCAGGATGACTCCTGAGGCTCCCACTACATTGTGGAACCACTTATTATCCATTATAAGTGGCACGTGTATCCTAATAATCGATAATTATCCCTCTACGATAAGGTAGTGTATTATCGATATTAAGTGGTATTTTTTCATGTATGGTAGTGTAGCAACATCGATATTATGATGTTTCATTATATCTTATAAGTCCAACTTACACTTGGACACGTGTTTTATTATATAATTATCTTTCAATAGCCACACATTAATGCAACCGACGACCTTCTTATCTTTAAGAGTATGATATAAACTATCTTTATAACCTTTCGGACAACCAACAAAGAGATATAGATCTCTCCTTAATTTCAACTTCTTTGGCACCTTCCACATCATGATTGTTGGGCACCCCTAAATTCGAAAATGCCCTAGAGTGAGATTGCGCCCACTCCAATGTTCAATGGCCGTTTAATAGAACAATTAAAAATAAGCTAAATTAGAATGTATATTCACATCTATTAAGTAAATTACCAATAAAAATCTTGCAGTCTTAAATAGCCTAACATGGACCCTATAATCTCTAAAAGAGTCATATTCCTTCCTTTCCTCTACACCATTCCGAAATGGAATATGTAAGGACCCAAATTTTCAATGAGTACTTTGTAGTTTTGGCTCAATTCCGGACAAAAACGTTTGAGTCATAGGATAGAGTTCATATTGATCCATTCAAGCCTATGACATTTTTGTTGAAGACGTAGCGGCCAAGAGTATAAAGCTTCATCATATTACCGAGTTTGTTTATGCCTCGTTTCTATCAACATGGTTCCATTGCTCCTAAGGTATGAATGCACTTTGATATATATATAGGAGCTTGGAACACTTTACATTGGGTGAATTTTATTTTAAAACTGTTGTTTAATTTCAGAAAAAATTTATTAAAACTTTAATATAAAGTATATAAAGTTTCTGGGCTAAAAATAGAAGATTTTAACTTTCTGGAAGTTCGTTCGAAGTGTCGTTCGAATGAGTTTGTCGTTCGAACGAGTTTGCCAACGAGTTCCCCAAAAGGCCACTGGAATGTCGTTCGAAGTGTCGTTCGAACGAACTTGATGTTCGAACGAAATTTCCAACGAGATTTATAATGAGTTCACACTGGAACCTCGTTAGAAGCCTCGTTCGAACGAGACTTCGTTCGAACGAAAATCTCATTCGAACGAGATTTAGCAGGAATAGGTATTTGGCAGTTTTGAGCATTATTTTTCATGTTTCCCACTTCTTTACCCCACTAACTTTTTACAGAACTTAATAGTGCGGGAACCAATCTTTTGGTTTAACTTTTTCATATCCTACAACCTCTAAGAGAGAGTTTGAGAGAAATATTCAAAGGGAAAAATTTCATTATTTTTTAGTGTTTAATTCTTCAAGAAAAAATCTTTTAAACACTTGTTTACACCCAAAGTGCGTTTAATCCAAGTTCCATGTATATATATACTTTGCTTGGACTGTTTGGCACCGATTTATCTCTACATCCGTTTGAAGAGAAGTTTGGGTTTGCTTCTAAATCCCATAAAGAAGAAGAGCTTGTCTAGCTGCGGCATTCTCATGTGGTGAAAGGCACCATGTGTGGTTGACGGTGACCATATAAAGTTCAATCAGTGGATTCCGAGATCGCGATGGAGCTCCGTAGTAATTCGCTAGGAAGAGGTTGATACAAGAAGACGCGTCAGGGCTTGAGAGGGATCGAGTCAAGTGTTGTAAGTCATCTTGCTTGTATTTGTAAATTTCGTACTTTGTGGATTTGAGGCTAGGGTCGTCCGAGGTTTTCTCCCGTTGTGGGTTTTTCCTCGTACATCTCGGCGTAGTGGTTTCATTGTTTATTTTATCTTGTGCAAACTCACCTAGAACGCATGCTTAGGTAATTCAAGATAAAATTTGGTTTTAATCACTACATGTGTAATTTGGTGCTAAATTAAATATTGGGTAATGTGTAGTTAATTCAAGTCTTTACTTTAATTTATTAAAATTTGGTTTGGCCTAATTTGGTAAAATTGATAAATATGACTTTGGCAAATTTCTAGGACTTGAATTGAAATATTTGGTTTAAGTGAAAAATCCATTTGTCGTTTAATTTATTCACTTTGTGTTTCGTTTAATTTTAATTTGAAAGAAATTAAAATTTGTTGTAAATTGTTTATATGTTTGAACCATCTTTATTCCGCACTTTAAGGAAATTCATTTTGAAAATTTTAAAATTTGGGGCCTATCGTACTTTCAAATTGGTATCAGAGCCAAAGCGATAATTTATTTCGTTAAGATCCTTTAAATTTTTTTGGCTAAAATGGAATTTTCTCCATTTTCAAAATTTCCTATTTTCGATGGTTCAAATTACGCATATTGGAAAGCGCAAATGAAATTGACACTAAAATCTATCAATGAGAGAGTTTGGTTATCTATAGTTAACGGGTGGTCTCCACAAATTCATTTAGTAGATAATGAATTCCCAAACCGGCCGATAGATGGAGTGAGAATGAGTTTAAACTTTCAAATTTTAATTTCCGTGGTTTAAACGCCTTGTTTAGCGCTGTCACACTGGATGAATTCCATCGCATTATGACGTGTGAGACTGCTAAACAAGCGTGGGATATTTTACAACTCACTCATGAAGGTACAAGTGTCGTAAAAGCTTCGAAACTCCAAAACCTCACCACTCAATTTCAAACTATCAAATGAATGAAAAAGAAACTTTTGATGAATTTTATGCTAGGCTTTCCGATATTGTTAATTCATCTTTTAACTTGGGAGAGAAAATACCCGACAACTGAGTAGTAAAGAAAATTTTAAGGTCTTTACGAGATAGATTTATTCCAAAAGTGACCGTTTTAAATTCTTTACCAACTTTAGCCTCTACGAAATTAGAAGACCTTGTAGGTGATTTACAAACCTATGAACTGGACATGTTTCCCTCTAAAACCGGAAAGAAAATTGAAAAGGACATTGATTTTAAACCCGGAAAGAGGAAAAATAAGTAGTAGAGAGCGAAAGTGAAAGTGACTCGAAAGAAATGGCCTTGTTTGCTAGGAAATTTTGAAAGTTTCTTAAAATTAACAAAGATAAATTCAAAAATGACTTTAAGAAATTTGAAACTTCTAAGCATGACAAAGCCGAAAGGATCCCTAAAACTCCTAAAGAAAATTTAAATAGGGACGAGTCGGACAAGTTTTTTGGTTGTGAAGGGTATGGCCATAGGGCTTTTGAGTGCCCCACCAAACTATGGAGAGAGGGTAAGAAACCAATTTCTTTTAATGCAACCCTTAGTGACAGTGATAATGAAGAGGGACCCGATTCCTCCACTAAGCCCAACTTTTTGGCTTTTATGGCTAGTCATGTGAGTGATAGTGAGAACTCATCTATAGATGAAAATTTATCACATGACACTTCCAAGGTTATAGTTTATGATTACCTTATTTTTTATGATAAAGAGAGTGAAAATTAAGATGAGGTTGATGTGAGTGAACTTCAAAATGCTTTTCAAGAACTTTATGAAGAATCTATCACATTAAAAAGAGCTAATATGAAGTTAGAAGCGAGTTTAAAAGAGCGTGTCAAGGTCATTGATGAGAGTGTGTTAGTGGAAGACCTTAGGACACGAGAGAGATGTCTTCAAGAGAAGCTAGAATATATAGAAGGCAAGAGATATAGCCTTAGGGGTTTAATGGAATCCTTGAAAAATGAGCTTCTCGAGTTTGAAGAGAAAAATGTGTTGTTAAAGTCTAAAAATTTAGAATTAGAAAATAAACTAAAAGACTCTATAAAAGTCAAATTTGATTTGGAGTGTAGGTCCGAAAAACTAGATAAAATCTTAGGCACGGTCCAAATTAAAAATGACACTTATGGTTTAGGCTTCAATCCTTGTAATGAATCTACTCATAAAGCCAAAACTAACATTTTAAGAGAATTGCCCAGGAAAGCCGTTAGAGATCACTCCTTAGGTAAATCTTTTCGTCGTGAGTTTAAGTGTTCACATTGTAGTCGAAAAGGTCATCTTAGGAAATTTGTTTTGATCTTAAACGAGTTTTTAGAAAATCCAAAGGTAAGGCAACCGAGGTAGCCAAGATTCCTACACCCCGAGATTGTCATCCGTCACTAGTTTGGGTTAGGAGATTCGACTTGGTAGCTTTACAAGATAGGATTTTTTATTCTCATTTACTTTCACATGATTCCTCCCTTACAAAATCTAAAGGTTGAATGTGTTAGTTTTATTTGCATATTTTAGCTTTTGTGCTTCATGCTATATCACCCATGCTATTTGTATGCATTTTTAATCATTTTCTAGTCTATGCTCCATGCTTAATCACATGCTAGAATAATGATGTTTGTTTATCTTTTGTATTATATTTCTTTCATTTTTGTTTGCTTTAAATGAAAAATACAAAAATATTTTTGTTTATCATTTGTGTTTTACCTTTTCGTAATTCATGCTTAATGAAAAATACAAATGATTTTTGTTTGTCTTTTGAGTCTATATTTTTGTTGTTCGGTCTAAAAATTTCCTAAACTCAAAAAGATTTTTATTTTTTGTGTATTTTAGTTTGACACACTTTATGTGGCATATACTTGTGTTTGAATCCCATCTTTTTACACTCCCATGTGGCTAGAACTTTTGGTTTATATTGTCAATCCTTATTATGTTCTTTACCATGCTTACGTGGAGTAGTTGGATTTTGTGTTGCTTAAATTGATTCTATTTTGATATGCCTCAATTCACACATCTACGAGCTCATTTGAAATTTTAACTTCATATGTATATTTGAGCTTTGTGATATGTTCTCCTACCAATCTTGTCATCTACATATTTGTGATCTAGGAGGACTAGTGCATGTTAAAATCCGTTGCACATGAGATTTGTGTGAAAAATAAAAAAATAATAAATATAAATGTGCACGGGGAAGGGCTCCGAAAGGATTTATTATCCTTTGTGAATAGTAAGCCACCGTTTGTTTGGACCTAAAAGAAATACGTGGTCCAAAGGCCTAAAAACAGAAAATGTGGCATTAAAATAAAAAATAATTGCCAAGGCCTATGTTTGTTTGATATATTCAATCAAAATTAATATATGCTTATTGAGGGAGATTGGATGGTATATCAACGGTTTGCACAATGTTCGTTTATCCTAGTTGTACTTTCAATGTCATGACTCTATTGGTTTGTAGAATCATCAAACGTCTAGGCTTGTATGCATTGTGTATGTTTGTTTATTGAGTTCAATCTATATTGTCACATGAGGTTATATTCAAATGTGATGAAGTTTGCAATCAATTGAGAACTCCGTGAACATGTTTTAAGTGATTGGGTCTAAATTTAATCGTTACTTGTTCACACCCCAACACTTCTGTTTCCATATGACACATTTTTGTCATACGAGTGTGAAAGACTCCTATTATATTTTGTGTGTGTCATTTATGTGTTTATATATATATATATGTGTGTGTATGTGTGTGTGTGTGTGTGTGTGTGTGTGTGTGTGCCTGTGCTTCTTTGGTATATCTAGAGTACGTATATGTATGATATTTTTGTTTGGTCTTTGTCTTGCTTTCTAGTCCATCTATGATTTAATTCATAATTGGTATCTATCTTGTTGCATTCTTTGTTGATATCACATGCTTAATACTTTATGTATCCTATTGGCCTCATTTTTCTTGCATCTTAGTTGGTATCCATTATTATTCGTTGGATTAGTTGTGCTTTTGTTGTCCGTATGCTTTCATGTTCTTATTACTCTAAGCTTCATGTTTTAAATTAGTTTGTTAACCTTTGTCTATTCCTGAACAAAAAGGGGGAGAATGATAGAGGGAGAAGCGGTATCTATTCCTATTATAATCATATCTTAGTTTGGGGGAGATTTATCTTAGGGGGGGACGTCTTTCTAAGTTTAGTTTGGGAGAGATTTATCTTGGGGGAGACGTCTTTCTAAGTTGATCATAGGTTATAAAAGGGGAGAATTAATTTAGTGGGAGTAATTATTTTAATTCCATTTAATATTTTGACAATCCCTATGAGTTTAATGTGTTTGCTTAAGTGTGCAGGAATTACATATTAAATGGCAACTTTCATCGTCGGCAAAGATATTGATCCTTCGGTTGCTTGAGTCAAGCATTGTATTTTATTTTGGGTGGGACATTTTTTATCAGTCTAGTAGAGCTTGACGGCCCTTTAGGATTTTTGTTGGTTTTTGTCCCTAAATAACCAAAGGGGGAGATTTGTAAGGACACAAATTTTCAATTGAGTCTTTTGTAGTTTTGGCTCAATTCCGGACAAAAACGTTTGAGTCATAGGATAGAGTTCATATTGATCCATTCAAGCCTATGACATGTTTGTTGAAGACGTAGCAGCCAAGAGTATAAAGCTTCATCATATTGCCGAGTTTGTTTGTGTCTCGTTTCTACGTCATCAACATGGTTCCATTGCTCCTAAGGTATGAATGCATTTTGATTATATATATAGGAGCTTGGAACACTTTACATTGGGTGAATTTTATTTTAAAACCGTTGTTCAATTTCAGAAAAATTTTATTAAAACTTTAATATAAAGTATATAAAGTTCCTGGGCTAAAAATAGAATATTTCAACTTTCTAAAAGCTCGTTCAAAGTGTCGTTCGAACGAGTTTGTCGTTCGAACCACAATGTCATTCGAACGAGTTTGCCAACGAGTTCCCCAAAAGGCCACTGGAATGTCGTTCGAAGTGTCGTTCGAACGAACTTGATGTTCGAACGAAATTTCCAACGAGATTTCTAACGAGTTCACACTGGAACCTCGTTAGAAGCCTCCTTCGAACGAGACTTCGTTCGAACGAAAATCTCGTTCGAACGAGATTTGGCGGGAACAGGTATTTAGCAGTTTTGAGCAGTTTTTTTCATGTTTCCCACTTCTTTACCCCACTAGTTTTTGACAGAACTTAATAGTGCAGGAACCAACCTTTTTGGTTTAACTTTTTCATATCCTACAACCTCTAAGAGAGAGTTTGAGAACAATATTCAAAGGGAAAAAGTTCATTGTTTTTGAGTGTTTAATTCTTCAAGAAAAAATCTTTTAAACACTTGTTTACATCCAAAGTGTGTTTAAACCAAGTTCCATATATATATACTTTGCTTGGAGTGTTTGGAACCGGTTTATCTCTACATCCGTTTGAAGAGAAGTTTGGATTTGCTTCTAAATCTCATAAAGAAGAAGAGCTTGTTTGCTACGGCATTCTCATGTGGTGAAAGGCACTATGTGTGATTGACGGTGATCATATAAAGTCCGATCGGTGGATTCCGAGACCGTGGTGGAGCTATGTGGTTATTCGCTTGGAAGAGGTTTATACAAGAAGACGCGTCGGGGCTTGAGAGGGATCGAGTCGAGTGTTGTAAGTCATCTTGCTTGTATTTGTAAATTTCGTACTTAGTGGATTTGAGGCTAGGGCCGTCCGAGGTTTTTTTCCCGTTGTGGGTTTTTCCTCGTACATCGCGGCGTAGTGGTTTCATTGTTTATTTTATCTTGTGCATACTCACTTAGAACGCATGCTTAGGTGATTCAAGATAAAGTTTGGTTTTAATCAATACATGTGTAATTTTGTGCTAAATTAAATATTGGGTAATGTGTAGTTAATTCAAGTCTTTACTTTAATATGTTAAAATTTGGTTTGGCCTAATTTGGTAAAATTGGCAAATATGACTTTGGCAAATTTCTAGGACTTGAATTGAAATATTTGGTTTAAGTGAAAAATCCATTTGTCATTTAATTTATTCACTTTGTATTTCGTTTAATTTTAATTTGAAAGAAATTAAAATTTGTTGTAAGTTGTTTATATGTTTGAACCATCTTTATTCCGCACTTTAAGGAAATTCATTTTGAAAATTTTAAAATTTGGGGCCCATCACACTTTCAGAATATCGAGTGTAGATAACTAAGATAAAATCCCAACCTCGAATAAATTATTCCTTTAACTATACTAAGAGGTAAACACCCATATGATCCACATTAACCTTTCAAACTTTGAACTAATCAAAAGATTTAGACTTATGGTTCATAAGGTAAACATATCCATACCTTTGAGTAATCATCAATGAAATTGATAAAGTACTCATAGCCACCTCTTGATCGGACAGTCATTGAACCATATTAATCAAAGCGAACCATTTTTAACACATCTTTGGCTCTTTAGATTTGGACTATGAAGATTCCCTTGGTCATTTTACCTTCTAAATGGGATTCAAGACTAGAAATGCCTCCACTTTTAATGAACTTAATTGTCCATATTAAACCAATTTTGGAATTCCTTTCAAAACAAAATAGCGTAAACGTAAGTGACAACATTGTGTTTTGTTCTACAAGAAAACTTTCTCTTTAATGATGTATCCATTAAATTATTTATATCGATATTTAGTAGTATAGGTGAGACAAGCCTAATAATGTATAAATAATTTTTTGATATACCATAATAGATAAAAGAATAACCCAATTTTAAGAAAACAATTTTTAAAATCATTCAAATATATGTTCAAGGATAATTTAGAAAACTGAAACCAACTTTCCGAAAAAAATAGGCACAATAAATAATTTACCTACATCAACTTTATGCTTAACCAAAATCCATAACGATATCCCACCGCCAATATCGTTTCCTTATTCTAGTTACCCATAACTAGGAACACCTCTCTTCAAAGTAATATTTTGATTACCTAGCACCTCTGCAATGAGTTGCAATCCAAATTTGTGGTTCTCGAGTCTACACACCAGGTTATCGTAGATGGAACCATAAATAACACATTTAATTTTAAGAGATAAAAAATCACGATATCCATTTACTTACAGAGAACAAAAAAACTCGGACACATTTTATAAATTTCTAACTACCTGTAGTGAGAATACCTATCTTGTGGATGTTCATTGCTACTGAGAAATATGAACCTTTGTAAGGCTTAGCCTTATCCTCCTACCTCCTTTTCGATAAATAAGAGAAATCTCTTCTAAAACAACCAACCAAACTAGAAAGCTCTTCTAAAACAACCAACCAAACTTTGTCTACTGATGATCCTCACTCTCGAATTATGAAATAGTTACAGATCTCCCTACCATATCTAATCCAAAAAATCCTTT
Organism: Sambucus nigra; assembly: GCA_949130495.1. Lineage (NCBI taxonomy): Eukaryota > Viridiplantae > Streptophyta > Magnoliopsida > Dipsacales > Adoxaceae > Sambucus > Sambucus nigra. The sequence goes on from OX422213.1 coordinate 650,022,685, forward strand.
GTTCATCTAATGATGAAGTCATTTTAAGAAAATTATTCTTACTTGGGTGTTATCATCCAGTTATACGTGTCTACAAATTCTCAGCGATCAATACTTTAAAATCAAATATGCACATATAGAACTTTCACTTGAGGGAGACCGAACACATGCGACATTTAATTTAAAAAGATTATCATACATTTTAAAATATCATGATTCTGTGATTAAAACTATCTGTGGTGGGGCTAGCCTAACTAACACAAGGGGTTGATCACATCACAATTTTAAAATATTGATGGAAATGGTGAGTAAAATCAACTATCCCCTTAAGTTAACAAAATGTACACTTACATATTCAGTCCTTGAAACTTATTCCATTTAACACTTTAAGACCAAAACCAATGAGAAAAAAATTGAATTCATTTTTGAAATCTTAGAATCATGAAATTGAAAAAATAATTTCTAATTAAACACGGGGAAATTATTCGATTAAATTTAAAGTGGCCTCCCTCAACGACCAATTTTAAAATTAATCCGTCGGACCTCCAAATTTTTTTATGAGGTGAGATTTCTTGTGGGGAGATTAAATCACCCCACCTTGAACCAAATATATTTTCATCTTTCATTATGCTATCCGTACAGTTTAGGACCCTCTGTCCAACATAATGAATAGATGGCGACTTTTTGTCCACCTCTTACTGACAGTGACTCCATGGGGAAGGATATCAAAAGTTGTTTCTAAGTGACCAACGGTTCACTCCTTGAAATAGAACCCGCTCGAGAAGGAGTTCCCCTTAGGGGGATCAAGCTTACCCATTCTAATTCTTGGAATTATTATTTAATAGTTTTCATGAATCCTCTATTCCCTAATTAATTCCATTCGTGGTGGGGTCAACCTAACTGATGCGAGGAATAAATCACATTTGATTCATAAATCACTGATGGATACCATGAGATTTATGTTGATACCCACATCCCACTTATTATTTTAAAACACGAGAGTTTTGAAAACAAATCATTCAACTCCAAAAGACCGAACTAAAATTCGTGGTACTTTCCAAAATTACTTGTGCGAAATAACTATCTTGATCTCACATTTTAATTTTTCGTAAAATAAAAATAATAATTTTAAATTTTCAAGAATAAAGTCTCAAGATCTCAATTCGACTCACCCCTTAAAATTTAATTACCGTGATTTAATTCAATTTAGAAAAGAATAAAAAATAAATTTTGTAGAAAAAATGGTAATCTAGGACGGTCTCAAAATTAAATCCATGTTATCCATAAAATGGGTGTACCTAATTAACCCAATCGCCATATTAAATTATGCAACATGATAATAAGAAGATATACATGCAAATATAAATAAATAAAACAATAAGGACAAAAATTCCCCAATCCATCGTGGCCTTAGCTCCTTGAAAAAGAACTCTTCAAGCCCAAAAATCTTTGTTGTAAAAAACTCCCTTTTGACATAGAGTCCAACTTAAAGTAGACTTCATCACAACCATGACTTCTTGTTGATATTTATTTCTGGAAAAACTCCTTTGCATCGTTTGGGAATGATCGAAATGAAGAGAGAAAGAAAAATCAAACAAACATAAAAAACCTTCAAAAATTGAATCTGCCCAAGGGAGGTCGATCAATCGGCTATCGAGGGCCAGTTGATCGACCCTTTTGGGGATAACCTTCCTCCTACTTTGTAAAAACCATGTGAAAACCTCCATAATTAGGCGAAAACTTCACTGATCTCCACGAAACTTTTCTAAACAACCAAACCCATGAAATTACATGATTTTAAGAGTAAAGAAACATTAGAACACTCTTATAACTCCTCGAAAAACATCAATATTGAAATAATTATAAAAATAATAATTATTACAACCATATTTAATGGAGGAGCAAAAAATAACTCGGATAAACTACTGTAGGATCCAATCACACAGAATAAACATTTGTGGCCATGATAGAAGGGATTTATACAAAGAATATCTGTAAAAGCATGCTAGTAAGGCACCATACGCAAATATGTATAATCATAAAACCCGCCAAAACTAGAGTTTCAAGTTGGACAACGAGGACCTTTTCAATATACGATAAATCTTAATTGGGAATCCGAAACCAATTATTGGGAAAAATAACTTGGTATCGAGATTCAAATGCAAAAAATAATTATCCCTAAAGATATTTGATTAATAATTCATTGAAAATAAAAATAAAAACTAGGTTTAAAGATTAAATATAGGGTTTCAAGAATTATTAACATAACGAATCTTGTTGTGATTCGCACGAGGATAAATTTTTTTATGATGAAAATAATGTTGTTACCCATCCATGGTCTCCAAAAATCTTACTTAACCTTTTGTAAAGATTGGATCTTCTAGTGTATGATCCTCACCAATGTTAGGTAGGTGTGTGGCACCTTTTGAGATGAAAATTCTTCCTTATGAGTGAGAAATGGTTCTCTACATCTATACCTCTTCACAAAAATGTGAATAGTAATTTTTCTCACCCTTTTAAATGCTAATGACCAATAATTTGATTATTAAAATCCCTTATCACACCTTTGTATACAAGTACAAAAGGTGGCCTTGGGTCAAATTGGGTTTCATGAGCTTCTGGGCCTAACTACTTCAGTATGTGGACTACCTTAGGGACCCAAAACAAATAATAAAATTTGCTTCCAAATAAGTACTCGAAAAAAAATAATTACCTTTATTGAAAACCATATCCATTCTTTATTTCATTTTAATTAATTCCACTAAATAATTATTATTGCACACTAACTTAATTAATTCATAAATCACTCGGTAATGAGGTCTTACTTGCAAAATTGACTATGGTATATAAGATGATTGCCCACGTTAAGTGTTCGATATCCGCTTGGTCAAATCAATTTGATGTTAATATAATTTAATCAATATCTAACCAATTTCGTGATTCACAAACAACGTGTTTGTTACTCCACCGAGAATATAAAATAATCCACCTGACGAATTTGACTTGGATCAAACAAAACATATAAGTCTATCAAGGGAGTATCATAATTCACGGTATCCTATGGATGTGGATTCCTCCAAATTATGATGATGTTAATAGAATTCAATCAATATCTAACCAAATTAGTGATTCACAAACAACGTGTTTGTTACTCCACCGAGAATATAAAATAATCCACCTGATGAATTTGACTTGGATCAAACAAAACATATAAGTCTATCAAGGGAGTATCATAATTCACGGTATCCTATGGATGTGGATTCCTCAAAATTATGATCTCATGCCTACTCATATAACTGTCACCTAATATACGAGGATCATTTGATTCTATCTAAAATTGAATTGCACCAATGGCAATCAAAATGATAACTACATAATCATTCTGATCCTTATAATTCTTGGGGATTAATAATAAATGCACCTTTTGAAGATGATATGATATTTCTTGAGTCCAATCAAGAAAGCTATTAAACTCAAATATCATGGGTGGTTATGTTCAACACATTCCTAAGATGTACTTATCTAATCATCAATTCACCCATCGCGCACATTCTCAAACCATCACATCGGTTCCCTATAGTTTGAGATAAACTACTAGAACTACATCACAACTGTTGTGATAAGATGTCAAGCTCCAATCTAGGTTGTGAACATTTTAAATGTGATAAAAATTAAATTCCAGTGTCCTTATGATAAACTCGAATTCGCATCACTGGAATTCCAACTAAACTCTACTAACTGACATTATGAAATAATATATTTAAACAAATAAAAATCATTCTCGTAACCATGAGTCTTATTTCAAAATCAAATTACATGCCTTTACTTAAAGTAACCATCATATATGGTTTTAAGAATAAAACCCTTAAAGTCACGAGAGCAAACCATTTTCCTCGTGGGTCACAATTCCTCTAAGACTCTTTGTGAAAACTATGGTTATGTTTGTGAATTCCCTAACAGAGAGTTAGTGAATGTGAAGTTTGACTTCGCTTGTGTAAATCCATGTCGCTGGTTACGCCAGAACCATTTATATCGAAGAAAAATATCTCATCATTCGCGACCTAGGGTCGCTCATCCTTTGCGAATGCGAAGTCTTTACTCTTGTTCATGACTCTTCAGTGGCGACCAAATTAAAAGATCTTCTTTTTTGCAAATCAATATAGCTTTTAATATATTTTATCTCAAATTACCTTTATGTTAATGGAACACAAAAATTTTACACTTTCCATCCTAAGCATGGTGTTTGTATATGGCTTAGCTTGGATTGGAGTTTTGTCCTTGTTTATTTTATTTCCATGTTTATACAAACCCCTTTGCTTTTTATTTTAAAAAATCTTCAAAAATCTTTCGAGAGAGAAAATATCCAAGAGAGAATCCAGGTATTTTTTTTGTTCTTCATTTCTAATAACGCAAAACCGTTTAACTAAAATAAATCAATGTTAAATGCTTGCTTAACTTTTTATTTCTTACTCTTCTTTACATTTTTTCAATCTTACATTGATTGATCAAAAATTTATGAGCCATCAAACACTTTTGTTACCAATAATCTGTCTTAACTTGGGACCTTTATTTATTCAGATATTGTTGTGATTGTGTGGTTCATCAAGAGATTCTTCATCAAAAAAGAATAAAAGGTTTGAGTTGTTTCAAGGGTAAAAATATATATCGGTTGATCAATACATTAGATATCTTGAGATTCTCATCTACATTAAGGGTCCTCGATTGGGTAGGGATTGGTGGAAAATGGATGAGGTGTGATTCAGCATATTATGTGATCGTAAGACTTATATCCCCTCGTAATTCTTTACTAAGTTTTGAGTGGGATTATTTCATTAGCTCGAGGTTGTTTCTCGTTAGTAGGTTTATCCTCATACATCTGGTGTTATATGTTGATATACCTTTTACCATAATTTATAAATCAAACGTTTAATTGATATTAAATTTTGGCTTATTTGTTAAATCATTTGTAAATCTTGTCACATAAACCTTTAGGGTTTGCTCTTTGTTTAAACATCAATTAAAATCTATAATGAATTCTTTAATTTGGTTTACAATCCATTTCAATACCGAAACACACTCACAACTGGTGTCAGAGATACTCCTCTTTTTAATGGGTTTAATCACCTAGAGGAAGATTAGGTTTTGAGTTCATGTGGAGAATATTTTTATGCTAAGTGGTATGGACATCTTTGAAGAGATATATCCTCATACTACCAAATTTAAATCTTTAGATGGCATTAACCCAAATGAAAAAGAGAGGTTTACACTGCTAATGAACTTTGTGAGGAAGAAAATTGTGACCTACGAATTGATTTTGACACACTTTAAGTTGAAAATGCCAAACATAGAAAAAATGCTTATTGAAAGTTTTCCTAAAGATAAAAATGGCAGAAAAAAATCATTTCTTTAAACGAAAAGTTGTATCTTTTGTATTGTGGAAGCTTAAATATCCACTTTGATTGAAAATATCCTTTCTTTGGGGAGAGAGAAATTGATTTGGAAGACATAATAATTTTTTTGCAAATCGAATTAGAGAAATGTAAGAATTTTAATAATTTTAACTAAAAGTGCGAAGGTCAATTTGGAAGATTGATCAACGAAGTTGGGTAAAATGTCATTATCTCACACCCATTTTTTTAATGACAAAAGTGATATTGGATACAATAAATTTGAAAATGTACCCAATGAGAATTCTAAAACTAAGTTTATTAAATCTTCTCATGAGACCCAAGCACCTAAAAAGTCTCTTCCACAAAGAGAGAAGAAAAATGTGTCGAAACTTTACAAATAAAAAAGTCCAACGCATTATGTTTGAATGCACATTTTTCCAAAAGAAGGGACATTTGAAGGAATTTTGTTTTAAGCTTCAAGAAACTACCAATGTTAAAAAGAAACCACATGGTTACAATGTTAATGATGTTTCTTTCTCAAAGAATGACTTGAATACCTTGTTTGAAAATCTAAAAATATTTTTTGAGCACTGATAAAAATTTAAAAACTAAAAAATGTTAAACTTAGTTACATTGATTTGAATAAGAATGTCAAGACCAATCCTTTAAAATCTATTTTATCCAAAAATAAAGAAACGACATATCTTGTTGTCATATACAGGACTTTATTTACAGAATGCCTCACAATGGTATTATGATAGTGGGTGTTCTAAAGACTTGACAAGTGATAAGTTATTATTTTTAAAGATCGATAAAGATAAAACCAGTACGGTCATTTTTTGGGACGATAATAGGTACAGTGTACAAGGAAAGGGTACAATCGATTTGGTTGGATTTATTAAGTTAGAAAAACACTTTTTAGTGGAAGGATTAATTGATAAATTGATTGTCGTAAGCCAAAAATGTGGTGATCATCACAATGTGCTTTTTACCATGAAGAAATTCAAGTTCATAATAATAATTATAAATTTATTTTAAAGGGAACTCAAACTTTTGAGAATTTTTATATGATCAATACATCTCTCAAACTTCTTTGCAATAGTGATAAGGAAGATATGGTGGATTTTTGGCATGAGATGTTAGGTTATGTGAACTTTAGAGGTCTTTATAAACCTATTAGGAATGATCTTGTTTGTGACTTACCTAGATTTAAGTCGACTTCTTCACACATATGTGGTATTTTTCAATGGTAAAAAAAAATCCAAAATTCATTTTATAAGTTGAATATGATTTGTACCTCCCTCTATAAAAAAAAGGATGTCTACATCTCAAGTTTTAGAGATCTTACATATATACCTCATGGGTCTGGAGAGCATATGTTGTAAGCGTCACATCTTTGTGACCGTAAATGGCTTTTGAGGTTAATTTTGTAGGATTTTTGCATATTAACTCTAAGGAAGTCTTTATCCTCAGGTGTTCTTAACTTCAAAATTAAATAGGTTGGCTATAACTAGAATTTGTAGTGATCATGGAAATGAATTTAAGGGAACCAGTTTTCTAGATGGTGTAGTGATGCTGGTATACACCATGGATTTTATACCCCAAAAATACCTCAAAAAATGAAATAGTTAAAAGAATAACCGAAATATCCAAGAGATGGATAGGTCCATGTTAATATTCAAAGGTGTATCTAAGATATTTTGGGGACAAGCGATAAACACGGTATTCCTCACCATGAGTCGAGTCGATAAGAGGTATGGTCGCAACAAATCCCCTATGGAATTTGGAAAGATAATAATCCCACACTCAAGTATTTTATAGTCTTTTGAATTAAGTGATATATACTCAAAGATCATGAATAACTAATACAGCTTCACTCCAGGAGTAATGTTGACATATTTCTTGGTTATTCCATTAATACTTAGGCATATCGCGTGTATAATTGTGCTTCACAAAGGATAATGGAGGCGGTAAATATTGTCATCGATGATATTGACTCATTTATTTTTAGTGAAGACGATTATAAGAACACATCTTATTTGTTCCTCATGTGGAAGAATGAACACAAAAAGAATGGTTGAGTATGTATAGATACCCAGACCACCACAAGTGGTGGCTGAGTGGGTGAGATGCCTCCTTGAGTAGGAAAGGACCATGATTTGACCAAAATCATTGAAATTCCTAGTGTTGGATTACATACTTGGTCTCTACTCAATAAAGAAGCTAATTTTATTTGTTATACTTCTACTCTCGAAACCAAGAATGTGAAAGAATCCTTGTTAGACGAATATCGGGCCAATGCTATGTAAGATGAATTCAACCAATTCACAAAACAATATGTTTGGAATCTAGTTCCTACACTGAAAGATGTTCACATAATTATTAAATGTATCTTCATAAATAAATGTAATGAAGAGGTGTCGTGTTGAGAAATAAGGAAAGGCAGAGGCTCAAGAATACACCCAAGTTGAATATGTTGACTTTAATGCGTATTTTCCCCCAGTGGCTAGGTTGGAGTCGGTATGTTTGCTCTTATCCAAAAACTTTGTATTTAAAGCTCCATAAAATGGATGTGAAAAGTTATTTTTTTAATGTCACTCTCTAATAGTAAGTCATGTATCAACTAAAATTCTCTGAGGATACCAAGTTCCCTACACATGTTTATCACCTCAAAAATGCTTTGTGTGGCCTTCTTTAAGACCCAAGAGATGGGTACGAGAAACTCACCTCATATCTAGTAGGTATATATTTAAATTGAGGAGGTGTATACAAGACTTTTTTTAAGTCTTGTGTGAAATACTTAGGGGTAGCCTAAGTTTACGCAAATGACATTATTTGCTTGACTTATGAAAGCCTATCTCATAATTTTTGTTTAATTGTGAGAAAGGAGTTTTAAATGAGCATGGTTGGAGAAATCAATTTTTTCCTTAGTCTTCAAGACATCAAATGGAGAGTGGAAATTTTTTTCCATAATACAAATATTCAAAAGATCTTGTGAAAAAAGTTCATCTCAATAATTCTAAGCATAAATGCACTTTAATTAGTGTATCCAAAAATCTTGGAAAAGATGTCAATGGAAAGGATGTGGACGAAATGTTATATCGAAGCATGAAAAGTAATTTATATACCTCATTACTAGTTATCCTGATATGACCTTTAATATAGTAGTTACTGCTTTCTACCAATCTCATCCCAAAGAATGTTGTGTGAATTTCGTTAATCATATCATTAAATATATTAATGGGACAATGGGCTTTGGTATCTGGTATTTATGTAGTACAATACTTATTTCGGCTTATTTAAATGTTGATTAGGAGGGAGATGTAGATGGTAAGAAGTGTACCTCCGGTGGTTGCTTCCACTTAGGAAGCTATCTGGTTTCTTGGCATGCCAAGAAGCAAAATTGTGTGTATTTTTCCACCACTAAAGTGGAATATATTATGGCAGATAATTGTTACAATCAATTACATTGGATGAAAAAAATGTTAGAAATTTAGAGTACTAATCCAGATTGTATGACTAGATTAGATTCCACTTTATAAGGGATGACAAAGATATATGGTCTTCTACATATCATTCGAAGTTTCTTAAGACTTATGAAATGGTGTCTAAACTCCTAGATGTGTATGTGGGATTTCATAATCATTTGGAGAAAGTTGAAAAATGTTAATATATATCTAAAAATTCATGAGATAAGAAGTGGTTAAGGCTACTATAATGGAATGACTGATGTTGCCTTTGAAAAATTGAAATATTATCCCCCCTTTTTTAGTAAAACATGTCACTTGCAAAATAATTTGAATTATAGGCAATCTCTCAAAGATCTATATGTATCCAAAAATTGTGTTACACCAAGGATATGATACCAAATGTTTTAACCAATCATTTTTTTATTTAAGGGGTGAAGAGTGGTAGTTAAAATGATCTGAAAGGGTCTTGGATATTTCACTAGAGTCACATCTTTGCATTCTTTATTTTATGATTCGTTAATCTTAATTTAACTTGTGCTTGTACCTTTATCTCAATGGTGTACATTTGTTTTTGCATAAACTACATATGATATAATATTCTTGTTGATAAGTCCCATCATGTTATTAGCCTTTTAGATTATCTAACCTTGATTATGAACATTGTCATAAACTCACTTTTTTATGTAAGATAAATCATGCTCATATTTTTCCTCATCCAAAGTTCTTATAGGAGTTTTTATTTCTAATTGAATATCTGTAATGTTATTATCTCCTTCTAAAACCTTTTTCTTGGAGTTTGGTTGTGCGAAAATGTATTCATTCTATTTTACTATCTCAAACACATGATCTATTTTGCACATATTTGCTCCTGTATACTCTCTATTGTGTCTACCTTATTTTATGCTTTGATATTGGTTTCTTGTGTTATTTCCTTTGACTATATACTGACAAAAGGGCAGAAATTTGTAATAAGGGGAAGATTGTGTAAGGGAGATACCTTATTTGGGGGGAGTAGCTATAAAAGTATTCTAGTCCACATGAAATATATGATCCTCTATAATTTCTTTGATGTCTTTTATTGATTGTCCTAACTTTTAGCATAATATTTTATTTACACACTGATATGTTTAAGATCATTCTAGTGCGTGTAGCAAAATAAGTCTCAAGAAATTCTTGGAAAGTTAAAGAGCATCTTATTTCCTTCCTATTCTTGGTTTTGTTATCTTTACTTATGTGCCTTTGGTCAAGATTATCATTGATGATAGTCTTCTTTATTTGCCTATAACCTTGTATTGTGTGTTTTGTTTGAGAATATACAAAGTGGGGATTATAAGAGCATAGTATACGCATTTTTCCTCACTTGTTAGATTATCTTATTCCAGTTTCCAAAATACATTTTATGTGTTCGTCCTTGATGTCCTTGCTCTAACGGATAACTATTACAAAGTTTAAGATCTAGAAATCGTATCTTTTCATTTTCGAAATCACATAATCTCATTTAGGATGGAGGTAAATTGACCTACAGTACTTAGTTTTTTTTTTAATGGTTAAGAAAGAAATTAATAAAATATTTTCTCAAAGCCTTTTGTATGTGTTTTCCCTTATCATAGAAATCTTATCTATAAAAATCTAAGTTTCAAAATTCATTTCGGTAAAAGTTCCTAAAGAGGTCGAGATTGTGAAAATATCTTTTCATAGGTAGAGAGTCCTTTGAGGGACTTTGGAAAAAATTGTATTATGTCTGCGACTTCCTTAATGGAGATATCTCTATTGATGGTCGGGCCAAAACCATTTACCTCGGAGAAAAACTTTGGCACCATCCACAACCTTGGGTCATTGATCCTTCGATACTGAGAAGACTTTGGTCGCGTTCGCAGTGTCTCAGTGATGACCAAATTAAAAGATATTCTTTTTTCAAATTAAAAAAAATCAATAGATTTTCTCACAGATCATCTTTTTACTGATGGGACACAATTCGTCACACACTTGTCAGCCTAAACATGGTCTATTTGTGTGGCTTATCTTGCATTGCAATTTTTTCATCATTTATTTTATTTCCAAAGATACATAAACCCCATTTTCTCCTCATTGTAAAAAATATTCAAATACATTTTAACAGATAAATATCCAAGAGAGAATCCAAGCGCCCGTTTGGTTATGTATTCTAAAAACTCGATTTAAAAAATGTTTTTAAATATAACTTCTAAATTCGGTTTTCTGTGGTTATAAATATTGTGGTGTGTTTAGTAAGCTTGTTTTACATTCAGTTTTCTCTAAAACTAAAAACTGACACACAAAATTAGTAAATATGTGTATATATGTTTTGTATATGTGTGCATATAATATATATAAACACAAACATGTATAAAAATTTTGCACATATATGATAAATATATATACACATATAAATTACATACATACATACATACATACATATGTATATACAAATATATATGCATAAATGCGTTAATATATCATGTATTTTTAGGTATGTTTAATAAGGTATGTTGAAAAGTTTAATTATATATACATAAATGTACATACATAATACAAATATATATATATATATATATATATATATATATATATATATATATATATGCATGTGTGTGTGTGTGTGTGTGTATGTATATATTATGACATCACATGTATAATCAACTAAAAAATTATATACGTATAAGAATTGAAATCTTTTATATTACTACATACATGTATAATATATGTATATATATAAGTATCATGCAGGTATTGATAATATTATTAAATGTATAGCTATTTGTATACTATATAATTTAATAATACATACATATACGTTTATCCCCTCTATAAGTCTTTACAAAGTTTTAAGTGATATTATTTTATTGGCTCGAGGTCGTTTCGCGTTAGTGGGATATTTCTCGTACATTTGGTGCTATGTACTGATTTATATTTTCATGTGATTTATAACTTCAATGTTTAATTAAAATCTGGCTTAGTTGTTTGATGGGGCTGAAGTAGGTTTTAACCTTATCCTCACCTAATGAGCCTCCTTAAGGTGGGGGAGGTGTGTTAGAGTAAAAAATGTTTAAGACAAAAGGATATATAGTGGTTTAGTACCTCGATCGAGGTACTTATGTCCATTTTAAAGGTGTTTCTCTCTAATATATTCGATACAGTGTTAGATGATATAATAATAACAACCAGCCTTAAATGGCAACTAATGTGGTTTAGTCAAATATGATGTCTTCGTAATAAGTAAAGTGATATTAGGAATTAACTAATTAACTTATCTAAATACTTTTTATTTACTTAGGACTCTCAAGGTGATGAAATGAAATAATATCTGTAGGCAAGGTGCCCAATATACAATCTAAGGGTAAGAAATTGTCCAATCCCTCTTTAAAAACACTTGGTTTCTCGTGAAATCACTTGGATTCGACCCCTTTAACCTTCCACAAACATCATTTATATAGACAACTTTTGGGAGTAACATAGAAGTGGCAGGTGAGGCATAGTCAACCATAATTGGTCTATGTTGTGACAATGGAATAGTGGAGTATTGGTGGAAGTTCTTACAGGTGAGTGGTGATGGTTGTTGGGAGAATTAAATGATAAACAGTGAGTGTAAAGTGGGGGATGGTAGAATAATGCTTGTACCTTCTACCAACCTGTTAGTTATATCTACTGAGCTTGGAAAACTTCCTCCACTGCTATCTTGAGGCTAAGGTTGAAGTTTTGAGTCACTTAGGTTAAATAGAATATATGCGTGTGCAACTGAGCCCTATTGTGGTTCAGGAAGGTTAATTGCTATTTATTATTTTCTTTTGGAGTTCTCTTAGTTTGTGATGGTCCATAATATAACTTATAAATCCTCTATCGTTTAGTCCATGGATCAATATGTTATACATATTGCCATAATTAAGCCTTATAATTGACTAATGAGGCCCCTCTTTTATCATAGGGGTTTTGCCTTTGGTTATCGAGGTTTGTCAATGCATCTGGATACCCAAACCTACCTTTAAGAGACGCTGTGAGAGTCATATTGGAATCCTTGTTATGTTGGTGAAATTCAATACTTACGTCATTCTACTCATATACTCACCTTGAACGGGGGATAGAGGACTCTTTTGTATGCTTTGATGGTTGAAGATAATATTTGGTATCCTCATTTTTAAACCTTAACACATAAACTTTTAGGTTGTACTCTTTGTTTAAGAACCAATTTAAAATCTATAATATTTTGTAATTTGGTCTATTCTCCATTTTGATAGGTAAAATTCACTCTCAACACATTTCGAGTTTAAGGCTTTTATCCTTAGTTTTACTTAATATGAGGTCAAATGACCATAAGCTTAGCATTTTCATGAGAATTCTAAGGATTTCATCATTAATTTTGCTAATGTGATACATCTACCACCAATGCTCAAAAAAATATATGCTTTAACAAACATAAATGGGAGATTAGGAATTATACTCCTAATATCTTAAAAAACTTAATTTTCATAAATACCCTAAATTTCTTCTTAACAAAGCACACACATGATCAACAACATGAATTTAGACAAAAACAAGACAAAACAAAAAGATAAAATCTCCATCCTTTAATATTGATGAAAAATATTTTAAAGGAATCAACATAAAATAATAATAAATCATATATGCTCAAACTTCCTTACCATATCATCATTTCCCTCCTAAAAAATACCCTACTGATCCTCTAGACATACCGTGGAAATATATTTTCACCTTCCTCCAAATATTTATCATGTTCGAGGTCGTTCTCTTTGAGATTCACCAAGATAGAACCTAGAAATATCAAGGTCGTGTATAGGGATTTTATTGATCTTTAACATCCTAAAATCCAACGGCATGACGATGGTAGATGAAGTTAAAATATGGCTCAAACTTGAAGTAGGCCCAAGGTTGACCTTAATGGTATCTTTTATTCTACCCTACAGCTCCATAAGATTATAACTAACATTAGATAGATTCTCTTAACTATCCAAATATTAGAAAAAATATTAATCTCTGTCAAGCTCCATATCACCCATCTCGTGATTTAAAACTACAAAATACGTGGTAGCCTTAACAAACTTTTGGTTCTTATTTTTTACCTCGTCATTTATATCTTTCAACACTTCATATATTGACTTAATCTCCTTGTGGATAGATAAGAGCTCCCCATGAAAATGTTTATAATTCTCTAAGCTTTCTTAAGAAGAATTTTCGGTGTGCAAAAAGATCCTCTATCGGTAATAAGATGGGAACTACACTCATTGGTATACGTATGAAGACAATTAAGACCTTGGCCTTTTTCTCTCATCGATGTGTACTTTTATCTCTACCCTTTGCTTATCAAATGCATTCTTTCACTCCATCTTATAATGCACTTAACCTCTAGTAAAAGAGTACCTTAGTTAGATAATGAACTTGCAAATACCAAAATACTCAAGTATTAATGAAACAATATGCGAGAAAGAAAAAACAAATAATAAAATGGAATGTTCAAATGCAAACCTATTGTGACACTCCCTATATTTAATAGATAATGTTTCCAGTCTCATGTACAGTCCATGAGGCCCATAGTAAGAACTTCATACGTGATCCCATATAGAGGAACCATATCATAATAATATAGTCATGTCGTTCTTATGACAAGTTAACAAGGTGAATAACCTTATCCATAATACTAATACTATTTATCCTATCCAATCCATCTTATCATATCATCATTATATCACTATGGTTTATTATATAAGTAATTAGATAAAGGATGTATGTATTTATCACTATCAATCTAAATCGAATAATCATTACAGTTAACATTGTGCCATATAATATTTTTATCACAACAATTCACATAACTACTCTCGACTCATCATCATAAAGAACTAGGCATCTATATCACCATCACATAAATGATCTAACGAAGGTATACTTTTTAGTGGATTTCTCATGACTCTATTAATAGTTACTAAAGAAGGTTCAATTCTTAAAAAAAGTCTCAAAATACATATGGGTAAAATCACTACTCTATATACAAACTATGTAACCACATACCGAGATTTACACAAAGTGATTTGATCACATTGTCCCAATATGGGAGATAACGATCTCAACACGTATGATCAGGATAATAGAAATATACACAATTCATGTCATCATCGTGGGGTCTAGTACACAGCCAAATGAATGTCTTCCATCAAATCCCTAAATAGCAGATTCACCATGACAATACAAACCCACCTATGATATGTTCACTCACATGAAAGCATCCAAATATATCATCTAAATAGGTACACTTAGCCTATATATCATCACTATCAAATCATTTATTGAAACCCAAATGTTAATCTATATCCCAAACATATCCCATAATCACAAAGGGTTATATAGTTTTCTTTAATCTAAGTAACCTAACTACCGGTCCTAATTCATAATTATAAGTATTCCAAAATAAATTCACGCATATGTTGCCAATCTCAATTCATGTCCAAGAATTATCAACCGTTACTTAATTCATTGAAATATTCCAACATGTTTTAAGTCATTAGTTACTCTCCACTATGATCAACCCACATATTGTTTAGAAGTTATAATAAACATTATTATGACATCAACCCTAAACAATCCCTTACTCGAGGAAACCACAAAATCAGTTAGAATCCAAACCTCCCCATTTTTTCAAGACCGGATTGACCCGGTTAAGACCTGAATCTACACAAAGAAATCATTCCCTATCTATATTGCATAAATTCATTTTAAAATTCATATTAATTCAAACAACTTAGAACCAGATTAATTTTCAATGTTTTGACATTTTTAGGGTTATCCAAGTACATTCCTTAATGTTTAATTTATGAATTTGGCAACTCCAACAAGATGAACAACAAAACTTGGGCATCTAATATTATAAGAACCCCAAAGTCCTAAACATGAGTTCTAACATGGAATTCATATAATAAAACTAATTCAAACATAAATTCAACTTATTGACATCATTTTTGTTATGTTAGAATTTTCAATTTCACATATTAACAACAAATTTATCATTTTAATTAAAATATGGTATAAAAATTATACTAATTGTCACAAGTCCAACATGAACCCTATTTCACGTCATCGTAAATTTACATATATCATTTCTCAATTATTAGATGCCAATTTTCAAGAAAAATTCTACAAGATAAAGATTTAGATTACAAGCCAACTTGATACCAATTTTACCAAATTAATTTCAATTGCCCAACCTTCTAGTTACAAGAATTATTAAATTAAGTTTCAACAACGTATCATTAGTTTTTCCTAAACATTACTATAATATTAATCCAAAAGGGAAAACTATGATAAAGTTCTTGTCTCGATTTGTTTTAGAATGAAATAACTTAACCGCCAAAGATGAATGTTCTTATTGTTGATTCCCCATATGCTTCTCTAATTTCTTTAAAACCCCATCTTCCAAATTTGCCTCCCAACTTATCCCACAAGTAACCTCTCAATTAGGTTTAAGTTTTAGTCTTAGAATATGGCAAATACCTTAAAATAAGTTAACCTTATTCATTTATATTGTTAATCCCGTCACTTTTGTTAACCCTAATTTTTCTCTCACTTATGGGGCCCTAAACCATTTTCAAGCATGCCTAAACTTTACCCAATGGGTCACCCAACACATAAGTATAATTACTCATCCTCTTAAAACTATATGGGCACCCAAATGACCCCATAGTTTCAATTCAAAATCACAATCACTAAAATGGTCTCAAGACAAGAATAAATGCAATTAACACATAATGCTTACTGAAATCACATACCAGCTAGTTGTCACCAAATTATTTTATTTAACACATAATTACTATAGGAGAATTATTTGACCTTGCAGGAGAAGCTGACACGTGTTTGAAAATCTTGATAAGTGATCATAGACTGGAGATAAGAACTAAAGAAGGCCGATCAGTGAAAATCTCATAATTGGATTCACCCGATCAAATCACAATAGCTATCCAAGGTCATAGAGTCCCACATGACTCAATCTCATTATGTTCTCTATAAATGTAACTCAAACCCCTTGAAAAACAGGCATGTAATCTTCGTTATCATGGATCGATCAATAAAGTAAGAGAGGAACGCCCCGTGAATGTAGGCACGTTGCTAAACAACGTATATATTATGTTGTATGATTGTGATTTTTATTTTCAACCTGGGTCAATTGTGTCGAATCAACTACAATAGAATTTTACCACCTAAAATTATCACTGTCTGTGGGAATTAATTTATTTTTCTCAACCAAGAAAATCCAACGAACAGTTATGTCTCACTCGTATAACCCATGTCTGTCATTCAACGGTAATTATCAAAAAGACCCTTAGGTTCTCCCCAACTGGAGTCGTATCCCCCTAATTCATGTTACCATCCCTAGGAGAAATAAATAATGGAAAGTTATTAACCTCCATGATCCAACTAGATTTCACGGCTTGTGGATATCCATGAATGACGATTTCGTTAATAGGAGGATTCCACATGCCTCTACCGAGAACAGAATGTTCGTTTGCAATGTCACCTGGAAATAATGAAGCTCAAGTTACATGGGGACAAGAGAAAATGCCATGCACGACCACCCCAGCCCTCAAGAGAGCAAAACTCATAACTAAGGAGGGAGTTGATGACGTGATCAAGATTTCTACTGAGATAGGAGCTCGTTAGAAAATAAGTAACCAAGAACGAGGACTTTGTAAGAAATATGTTTGCGATATCATCCAACGAGAGATGTATGAACACCTCGCTCATAGGGAAGATAGGTCCACTAAGGAATTGGCTAAGAAAAACCTTATCATCCTGATAAAGTATATTTTATCGAGATTAATTGAAGAACCATAACCTCCTAAGATATTATCCACCCCTAGATTCAAAATCTATGATGGGAAGAATGATTATATTAATCCTGTTCACCAGTACTAGCAAACAATTATACTCTGAAGTAAAAATGAAGCCCTTATGTGCTTCAAATTCCATTATAATCTAGGGGATCTTGTGCAAAATTGATTCAAGAAGTTACCAAATACGTAGATCACCAACTTAAAGAAATTCAACGAGGATTTTTCGCAAGATTCATCACCAAAAGTTCCTATCCAAAAAGGATGAACGCACTTCTCACTATGAGAAAAAAAACCTTATGGGAATATGCTCTGAGGTATTGGGAAACCTATAATGAATTGGAGGATTCTTCGAGTGGGTAGGTGCAGCCTTATTTAAAATTGGTCTATCAAGAAACTCTATATTACACCAATATCTTACGGAGAAGGAGGCCAAAATAATCGATGACCTTATGTCTAGGATGGAGAAATATTCCAAAGTAGAAGATGTGGTAGCCGGTACCCAAAATGACAATGGTCAGTCAAGAATAACTAAGAATGGCGACACCCAAAAAAGGGGAAATAAATAAAATAATGGATCCAAAAGTAACAACAAGGCAAATCCCACCAAGGTTCACCAGGTGATCAATACTGCATTCAAATAGCCGATCTCCAAAATATTAAATAAGATTAAAGATTAAAAAAACTATTTTAAGTGGATGAGAAAGATGACGGGAGATCTATAAAAAATAAAGACTTCCTTGAGGTGTTCATAGAACAAGGATCATGAACATAAGACGGAGAACTACAAAGTGCTCAAATACCACCTCGGGGAATTGGTCCAAAAAGTTCCCCTGGACGATTATGTGCAAAAGAAGGGTACAAAGTCGATCATGGAGTACACCTAGAAGCCCGACAATGTCCTAGAGCAAGATGAGATGGGACATGAGTTTGCAGCCACGCATGGTGAGTCAAGTTTGAACCAAATTGAAGGTAATGTTGTTCAATTGGAACTAAACAAGGTTACTGTGGCTATAGAGGCTTTCGAGATTGACCCTGCCAAGACCTTAACGGGTTAACATCATTGATCAGAAGACATTGACTATGCCAAAAATATAAGTCTTTATTAAGGAAGACTCGATCGGAGTTAGAACTCTGCACCACGATGCACTAGTAATCACTCTTAAGATTGATAATTGGGATATGGACAAACTACTAGTAGATTAGAGAAGATCCTAAGAGGTCATGTACCTAAAAAAATTCAATAAGATCAACCTCAAGATAGAAGATCTTAAAGAAATATCCATCCCTTTGGTCATCTTCACTGGAAAGATAACTATGCCTCTAGGAAATGTAGTATTGCCAGTATGAACTAGAAATATCTTAAAGCAGACCGAGTTTTTACTTGTGGATATTGAGTCCCTCTACAACGCAATTTCGGGATGAGGATGACTTCACGCCATGAACGTTGTCCCCTCCGCTTATCACCGAAATATCAAATGCATCACCAATCAGAGGATAATGGATATAAGAGGAAATTAGGTTTTTACTCGGCAATGCATTATTGCTACCATCTAGTATAAATCATAGATGAAAAAAGAGAAAGTGGTCATTGACGATGCGACCAAAGGCTGGGCACTCCATCCAAGTAACAACTAAAGAACGGAAGGCTGAAAGTGGAAGAAATAAGGGTGTCCCCCGTATATAGAGTCGTGGAACCATTGTAAGAAGTCGTGTTCAATAACTCACCAGGAGAAGAAATTTTTAATTGAGAAAGAGTTGATCTCTCGTCTCAAATATTATCAAGATTTATTTGCTTTAAAGCCTTATGATGTGTCTGGGATTGATACCGAAGTCATGTGCCACTGACTTCCTATAGACCCAATATTCCTGCCGATCACACCGAAGGTGCGCTAAACAACCCTTGAGAAGGCAAAGCTATGAAAGAAGAAGTGGGAAAACTTCTTGAGTCAAGTTCCCTTAAAGAAGTTCAATTCTTGAGGTGGTTCTCTAACCCAGTTGTCAAAAAAAGAGTAATGGTAAGTAGAGAGTCTGCATATACTTCACTGTCCTAAACAAAGTCTATCCTAAAAATAACATTGCTCTACCAAAGATTGACCAGTTAGTCGACGCTACAGCCATCCATAAATAAATGAGTTTCCTAGATTCTTAGTCAGAGTATCATCAATTCCCTCTATTCGGGCCCGACCAGGATAAAACTTCATTTATTACCCCCTTTGGCTTGTATTGCTACATAGTAATGCCACTTAGGCTCAAGAATATATGAGAACTTTATTAATGTTTGGTCACCAAAATGTTCAAACATCAATTACGTGACACGATGGAATTCTATAAAGACGATATGCTCGTGAAAATTAAGCACAAAAGCGATCATATGCATGACCTGGCAAAGACCTTTGAGGTCTCAAGTACTACGGGATGAAGCTCAATGCAACCAAATGATCTTTAGGAGTACATCCTGTAAAATTCTTTAACTACCTGTCCAACTAAAGGGGACTATAGGAAAATTCGGTCCATATTGAGGCGATCAAAAATGTTCCGCCGCCAAAAACAGTCAAAGATGTTCAAAAAATTAACTGAAATGTTAGTTGCACTCATTCACTTCAGCTCTAAATCCTCTAAGTGGTGCCAAATATTCTTTTAACTCTTAAAGAAAGAGAAATGCCTCGCCTAGAATGAATAATGACAAAAGGCACTTGAAGAAATTATTTTTTATTTAAGCCAACCATCCCTGCTCATTGTCCCAAATTTAAGATATCCAGTCTATCTATATCTCACGATGTCTGACCATGAAATTAACACGACCTTAATGCGTGAAAAAGAGGGGCTTCATTCCTAATATATTATGTTAGGAAGACGTCATTGGACACCAAAAAATGCTACCTTACTTTGGAGAATCTAAATTACTCTCTTGTGATTAGGGGTGTGCACGGGTCGGGTCGGTTCGGTTTTGGACCGCAATTCAGACCGAAACCGAACCGACGATGAAAAAAAACGCCGATTTCGGTTCACATCGGTTTCGGTTCGGTTCGGTTTCGGTTCGGTTTTAACCGATTTTCAGTTTTGGTCGGTTTTTTGTAGGTCGATTTTCGGTTTTGGTCGGTTTTGGAGGTTGGTTAATGGTTTTTGGATATAAAAATAAAAGATATTTAAGGGTTTTTTAATATATAATATTGATGTCGGTTCGGTTCGATTCGAATCGGTTTTTCTTTGTCTAAACCGACAACCGAACCGATATTGTCGGTTTTTTAAATCCTTAAACCGCAAACCGAACCGGGCTAAAAAAAATCGCCGGTTTCGGTTCGGTTCGGGCCGGTTCGGTTCGATTTTAGGTTCGGTCGGTTTTTTTGCACACCCCTACTTGTGATTGCCTTGATATGACAAATATTGGTAGCTTCTTAGAAACTGACATGCTTAGGCCCCATATACTCTTACCTGAAGAGATAGACACCTGGATCAAATAGGCCTCGGTTAGCATTTGCCACTACCTGGGAACAGATAGGAAATGGCCCTATCTCCTCTTACCATAAGAGACCGCCGCCTAGATCAAACAGGCCATGGTTAGCATCAGCTGCTGACTGGGGCAAAACTGGTCGTGGTAGTAATCCAAAAATTAGTTGTTGCCTGGGTTCAAACAAGTCGTGACACCCACTCTCCCATTGTCACTTGACAGATGTCCTGCTTTTAGAAGTATTCCTTACTCTTTTCACTTATCCACGTGTCACGTGTGTGACACCCCGCCTAATTAAATACCGGGTGATCAATCATTTATTAAATTATAATCAAGGTGAACGGTTGGTTCATTCTCAGCATCACTATCGAAAAATAAATTTACCAATTTAAACACCCTAATATTTAAGCTAAGTGACAAAACCATTTAAACATTATTCCCATTTTATTTAAGTCCAATTATAAAACCGTTGATAATTACCAGTTTAAGAGTCACACAATAATAGTAAGGATGTAAATGATCATTCAAGAATTTAACCATCAATAGTAAATCCAAACTCCAAAACACCAAAGAAAAATATTCTGACAGTAATAAATCCCAAAGTAAAACTACTGAAAGTAAATGAATTACAATCCCTCACAAAGCCATCTAAATAATGAAAAGGGAGACACATGCCCAACTAGATAAATTATAACTAGAAACGGAATCAATAATGAGGTCGTCTAAGCACAAGGCCTGCAACTCCAACAAAAGCTGCAGCGCGTTCCATATCCAGAGAATCCTAAGCCTGACGCCCCTGTGGCTGGGCCCCTGTAATACATATATATATACAAGAGAGGAGAGATAAAAGTAAACGGGTCAGAGCCCGATTGTAAAACAGTTTAAAATTTTAGTTTATCAAGTATTTAAAATGTTTACTGGCTATTGCAACAACATATTAGTAACGACACTCTCTTGAGAAAGTCTCACCTCTCTTCTAGTGTGCACCCTACCGCACTATTAATCCCAAAAGATTAACTTAATTCAAACTCCTCATTAGATTCCATACCGACAATTTCTAGGACTAAGATAATTAAGTTCCAAGAATTTAAGATTTTCACATAACTCTTATTTGATTAAAAAGTCTTTCAACAGTGTCACAACATTTTAGCCATATATAATAAAACCGGAATATTTATCCATTAATTAACTTCTTTTAGTCTCAGTAGGAAGTTACAACTTTCAAGGCTATTTATATATACATTAATTACCCATATAATATATATATACAACTGGCACCCCCACATAATATTTATGGTGCTGGCATACTCTGCTATCAAGTCCTCGTATCACTCGTACTAAGGGAAATACTAGTTCGAAATCACTCTCGAACTGTATTAATACAACCAAACACAAATTGAGGCGAAGCATAGTTCCAAGTCACTAAGAGGTCAGCACATACCCTCACGTCTCTTAGGACTGTCTGACTATTAATCAGATAGCCTGTACCAAGGATTCCTATATTTCAGGGTACGAGTCAATATCCCCCATAACAAGATAAGACTGTCCCAGCGCGGAAACCTCAACGATAGCAAGTAGCGCGGGCATGATTTGTTTACACGTATATAAGATATATGATCAATCACAGGGTCATATAGATATATAACTATTCACATTCATAAGTTAGGTACGCCCATGGGCCAACATTATATTATTCCATCCTTAGTACATTTTTATTCAATTATTGCTTATAACGGACTTAATCATTTTATTTTCGAAATTAAATTTATTCCAATTCACTTCTCTTCTCTCGAAGTATTTCCTTTACCTAAGTACAATTTCAGTAGGCCCTCACTTACCTTATAATCCAACTCCTAGACATTTCGATTATTAAGTCTACGCACGTTAGATTTCTTAAGTATGAGTATTTCCCCGTTTACCCTTCATTTTTCCATTTCATTAAAGTTCCACTTAACGGGGTTTACCTTGACCCTACTGGTCCTTTTTATGTTTCATTATGTCCTAATAACACTAATCAAGATTTATTACGCATTTAATCGGATTAAGTCAACACAAGAAAAAATTTTGTTTTCCAGAAGGGGTCGATCGATCGATAAAAAGGGTCGATCGATCGAACCGTCGATCGATCGACATTCTTTGGTCGATCGATCGATCAAGCAGGTATGGCGAAAACTGCAGAATACCAGTTAAGGGAATTATCATCCAAAATCATCCAAATCCAAGTTTTTAACTCCCAAACTCCCAGAAATTTATACCACAAGCATTATAAAACCAAATGAACAATATTCTACATAAGGCATGCGAGTTTTCATCAAGTATCATGAATTGAAAGGGCCAAAATCTATATAAATCCCATGAACCCTAATAATTTCTTTAACTTGGTTCTCTTCATTCTTTTTCCAGAATTTCTACTTCTAACCCAATGTAAATTCGTGGTTCAACCTCTACATGTGAAGGGAATTTCTAGAATGATGTTTATATCTCTGCAACATGCGATTTCTAACCTCCAACATAGGTTTTCTTTCATAAAAACTCATCCTAATCAACCCTAAACTAATATGAATGAAGCATTAACTGAATTAAGCAAGATAAATACTTGCCTGGGAATTTTTTTTTCTGATTTGTGGATGAAATCAGTGTGGTTGTGATCCTCGTTGCGCGATCTAACGTTTGGCGGTGTCGGCGGTGCAAACGGAGGAATTCTTGGCCTAGAACTCCTTGGTAAGATTTTCCTTTCCTTATCCAATGGCCGTCTTTTGTTTTTGGTTGTGTTAACCCTAAACGATAACCCTAAGCATCTGATATAACCTAGAAAATTCGTAGGTTTCCAAGCCCCAAAATACAAAATGCCTAAAACGCCCTCCCGGGGTGTTAATTAAGCCTAAAAACACCCCGAGACCCACACCAAACCCCCGGGTACATTATTTTGACTATCTCGACCCTTCCGGACGCTTTGGCGCACTCTAAATGACCATACAGGCGACTTATAATTTATTCACTTTTATTAATCAAAATTTAGTCCTGACACAACATGGGCGTGTCCCGACTTAAATTTCTAAAATTGTCATTTTATTCACTCGTGACATTTTATAGAACCAATATTATATATTACTTTGCTCATTAGTAATATTCAACAAGTTTCCAATAATTACTAACTCTCGTCACGTTAGTAATTATTAAATAAAATAATTAATTTTCGAATTTATATTAAATTAATAACTCACATCAAATTTAAAAAATCCCCAAATTTAGAAAGCATAAAAATACGGGGTATTACAACGTGCTCCATGCACGTGACACCACCTCTTTGATTTCTATAAATAGAAGTGCTCACCATACTATTTGGGGGACGAATCATTTGGCAAAGCCCTGCCAAACTCTCAGTTCTCTCTCTTTCTAAAGATCACCACATCTGGGATCTCACCCTCGTCGCAGCCGCACTATGTCTTCCTTTACAGGCCACATCCCAAGCTTCCAAGCTTAGCTACATTCATGTATTCTCCTCTCTTCTCTCTCTCGTACGCCTCTAATGGCATCACAATCTTGTACTATACAATGTATATAATGAGAGCGATGCACCAAAGTGGATGTAGGCACATTTTTATAACTGGACCAATCTATATCTTGTGTCGATCTACTTTCACTTGATTTATTTCTACTTTACACTTGATATGATGGTTGAGAAGGATACATATCTAATTTCTCGTATCATCATGCCATATGGAAATAGAAGCACTATTTTAAAGCCCAGTTAGTCATAATTGTCACCTCCATTCCATTCGAGTCAATCCTCAGTAAGGTCAATCTCTTTGGATAGATTCCTAAATAGTCAATGGAACTGGGGAGGTTCGACATCCATTATCAACCAAGAACTGCAATAAAAGGGTAGGTGTTAGTAGATTTCATCAATGAGTTAAGCAGAGGGCAGGAGCTTGAGGAAAACCAAATTAACGTTGAAGATGTTGAACGACTCAACAATTGGATGCTCTATGTTAACGGTGCTTCCAATTAAAAAGGGGTGGGAGTAGGAATTATCCTTATAACTGAAAAAACCATGCTCAAGTAAGAAATTAGACTGGGCTTTTAAGCATCCAATGGTGAGGCTGAATACGAAGACCTTATCACAGGATTAAAGAAAGCACCAATCCCTTATGCAAGTCAACTTGACATAGTCTGTGACTCAAGGTTGGTATCTAATCAAGTATCATGAGACTATAATACCAGAGATGAACGTATCTTATCATACTTACCGTTTTCCCAGGACCTAGTTGTCAAGTTCAAAAAAGTTCATATCTAATAGTTTCCCCGAGGAAATAACAGTCATACAGATACCTTAGCCACTTTGGGTTCAACTATTGATTTCGATCTCAAAAGAATAATTTAGGTGGAATACCTTACACAACCAAGCATCATGAAGACAAAAGTCACCGAATAAGTCATAAACTTCCTAAAACTCCCAACTGGATGGATATAATCATAAAGTACTTACGAGAGGATACTTTGCCTACCGATAAGAAGCAAGCTCATAAGACCAAGGTGAAAGTTGCTCGGTTCAAACTATTACGCAAGGCTAATCTCTATAGGTAATATTTAGTAGGTTGAAACCTCTAGTAAGTGGATCCAAGCGACATCGATCAAGTCCTATATGAGTTGCACGAAGGAATATGTGGGGGTTATGCTGGGGGAAGGTCTCTGGCATTTAGGGCCTTTAAAGAAGGTTACTGGTGGACTTATATGCAAAAAAAGCAGCCTCCTATATCAGTCAGTGCAAGAATTGTCAATAATTATCTCCCATGATTTACTAACCAGCCAGCAACCTCAAGTTATGAACCAGTCTGCGGTCTATTGCTCAATAGGTGTTAAAAATTGTGGGTCCCTTACATATAGCGCCAGAAAATCAAAAGTATCTCCTCGTCAAGATAAATTACTTCACCAAATGGACAGAGGATGAAACTTTAGAGAACATAAGAGACTCAAGTATGATCGGATTTATCTAAAGGAATATCATGACCTATTTTAGCCCGTCGAGAACGATCATCACCGATAATGGAACACAATTTTAAAGTGGATCATTCTAAGACTTCTACAATAGTTACAATATCAATCACTACTACAGCTTAGTGGCCCATCCCCAAAGAAATAGATAGGCTGAAGTTTCCAACAAGATAGTGCTCGACGAAATAAATAAAAAGCAAGAGAAAAAAAAGGTGTTTGGGTAGATGATCTTCCCCACGTCATTTAGGCATATCGAATAAATATCCAGGAGGTCAATCAGGGAAACGTCCTTCGCCTTAGCCTATAGAATGAAACCTATAGCCCCACCAGAAGTTGGCTTACCAACCAAGAGGACGACTTTCTCTGGTCAATTCATAAACCTGGAATCATAAGGATTAAGATCGACTTATCCGAAGAAAAAAAGAAAGCAAGCCTTTATCAAAATGGCCTCTTACCAGTTATAGTTTACCAGGTCGTAAACCCAAGGAAGTTCCAAGTTAGAGATTGTGGCCATCCTGGGGGCTTCCCCCTTTTTAATCTTTTCCAAGGGTTCCCTTCAGCACCCACGGGGGATCACGCCCTTTCTCGGGGCTCTCAACCATCGTTAATGTGGGATGATGAGTAGAAATAGAGACGTCAGCCTATTTTCACAAAATAGTCAAAAGAAATGTTGCCACCTCGAGAGAACGGCATCAAGGACAATACTTATGCTTGCGAAATCAAGTAGTTCAAATGTTCAGGGACTAAGTTATGGAATGGGAAGGTGTTAGGTACCCATCCTACCTTTTCAGTCTCTCATGGGCATGTGGTAATATTCTCCTATTAGACTCCATAAAGTGTGTGCTTCTGTGCATAATATAGATGAAGAATCGAATCATTCAACTCGCATTATGTAAAAGGACAGAGTGAATTCATCCTTAGGAGTGTTCCCAAAAATAATAATTCAAAATATAATATCTATGTTTTCAGAATCACAGGTCGTTATGGAAGAATGGATGTATATATCGGATAAAACACAAGCATGCAAGAATATGGCATTCATTAAGAATATATATACTATGAAAATAATATTATAAACACGCATAAGGTAGGATTCGACTCTCGAGATTAACCCAAGACACCTACATAGCCTAGGGGCATCAAAGTCCACGTAGTTCGAATAAAACATGAGGTGGGGGTTCAATCTATAAATGCAAATGGGGTATTTCTCTTATGTGTGTGTGTAGAGAAGATATGTTAAACCCTATTTTTCTTGTTTTGGGTTTTTTATGAAAATAGAATATGTACAAATACTACTAATAAAAGTTTAAGATTAATGGATGTGATGTAATGAAATAAAATGCTTAGGTAGAAATAAAGCAGTTAATACTAAAATAAGAGAATTAGAGAAAATGAGGGAGAATTGGACCTTCTTATGAATGCTTAATGTTGATATTGAGTGTAGATATATTGATCTTTCAATAGGATGAAAGTGGTATGAAAAGATGGGGGGATTTACTAAATGGAGTAAGAGAGTGATGCAATGGAATTTGGGAAATGAATTTTTTAGGAAAGGAACAACTCTAAATTCGAGAGAATGTTCATCAGAGAGGGATGTTCAGGAGTACCTTTCAAAATGAAGGAACGAACTCTATTTATAGGGATAGAGGGGTGCCGACTAGCATGGTGATAGACCTTCCTATCAATATAGCCCCTCGGGCACACTATTGATAGGCATGGTCATATGGGTACCATTCGCAATCTAGGATAGGTTTTTCGAAAAAGCTGACATAAAATGCAATTTGTAAGTCAGAATTATGTATGAGGCAGACCTTCAAAAAGGGTATTCAGCGCTCTTTAAGAATCCATGAGCTACTCCAGAGTCCGATAGTTGATCGTGGTCAAACGATCTTCAGAAGCACCCGTTAGTCACTAGATAAGAAATCCTCGAAGGAAAAAAGATTGTTCCTCCCTACGGTAAGGAAGATTTGCATACAGGACGGACTATTGGGAAGGGTATTCAGAGCCCTTTGAGATTTCATTTAGTTTCATTCGGTTCGATGAGTGGACCGAGGTCAAATAGGGCTTGGAAGTTCCTATACCCTTCGAAGTAAAATTGATCGCTCATCCGTACCATAAGGTTGATTTGTACACAGGTGGACCGTTAAAAAGGGGATTCAGAGCCCTTCGAAGATTCACTGAGCTTCTCTCAAGATGGAGAGTTGACCAAAGTCAAACGGGGCCCAGAGCACCCAGTGGCTTTTAGATCAGTTTTTGAAAAATAGATCGTTCATCCAAAGTAAAAGGCCAATTCGCACATGGAGCGAACCATTGAAAAGGAGATTGAGAGCCCTTCAGATACTAATTGAGCTTCCACTTAAGTGAAAGAGTTGGCCAAAGTCAAACGGGGCCCAGTAGCGGTCGATGGCCTTCGAATTAGTACTCAGAGCATGACCTAGGGTTTATCTTGAATAAGTGACTGCTAAGGACCTAAGGAGGTGCTTAGGGGGGGCTAGGATGGGGTTTCTACAAAGAGCCCTCGACGATCAAACTTGGAACAAATGAAGGCCATCGAATGATAGACACCACATTAATATTGGGGAAGAGGATTTTAGGTCAATTTTATGGACCTAGAGGATGAGAGTGATCGATTCAGAAGATCAAAGTCAGTTTTGAGGACCTAAGGAGACGGGGATAAATGATTGAGTGGGTTGAGGAGGTGTTAAGGTTGATTCAAAGGGGCTATGGTGACCTATTCAGCGAGTTGAGGTCAATTATGAGGAAATAAGGAGACGAGGATAACCTATTTAGTGGGTCGAGGTTAATATTGAGGACGTAAGGGGATAAGGATGATCAATTCAATGGGTCGAAGAGGTGTTAAGGTTCATTTCAAGAGGCTAGGGTGATCAATTCCATGGGTTGAGGTAAATTCTGAGGACCTAAAGAGATGAGGATGATCGATTCAGCAGGTCGAGGTCAATTCTAAAGTTATGTCAGGGATAAACAATTCTGAGGGTTGAGGTCAATTCTAAGGACATAAGGTTGTGATGACTAATTGTGTGGTCCGAGGTCAAGGTTAGGGCGACCAATTTTGCGAACCGATATCAATTCTTAGGATCTGAAATAGGGGAGACCAATTCTACGGGTTGAGGTCAATTGTAAGGACCTAGAGTTTTGGCGACCAATTCTACGAGTCAAGGTAAATTCTGAGGACCTTGAGTTGGGACGAGCAATTTTACAGGCCGATATTAATTCTAAGGACCTTGAGTTGCGATGACCAATCCTGCGGGCCGAGGTCAATTCTGAGGACCTTGAGTTGGGGCAAACAATTTTGCTGGCTGAGGTAAATTCTGAGGACCTTGAGTTGGGACTACCAATTCTGCGAGCCAAGGTCAATTTTGAGGACCTATAGCTGTGATGACCAGTTTTGAGGGTTGAGGTCAATTATGAGGACCTAAAGTTCTAGTGAGGGGAATAGCTCTCTTAAGGAAATTTAAATTATCTTGGGATACCTGAAGGAGAGGTTTGTGCGAAAGATGAGATGATATCCATTTCTGATTCTTTCCTTTCAAGATTTTCTTATAGATTCGTTATTGTGATTGGAGGAGCTTAGCGTTGAACTTGTTGTATGCTTAATGTAATGGCTTCGCACCTAAAAAGACAGACTCAAGAAGGTAAAAATGATGCATTTTTTGTTTGATTATCTTGATTTAGCGGCTTATTCTACATGCCCTTTAATTTATCGCTAAGATTTTACTGAGAATGAAAATGATTTTGAGGAAAACGTTTATGTAAAAGGAGAAATGAAAAGGAATGACCCGGGATAGTTTTTCAAAATAAGGATTTTTGGAAATTGATTTTTTACAAAAGAAAAAAATATTTTTTTTCTAAAAAAAAGGGGTTGCCAATCGGCATACCCCTTGACCTGCTTATCGGCATGGAGGTCGAGTCAAATCACTCATAGGCTTTGATTGCACTTTCCTACATACGTATGTACTTCTGTAAGTGCAAGAATTAAATGGGTTTGCAAAAAATTTATTTTTTTCAAGGATCTTAGGTATAAAAGGAGGGTTACCGGGTGTGTTTTGTTCACCAACACCCACATTTATTTTCTTGGTCTTCTTTCTCTATTCTCTAAATGTATCTTCCTATATGTGAATAATTTTGTTTTAATCTTAAAGTTTTAAAGGCCATAAGCCTTGGCAATGTTGACTATAATACTTTCAACTTGCGTCGGGTTTCTCTCTGGTGTAATTAGTCCATGAATACGAACTTAATAACAATGGTGATACAATTCTGGTACCCCAAGGACTATGTCTTCCATTTTGGTCTGGACGAGCTATGTCCTACCTATGAGGAACTCTTAGCAATATTGAGGGTTAGCCCCATTGTCGCAATTGCTATACCCAATTTTTTTCCTTCTCCGTGAGCATTTTTTGCTAAATTGCTCCATATTTCCCCTTCGGTGGCTCGATCGTTGGTTAATAGAGGGACTATTTCTCTTCAGGTAGTGACATAATCAGTGCGCCATAGGGGGTTTGATGATATTGGATTTGTCAATGTTGTTGTTTTAGGCGTTACTGTAAGGCTTTTATTGGTGACAGAGGACTTGACAGCTGATCCCTAAGTTGCTGCGATAGCGACATAGATGTCTTACCGCCATAATCCTATAACGGTGGTGCTGGTAGAGACCCTAAATGGTATTGATGCTTGGAAATAAGGTCGTTCCATTTTTTTAAGCGGGAGCCCAATAATGTTATTTATGTGGCTTGCTAAGAGGTTCTGTCTCGCGACCCCTCCTGAGTATCCCTTGGCAGGTGTGCCTAATTTTTTTACCCGACCTTTCTTCAGGTTTGGCCCGTTGGTAGAGAAATACGTCAACTGGTTTTTGGAGCACGTAACATGGTGTCTTTATGGATCGGTGCCATTATGGGGAGACTTGCAGCCTATTTTGCAACTAGGAGAGTATCGATATGTGCATTTGGTTAGCCTTCGCCAGACTTTCTTTTATTTTCCCTGGTGGCTTCTGCGCCAAGTCGGATAGGAACAAATTATGTCTCCCCGTATAATGAACTTATTCTTAATGGATGGCCTAATTGAATCATTGCGGACGATGCTAGGTTCCTTGTCCCAGTGCTGCCGACCATTTACTTATCCATCACAATCTGTAGGAGAGGTCTAGTATGTATCTGGGAACTACCTGAAGTGATTATAGAAGTTGTTATTAGAGAAGGTTATGGAGGAAGGTATTGGTCAAATGTGGCTTGTTGCCTTTGACACCATGGAGGAAGTTATGGTTTCGTCCAAACTTATCAGGACGTATCGCTCCATGGAGCGCATATGGAGGGTTAACCGGGAGTAGGAGACTTGGGGACCTCCGTGGGTAGGAAATCATGACAAAGCAGGGTTATTTAGCACTTGAGGACAATGTCTGTGAGACTGGGGTAACATTTTGTGGAGCTGGGATAATTCGTATTATGGGTGATTTTGGGGTTTGGAGTCATTTTTGTGAAGCTGGTGGGGTCAAGTTTGTTTTAAGATGGTTTATTCAATGAAAAGGGGTGGTCTGTTTTAGCTCCCTTCACTGATACTTCATGTAACGGTCATGCATTCCCTTAGTAGAAATAAAAATGATTTTGATCATATTTTATTGAGGCCCTTGATGAGTTTTGCATTTGAATTATCTATACTAATCGCCAAGGCATACATAATCCTTTTGTTCGTGTGAATAATGAAATGGACCGTCGTTGAAAAAGAAGGGGACCATGCCCATGTATGGCGTATGGACGGCCTACATACCTATGGGGGGTTTCAAAATTTTCTTGAGTTTTATTTTGAAAAGAAATATTTCTGAGAGGATCAAGTCCCAAGTAGTTCTTGGGAGGAGAAATGAAGATTTTTTTTAGAACAGAAGGGGGGTGAGAAGAGTTGTAACGCATCGAGATTTCGAACTAAGGGTAAAATTTCTTGGGTGGGTCCAGG
Organism: Sambucus nigra; assembly: GCA_949130495.1. Taxonomy (NCBI): domain Eukaryota; kingdom Viridiplantae; phylum Streptophyta; class Magnoliopsida; order Dipsacales; family Adoxaceae; genus Sambucus; species Sambucus nigra. Next base: position 650,054,780 of record OX422213.1, read on the forward strand.
TTGATGTAATACCTCGTATATCTATATATTTGAGATTTAATTAATTCGATAATTAAATTATTTATTTTAAATTACGTGAGAGAAGTAATTTAATTAAATTGAACAATAATGTGATTATTAGATATTAATCGTGAGTGAAATAATGATTAATATTATGAATTATATTTACTGAGTGAATAGTAAATAATTGATGATTAGAAATTATGTCATAGCGAGTGATATGGGTGTAATAGGAATTTATCTCAACGGGGAGTTGCATATAGACAAACTTGTGGTCGAGATGGACTATTTATTTAGAGTGACTTGGATGATAATTTTGAGGCCATGGACGACTTCAGAAGGGTCAAATTAGTCAAAACAGTATACCAGACGATGTCGATTGAGTCACTGGGCAATTTTAGACTAAATCGGGACCATATGAGGGCATTTTGGCCATTTTATATTAAGGGGTTAAGAGACCTACGAATTTACAAACTCTACATCAGATTATAAGGGTTAAAGGCTAGGGCTTAGAGGTTAAAAAACTCATAGAAACCATTGGACAAAGAGAAAGAACAATTGTGATGCCTAAGAGAGAGATTTTAAGGAATTTGGAGTGTGATCTTGCACTATTAACAAGTTGGGAGTGAAGCTTGGAAGAGATTCAACGTCTCATTCATGAAATTTGAACATCTAAATCAAGGCAAGTGTTTATATACAGATTTCTTGAAGTTATAACACCTAGTGCCTAGGGTTTGATTTATTTGTTAATAAATTGATGATGTTGAAAGGAAATAATGGATTAAACTCATGTTAAGGGTAGGATTTCCATGTAGTTTAATTTGATGTTGTAGAGAATTTGAAATCAATAGATATGTAATTATCTCTATGAAATAAATATGGGTTTGTGTTGAAATATAGAGGAAGAATATAAAAACCTAGGGTTTTGATGATTTAATCTATTCTTGATCATGAATCATAATGTTTTGATGTGGAATCTACGTTAGAAATCATCCTAAGACATGTAGAAAAGGTTTGGTATAGTTAGTTTTGATTTTGGTGAAGAATCATTTAAGACACATGCGTAAAAATGGTGAAAAACGTATGAAACCCAATGAAGAAGACGACATGCCATAAATCGAATTGATTCATCTAGAGCCGAATCGATTCGGTCTCCTGGCAAATCGATTCGGCTGCCCAGAAAAAATGAGAATTTTTCCTTTTAAGCCTAGAATGCCAAATATTTTATCGGGGAAATGTTTGGGATTTAGATGAAGTATAATGTGGGATTATTTATATTACATTAGGCCTATGATAGAGTAATAGTCTTTGACTTATTAAGGGGATTAAAGTGATGTTTAAATAGGCTTAATTATGACGTAAATTAATTCGAAAAGATGAAAATATATTTACGGGAAAATGTGAAAGAGTTTTATTGCATATACCAGTAGGGTACGGAAGACTTGACTACTGAAAGAAAGAAAGGGTTAACTATTGCCCTTAGAGTAGAAATTAATACTCTGATAATACAATAGTGAGTTAAATTGTAATGTAACAAGTACGGGGAGTATGTGAGTGAATTAATTTACGTACGAACAATGATAATTAGATTGTGTGAATAACTACTGAATATGTATATATAGGTTGTGTGTACCTATATGATTGATACGATGAGTTAGCATACCTACACTGCTTGCTATCACTGGAGGTTCTCGCGTGGTGGGCGATTCCACCTTGACAATTCCAGTGAGATCTGAATTGGTGCCCCAGAACATAAAACTTAGGGCGGCTCGCTATGTGACGTGTATTAATGAGACCAGCGTGTCATTTGGGTACGTTAGGTATATACGTAGTCCAAAGGCTTAGAACTATGTTTGCCTCCACCATTGTTATTTAATTTTGGATTCGAGGAGAGATGCCGAACCAGTAGTCCTTATTTAGTACGAGAGATGAAACTTAATTAATTTAATAAATAAGAAGATAAATGAAATGTTAATTTTAACTCTTAGCATACGAGAAATGTTAATTTGGATAGCGTACTGTTTGGGCAGTACGGGGACATAGAAATGTTAATTCGGATAGCGTACTTATGTCTAGTTAGCTTGGGTAGTGTTGATACAAAAAATTATCCTATTACATGGACCAGTCAGAAATAGACATGTGTTATCCGTCGTGGCATTAGTCCTAGTCAGCAAGGCTTATTTATCAGAATGAGTCCAAGAATGCCAATCAACAATGTAGAATGCTGACCAGCATACAAAAGAAGCCTGACCAACACCAGGAAGACTGACCAACTGGGGAAATAAAATACCAAGAGTTGTATACATTATGAACATTATACAGATGTAGATGCCTATATTATAAAGGTATTCCATCCTTTAATATTTTGATTCTTGTACACCCTCAGGGGCTATAAATACATTTTAATCCCTACATCCAGGGGACACACACAAAAGCAAGAGATAACTGAACAAACACAAGGCAATATACAACAGTGGACGTAGGCTTTTCCCTTTAGTCGAACCACTTTAAAAATATTTTGTGTCTTTTGTTTACTATTTATCTGTGATCAAATATTTATATCTAGTCTAGTTCTTGCATCAACAGATTATCGTCGTCTGTGGAAACACATTTCTAACCATTTTCATTCATTCATTCAAATGGTTGATATTCCTGAATCAATCCTTATAAATGATGGCATCCCGCCTGTTCCTTCTGCTCCACCAACAGCAAATGAATTAACTGGAATCCTGCCAGTCTCGCTAGAGGCCAAGAGGCTATGCACGACACCATTAGGCAACTCGCACAAGCTCTTCAAGAAGGAGCATCTGCCATATCTGCTCATGGAAACATCCCACCGCCACCCCCAAAAGGTAGTAGGCACAGTCAATCAAGGACCACTAGAGATACTTCCTATCGTCCAAGGTCACATTCGTTGCTCAGGGCATCAGAGTCCTTTAATGAACAGTCCTACTCTCCTGAGAGATTGAGTGCCTTAAAGAGGCTAAGCCGAGCTTCTCCTTTTGATCGTTTGTGACCCAGGGGGAATATAAATGTTTCCAGGGCATTGTCGAGAAACACTAGACGACCAACCGATCAAAGGGAAGGCTTCGCACCGTCTAAATCAGATGCTCGACGAATTTCTTGAGCCGAGAAATAATCCCAGGAAGAAAGTTCAGCGATCAACCAAGCAGCAACACATAGGTCTGACGCTGGCAATAATGCGTGGAAAGGCTCTATCCAGTGACTGGAAAATATATTAGGAGAAATGGTTAAGGCTAAGAATCCTTTACAAATAAGCTTTGTAAAAGGGTCTCCTTTTGTGCAAACCATTGCGGATTTCCCTACTCCTTCGAAGTTTAAAGCCCCTGTGGTTACACCTAAATATGATGGGAAGACTAACCCTATCCTTTATATCGAGTAATATTAGGCAGCAGCTGACATATATGCCGTCCCCGATGAGATGAGGTGCAGAGCATTCTCTAGAACAATTACTAGTCCTGCTCGAATCTGTTACAACTGCCTTCCTCGAGAGCAAATTTCCAACTTCAATCAACTAGTCGAGCTATTAATTAACAACTTTTTCTTTAGAGCCAAACCAATAAAAAGGGTAGCTCATTTGCTTAGTGTGAGATAAAAGGAAGGAGAAAGTACTAGAGACTACATCACTCGCTTCAACAACAAGAAGTTCGAGGTTATGGATTATGAGGAGAAGACTGTTATAACGGCTCTTATGAGTGGACTGGTCCCTGAAAAACTTTACTACACGCTTGTTAAAGATCTGCCAAAGATAATGACAGAGTTAATAGCAAAAGCAGTCAAAATTATAAATACAGAGGAGGCAATGGCAGCAAAGCGGAGCTCGAGGATAAAAGGTAAAAGCAAAACTGACAAAAAAGAGGGAGCATAAGGAATTAAAGCAAAAATGGATTATATATCGGCTCAAGAAGTATAATAATTAGACTCCATTAATAATGGGTATTCACCATATTTTGGAGGAAATCACCAACTGGAGGAGCAGAGGAGTCAACTACATCAGTTTGGTATTGGTCGATAGATTTTAGTACCAAATTTGATTCACTTAATCCCCCATCATCTTCAATCTCCTCATTCATATTAGGAGGAGATTCTAGGTCATGTCTGAGAAATAGTACAAATTCTTGGGGAGTGTCGACCACCACTAAGGCTGCTGACCAGCCATCCTTGAAGTCTTTTTATTTGCAAATTCAATTTTCGTAGAAGTAGATCCAATGGACTTATCCCAGCCCTTGTTGAAGGCATATTCCCTAGCCTTGGCTCTTTGGCCTTCTCTGTAACAACCTTGGCTTGTTCAGCATTCAAATTTTTCTGTAGTTCAATAACCTGCCCCCGCGCAACAGTAACATCCTCCTCAATAATCTTTATTTTAAACTCCCACTTATTTTGATCATTAGCCAATGCTCATTGGGAGTCAAGAACTGACTTCTTCAACTCATCAAAGGCCTCCTTAACCTCAGTTGAAGAAGAACGCAAAGCATCATCCTTCTCCAATATGTTGTTAAAGTCGTCCAATAACTGCAATAAGAAAATAGAGCAAGTTTGTGTAAAGAGTAGCAAAGAATGAGTAAAAAGAAGAAGAGATGATAGTATTTACCATATCCAGGCTTTGAACAGCCCTTTCAAAAAAATTTGATCGGGGTATTGCAGAAGAAGCACCCTTGTGGTCTGGTAATGTATCAGACTTTATTAGTTATCTGACCAAGCTAGGGCCACTGGTGAACCAGAAGAAGATAAATCTACCAACTCTTGTTGGTCTGTGTTGACTGAGGATCCTTTTGCTAGCCTAGAAGGGAGCCCTTTTTTCAGCCGCTTAAGATGACCTTCATTAAATTTTTTAGATGGGGACTTCTTCCTAGTATCCTCCTTATTATCCGGGGGCTTCTTCTAAGCATCCTCTTTGTTCTTGGACCCATCAGCAGCCTTCTTGAAGGAACTTTTGGCGATAATATCGCCCAAAATATTAGGAAAATTTCTCTTCCCTATGGCAATAGTAAGAGGTAAATTTTAGTCTAGAGAGGAGGGGGAAGCAACATCAAGTTCACCACTGCCAGATGCAATGGCTGAGGATATGGAGATAGGATTATGTTCAAGATCAATCAGGTGTGAAGTCACAGTAATAGTGGGGCGAGCAATGAAAGAAGTAATGGTATTCCAGTACTACAATAGGTATGAGGCTGATCTGGTATGCTCCTCCCTAATTTTCTGGTGAATGCCCTAGATGAACTTCAACTTTCTAAGGTTGATGTCACTCTCTTTAGGACACTTTCTTTTTTGATCAACTACAATCAAAATTAACAAAGTAAACATCAATATTATCATTTAGCAAAATATGCAAAGAAAAATAGATAAAGAAATGCAACCTATCCCATTGTCATTTAGTGGGCACCTAGACCCCTAGTACTCAGTGTTTCCAGTATTGGGAGCATGTTGCCAATTTTTTATAATTACTCCATGATCAAAGTAAGCAATATTGGAGTCAGGAAGATTAACAACTAAATCTTTGTTTACAGCCCCAGTTTTTAAATAGTATGTGGTGTCACTTGTGACCCATTTATAACAAAACATAATTTTTGGGATCCCTGTATGGATCCTATGGAGCTAGTATAACCTATAAACCCCATTAATAACTCTCCAAGTGTTGGGAGCTATTCTAGCAGGAACGACATCAAAGTACTGACCAAATTTAAGATAAAATGGGTTTCGTAGAAAGTAAACCCACACTCGACAATGAAAGTGAAAGGTAACCAATGGCCCTCAGGCAAAGAAAAAAAATCAGTGGTAAGATTAGGAAGTTCCAACTCTACCCACAAAGGGATATTCCATTTATTTATGAATTCTTCTAATGAGGTTACGGATTAAAGCATATTCGAAGGAGAAGAAGAAAAATGGAAGAAAGAAGATTCTTATAAGAATTTAAGGATTCAGCAAGAACTGAAGAACATGGGAAACGATTGCACATAGAGCTCAAAGAGATAACAACAAAAAACTCAAAAAAATTTAAAGTAAGAGACAATCGTGGCTTTTCCTGCCTTTTATAGGTTGCCTCGAAACTGGTGAAGATAATGATTAAAAAATGTCAATTGAACGGCGACTAAATCTAGAAAAGACACATTTACCCAAAAATGATTCGTTAAAACTCTAAGTAAATATAAAATGCCATACACATTATGAGTTGATGATCAAAATCATAAACTTTACAAGTATGGGAAGTCGGTAGCCAACCAAGACTCGAAATTATTGCCCGGGCAACTTTAAGAGCTAAATGTTCTATACTCATGTAAAAACCTCAAGCATGACACATTGGGGGCTTCTGTTGATACCAAAAATTATCTTATTATGTGGACCAATAAAAAATAGACATGTGTTATCCATCGTGGCATTAGTTCTAGTTATCAGAATGAGTCTAAGAATGCCGACCAATGGTGTAGAATATCAACCACCGTACAAAAAAAGCCCGTCCAACACCAGGAAGACCTACCAACAGGGGGAATAAAATGCCAATAGTTGTATACATTATGAACATTGTACAGATGTAGATACCTATGTTATAAAGGCATTCCATCCTTTAATATTTTGATTCTTGTACACCCTCAGGGGCTATAAATACATTGTAATCCCTACATCCAGGGGACACACACAAAAGAAAGAGATAACTAAACAAACACAAGGCAATATACAACAGTGGACGTGGGCTTTTCCCTTTAGCCGAACCACTTTAAAAATCTTTTGCGTCTCTTATTTACATATTTATCTGTGATCAAATAATTAGATATAGTCTAGTTTTTTACATCAACAGGTAGCACAACTAGGTGAGTTAAGTGGAGAACGTTAGTCGTGCACTATAGTTGAGGAGTGAGGAAACTCAAAAGAGTGTACGTGAACCTAACATGTGTAATTAATAACCGATTTTATACAGTTATGAACTCTTGCTAAATATTTTCAAATTTTTTTGAGTACTTACTCTTACTATAAAAAAATATTTTCAAAACCTTTTGGGTGTCCAGCCATAGGGACGCCACACTTGACATTCTGTCTCAGGGACATGCAGCTGCAGCATAGGTGGATCCTTGCAGGAGTTTTGTTCGAACACCTCATTTCATAGTGTTGAATCTTATGGCAGTATTATAGTTTTCATTTGGGCATATTAACCCATTCAGATTTTATTTAGTTCAGACTTATGTTGGATTTAGATTGTATTATGTTAGATTTACTTATCTTGGTTTTAGCCGATGGTTTATTCGGTAGGATTTATTTATCTATATCTTGTGATTGTATTAGACTTTATATTGGTGTATGGTTTATTGTTTTGTTTTTCGCATGTGGTTATCTATTGAATGAAAGATAAAAATTTGGCAGCAATTTAATTAACTAATAGGTGATTAGTAATTAATTTGGTTTTTAACAGTGATGCTAAGAATGAACCAATTTGGAAATCCTGATTTAATTTAATAAAGGACTTATCACCTGGTATTGAATTAGGCAGGGATTCGAAGATGATTTCAGAGCATCAAGTTCTAGAGCCCATAGGATCTGTACGGCTTACTATGATTTCAGCGTAGCGTTCTTTTAATTTAGAGTCGTATTATTAGGACCGTTGCTTTTATCTCACGTATTTAAGATTTACATACTTTTGCTATTTTATTCGTATAGACTCAATTCGATCTGTTTTCAGATGTCGTCGAGGAGACAGTGAGCTGAGAGGGCAGCAAACAGGGATGAGGCGAGGGAGGCTCATTAGGAGCCATAGGAGGTGGCTCAGCCACAACCACCACCAGAGATGATTTTGACTGTACATGTGATAGTAATAATGGCTCAGGCAATTAACACAGCCATAAAAGCTATGGCAGCTCATTTTCCTCAGCCCCCGTGGGCCGGGCCTGGGCAGGCCCGGTCGGGCTCGGGCCGGGCTTGAAAAATTAAGTGCTATCCCAAGCCCGCTCGGGCCCAGATCGGGCCTTATTATGTAATCCCAAGCCCGCCCAGATTTGAAGGCTCTTTACCCAGGCCTGCCCGATCGGGCCTTGTTATGTTAATTAAAGGATTTTTTTAAAATTAAAATACCAATTTTTTTAATTAAAAATCTGTTTTAAACTTCATGTATTACAAAGTCCATATATAAAGTTTTCCACTCTACATGAAAAGACTTGGTATACGTTTTTATATTTATAAAAGTCCCTCCCCATATATATATATATATATATATATATATATATATATATATATATATATATATATTCGGGCCTCGGGCCGGGCCGGGCCTCATCGGGCTTAAGAACTCATGCCCAAGCCCGCCCGAAAAAAAATCGGGCCTATAAAATTTTGCCAGGCCCGCTTTGCGGGCCTATTCACCTTACCCAAGCCCTATTTTTTTATTGGGCGGGCTGGGCGGGCTTGGCGGGCCTCGGGCCTATGGCCACACCTAGCCCCAGGCACCGCCTCCAGTGGTACCCATGATCCAGGCCCAGCCAGGGCCATCTACTTGGCGGAGAGTTAGGGAGAGCTTCCAAAAGGCCCACCCGCTCGATTTTTAGGGCAATACTGATGTGATTGAGACATGTTAATGGAAGAAAAATATATGACACCATCTGCTCATGGTGGAGTGTACTAAGGTACAGAAATAGATGTTAGCTACGTTCAGACTGGCCGGAGCGGCATTACAATGGTGGGAAAGGGTGCCCACCGCTGAGGAGTAAGATTTGATGACCATTACTGAGTTCTGGATATGGTTCAACCACAAGTACTTTTCGCCTACAGTTGAGTTAGAGATGCAAAAGAAATTTGGGACAATGACACAAGGTGACCGCTAAGTAGAAAATTACGAGGAGGAGTTCACCCGCTTGACTAACTTTATGCCAGATGACGTGAGCAATAAGGAGAGTAAGAATGCTAAGTTCATGGACGGTTTGGCTTGGAAGATCAGGTAGCACTTGAATATTAATCATGCATTGGTGACATACACTGATGTCGTCAATATCACATTTGTAAACTGTCAGGATCATCGCTACCATACGAAGGGGAGAAAGAGAGGTACAAAGCCGAGCCGGTAGGGTAAGGAAAATAGGGGTGGTGCTAGTGGAGCACCGTAGCAGTAGCAGGCAGGCCGTCAGCAGGGGAAGGATTCCTAGCAGGGGGATCAGGCCAAGAGGTTCAAGACTGGAGGATACAGGCAGGGCAACCAGGGTCCCCAACAGTAGCAATTTTCATAAGGCCAAGGGAACTAAGGGAGAGGCCAACAAGGCCAGTTGTGGCAAGGCCAGAAGGACCAAAGATAGAGGTTATTCCCGAGGCAGTGCTTCATATATGGCTAGTAGGGTCACAAGGGGAGGGATTTCCCACAGCAGGGTGCTCAGCAGGGACAGTAGGCTTTAGTACCTCCTATAGCACTATCCCCACCAGCCCCATAACAGTAGCAGGGGTAGATGCACTACGGGCGTGTGTATAACATCCGGGACATAGCCATCCATGCCACTAGCACCTCAAGCACTACTGGTAGTAGAGGTTTTTCCTATTCATAGGCTTGAGGGTAGGATTTTATTTAATACTGGGGCATAACACTCTTTTATTAAGACCAGATTTGTTAGAGATGTTGGTTTATTAGAGATAATCGGTAGTCTCCTGATGTGTGTAGAGTCATCGATGGCTAGTAGTTAACTGATACGCTCAATTTATAGAGGAGTCAATATCGTTATAGGAAGATTAAGCTTAGCGACAGACCTTCTAGTGTTAGATATGGAGGGTTACGATGTGATTTTGGGTATAAATTGGTTAGCGGGCTATAGAGCAATGGTAGATTACTATGAGAGGACCATTATGTTTTCCCTTCGGTGACAGGAGATGTTCCTCGTGGAGATGCCTCTTCCTGAGGGAGGATCACGCACATAATTATATTATATTGAGGATGAGACCTCAAAGGATATAGTTATACCGTTAGACTCGATTTCGGTCGTGAGGGAATTCGAGGACATATTTTATGAGATATCAGGGCTACCACCCAATCGTGATATTGAATTTGTTATAGATCTAACACCGAGTTTGAGATCGAATGTCCGAGAACCTTACCGTATGTCCCCTTCAGAGATGCGTGAGTTCAGATAGCAGATTCAAAAGCTCTTGGGTCAAGGTTGTATTTAATGGAGCACATCAGTGTGGGGCGCACCGGTATTATTTGAAAAGAAGAGGGATGGTTTGCTTCACTTGTGTGTTAACTGCATGGAGCTTAATAAGGTCATGATCCGGAATAAGTATCCATTGTCGAGAATCGATAACCTATTTGACCAGTTGAGGGGAGCGACGTACTTCTCCAAAATTGATTTGAGATCTAGGTATCATCAGTTTCACATTCGGGAGGAGGACATTCCTAAGGACGCTTTTCTATCGCAGTATAGATCATACGAGTTTAGGGTTATGCCATTTGGGCTCACCAATGCGCTGGCAGTGTTCAAGGATCTCATGAACAGGGTATTCAGGGAGTTCTTAGACCGGTTCGTGATTGTGTTTATAGAAGATATTTTTATCTATTCTCGTAGCGAGGATGAGCATGCAGAGCATCTGCGTATGGGTCTGCAAACGCTACGGGGCCATTATTTGTACACTAAATTCGAGAAGTATGGATTCTGGTTCTAAGAGGTACAGTTTTTAGGCCATATCGTGTCCGACAGGGGCATTGCTTTTGGTCTTAGTAAGGTATCAACAGTGAGGGAGTGGGGATAACCCACAAAACCGATCAAGATTCATAACTTTTTAGGGTTAATCAGTTATTATCGTCGCTTCAATAAAGTATTCTCAAATATGCGGGTCCCTTGAGGAACCTGACCCGCAAAGGGGTACCATTTGTGTGGAGCGATCATTGTCAGTTAGAGTTTAATGAGATAAAAGACAAGTTGACATCAGCACCCATACTCACTTTGCCTAGGGGAGGATTAGAGTTTCAGGTTTATACCAATGCATCCTTGCAGGGACTTAGGGTGTATTACAGAAGGAGGAGAGGTTTATATCTTATGCGTCTCGAAAGCTAAAGCCCCATGAAAAGAATTACCCCACTCACAACCTAGAGTTGGTAGTTATCATTTTCGTTTGAGGATATAGAGATATTATCTTCTGGGGGAGCAGTTTACTTTATTCACAGATCACAAGTCACTTTAGTATCTCTTCACGCAGAAGGATCTAAACATGAGGCAGAGGGAGTGGCTAGAATTCGTGAAGGATTACCAGTTTGATATATAGTATTATCCTGGTAAGGCTAACATGGTGGCAGACGCATTGAGTTGGCGACCTACGGTGGAGATAGTAGAGTTCTAGAAGGCGAAGTGGAGTGAGCTTCGTCATGATGATGAGATTGTTAAAGCGTATATGGCAGTTCTATCTATCACTCCTAAAATTATGATGCGGGTAGTGAAAGCACAGGTATAGGATCAGTTCAATCAGGACAGAGTACGACAGTTGTTAGCTAAGGGCACAAAGTCTTACTCGATTTGCTTAGAAGGAGGCCTATGATTTAATGGGAGATTTATAGTGCCATTGACTATTTGAGACATGCAGTTATGACATAGTCTCATGGTTCGAGGTTTGTGGTACATGCCGAAGGGGATAAGATGTACCGGGATATGAGGATATAGTACTGGTGGTAAGGTATAAAGCGAGATATAGCAGAGTTTGTCTCTAATTGTGTTACTTATCAGCTTGTGAAAGCTGACCATCAGCGACCTTTAGGGATCCTACAACCACTTGAGATTCTCGTGTGGAAGTGGGAAAGCATTTTGATGGAATTTATTACTAGATTATCAACATTGTAGAGGGGTTACGATTCCATCTGGTTAGTAGTGGATCATCTCACCAAGGTAGCCCATTTCTTATCGGTTTGCACCGATTACGAGACGAGTCAGTATGCACAGCTGTTCATCGCCAAGATAGTGAAACTACATGGGGTGCTAATTAACATTGTACTGATGGAGATAAGATCTTTATTTCTCACTTTCGGCAGAGTTTTTAAGAGGTTATGGGCACAGACTTATGGTTGAGTACTGCTTATCATCCATAGACAAACGAGCAAACTGATAGGGTTAATCAAGTGCTGAAATACATGCTCAGGATGTGCATCCTAGATTTTGGGGGAGGTTGGGAGCGATATCTTCCATGGTAGAGTTTATATATAATAATTCTTACCAATTTACCATCGGTATGGACCCATTCGAGGCACTTTATAGGAGGCCTTATCGTTCACCCGCTTGCAAGTTAGAAGTGGGGGGCATAAGTTATTGGCATATTGAGCTTATTGGGGGATGTATACGGATAGCTCAAGGTAGACAGAAGAGTTATGTTGATGCAGATCGTAGACATGTTGATTTAGAGGTTAGCGACCAGATATTGGTGCGGGTGTCTCCCAAGAAAGGGATCATGAGATTCGACAAGAAGGGAAAGTTAGCGCGAAGGTATGTGGGGCTTTTCCTTATTATTAAGAGAGTGGGACCGATAGCATATAGATTGGGTTTATCGGAGCATCTTCAGCGGATACACGATATATTCAACGTGGCATCGTTGAAGAAGTACAAGAGGAGCGAGAGAGCTTTTTGGCACATTCCACTCGAGGAGATTGATTTGCATCCATACGTCTCATATGAGGAGAGACCCATAGCTATTCTGGATTGCAGCGAATGAAAGCTACGGTCTAAGGTGGTACACTAGTCAGAGTTTAGTGAGGGCACCATAGTGTTGATGAGTCTACTAGGGAGTGGGAGAATGACATACGAGAGCAGTATCCGGAGTTGTTTACCGCAGGTATGACCTAGTTTCATGGATGAAATTACTTTATGAGGAGGTAAGGATATAATACCCCGTATTTCTGCATATTTGAGATTTAATTAATTCGATAATTAAATTGTCTATTTTAAACTACGCAAGATAAGTAATTTAATTAAATTGAACAATAATGTGATTATTATATTAATTGATAGTGAAATAATGATTAATATTATTAATTATATTTACTGAGTGAATATTAAATAATTGATTATTAGAAATTACATCACAGCGAGTGATATGGGCGTAATAGGAATTTATCTCAATCGGGAGTTGCATGTAGACTAACTTGGGGTCGAGATGGAATATTTATTTAGAGTGACTCGGATGACGATTACGAGGTAATGGATGAGTTCGAAAGGGTTGAATTAGTCAAAATAGTATACCCAGGGATGTCGATTGAGTCACGGGACAATTTTAGACTAAACTGGGACCATATGGGATATTTTGGCCATTTTATACTAAGGGGTTAAGAGACCTACGAATTTATAAACTTTATATCAGCTTCTAAGGGTTAGACGCTAGGGCTTAGAGGTTAGAAAACTCATAGAAGCCATTGGAGAAAGAGAGAGAACAATTGTGAAGCCTAAGAGAGATTTTGAGGAATTTAGACTGTGATCTTGCACTATTAACAAGTTAGGAGTGAAGCTTGGAAGAGAAGACAAACAATTCCACATCTTATTCATGAAATCTAAACATCTAAATAAAGGAAAGTATTTATATGAAGATTTTTTGAAGTTATAATACCCATGTGCCTAGGGTTTGATTTATTTGTGAACAAATTGATGATCTTGAAAGGAAATAATGGATTAAACTCATGTTAAGGGTAGGATTTCCATGTAGTTTAATTTGATATTTTAGAGAATTTAAAATTAGTATATATATGATTATCTCTACGAAATAAATCTGGGTGTGTGTTGAAATATAGAGGAAGAATATGAAGACCTAGTGCTTTTAATGATTTGATTATTTAATGACCATGAATCGAAATGTTTTGATGTGGAATCTATGTTAAAAATTATCCTAAGACATGTAGACAAGGTTTGGTATAGTTGGTTTCGATTATGGTGAAGTATCATGTAAGACACATGTGTAAAAATGGTGAAAAACGCATGAAAACCAAAAAAGAAGACGACCTACCATAAATTGAATTGATTTGGCTGCCTAGAAAAATGAAAATTTTTCCTTTTAAGATTAGAATGCAAAAATTGTTATCGGGGAAATGCTTTGGACTTTGATGAAATATAATGTGGGATTATTTATATTACAGTAGATCTATGATAGAGTAATGGGCTTTGACTTATTGAGGGGTTAAAGTGATGTTTAAATAGGCTTAATTGTAACGTAATTTAATTCTAAAAGATGAGAATACAATTACGGGAAATTGTGAGAGAGCTTAATTGCATAAACCGGTAAGGTAAGGAGGACTTAGCTACTAAAATAATGAAGGGGTAATTAGGGCCCTTAGAGTAGAGATTAATACTCGGATAATACGATAGTGAGTTAAATCGTAATGTAACAAGTACGGGGAGTATGTGGATGAATTAATCTATGTACGAACGATGATAATTAAGTTGTTTGAATACCTACTGAATATGTATCTATATATATATATATATATATATATAAGTTGTGTGTGTACCTATATGATTGATATTATAAGTTACTATATCTACGATGCTTGCTATCACCGGAGGTTCTCGCGTAGTGAGCGATTTCACCTTGACGATTCTAGTGTGGTGTGGATTGGTGCACCATAATATAGAACTTAGGGGGCTCATTATGAGACGTGTTTTAGTGAGACCGACATGTCATTTGCGTACGTTACGTATATGCGTAGCCCAACGGCTTAGAACTATTTTCGCCTCTACCATTGTTGTTTGATTTGGGGTTCGAGGAGACATGTCGAGCTAATAGTCCTCTTTTAGTACGAGACGTACTTAGACTGATGGCAATATGCCTATTTGTTTCACAGTGGTCTTATTGAGAGGCACCGAATATATATATATATATATATATATATATATATATATATATAATTGTGATTATTCTACTTATGTGTGGTAGTAGAGTGATAGACAGTGTATATCTAAAGAATGAATTAAGTAGTGAAACTTAATTAATTGAATAAATGAGAAGATAAATGAAATGTTAATTTCAACTCCTAACATATGAGAAATGTTAATTTGGATAGCATACTGTATGGACAGTACGAGGACTTAGAGATGTGAACAGTCTAGATAGTTACTTATGTCTAGTTAGCTTGGGTAGCACAGCTGGGTGGGTTAAGTAGAGAACGTTAGGCATGCACTATAGTTGAGGGGTGAGGAAACTCAGGAGAGTGTACGTGAACCTAACATGTGTAATCAATAATCGATTTTGTATTGTTATGAACTCTTGCTGAATATTTCAAAATGTTTTTAGTACTAACTCTTGCTACAAAAAAAATTCAAAACCTTTTAATTGTCTAGCCACTATGATACGAGACTTAAAATTCTGTTCCAGGGGCACGCAATTGCAACACAGGTGGATGCTTGCAGGAGTTTTGTTTAGACGCCTCATTTCCTCATTTCATAGTGTAGGATCTTATGGAAGTATTATAGTTTTCATTTACGCATGTTGCCCCATTCCGCTTTTATTCAGTTCAAACTTATGTTATATTCAGATAGTATTATGTTGGATTTTCTTAGATTGGTTTTAGCCGATGGTTCATTCGGCAAGATTTATTTATTTATATCTTGTGATTATATTAGACTTTATATTTATGTATGGTTTATTACTTTATTCTCTGCACGTGGTTATATGTTTAATGAAAAATAAAAATTTGGCACCGATTTAATTAACTAATTAGTGATTAGTAATTAAGTTGGTTTTCGACAGTGATGCTAAGAATGAACCAGTTTGGAAATTCTGATTTAATTTAATAAAGGACTGATCACTTGGTATTTAATTAAGCGGGGTGTCACAGTTGACTGAACGTGCTTCTCCATCGAGGTCTGTGAGCATAGCGACGCCATCTGATAGAATTTTCTTCATAATCCAGAGGCCGCTCCAATTTCGTTTAAATTCCCTTATGGGGTCCCAGACAGGTTCTCTAATTGAGTCTCTTTTCATCCAAGAGTGATAGTTCTTCGAAGTGGATCTAATGTCAGTCTTCTTTACTGATCCTTCTTTCAAGCATGACGCATAAGGAAGGTGTTTTTAGCTCAAGAGGTAAAACAGCTTCGATGTCGTATACTGGAGAATAAGGGGGAGCCCCAGTAGGTGTTTTGATTGAAGTGCGATAATCCTAGAGGTTGTATAGGATCCAATCAGCCTAATCTTTACAACTCACAATCATCTTGCTGATGATAGTTTTGCGGCTTTTATTGGCGGCTTCAATGACACCATTTGTTTAGGGTTAGTAGGGAGAAGATTTTTGTCTCTGAACCCTATACTCATCGATCAAACTTCAAAAATGGAATCCATTATCTAATAGTAACTTCTGGGTAACCATATATAGATGAATAATTTTCTTTGTGATGAATTTGGCCACTTTTTTAGCATTCAACACTGTATTTGACTCGTTTTTAACCCATTTGGTGAAGTAATCAATGACGATCAGGATGAATTCATGACCCTTAGACGCTTTGGGAGTGTGACCTTCCCTATGATTTTTATGCCTCAGGTGGAGAAAGTATAGGAGGAGGTCATGTTGTACAATTCTTGAGGAGATAAGTGTTGGAGATTAGCAAACTATTGACACATGAGGTATCTTCAAATGTAAGCAGTGCAATATGAACCATGGTGGTCCAATAGTACCCTTGACGGATGATCTTCTTGGTAAGCATATGACCGTTCATGCGGGGCTCGCATTTCCCACTATGGATTTTCTGCATCATTTCTTTAATATCAGCCCCTGCTGTGTAATGAAAATGGATTCCATCAAAGTTTCTCTTGAAAAATGCCCTATCGTAGATGATGAACTGGGCAACCAATTTGTGAAGGGTCACATAATATTTTTCATCTGCATCTTAGGAATATCTACCGTGTTTGAGGAGGTGACAAATGCCATAGTACCATAATTCGGTAATGTCAAAATCTTCCTAGGTAACGAGCTTAATGTACCGGCAGTATCAAGAGAGGGGCCATTATTATTTTCTTGGGCATATTGACCATGGAAACCAATGTAGTAAGGGCGTCAGCTGTCCTTTGTATAAGGCAGGTAGTAGAAGGATACATCTTTAAATTGGGAGGCCAAATCTTCTAGGTGGGCGTGGAAAGGTAGGAGCTTCTCATCTTTAACTTTCTATTTTTTGAGTATTTGTCCGATAATAAGGGCAAAGTCCCCATAAACGTCTAGGTGCTTGATACCTTTCTTGAGGGCAATTTTGAGGCACTATAGTGCATGCCTCATACTCAATCAAATTGCGGGTCTAGGGGAAATCTAATTTGATGGCAATGGTGGGGAGTGAATCATCAGAGGCGATCAGGAGTATCCTAATGTAGTATCATTTCTTGTTGGCAGCCCCATCAATGAGCATCTTCCATATAAAGTCCTCTTAAGTGGTGCAGAGGATGTCTTCATCTGGGAATTTAGAAACCCAAACATCAGTTCCTTCCATGGGGTAATCAACAAGGTGTAGTCGAAGATGGTTCTCCCTATCATAGCTTTTTGCGTGACGTACATGATATCAAATTTGGCTAATAACATCAACCAACGAGCCATTTGTCTGGACAAAGTAGGCTTCTCTAGAAAATATATGATGGGATCCATTCAAGATACTAGTTTGATGGGAAAAGCAAGCATGTAGTGTCGTAATTTTTTTATGACCTAAACTAGGGCAACACATGCCTTGTCCAAAGTAGTGCAGTTGACTTCATATTTGGCCAATTTTTTACTGGCGTATTAGAGGACTCTTTCCTTACAGGATTCTCAATGTATTGAGTTAGCAAAGCTCCTATAGCGGTATCCGTTACGGTATTGTAAAAGGAGTGGTAGACCTGGTTACAGAAGCATAAGCATAGGAGGTCGGGTAAGGGATCTCTTCATTTGGTCAAAGGCTTCTTAGCGGGCTTCATTCTAGAATTAAGTTTAATTCATCCAGAGAAGTTTGAAAATGGGTTCGCAAATAGAATCCAGTTTACTGATGAACTAACTAATGTACAATAATTTACCCATAAATTCTCAAACTTCCTTCTTCGTCCCTGGTGGTGCTATCTAAAGTGTGGCCTTCAATTTAGCAGGGTCTACTTCGACTCCTCCTCACTGACCATGAATCCTAGGGGTTTTCCTTCCATGATATCGAAAATACATTGATGTGGGTTTAGTAGCATCTGGTATTATCACAGTCACTCGAAGAACTTTTGAAGGGCGATAATATGACCTTACCAAGTTTTAGAATTAATAATCATGTTATTTATATAGACTTGGACCTCCTTGTGAATAAAGTAGTTCAGGATTGTTGTAGTTGGCCTTTTGGTAGGTTGCCCCGATATTCTTGAGTCTAAATGGCATGACAGTATAGCAGAAAGTTCCCCATAGGGTGATGAAGGAGGTTTTCTCCTAATGGTCAGGGTGCATCTTGATTTAGTTATATCCGAAAAATTCATCGAGAAATCCGTCATGTTATCCATAATTAAGTCGATATTGGGTAATGGGTAATTGTCCTTTAGGGATGCTTTATTCAAATCCTGGTAGTCAATTCATATGTAGGCTTTTACTCTTAACTTGGGCACGATGACGATGTTGGTGAACCATATTGGGTATTTGACCACGTGAATGAAAACCACGTTCAACTGTTTGACCACTTCCTTTTTAAATTTGAGTAACCATTTGATATAGAGTTTTCTTAGATCCTATTTAACTAGCTTGCATTCTGGGAATGTCGGGATCTCATGCTGAGCTATTTATAGGTCAATGTTGGACTTGTTATCGTAGAACCATGAGAAGACGCCCATAAATTCCTTCAGTAATTCTTCAAATTACGCACGCTCGTGCTCCTTAAAGGTGGACCCTATCCTATTCTCTCACCTGATGGCTACTAGAACCGAGATTAATAACAATAGTCTCATCATCATTAGTTTAAACACGGTTCTATTATTTATTATTCTCTTTATTAAGATCAGTTAATAATTATTCATTTACAAAATCATCATCATTAAAGGTTTTATCAGAATCAAAACAATAATGTAGGTAACAATAAGATAATCAAAATCCTCATTTATTTTATTTTCAGGAAAAATGGCATTTAGAACCTCGTCAAGAAAGGTCCCAGTTATATTGATATCAGCAAAAGGAAAAATAACAATAGGTGAAGAGACTTGGATAGGGTAAATAACAGGCTAGTATGGCATTCCAGTCGAGGAGAGGCATATCAGAAGCTTTAATTTGAGCGAACGGGTTTGACAACGTGGCATCTAAGAAGATCATGCAAAGACTTAACCCCAGTGTTTGCAGGTAGAATGAGTCTTAGAAATTACTTTCCTTAGAGTCCTCGATAATTATCACGACTTTCTTGGGGAGAGGTTGCACTTTATATTTATAGTCTTCGACCTAAGAATTACTGTACTGAAAGAAGATTTTTAGCTTTGGTTTAATTTTCTTGTTAACATGGTCATACCAGGGTTCAGGTAATCCACAAAAGGTGAAGTTTTCACCCTCCTTGATAAATCTTCCATTCAAAGAGTCTCCTGAAATGGTCTTTTCATATTTTAAGCTTATTTTCAACCTTAATCAACAGAGCGCTTTGAGTTCATCTAGTAAAGGTTGGTAACCCAGACCATAAATGCAAAGACATCTTTTAGTATTATGGGATCAAGAATTCCTTACTAGTGTCTCCTTAGCCCATTCTAGGCATGAAATGCATGTTCTTGAATATCTGAATCACATTGACATTGCCATAACGGATGTATTCAGGACATAGTCGATCTTTGAAGTTATTCTCTACTGGGAGGGGGAGCAGGTCAATTTTAAAACCAGAGAGGAACATGTCATTGGTCCCATATTGGATCTCTAACACTGGAATGCTAGTGCTGGCATTGTCTGTACCATCATCGTCCCCCAAAATAGTGATAACCTTACGTTTTGCGAGAACTTTATTTTTTAATGAAGGGAAGAGGATACTCCTATGATGTAGCCGTGGATAACCAATGAGTAAATTAAAGCAAGCGGGTATGTTGATGACTTGGAATTCGATGACAGGATTGATAGGGCCAAACCCTAGTGTAAGTTTTATGAATCCCATTACTTCTTGGTGAGTGTTGTCATAAGTATGCATGGCGACAGAGGTAGGAGTGATATCACTAACTTTCAGTCCCAAACAGAGGAAGCTTATGAGCGGATAGACATTGAGAGCGGATCCATTATTGATAAGTGATAGTGATAATGTCTTTTCCAAGACTTCGATAGAGATGTTGAGACCATAATTGTGATCAGGGATGAATTTTGGTATTTATTCTTCAAAAAAGGAGAAGAGTCTAGAAGAGTTCGGGAACCTAACCATATTTATAACTTCTTCGGTAGTAGTGAAAGGAGGGATTATGGGTTCTGTGAGGAGTTTTATCAAGTCATTTGGTTGCAACTGAGAGGACATGAAAAACCCCCATAGGGTGATATTGGATTGGGTCTTCTTGAGCTGATCAAGGACTATACTTTCTTCGATGGTAATTTCTAGCATTGGAAGTTCTTCAGCAACTCCCTTTCCTTCATCCACCCTTAGTGACTGAGGATTCGGATCTTTATAGTGTCTCCCCAACCTGGTCATGTGGCTCATAAAAGTGGGAAAGAATAAGAATCACATGGCTTCATCTATCTTGGGTTGAATGGACACCTTATTGATTTCTTCCAATAAATCTTTGAAGGATGTCATTCCACATAGGATGTATTCCTAACTGGGTTCATCATCTTAGCTGTCAAAATCACCCCCCACCCGTTGATGACTATGTCCTATTGAAAAGATTAATTAATACATTCGACAACCTCAATGGCTTTATCGTATAAATCTTCTCACTCGAAAAAAAAAGTGCAGGAGTGAGGGACTAATCATCCCTGAAGCTTCAAAGTGGTGAGAAACTCAAAGATGCTACAAATTTCATTTTTCTGTCAAAACATATTAGCCATGGTCTATATCACATCATTTAGACTGACTTTTTCAACAGGTACTACGCATTCATCTGATTCCTGAGCCCACTTTCAGGCTTTCATCAACAAGTCGTTGAATTTCTAATAATCGACAGTCATCTCGGTGGGCAATTTCATCCCAAACTCTAAGAGTTGGTCTAACACAACATGTAACTTCATGCCTCCCCCTTAGATCGAGTGTGAACGACAATACAAGCCCTTGTAAGGAGTGACAAGGTTTGATCGACGAAGAGGGTAGGTTGTAGGAGAAAAGATGGGCAAACCTCGAGCAATTTAGGTGAGGCTGTAGGGACAATGGGTGTTTTCTAGGCACGATTTGAGTAGATGGGTCAAATTTTGGATCACTTTATACAAATATGGCATTTATATGTGCTAGAACTGGATTATGAGTGGTATTGGATTTAGGATTAGCTGGTGGGGTGATGATACCCCGATCAATTATGCCTTGGACCACATTTCTAAGATGAAAGCATTAGTCGGTGGTATGTAAGGGTGGCAATTCGTATAATTGGGTCGTGTTTCGAACCGACACGACACGACACAATAACGATTTTTTAAACACAAACACTACACGACACGACACGACACGACACAAATTTGTGTTTTTTTAGTTGACATGAACATAACTCAAATAAAAATGACATAACACGACACGACATGAATAACACGATTTCTTAAAATTTCATGTTAAATTAAACATAAATAGACACGATAACCCGAATAAAAACACGATTAACACGACAAGACACGATAATGTGACTAACACGACTCATAATTTTAACATGAACATGACATGACTTTGTGTAAAAAACACGATACGAACACGACACGAAGACGAAATATCGTGTTAATTTTTGGTCAATTTTATGTCGTTTTTAAAATTGCCACCCCTAGTGGTATGACCTACGAATTGGTGAAAATCACAACGGGGTTTGAAGTTTTTAGGGAGTGGATTTGGTAATGGATGGGAGTCCAAGTGTTTGATGAGTTTTGGCTTAACACGATCTGGTAGGTTTTGGATAGGGAAGCATGGAGCTCGATAAATTCTTTCTTGGCGGGATTATGGTGACTTTTTAGTGTCCAAGAGGTAGAGGGTTGTGAAATGTTGCTGATGTTTGATATTGTAGCACTGACAAGCTTCTCACACTTTCAATGAGTGAATTGTCTAGTCACTTTCTTTGGTTTAGACTCCATTTTAGTGATACTTTCTTCAATTTATACACAAGCCTCTCGAAAGTGTGGGTAATATTATCCTCCCATGGATACTTAAATATGAGGAAAGAAGTTCTTCTTCACAATACTGACTTGTTCCTCCTTAGAGGGCCTGTTGGTCATGATGGCAACTTTCTCTCTCCACCTTCCTATAAAGCTACTGACTATTTCCCTAGTGTTTTTACTAGGAAGCTCTAGATCTCAGTGCATAACCTCATAATACTTATATTGAGACATGAATTCCTGGGAAATATCCTCCCAAATACAGATTCTAAATTCTTTAAGGGACGAAAACTACTAAAGGGTGCTTTCTTTATAGGTCTGTTGAAACATTTGGGCCATTATCTCTTTGGAGTCACTAAGAAGGGTTATGGCTTGGTGATAGCTTCGAAGGTGAACAATTGGTGGTTCGTTTCCCCCGAACCTCTCGATATCTGGCATCTTGAACTTCTCTGATTGTTTAGCTTTAGAATAAAGAGACATATAGGTGTAATCCATGTAGTTCCCAGATATTTTGACTTAGTAAAACTTCTTTGACAATTATTTAATGTCTTCCTTTAACTTGTTCAGTTACTCTTCTTTGGAATCCACAGGTACTAGTAGATTAGCCCCTGGCTGGGCAAGGTTTGGAATCGAGAGTTGAGTCGGTGGAGGCCCGTTGGTAGGTGGGACACGCGAAGCATGATGATACTCTTCTGGTACCTAGGCAGGCTCAGGAGCAAGTGAACCTATGGCATGGGGAAAGATAACCTCAGGTTCTTCGAGAATCTGGGCCCGATGTCGCTGTATTTTATGGACCTCGATTTGAAGATTGTCAATTTTGGCAATGAGTTAGGATAAGATTACCATCAAATATGGCAGAACATTCAGTGCTTGGTCAGTTTTCTCCATATAGATCTCGTGGAGGTAGATCCCAAATTCGGACGAAGTAGTAGAAGAAGCGGCGAAGCTTTGTGGAAGTTTGATGGAAGACTGAAGCTAAGAGGGAGCCAATCCAAAATTGAGTATGCGATCAATGAGAGAGAAAACGATTAGAATTCATTTTTGAAGGGAAAAGGGATAGAGTTTTAGGTATTTTTAAAAAATAAAAAGAGGAACAAAGTTTTTGGTATTTTGGTTTTTGAAAAAGGAGGAAAAAAGAGAGGAATCTCAATATGATTATTATTATTAGTGTCATTATTAGGTTTTTACTTGTATTAGGTTTGACTAAATGATGGAAAAAATGATGGAGAGGACCCGAGCTTAGAAAAATAAGGTTTTAAAATATGTAAGACACGTTTTGACTTGTTTCTAGGCTCACGGATAGGTCCTGTTTTTATAGCAGGTGAAATGGCATGAAAATTCAGGCCATATGTCGACCCAAAATTTTGACATATTTTTGCATGGTAATCGGCAAACTAAATATGAGTGCCCTAGGTTTGATGCCTATATGAGGTTTATGCATTTGTTTGGCTAGTGAAAGGGTCCCACCCTTTGGCATGACTTCCATGATATACCTCTTTCCTATAAGGGAAATCATTCATCGGTATGTGTGAACAATCCATTTAATATACCCGAGTGTACGTGAATTGCCTTATGATATACCTCATGAAGATGGTACCTGTGAGAGAGTATTTGATATACTCGACCTACGTGAAGGAGTTCCCTGCTACACACCTCTTGTCGTGAGTTCATTCAAGTAGTACGATGCGGGGGTAACTATTCGATATACGCCGAAGGTAAGAGACCAATGGAAGGTGAGATTTATTTCGCTTCGGCTAACTGCTCCCCGCAAGACCAGCACCTATCAAGAAGTCACCCCCCCAGAAAGAGATAAAATTTTGGTTAATATTTCCATGCTCTTAGTGATTTAGTGTGTAAAAATGCATGAGTCTTAATTATCATATTATGAAGAGAGGGTATTTTTTATTTGCATGATGAGTAAGGGGAGTACTATACTAATGGGGGAGAATATACAAGTATTATGAAAAGTAGAACTAGCATGGAATATGAAGACTATACTAAGCATGGTGATAAGTTATCATGGATATATGTGAGTTAGTGACATGTAAATATTTACAAGTGAATGTATGTGGTAGTGAGCCTATACATGGATCAACTATAAGTGGTGTGTGGTATGTGTAAGTGAGAATGACGATACATACAAATGTGAGAAGCGTGGGTGGGTGCTAGTGAAGCCTAAGCATGGATATTCTAAGTGGTATGTGAAGGATGTGAGTAAAATTGAATCTATATACAAGTGTATGTTTGTGAAGTGTACATGGAGAGTATATACAAGCGCGTGAAGTGTATAAGTGAGTGAAAAGTGATATATACATGAGGTAAATATACACAAAAGGAAGATAGAGGAGAAAAGGTAACATATGCAGAAAAGAATAACACCCATACAAAAATAGAGTTTAGTCCTCTTAAAATGTCCCCAACAGAGTCACCACTGTGGCCATCCCAGGGGCTTCCCCCTTCTTCTTCTTTTCCAAGGGTTTCCTTTGGCGCACGCGCGAGAATGCTCCCTTTCTCGGGGCGCTCAATCGTCGTTAATGTGAGATATCGAGTAAAGATAGAGTGGTCAGTCTATTTTGCACAAAAAGGTAAAATAAATGTCACCGCCTCGAGAGAACGACAGCAAGGACAATATTGATGCTTGCGAAACCAAGTAGTTCAAAGATTCGTGGACTAAGTTACATAATGGTAAGGTGTTAGGTACCCATCCCGCCCTTTCAGTCTCTCATAGGCCTGTGTTAATCTTCTCCTGTTTAGAATCTGTGAAATGTGTGCTTATATGCATAATATAGATGAAGAATGGAATCACTCAACTCGCGTCATGGAAAAGGACATAGTGGATTCATCCTTAGAAGTGTTCCCAAAAATAATAATTCAAAATATAATATGAGTGTTTACCGAATCATAAGTCATTATGGAAGAATGAATGTATATATTGGACGAAACACAAGCATGCAAGAATATGACATTCATTAAGAATATATATAATACGAAAATAATATTATAAACACGCATAAAGGAGGACTCGAGTCTCGGGATTAACCCAAGATCCCTACATAGCCCAGGGGGCATCAAAGTCTACATAGTTCGAATATAACATGGGATGCGATTCAATTAATAAATCTCTTATGTGTGCGTGTAGAGAAGATATGTTTTGAGAGATGAGAATCCCTCTTTTGGAATTTATAGATAAACCCTCTTTTTCTTTTTTCTTTTTTCTTTTTCTTTTTAATCAAAATGGAGTATGTACAAATACTACTAATAAAGATTTGATATTAATGTATGTGATGTAACGAAATAAAATGTTAACGTAGAAATAAATCAACTAATACTAAAATAAGAGAATTAGAGAAAGGGATGGAGAAATGGACCTCCTTATGAATTCTTGATGTTGATCTTTAGTGTAGATTAGACCTGTCAAGAAATACGATAATCCGTTAACATGACACGCCCCGACACGAAATTATAAGTTAATGGGCTTACCTTTATTGGGTTTGGGTCATTAATGGGTTAACACGGTAGAACCGTTAACACTAACGGTTTGGGTTTGAAAATTTACTTGTACCCATTTTAACCCGTTAATACCCGTTAACACTAATGGGTACTATAGGGTCGCCCAACCCATACTGGATAAGAATAACCATTAAAACCCATTATTTCTAAATCCTTAAAGACTAACGAGTACTATAGGATCACCCAACCTATACCCAATAAATATTAAAATTAAAACCCATTATTTTTAAACTATTAAAGACTAACGGGTACTATAGGGTCACCCAACCCATTATCCGTTTAGACCCTAACTGATTCGTTAATATTAGGGGTGGTAATGGTTCAGGTCGTGTACCCGTTAATATTAATGGTTCGTATTTGGGTATTGTCATTAGACCCGTTAGCCTTAACAGGTCATGTATGGATTAAGGGTGTTTTGACCCGTAACCCATACACGATCCAAACCGACCCGTTAATAGGTCTAGTGTAGATATGATGATCTTGCAATATGATGAAAGTATTATAAAGAGATGGGGGGGGGGATTTACTTGAAGCACCTTATACCTTTGACTTACTTAAGTCTATACTGTATAAGTGTTCAACTAGTTTGGAAATAGTGACAAAATTGGTTGTCTATCCTATAATCCAAAAAGCCTCAGAACTTATCTCTCTAATCCTCTTCAATGATCCATGAAGGTATAAATTGAATCACACTACACACAATTAGAAGTGCATACATGTGTACATATTGCTTTAAATTTATTGTGTGATTAATTCCCATTAAAATGTGGTTTTAATTATTTTTTGGGAATTTTTTAAACATTTTTAAACTTTTTTTAAATAATGTTTTCATTAATAAAATATGGTTATAAAATTTGTGGGGTTAATATTCTATTTTGGAAACTTCAGTTTTCATTGAATTGTTTGGTTGGGTAGAATATAAAAGCGCTAGAGACTTCAGGGTGATGCTTGTAATTAAGTTTGACGCGCGTTTGGACACCAATCACACGCCTACACTTGTCATCCTCCTGATGCTTCAATTTGTGTTTCTTATGTGAGAGGATTGCCTGGTGCATTGCTGAACGTTGGATCATTCCTAATCGATGGCCTGCATGTGTTTTTAGTTAATCCTGGTGCTATATCTATGAACCAATCACAACCATCTTAACCTCCGCTATTTCTTAACCCTTGGATCAAGTCAATGTTTGGATGACTTAATCTCAGCCATTGATTCCATGCGCGTTTCCAGAATCTTCCCTCACCCCTATATAAACCCCCCACTTCTCAGACTTTCAAGACTTTTGGGCATTCGTCATTTCTGAGAGAAAAAAATAGAGAGAAGAGAGAAGTGAGAGAGAAGAGAGAAAAGAAAAGAGAGAAGAGAGAGAAAGAAAACTCTGTTAGCCCAAAACCAAACCCTAACCCTAAACACTTCATTTTTCTGAATCAAACCTTCGTATACACTTAACCCCAAACACAACTTTGAGTGTTTGAGAGAGAGAGTGGTTTGTTCACTTGAAGCTGTAACCTCTTTGTCCTTGATCTTGTTCACAACTTAAACATTCGTGTGAAGATCTATGTTTCTTTTTCATAGAAACTTTAGATCTACATTCTGCATGTTACATTTTCACTAGATCTGCATATTTCTTACTTGGTTTAAGAAAATCTTTACTGATTTGGTTTTGAAAATGTTTTATGGTTTCTGTTTTTACAAAACTTAACCTTGACCTAGTTGGATTCACACTTGGAGATTTTCAATCTCAAAAATATTTTTAAAACCGAGATTGATTAAGATCTTGACCGATTTTGAAGCGAGATATCCGTGGAATCTGGGTTATATTAAAGGTCAAAAAGGTTTTTAGTTTTGTAAGAAAGAAAGAAAACAAAATCACAGCATATAGACTTTATATGTAATTTTTATAGGACTGTCTGTAAATCTAAGTGTGTGTGAGTTCATGCATGTGAATAGGAATCACTTCACAAACACTTAACACACTACTACACTGAAAGTGTTGTGTATAAGATCAAAGATCATTGAGTCGACATAAGGAAGCTAAAGCAAAGGAAGTTATCAAACTGGAAGAACATCATCAACAATCAGATCTATGAGAAGTTAGAAGGACACCAAGTGGGGTATATTCCTAAACTTAGAATAGGTTGATTTGTGTGCATGTATGTTGTATTGTTTGTAACTATTATTTGTTATTAGTGGATTTTTGTTTTTGTGACTTAGAAGTCACCGTGGATGTTTCCTCTGTTGGGAGAGGTTTTACCACGTTAAAAACTGTGTGTTGATTATCTTCATTTCCTCATCTCAGTCTATAGTGTGCTGATTTTTAAAACTGTCTTGTTTTAAAAACTGATTACAAAGTCTTAATTACTCTCGTACATAAGTTTTTTTGTAAACACAACTTGTTGTTTATAATTTTTATTTTCAAAAGAAAAGGGTTTCTCCAACAAACATCTCGGAGTTGCTTATATAGTTTAATCTTGTATTAAACGGCATTAGCGACGTTTTTCAATTGGTATCAGAGCCCTGTTAACTTTTATTTCAAAAAGATCTTTTGTTTCTGAAATCATTTTCTGAAAAACCTAACTATGGACGGGAAGAATGAAAGGTTTGGTAATCTGTCCAGACCTCCACTCTTTGATGGAAACAACTTTGCTTACTGGAAAGTAAGAATGGTTGCCTTCATCCAAGGGACTTTAGGAGATGATGTCTGGGACATTATTGAAAATGGATACACTTATCCTACTAAACCATCCACTGAAGGAAGTGATGAGAGGGTAAAGAAAATCTTAAGTGAATTTACCCAAGAAGAGTAAACCATTTCTCGAAATAACAATAAAGGCAAGAATGCCATTTTTATGTCTATTAATGAGTATGAGTTCAAAAGAATATCATCTTGTGCCACTTCTAAGGAAGCTTGGGACACATTAATCACTGCCCATGAAGGAGACTCAAGAGTTAAAGCTGCTAAAACTCAAATGCTTACCCAGCAGTACAACTCTTTGATTATGTCTGACTCTGAGTCTTTTGATGATTTTTACATGAACTTAACTGATATAGTTACTAAGTTGCATGCTAATGGTATAACTTATGATAGGAATGAAATTGTCTATAAAATCATAAGATCATTACCACAAAAGTTTGACAGTAAGAGGTATGCTATTGAGGAAATGAGTGATCAAAACCTTACCCCTGAGTTACTCAGTAGCAAACTTAGAACTGTGGAAATGGAATTAGACTTTAAGAAACAATTCAATCATTCACAAAGAAAACAGCCCAACTCTAACTTGAGTTTTGCCTCCAAGATATCTAAACTTGAGACTAATTTGACCAACTCTGACTCTGATGAGGAGTGTGATATAGACAAACTAGATAATCAGATTGCCTTAATGTGTAAACAATTTAAGAAAATTGTTAAATTTAGAGACAAACAGGCAACTAAATAAGGCAAGCCTAATTATCCTACTCTGTCTAATCCCAAACCTCATGAGAGAGGTCTTGACAAACATCCTAAGGACAACAATTCCAGACCCACTAGAGACCTTAAAAAGATTGAATGTTTTAGATGTGGGAAACTAGGTCACATTGCTCAAGATTGCAGAGTTAATCTGAACAAAGTCAACACACACAATAGAGCCAATGTCTGTAAAACTTGGAATGATTCAAGTGACTCTGATGAAAAGGAACTTGAATCATCTAATGTACTTGACCCTTGCATGTCTTTTTATGCTAAGATCATTTACAATGATGATATACCTGTGTGTGATAATGATGCTCCTACATCTTCTTGTGTGAATACTGCTTTGATTGGCCTAGATGCTTTATTGTCTGAAAATGTTGCTAGTTCTAGTTCCGTGTGTGTGAGTCAAAGTGATCTCGATAACGACGATGTAAATGGGTGCGTGAGTATTAAAACTGAATCGTTAGGGGTCACTACACACACTTCACTTAGCGACTCAGACACAGATGACCTCCCAGATATCCATACTTTGTATGCTAAAACTCTTAAAAAAGGCACTAGACTGGAGAAGACTGTTAGAGACCTGACTAAGAAATTCAATGATCTAAGTCTTATTGTGAAGCTGAATGCCGAAGAGTACACTAACCAGTGTCTGTCTCATCAATCTGAAATTGAAACCTTTGATCAAAAATTAAAAGAGTTGACTAAAACTAATGAAACCCTGGAAATGAAATACAAGGGAACATTATTAGAACTGGAGGAAGCAAAAACAAAGACAACTACTGTTTTCAAAAAAAATTCTAAGTTTGAAAGCAATTCAAATTGTTTTACTGACTTTGTTGTTAACTCCAAGACCAATTCTGATGATAGAACCGGTATTGGATTTTGCCCTAAGAACAAACCACAAACTACAAATCTTGAACCTATTAAGTTTGTTTCTGGGGGCAAAAGACCAATTGAAACATGTCCAGACTTTCATTTTATTAAAGAGGAATTTGATAAAAAGCAACAACAGAAAGACATTGGAGAGTCTAGTAATTCTAAGGCTGACACTGCACTTAAGACTAAATACATCTGTCCTTTGATCAGAAAGGCTGATTCTACCTTTAAGACCATCCCTCCTAGGAATAGCACTACTGAACAGAATGCTGTTAAACCCATTTTTAGAAGTTTTCCTAAGGAAATTCATCCCTCAAGCAATCAATATTGCTCGTACTGTGTCATTTATGGTCATTCCTTTGAAGGTTGTTATGCTAGGCGTCTAAACACCCCTGTGTACAACTCTTCTGTCTACAAGAACTTTAACTATTTTAGGCAAAATCGTAACCATTATGTCCTTCCAAGACAACCTGATAAGAACTCTAACTACAGAAATAAAAAGACCAAAACTAAGAGTTCATTTAAGAGAAAGGCTCCCAGAAACTTTATTAAACCAAAAGCTCAAATTTTTCACAATAATCAGGTTGTTGCCCCAAATGTTTTTCGACAAAAAACTGTTTCACGAAAATTTTATCAAATGAGGGCAAACTTGCGCAAAATTAAAACTAGAGCTATTTGGGTTAGAAAATATGATCTTTTACCCCAAATGAAGTGTAACATTGTTATCACTGCCTTAAAAGCTGAACACACTTCATCTGGTTGGTACTTAGATTCAGGATGTTCCAAACATATGACAGGAGATGAAACAAAAGTTTTAAACAAAACCAAATTTGCTGGAGGCAAAGTAGTTTTTGGTGATGGAGTTTCATCCCAGATCATAGGTAAAGGAACCTTAAAAGAAGAGGGAATGCCTACTCTCGAAAATGTACTTTTAGTTAAAGGCCTTAAAGCCAACCTCCTAAGTATATCACAATTTTGTGACTCTGACCATACTGTTACCTTTTCAAAGAACAATTGTAAAATTCTAAATGATAAAGGTAAATGCATTATTACCGGATTTAGAACACCTGACAATTGTTATACTATCAAGACTGGTTCTGAAACCTGTAACATTGTCAGAATGGATGACAATGAAATCTGGCATAATCGTATGGGTCACCTAAGTTATGATATCCTTGGTAGATTGTCTAGTCAAGAGATTGTTAGAGGAATTCCTAAAATTAAACCTATTTCAAGTGTTGTCTGTGGTCATTGCCAGGAAGGAAAAATAGTTAAGACTTCGCATAAAAAGGTTAAAGACATTCTCACCTCTAGACCTCTAGATCTCATCCATATGGACCTTATTGGTCCCTCTAGAACTGTTAGTCTTTGTGGACACAGTTATATCCTTGTCACGGTTGATGATTTCACACGATTCACTTGGGTTGCCTTCTTGAAACAAAAATCTGACACGTTTCAGAATTTTTTGAAAATTTTACTAAGAATTGAAAATGAGAAGGACACACAAGTCAATCGTATTCGTAGTGATAGAGGGGGAGAGTTCATAGACACATGAATAGTTGAATATTGTGACTACAACGGTTACAAACATGAATTTAGTGCCCCTAAAACTCCTCAGCAGAATGGTATTGCTGAAAGGAAAAACCGAACTCTTCAAGAGATGGCACGTGTCATGTTGCATGCCAAATCTCTACCTAAATACTTCTGGGTAGAATCTATTAGAACTGTCTGTCATATCACGAATAGGGTCTATCTAAGGAAAAACTCTAAACAAACCCCTTATGAGTTGTGGTACGGTAAGAAGCCTAATCTGAAATATCTAAGAACTTTCGGAAGTCAGTGTTATGTCTGTAAAGATAGAGAATATCTGTCTAAATTCGAGACTCGTGGTGATAAAGCCATCTTCTTAGGATACTCTCCAAACAGTCGTGCTTATCGTATATACAATCTGCGTACTAAGGCCCTTATGGAATCGATAAATGTAATTGTAAGCGACACTATTGTCGAAAATAAGATATCTGAATCACCTATTGTGGTTGAATCTGAAAATGATTTCAAACTGATTCACCAGAAATAGATGACTCATTACCTAATGAGAGTCCTGAAGTATCTGGCTGGGTCTCTAAAGATCATCCCATTGACAACGTGGTTGGTAATCCTAATGAGCCAGTTCGTACTAGATCCCAGTTAAGAAATTATGCTAATTATGCATGTTTCGTCTCCCTTGTGGAACCGAAAAATGTTAATGAAGCATTGAATGACACACACTGGATTTCTGCTATGCAGGAAGAACTTTTACAATTTGTCATTCACGATGTCTGGTATCTTGTACCACGGCCTCAAAACAAAAATGTTATTAGGACACGTTGGAATTTTAAGAACAAATCTGATGAAAATGGGGTAATCCTTAGAAACAAAGCTAGACTAGTTGCTCAAGGCTACTCTCAAATAGAAGGGATAGATTTCAGCGAGACATTTTCCCCTGTCACTCGTCTTGAATCTGTTCGACTTCTTTTCGCCATAGCGTGTCACTTAAAATTCACACTTTATCAAATGGATGTCAAATCTGCTTTCCTCAATGGAATCCTATCGGAAGAAACGTATGTAGAACAAACCCAAAGGGTTCATTGACCCTAAATACCCTAACCATGTCTTTCGTCTAAAAAAGGCTCTGTATGGCTTAAAACAAGCTCCTCGAGCTTGGTATGAACGCCTTTCCAACTTTTTGTTGGATAAGGGTTTTAAGAGAGGAGGAAATGACCAGACTCTCTTTGTCAAACATTTTGACAAAAACATTATTATAGCCCAAGTTTGTGTAGACGACATCATTTTCGGGTCAACTTCAAACTCTGAAGTTAAATCTTTTTCTGCTATTATGCATAAGGAATTTCACATGTCCCTTATGGGGGAGCTACAACTTTTCTTAGGATTTCAAGTGAAACAGAATTCTGATGGACTATTTGTCTCTCAAACTAAGTATGCCTTAGATCTTGTTAAGAAATTTGGTTTAGATAATGCTAAAGTTGCCAAAACGCCTATGAGTACTACTGTTAAATTATGTAAAGATGAAACTGGAAAGTCAGTTGATTCCACACTGTATCGTAGTATGATTGGTAGCCTACTCTATCTAACTGCCTCACGACCAGACATAATGTATGTTGTATGTCTGTGTGCTCGTTACCAGAATAACCCTAAAGAGAGCCATTTATTGAGTGTAAAACGTATAATAAAGTACATAAAAGGCACTCTTAATCTTGGACTTAGGTACACTAAGGATACCTGTAGCACCATCATAGGGTATACTAATGCTGATTGGGCCGGTTGTACTGATGATAGTAAAAGTACATCAGGTGCCTGTTATTATGTCGGCAATAATTTAGTTGGTTGGAGTAGTAAAAAATAGAATTGCACATCTTTATCTACGGCTGAGTCCGAATATATAGCAGCAGGAAGTTGTTGTGCTCAATTGTTATGGATAAAACAGATGTTAAGTGATTATGGGATTAAAGAAGATCAATTACAATTGTATTGTGACAACCAAAGCGCCATCAACATATCTAAAAACCCGGTTCAACACTCGCGAACTAAGCATATTAAAATAAGGCATCATTTTATTCGCGAACTTGTTGAAACTAAGGAATTAGAAATTCATTACCTGCCTACTGATCTGCAACTTGCAGACATGTTCACTAAACCTCTAGACTATAACAGATTTCTGTATTTGCGAAATTCTATAGGTATGGTATGCGCTGATTAAACTCTTAAGACCTTAATTTTTACCCTTTGTCCATTTGAGACAAAATGGGGGAGAAATTTGAGTCTTACGGGTTCAATGTTTTGTTCACATTTCATCTAAACTGCTTGATCTTAGTGTGCATATTTGCAGGAATCTCTTCTACTGATTGTCTACCATTTCTAGTGTAAAATTTTGTAAATAGTTGAGTTATGTAATTTTTGACTTTCTAGGAAATGGGTAGATAGTATCTTTTGTATAGGACTAGGTTTTATTTTTTTTTGGTTCCCTACGAGTTTTAAGCTAACTCAAAGGAGATTTTGTCTCATATTTCCAAAGGGGGAGATTGAAGCACCTTATACCTTTGACTTACTTAAGTCTATACTGTATAAGTGTTAAACTAGTTTGGAAATAGTGACAAAATTGGTTGTCTATCCTAGAATCCAAAAAGCCTCAGAACTTATCTCTCTAATCCTCTTCAATGATCCATGAAGGTATAAATTGAATCACACTACACACAATTAGAAGTGCATACATGTGTACATATTGCTTTAAATTGATTGTGTGATTAATTCCCATTAAAATGTGGTTTTAATTATTTTTTGGGAATTTTTTAAACATTTTTAAACATTTTTTAAATAATGTTTTCATTAATAAAATATGGTTATAAAATTTGTGGGGTCAATATTCTATTTTGGAAACTTCAGTTTTCATTGAATTGTTTGGTTGGGTAGAATATAAAAGCGCTAGAGACTTCAGGGTGATGCTTGTAATTAAGTTTGACGCGCGTTTGAACACCAATCACACGCCTACACTTGTCATCCTCCTGATGCTTCAATTTGTGTTTCTTATGTGAGAGGATTGCCTGGTGCATTGCTGAACGTTGGATCATTCCTAATCGATGGCCTGCATGTGTTTTTAGTTAATCCTGGTGCTATATCTATGAACCAATCACAACCATCTTAACCTCCGCTATTTCTTAACCCTTGGATCAAGTCAATGTTTGGATGACTTAATCTCAGCTATTGATTCCATGCGCGTTTCCAGAATCTTCCCTCACCCCTATATAAACCCCCCACTTCTCAGACTTTCAAGACTTTTGGGCATTCGTCATTTCTGAGAGAAAAAAATAGAGAGAAGAGAGAAGTGAGAGAGAAGAGAGAAAAGAAAAGAGAGAAGAGAGAGAAAGAAAACTCTGTTAGCCCAAAACCAAACCCTAACCCTAAACACTTCATTTTTCTGAATCAAACCTTCGTATACACTTAACCCCAAACAAAACTTTGAGTGTTTGAGAGAGAGAGTGGTTTGTTCACTTGAAGCTGTAACCTCTTTGTCCTTGATCTTGTTCACAACTTAAACATTCGTGTGAAGATCTGTGTTTCTTTTTCATAGAAACTTTAGATCTACATTCTGCATGTTACATTTTCACTAGATCTGCATATTTCTTACTTGGTTTAAGAAAATCTTTACTGATTTGGTTTTGAAAATGTTTTATGGTTTCTGTTTTTACAAAACTTAACCTTGACCTAGTTGGATTCACACTTGGAGATTTTCAATCTCAAAAATATTTTTAAAACCGAGATTGATTAAGATCTTGACCGATTTTGAAGCGAGATATCCGTGGAATCTGGGTTATATTAAAGGTCAAAAAGGTTTTTAGTTTTGTAAGAAAGAAAGAAAATAAAATCACAGCATATAGACTTTATATGTAATTTTTATAGGACTGTCTGTAAATCTAAGTGTGTGTGAGTTCATGCATGTGAATAGGAATCACTTCACAAACACTTAACACACTACTACACTGGAAGTGTTGTGTATAAGATCAAAGATCATTGAGTCGACATAAGGAAGCTAAAGCAAAGGAAGTTATCAAACTGGAAGAACATCATCAACAATCAGATCTATGAGAAGTTAGAAGGACACCAAGTGGGGTATATTCCTAAACTTAGAATAGGTTGATTTGTGTGCATGTATGTTGTATTGTTTGTAACTATTATTTGTTATTAGCGGGTTTTTGTTTTTGTGACTTATAAGTCACCGTGGATGTTTCCTCTGTTGGGAGAGGTTTTACCACGTTAAAAACTGTGTGTTGATTATCTTCATCTCCTCATCTCAGTCTATAGTGTGCTGATTTTTAAAACTGTCTTGTTTTAAAAACTGATTACAAAGTCTTAATTACTCTCGTACATAAGTTTTTTTGTAAACACAACTTGTTGTTTATAATTTTTATTTTCAAAAGAAAAGGGTTTCTCCAACAAACATCTCGGAGTTGCTTATATAGTTTAATCTTGTATTAAACGGCATTAGCGACGTTTTTCATTACTAACTAGAGTAAAAAAGTGATAGAATGGAATGTGAAAAATGGGATTTTTAGGAAACGAACAAATCTGAATTCGAGATAATGTTCTCTGAATTACTGAGAGGGATGTTCAAGTGTGCCTTTCAAGGTGAGGTTGTGGCCTAAATTTATAGGGCCAAGGAGGTACCGATCGATATGATCCTAGACCTGCCTATCGGTATAGCCCCTTAGGCACACTACCGATAGGTAGGGGTGGCCGTGGGCCGGGCCTGGGCAGGCCCGGTCGGGCTCGGGCCGGGCTTGAAAAATTAAGTGCTATCCCAAGCCCGCCCGGGCCCAGATCGGGCCTTATTATGTAATCCCAAGCCCGCCCAGATTTGAAAGCTCTTTACCCAGGCCTGCCCAATCGGGCCTTGTTATGTTAATTAAAAGATTTTTTTAAAAATTAAAATACCTATTTTTTTATTTAAAGACCAATTTTTTTAATTAAAAATCTGTTTTAAACTCCATGTATTACAAAGTTCATGTATAAAATTTTCCACTCTACATGAAAAGACTTGATATACGTTTTTATATTTATAAAAGTTTCCCCCCCCCCCCCATTTATATATATATATATATATATATATATATATATATATATATATATATATATATATATATATATTTCGGGCCTCGGGCCGGGCCGGGCCTCATCGGGCTTAAGAACTCATGCCCAAGCCCGCCCGAAAAAAAATCGGGCCTATAAAATTTTGCCAGGCCCGCTCTCCGGGCCTATTCACCTTACCCAAGCCCTATTTTTTATTGGGCGGGTTGGGCGGGCTTGGCGGGCCTCGGGCCTATGGCCACCCCTACCGATAGGCACGGTCCTTAGGGTTCCATTCGGCAGTATGGGATAGTTTTTGTGAAGATGGTATTAAGAATCCATTGAGTCATTCTCGAGTTTGAGAGTTGACTGTGGTAAAATGGGGCTCGAAAGTGGCCATTGGTCTTTGGACAGGAAATCCTCTGACGAAAATGGATCGTTCATCCATAACATAAGGATGATTTGTGCATGGGACGCACCATTAAAAAGGGTATTCAAAGCCCTTAGAGATTTCATTCAAATTCATTCAGTTCGGAGAGTTGACCAAGGTCAAACGGGGCTTAGAAGTGTCCGATGGCCTTTCAGAGTAAAATGGGTCTTCCACCGTAAGGTGGATTCGTGCACGGGGCAGATCGTCGGAAAGGGGATTTGTTCATCTTAAGAATATTCAAAATTATCATGGCAGTTTGGCAAATCCTTTACTTTTTTAGGGGATAAATTTTTTAGAGTTTTCATTTCGAAATGTTTTCAAATATATTTTTAAAAAAGAAAGTTTGAAAATTTCGATGATTCGTTTGAATGAGTTTTTCTTATCGTTCGAACGAGTTACGCGATGTCGGTAGAACGAGATTTCAAACGTTCAAACAAAATCTAGGAAGACGTCTTTTGGTCAGTTCTAGAATGTTGTTAGAAGGCTCGTTAAAAGTTGTTCAAATGAGATAGAGTACGCCACTAGATTGAAGGATCCCATAATCAAACAAGATGATTTTATATCAAGCACTAGAATGTCATTCGAACAGTCGTTGGAAGCCTAATCGAACAAAAAGGGTACATTATTCGAACGCGGTGCCTGGCCATTCTAACGAGCGTGTGAGATTTTATTTTTTAATTAAGTTTGATCTAAATCTCTAATGTTTATCCTTTTACAATCAACTTCCTTATAAATAGAGATGCGGGTAGAGTCTTTAAGAACTTTTTTTTAACACTTTTCTAATCCCTTTTAGGGTTCCTTTTATGATCAACTCTACCAATTTTCATCCAAATCCCTTGGAAATTTAATCACATCGTCAAATCAAGAATAACACTTTCGTGCTCAAGAACCATTGTAGAGTTCATCTCTACTGTTGATTTGTGGAGTAAAGGCTATACTGCTAAAGAAGAAGGCTGATCGGTGGATACCGAGGAAAAACTGCTTCTTGTGAGCGGTGCTGGACTGTGTCGTTACTGTAAAAGACTTGAATAATTATGCGTTATACTTAGAGAGATAAGTATTCTGTAAGTCTCATTGTGTCGATCAAATTGTAAGGACATTTTTGTCCATTATCAATTTATTATGTCACACGCCGTTACACCGTTGAAGAAATTCAAGATTCATACAGTCATCAACGGATCCGAATATCAAAAGAAGAAGAGGAATCAAAGTCTGACAGGCCGGACCGGTCCTCCCAGAATAAAAGAATCAATCCGCCTGCGGATCGGTCGCCTCATACCCGGACCGATCCGCCTGCTGAAAAGCCAGTACACCCCGGACCGCAAGCGAACCGAAGAAGCCTAAAATAAAAATAACCGATCCGCCTACCCGGACCGATTCGCCTCAGACCCGGACCGGTCTGCCTGGGATAAACTTCAACAGATCGTGTTCAGATTTTTAAGGCCCAAGACTTCTTATTTAATCCCACTACGGGAAGTGGTTTTCTAAGACTTATATACACGATTTTCAGAGTACAAAAACTCTAAGTCTTCACCTATTGAGCACCAAGACTCTAGGTTTTTGATTCACACAAATTTCCAAACACTTGTGAATCACTTTGCAATCCAGGAACGCATTTTTGTTGTTCATACCCTTGTGGAGAAGACCGTTCTTCTTCTTCATTGCAGCCCTCCTGGAAAGGGACATTTCCAGCCGTCGACTACAGAATCCGACACCTAAGGGTAATTCTTAGTCACTTGTAATTTCAATGTAATCCGAAATTGTACAGTTACAATATTATAATGAAAATAAATGGTTTTGCCCCTTTGGGGGATTTTTCCTCACAACCATGTATTTGAATGTTCTTGCTTAGTTCATTATCTTATTCAATCACATATTGTTGCATGTTTAGGGTTTGTTTGAGTTAAAAGGTGTTTAATATATAAGTTTATCATTTGAACGCAAGCACATACGTTCTCACAAATCTTGCACAGTGCCGAAATAGAGGTTTTACCCGAAAGGGATTTTTCCTACTTTTTTGCGTATTTGTCAGCTTGGTTTGCTATATTTAATTTGGACTACGTCACTTCATGTACACTATACTAATTTAAGATAAAAGATACTAAAATTTAAACTTGTGTGTTTGTCCTAAAATACAAATCATTCCATTAAATCCTCGCATTCTCAAATTGGTATCAGAGCAGGTTGTAATAAAATATTGTGTGATTCTTTATACAAATTTTTTTAATATCAATTTTTTAAACTTAATGATCTTTAAAATTTTGAATTTTATGGATAATTTGTATAATAGTATGCCAATTTTAGATGGGTCAAATTATGCTTACTGAAAAGCGAGGATAAGGTATGCCTTAAAATCTATTGATGAAAGAGTGTGGCTTGTTTGTGAAAGAGGGTGGCACCACCCACAAAGACCAATGGCGATGTCATGGGTCCAAAACCTGTCTATGCTTAGATAAAAGAGGAATTTAAATGGATTAATTTTAACTCACTCAACTTAAGTTCCATTTCTAGAGTTGTCATCCTGACGAGTCCTGTCGTATCATGACGTGCACCACATCTAAAAAAGCTTGGGATACCCTCCTGCTCACTCATGAGGGTACCAATGTTGTGAAAGCTTTTGAGATATAAAATCTCACCACATAATTTGAGAATATTATCATGCTAGAGTCTGAGTCATTTGATGAATCTTATGCATGATTGTCTGATATCGTAAACTTAGTCTTAATTTAGGTGAGAAAATTCCTGAAACGCATGTAGTCAAAAAGATTTTAAGATCACTTTCGGCCCGTTTTATTCCTAAGTTTACCGTGATTAATTCATTAGGGATATTAGATGCGCTTAAGTTAAAAGAACTCGTAAGAGACCTTCAAACGTATGAGATCGACATGTTTCCCAAAACTATTAAACCTAAGGAAAAGGTAGTTGCATTAAAAGTTCAATCTAAAAGGAAAGAGGAAGTGTTGTCAGACTACAAGTATGATTTTGATCTGGATAATTTAGCCCCTTTTGCAAAGAATTTCAAAAAAATTCTCAAACTTAGAAATGAAAATACTTCAAAAGAAAATAAGATTTTTGAGAAAGACAAAAAATATACATTGGGCAAGAAAAATTTTAAAAATGAAAGAAAATATTACTCTAAGAAAGATGAGTATAGATGTTATGAGTGTGAGGGTAAGGGTCACAAAGCTCACGAGTCTGCTACGAGATTAAAGAGACAAAGCAAAGGCAAAACTGCCTCCAATGCCACGCTTAGTGATAGAAATGTCAAATTGGTGGAATGCGGGGATGGATCACCTCATAGACGTAACTTCACCTCATTCATGGCTAGCCATGTTAGTATATATAATGCACCTCACGCCTATAAGGAAACTACTAAACATAATGACCTCGACAGTGAGTCTAGTCATTCTGAAGAGAGTGAGGGAGATGCCGCTTTGAGTGAGGGAGATAGTGAACTTCAATGTTCTTACGCCCAACTTTACTTTGAGTCCTTTAAAATGAATAAACACAATAAAGGTTTAACACTTAGAGTTTTATCTTTAGAAAAGTAATTGAAAGAGAT
The DNA here is from genome assembly GCA_949130495.1 of Sambucus nigra. Classification (NCBI taxonomy): domain Eukaryota; kingdom Viridiplantae; phylum Streptophyta; class Magnoliopsida; order Dipsacales; family Adoxaceae; genus Sambucus; species Sambucus nigra. The sequence goes on from OX422213.1 coordinate 650,095,378, forward strand.
GAGAGAGAGAGCGATTCCTCACTAAGAGTTTCATTATGGGAGATAATTATTTTAGTAGAGAGGGAAAATGATGACTTGATCAACAAAGTGGCTAGTCTTATGAGAGATCTTTAAGCATTCATGAAGACTCTGAGAAACTTGAATCCCTTGCATTCTAACTCAAGAAAGATCTCAAACGTGCCCGAGAGGTCAAGGTTAGAATAGAGGATATATCGAAAAAGGTTGGGAAATGTTCATCGATCGCGCTTTAGGTTTTAAGGAGAGGAAAAACTAGGTTATGACGGTGTATCCATGTCATATACCTTACTGGAACCGAATCCTAAATTTGTGGTAAATCCTTATGGGCCTCGACCTAAACCATAAAAGAGAGTTCAACCTAAGAAAGTCAACCAAGGTAGACCCAAATAAGTCTATGTTTGCACCCATTGCAAAAGGAGAGGTCACCTTAGGGAATTTATCTATAAGTTATGTAAAACTAGATGTACACAAACTCCTGCACACTGCTATAGCAATTTTTCTAGTCTTAGAGATCAAGTTGAGTTCCTAGTCGCATATTCATAAAGCTTAATGGAAGAATTTCAACGAATGTCTATACCGTATAAAAACACTTCTAATGCTTTGACTAGAGCCAACAAAGACAAGGGAAAACAAAAGGTTACCTCCACTTGGGTACCTAATCAAGACGATATAGCCCTTATTGTGCATGTTGCTCTCAAGTTTCAAAATAATTACCAATGGTATTTTGATAGTGGGTGCTCTAGGCACATGACCAGTGACATATCATTTTTTTTTCCAATCCTAAGGATCGTAAGGAAGGCAAAGTCACCTTTGTAAATGTGAGTAGGTTTAGCATTTTAGGATGTTGATGTGTTGAAATACTAGGATTTCCTAAACAAGACAATTTATTATACGTAAAAAGGTTGAAAGTAAACTTAAGTAGCATAAGACAATTGTGCGATGAAAACTTTATGGTAAAGTTTGACCGGTCCGAATGCAACGATATGATCAATACAGTGAACTTTTACTTCAATAAGTGGGGACTAAAGATAATTGCTAAGGGATCATTCCCAAGTCCTCCTTTGTGCAAAATAATGCCATGGTCTCCTCTATAGACCTTTGGAATGAATAACTAGGTCATGTGAACTTTAGAGATCTTAAGCGATTAGTGAAAAGGACCTAGTTCGAGGCTTATCGCCACTTGGGAAACCAACTTCCTCAGCTTGTGGACATTGCAATCAAGGAAAAAAATTAAAATCCTCGTAGAAAGTTTAACACCATTACCACTACACATGTTTTGGAGTTAATTCATATGGGTCTTATGGGGCCTACTCGCTCGGAGAGTTTAGGTGGTAAGATATACATTCTCATAATAATCGATGACTTTTTAAGATACTTCACTGTGGTTTATTTAGGGAAAAGTCCGATGCGATTAAGTTCCCAATGACCAAGTGGCGTGTCCTATAAAACCCACACGACATCACTATCAATCGAATGTGTAGTAACAATGGTACTGAATTTAAAGAAGTCGTAGTTGATAACTATTACGATGGAGAGGGCATCAAACACAAGTTTTCAGTTATTCGTACTTCTCAACAAAATGGGATAGTTGAAAGGAAAAATCAGATAATACAAGAGATGGCTAGATTTATGCTTCTTGGGAGAAACGTGCCTATATCTTTTTGGTAAGAGGCGGTGAGTACCGCATGCCATACAATGAACATGGTATATCTTTGTCCGCACACAATACGCACGCCTTATGAGTTATGGACATAGAAGAAGCCCAACCTATCATATTTTTGTATCTTTATGAGTACTTGCTACATCTTAAGAGATATAGAGCACTTACGATAATTCGACTTCCAGAGTGATGAAGGGATATTTTTAGGTTATTCATCATCGAGCAGGGCTTATAGGTGTTTAACCTTGTAACCTTTAAGGTTATGAAGTCAATAAACGATATTATTAGAAACGACTAGTCGTCGATGTCTATTGATCCTAACCATAAGTGTGAGGTTGATACACCCACTTGTGACAATCCCATCCTTGTTCATATTACCTCGATGGACTCCACTCTTGACTTAGAGGATCCACCCTATTGGGTTCGAAATATTCATGACCCTTCTGTTATACTTGGTGATCCCACACTAGGTGTTAAGACTCATGATCAACTTGATAATGTGGTTAGTTACCTTTTCCACACCTCCTTAGTCGAGCCCAAGAATGTGAAATAAGAACTCAAGGACAAGCATTGGATATCCACTATACAAGAAGAGTTGCTTTAATTTTGTAAAAATAATGTCGAGGAATTAGTTCCCCGACCTAGCGAGACAAATGTGATAGGTACTAAGTGGATTTATAAGAATAAGATGGATGAGAATGGTACTATAGTTCGCAATAAGGATTGATTGGTCACTCAAGGCTACACACATATTGAAGGTGTAGGCTTTGACGATATATTCGCTCATGTTGCTAGTATTGAGTTCGTCAACTTACTTCTCGCCATAGCATGTCTCAAGTTATATCAAATAGATGTCAAGAGTGCTTTCCTAAATGGCATTATATATGAAGAAGTTTACATGGAATAACCAAATGGGTTTGAAGACCCAAAGCACCCAGGAGATGTCTTTTATCTTAAGAAGGCCCTTTTATGGTTTGAAGCAAGCACCCCGTTCTTGGTATGAGGGGCTCACTTCCTATCCCTTAGCTTATAACTTTAAGAGGGGGGTGGATAAGAAATTATTTGTGAGGAGAGAGAGTGGTGATATCTTGGTTGCCCAAGTCTATGTGGACGATATAGTGTTTGGATCCACGTGCTCCCAACATGCTCACACTTTTGAGGAGAATATCAAGAATGAATTTGAGATGAGATGGTTGATGATCTTACGTTCTTCTTAGGTCTCCAAGTGCGTCATTTAAAGGATGGGATATCCATATCTTAATCAAAATATGATAGGGACCTAGTGAAAAAGTTTGGTTTAGACTCTGCTAAGCACTCACGCACCCCTATGACTACATCGACTAAGATTAACAAAGATGCTTTAGGCAAGGACATAGAGCAAACCGTTTATAGGAGCATAATAGTAGTCTTCTCTACTTAACTGCTAATCGTCCCAACATCTCCTTTAACGTTAGATTCTGTGGACGATACCAAGTATGCCCGAACAAGTCTCACTTACTTGCACTTAAATGTATCATCAAATATATAACTGGCACTCTTTCCTACAGTATTTGGTATTCCTTTTATACCGATGACCGTCTGTCCACCTGTTCGGATGTTGATTGGGCCGGGGATGTTGATGGTTATAGGAGCCCCTCGGGTGGGCGTTTTTACTTTAGGAGTAATCTTATCTCTTGGTTGAGCAAGAAGCAAAACTACATATCTTTGTCCATAGCAGAGGCCGAGTATTTATCGTCGAAAGTTGTTGCATGCAACTCTTATGAATGAAGCAAATATTGGAAGATTATGGGATTTCACAAGGCACTATGGCTATTTCTTATGATAATACGAGTGCGATTCATATATCTTAATCCAGTCCAACATTTTCTCATAAAGCACATTAGGATATATAATCATTTTATTCATGATTTCATTGAGGAGAAGCTCGCTTCCTTGACCTTTGTGAGCATCGGACATCAATTAACCGATATCTTCACAAAACCTCTAGATGCACTTAGATTCTAGTATCTTAGGAAGTCTTTAGGTATTTGCTCCGTTGATTGAGTTCAAGTACTTTATGTAGTGTAAGATGTTTATAATGTTCATATTTTATATTCATGTTGCTAGATTTTATTATCATTGTATTCATATGCTCTTTCTTTTTTATATATTTTTAAAAATTCCAAAAATATTTCCAATTTTACAAAAAAATTTAATAAAATCGAAAAGATTTTTGGTTTTTATTAAAAAAGTTTGAAAAAGTGAAAAAGATTTTATATCTAATAAATTTTTTAAATAAGACAAAAAGTTTTTGCGTCTTTAACTTTTCACCGTATATGGATGAACATTTAAGATATTCAGATCACCCCATACATTCCATCCATTCACGTGACTTTTTCATAGTGTTTTGAAACATGACTTTGTTTCGTTAGTGTGCTTAATAAGGCGTGGATATCATTACGCTGACTTTTGATGATTACTTTCTATATATTAGACTCTTTGTCATCTTTATTGCACACATGCACGAACTTTTTGAACATTGTACTTGCTTATCATATGTCGAATACGATGTTCTAAGATCAATTCTGCTTAATAATGAACCTAATGTAAAAAGAGATAAATTGTGCTTGTAAGAATTGTTTTTCGAATTTGTTTCCCGAAAAGTATTGATATATGTTAAGCAATGGAAATGAGCTACGAAAGAGCAAAATTCTCTTTGCGTTAAAAGCCACCATTTGTAAAAAGAGCCTAAGAAGATTAATGACACACAAAAACATAAGTGCTAAGGTCATTTAGTTTATATTCATTGATGCTTTGCTACATACGAGCATTATGATTCTTCAAAAATATTTGAGAGTAACTTCTTATATATGTGATATCTAGATGGAGTTATAAAGTAGAAGATCAATGGGTTTGCACAATGGACTTTCCTGAAAAATATTAAATAGTTTGGCATTATTGTTTTGAGAATCATTAAAATTCATGACATATTGCATAAGTCGAATCAATTTCAATTGAGTTCAACAATTTTACATTTAAGGTAGAAATTGAGTTCATTCTTTATAAGTATCTCATGACTTCGTGCACCTATGTTATGAATGCCTAAGTTGATTTGCCTATATAAATTATTCACATAATTCCATTCCCTTTTCACGATTAGAATATTTTAGTGTTATTACACGGTGACTATGTGTTTTGTTACCTATACGTACTTTTTATACTTTATACTTAAATTTTTTTAAAAATTTAAAAAATAGTTGTTTGTGATGGTATCTTATTTCTTCACGTGATGCTTATTATTTTTGTTTAGATTATACTCCTATGTCTACTACAGATAAAAATGGGAAGAACAAATTGAGGGGGAGTTTTATTTATTTTTTAAAACTCGTATGCATCACAATATTTCTTTTGTTTCATGTGTGTAGATTATTCCGCCTTGATGATGATTTTATGGACTGCAGAAGATGAAAACTTTTTAGTTGAAGACTTATACATTTATGCATTTTCGTTTCTTGATTTAGTATTAGTTATGTTAGTCTTTAAGGGTCAATATGGTTTCGGTTTGTATTTTGTACCGGAATAGACAAATTGGGAGATTTGTAAGAACAAATTTTATAATTGCTCAGTTTATTTTTATATGGATTATCTTGTTATGCATACACTGCACCAGTATGACTGCTTCCACGTATTTTAAGACAAAGTTGAAGACTTTTAGAAGATTGAATAATCATTCATCTTAACAATATTCAGAAGAGTCATGGTAGTTTGGTAAAGCCTTTACTTTTTCAGGGGATAACTTTTTAAAAGTTCGCACTCCAAAATGTTTTAAATATTTTTTTTAAGAAAGAAAGTTTTGAAAATTTCAACTATTCATTTGAACAAGTTTTTCTTATCACTCAAACGAGTTATGTCATGTCGTTAGAATGAGATTTCAAATGTTCGAATGAAATCTAGGATGGCGCCTTTTGGTCAGTTCTGGAATGTCATTTGAAGACTTGTTGGAAGTCGTTCAAATGAGATAGTGTATGTCATTAGAATGAGGGTTCCCACAATCAAATGAGATGATTTTATATCAAGCATTGGAATATCGTTCGAACTGTCGTTGGAAGCTTGATCAGACAAAAAAGGGTATGTCGTTCAAACGGGGTACTTGGTCATTCGAACGAGCGTGCGAGATTTTATTTTTTAATTAAATTTGATCCAAATCTCTACTTTTATCCTTTTACAGCCAACTTCCTTATAAATAGAGCTGCGAGATTAGAGTACTGAAGAACTTTTTTTTAATACTTTTCCAAGCCCTTTTAGAGTTCCTTTTGTGATCAAACTCTACCAATTTCATCCAAAACCCTTAGAAATTTAAATATCACTTTGTCAAATCAAGAAGAACACTTTCATGTACAAGTGCCTTTGTAGAGTTCATATCTAGTACTGATTTGTAAAGCAAAGGCTCTACTGCTGAAGAAAAAGGATGATCGGTGGATACTGAGGGAAAACTGCTTCCTGTGAGCGGTGGTGGACTGTGCCGTTGCTATAGAAGACTTAAAGAAATTCACATTATACTTTAAAAAAACTAAGTAATTAGTAAATCGTATTGTGTCTGTCAAATCTTGTACAGTGCTGAAATTGAGTTTTTGCTTTAAAGTGATTTTTCCTTCTTCTTCGCGTATTTACCTGCTTGGTTTGCTATATTTAATTTAGACCACATCATTGTATACACACTATATTAATTCACAATAAAATCTCATTAAAATTGAATTTGTGTGTTTATCTTGAAATAAAAATCATTTCGTAGAATCCCCGCACTCTTAATCCTGAACGGGGGAATTGCCTTGTGATCAATTGCATTTTTACTATAATTTGTACTAGGCCTAGGCCTAAGGTGGTGCAATGACACTTATCCTAAAAACAAATGAACTAATAAGAATATAGTCAACATAGAAAATGGGAAGATACAAGATATGGAATTGATTAAATAACTTCATTCATATTCAATTAATTACATGATGCCAAATCGGCAAGTTACAAAAGCTGAAATATAAAAAGGATGACTACAAATATTTAATCTTCAATGATTCATCTCAGAAGTCATTGTAGCACGTTGAACGTTATCTGGATCAGGATGGAATTTAGCATCTCTGTCATGATCAAGGAAATAGTCCCTAATTAGTTAAATTAGAATGACTTTGTAAGAATACATAATTCCTCACTTCCAAGAGGAAGGAGGTGGACAAATGGACGACAATCAACCCCATACTAATACTAAAATTAGGAGTCATGGGGAACCCTCCTGATAATTAGAGAAATGAACCACCCATGTTTATAAGCGACCTACTTGGTTTCATCCATGCGAAATAGGGCATTCATCTAGCCTTCGCCGTAGCCATTTAACCAAACTTCACGTGGTCCATGACGAAAATGATATCTTAGCCTCATCACATCTATTTAAGGCTCTGCTTGATCACTTAGTCTCCATTAAAAGGTTGATCGACTCTCTTGAGTTTCTCCCATTGAGAATTGCTCTTATATTACAAAAGACCAGTGATGTCTCCGATATCTTTGATCTCGACCCTAAAAGAAGCCACCAAATGGGTCTCCTCTCCTTGAACACTTGTCATTTTTTAAAATGATATCAAACAGACAAAAATGCTTCATGAGCCCGCATAGCAGAATCCCTACCAAAGATGAGGTCATGTCTGAGCTATTGGCATCAGTACCAAACAACTATTATAATACAAATATAAATAAAGGAAAGGCATTCAAAAACTAGAAATAAAGCAAACATACGCTACTAATAAAAAATATTCAAGTAAGATACGACAATGATAAAAATGATAAGTTTCTTCATTAAAATATAAAGTTGGGCAAGCCTATACAATGCAAATAACTAAACGACAAGAAATACAAAGAACAAAAAGTCCTAGGATAATGTAACTATCTCGGCCTCATTTCTCTTTCACATGCTCTTATTTGGCTACACCCTTATTTGGTTTTCGTAACCTCTTTTTATTGGTCTACTCCCTATGTTCCTTGGTTACTTCATGCAATTTCACCCTTCTCTTAATCTAATTTTAGAGGAGAACCTGGATGATACTCATTGAATAACGTAAACCGAGGAAGGATTTTTTTCCTTGGCTAAGGCCTTGTTCCAGCCTTTCTTAAAGGAGGACTTAAAAAGGTAGTCCAGTTGTTTCCCGGCCTAGACAAAGGCATCATACCATTCCTGATCGTAGGCCTTGTCCTTAGCATTTAAAGCCTCATACAAGGCTCAAGCACACTCCTTAATAGCCTTCTCTAACTGCTCATTTTTAGAATTTATCTTAGTCAGCTCCATCTCTTTGGACTTACTCTCGACCTCATAGGCCTTCTTGTCGACCTTCAAAGTGTTTTGGCAATCAGTTAGAGGGAGGCCCATGTTGGCATTGGCTTTATCCTAGTCATCCCTTCTGTCTAAAATATTAACAAAGTCCACAAGGAACTGCAAGACAAAAGACGATCAAGAGAGTTAGTATGAAAAAAAAACATTAAGAAGTAAAATCTAGACAAAATATAAAAACTTACCAAAGATAATGCTTGGGAAATGTGGGAGACCAGTTGATCGATTGACAGTTTGCCAACCACCTTTTTGGTGTTAGTAGTGCAGTGGGAAAATCAATATTTTTAGCCACTAACACGATGGAATGGATCTTCCCCTTATAGGGGGGCACCCAACTTCTTGGTGAGCAAAACAATAGAAATAAGACTGGGTCCATCCCTTCCCTTCTTCACAAGCTGGGCTTGTGATTTATCTGGGAATTCCCCAAATTGATGGGGTCGAATGAACCCCGACCTCATTCCTTTTGAGGACTGGGATTTTGGAGAAATGGTAGTATCAAATTCCTCTACTAGGTTAGGAATCCTTTTTCTCGGTCACATCTCTTATTCTAAAGTAAAAAGAACCACAATAGGGATCGGGATGATATCTACGAACTCAAAGCATCCTGAAGTGGTCACGCTTGAAGACTCCTCACTGCCAAAAGGAACGGGGATTTTAGGTTCTTTATCCACCGAATTAGTAAAAAATAAAGTAGTGGTGAAAGTATAATTCAAAAATATCAAATTTAATCTTTTATGCTCGACACTAACATATCAATGCCTCTTAAGTTTCCCGACCTTGGTTAACTCGTCCAAACTAATGTGTGATTGGGCTAGCTCTTTTTTATGGGAAGTTTTTGCACAAAAAAAAGAAGGAAAACATCAACATATAATCATACGATACCTGGTCGACCAAAATTAAGGACAACTGAAAATAACAATCAACCTATTTGATATCCTCTAGTGGTGCACCTGGAGCCCCTGTATGGTTCACTATCCTCAAGAATGGGTGGGTGTTCCCATTATTTTACTAAAAAAATCGTGAGACCAATAATCTTTATTATAATCAGGTAAGTTCATGACCAACAACCTCTTCACCTTCCTCACAGTTATATATAATCGTTGGTTCATACCCATATGTAATAGTATCAGATCTCTAGTATCCCTAACGGAGTAAAATATAATTCATTTATCCTATTGACCTCATTGACTATCGTCTAAGTATTTGGGGGTACATTTGGCACAAACTGTATTAAAATATTCATAAAACTCTAAGAAAAGTTAGCTCAGAGGAAATGTTATGTAAGCTTCGATAATGAATTAAGAGAACATCTAATGTCCTCCCATTATAGTAATCTATAGGTTTTTCCCCAAATTCTATATTTAACCACTTAGGGATAGAGTAATGTCTCCTATCGAATTCTCACTAACTGGGTAAACCATTTTCGTAACTCAAGAAAAAAAACGATAGCGAAAATAGAGAGAAAAATTGCATAGAAATAAAGACTAAGAAAAAATGAGACTTATAGTGAATGGAGAATGCAAAGAACTTTGAGTTGGTATTGAAAGACCCAAGATTATAATGCATCTTAGACTGATAAACATGGAATTCATTAACTATAAAGGCTCAACTCCTGAAACATAATCACCATTAGCAAGATATGCCCCCCAATAATGGTACACATGTTACCGTTCTTTCATTAAATAATACAAAGTTAGAAGCATACCCCTTAAACACTGGGGCAAATTACAAGCCTGCTCTTTAAGCTTAACTAGCAGAATAAAGTTTGTTTTTGTCTTAAAAAAACAACAAGTGTTGATATCCTTCGACCATAGCTTCTACATGTGATCAAATCTCATTGTCAACCAATATCACCCTCGATAAATAACTAAACCTCCGCCCCCTATTAAGGTTGTAAAGATTTGGCGACAATTGTGGAGGAATTAACCGACTTGACAGGAAAAGATGACACGTGTCTAAAAATCTTAATAAATGATCACAACTTATAAATAAGAACTAAGGAAAATCGATCAATGAAAATTTAGAAATTAGGTTTACCCGATCAAATCACAACAGCAATCCAAGCTCATAGAGTCTCACATAACTTAACCTCTTTTTTTTCTCTATAAATGTAACCCATACCCCTGGAAAAAATGGCATGTAATATTTGTTACCAAGGATTGATCTGTAACTCCCCGCGACTTGCCCTATTATGTTGCGATCATTAAGTCATGTATCCTTGCTTGGTAAAATTTAAAACTTTATTTATTAAGGCAAACATACTATGTCGCAACCTATAAGAAGTCTTGACCTTATCATTAAAGTTAACAGATTAAAAAAAATCACAGTTTAATAACGCATGCTATCAAAAAATCATTAACCAATGCTAAATTCCATAGATAATCATCAATATCTCTAATACAAGCCTAAAAAATAGGATATTATTCTCACATATAATCCTTTACATAAAGCTTAAAGATGATTATAACTAAGAAAGAAATCTATAAGATCTAACATGCTTTAATTAAAAAAAAAAATCTCCAACTCTCAATAAATAATTACTCCTCCGGGACCTCTAACTATACTCCGCGTCCTTTAAATCTCTAATCGTTTACTCATCCTGAAGAAACAAGAATATATAAGGGATGGTGTCAAATATCTCAACAACGGTTGAATAAAAAAGTCCTCAACCACTTTCCAATGTTAATATAAACAAATGCAATCGATATACAAATAATGCAATATAGTAATAGAGAAAATGATAATAATTATTAAATATATAAGCAATAAAGGAAAAAATAGTATTCCCCAACCCCTCAAATTTCCCCGGTGACCTAAGGCTCAATCTCCCTTAAACCACCATTCCTAGGCTTCCCCCAAGGGCCAATCTCCCTCGGTTCACCTTGGTTTCGCCCATGGCCCAATCTTCCATGGTTCGCCATCATAGTTTGAGACCTTCAATTATTAACCTTGGATATCATTCTCCTCGACCTTATTTTAGGTGTCTTTTACCTTATCATGCCGCATGCTATGAACTCCCCCCATGCCTAATTTTAGGATGACGGATTTGCAGTCTGCTGCTAACTCCCTAACCTTAGTCAAGCTTTTCCAAGTTGTAATTTCCATAGTTAGCCTAAGATCAATCTCCCTAGGACTAAACACTTTTCCAAGTTGTAATCTCTATAGTTAGCCTAAGCTCAAGCACTAAACAAGAGGCCTTCAAATAGATAAGACGCCTCATCCTGTCTAATGAATGGCATAGCCTTAACATTGAATTCCCACCTCAAAAATCTCTGCACAACCTTTACTATCAGGTTGTTGCCTCAAAGAAAGAGTTATAACTCTTGATCTTAAACAATAAGGTTATTTTGGTAAAACAAAGGTTTAAAATCCTAATTTACTTCCAACTCAATTGCTCAAAGATATTAGGCAAAACTCTAAGTAAATCTCCTAAGACTAATAAGAATATTTTTAAAAATCTTCACTCTCCAACTCCAATATCCCACCTAACTAAACCTAATATAAAACCTCTAAAATCACAAGCTTTCCTGTGGAGAATAACCTTCCCAGGTCTCTAAATCACAAATGAAGAGTGAAACTCCACGGCTTCTAAACTTTGATGAGCCGTAACTTTCTATGGCTTATAGTCTCAGAAAACACTATATGAACAGTACACCCCATGGATATACCTAAATTACATATAAGGGCTCGTCTCATTAAAAAAATACATAGGAACTAGGGTTTTATTAAAAAAGAAGATAATGAGGACATATCCCATACCTTAATGGAATATTTCCTATAAATAGTAACCAATATTCGCTAAAAAAAACCTCTTCTTCTCCGGTGAACATTAAAGTCCACAGTCTCCTTTCTGACAGCACCACCTTCTTTATCAAAATCTCACTTTCTCTTTCTAAAGCGGGACAACAGGGTTTTATCAGCTTTAGGAAGTTTGCTAAGGGTTTTTATTTATAAAAATTACTAGGGAACCTAGGGCTTCTTATTTTGTACACTATTTTCCATAATTTCCCCCTTTAAAAGGGCTTCTAGAATTCTCTAACCTTTCACCTCAAGTCATGACCTAATCAGGCAACGTCATTGCCTCACATGCTAAGTCTGTGTGCCTGCGTCACTAAACTCTACGGCGTATAAATGCTTAAAACTCTATGGCCTTATCATTAACAACAGAAATTCACTTGTGGTCGTGGTTACCTATTGGACGTGGCCTTAACTAGATCAGGGTCATTACATGACCAATAAAAAAAGAGAAACACCTCGTGGATGTAGGCACATTGCCGAACCAAGTATATATTGTGTTGTATGATTGCGATTTTTACTTTCTGCTCGACTAAATTATGTTGAATCAATTATAGTAGAGTTTTACCACCTACAATTATATTATTTAGCCCATAGTTAAATTATTTAGCACTCAATAATTATTAATTCGCATAATTAACTAACATATAAGTTTAACATGTAAAAGTCAACAATTAATGTAGATTTAATTATATTTTTAGGGGACAAACTTTGCATTTTTTTCCACTTTGGCCATTAAATTTGTTTTTGCAAGAAAAAACTACTGAACTTTCATTTTATTTTCATACCACTAACTAGGGCTGCACATGGGTTGGGTTGGTTCAGTTCCATTACGGAACCAGAACCAGAACCGAAGTTGGTCGGTTCCATGGTTTTGGAACCAGAACTGAACCGAAGTATCGGTTCTCGATTTAGTTCGAGTCAGCGCACAATTATGGTTCATGGTTTAAGTTTGCGGTTATGGTTCAAGGTTCTAGTTCATGGTTTTACATTATTTTTGTAATTAATAATAGCTCGCTCAAATCATTTTCTAATAAATAAATAAAAAAAACTTAAAAGTTGGCAAATATTAATTATCCAAGATCATTACATCTTAACCAAATCATCAAGTATTAATCTATTTTATTTTTCTCAATTAACATGTTTCACTCATATAATTTATTTAAAAAAAATATTACGCGTACACACACAATTTGGCAAAAATTAATTATCAAATTTCATTACATCACAACTCAGATATCAAATATAAATACTAATATATGCATTTTTCAAGTCCATGGGTTCGGTGCTCGGTTTGGTTCAGTATAAATTCGAGAATCGAACCGAATACTTCGATTCTCAAATTTTTTGAACCAGAACCAACCCATTGAGAAAAAAAGTGAACCCACGAAGGTTGGTTTGGTTCGGTTCTTCGAGTTATCGATTTTGATGCACACCCCTACCACTAACACATTAACCTTTCCATTCAGAAAATTAAGGATTATTCAAAATTTGACCTACAAAGTTTATACTTATAAGAGTTATTTTGTCTTTGATCCCACAAATTTTAGAAAAGAAAACTATTGTTCCACCCAATGGCCCCACCATTAAACCATCACCACCCCGCCACCAACCCCCCACCACCCCACCACCAAATCGCCACCACCCCACTCCACCCAAACACCAAAAATAAAAAAAAATCAAGAAATTTAAAAAATAATTAAAAAATAATCAAACCTTTTTGATGGAAATTAAAAAAACTCCCAACGGTATCTGAAACGGTTCGTCCAAATCAATATCTGAATGTATTTGTAAATCGATTTGATTGATTTTCAAAAACTCTTATTCATTCTCTAACCAACAAACTTGTGAAACAAAAATGAAATGACATTCATATAACGCCTCGTAAGACGCCATACCTATAATCTGTTGACGATTATTATTGTAGGCAAACTTAACCAATGGAAAATACTATCATTTAGGTAATGATTTCCCATTTTAGTTGGTGATTTCGAAGCAACTAGGGGCTTTGGTATAGAGACAAGAATTAGGGTTCTAAGGTCTAATTTGAGGCTCGTTTGAACAATAAATTGAACTTAATAACTAATGACTTGATTGTGTTTAAAAACGATCATGTACTCTGCACATCCGGTTCGATTAACCAAACAACTAAAGTGGACGAAATGCCTGATTGAAACCCACTAATGAACACAAAGGCCTCAATAGGAATAACAAACAAACAATAAGGTCCATTTAAGTAATATATCCAGAATTAAATATATTTCAATTCTAACTCCAACACATAAAACCCAATTAAATATATTTGACGGTATTTTGGTCCTTGCAGAAATAGGAGTCAAATTTGAAAATTAAAAACTTTTGTGGCCAAAGTTATTTTTTCATATAAAACTTTGGGCCCAAAATTTAAATAGCCTAATCTACACTTTTGTGAGTGTATATATATTATTATTATTAGTTTTAGAGAGAGAGAGAGAGGGAGATGGCTTCGATTGTGAAGAACGTTTTCAAGACTATCAGAGAGAGAGGCATTGGAAATTTCTTAAGAGACCTCAGAGAAGAAGGATACATGTTAGTGTGTGTATATATATATATATATATATATATATATATATATATGTATATATTTTTCTTTATTCGTATGTTTGTTTCCCGAGAAAATAAGATCTTGAAGCTCGTGATAACATCACGACCTAATTCAAATCTGTATGGAACTTGAAAAATACCTTCATTCTAATTGTAGAGACATAGTTGAATCTGGGTTAGTTTTATTTTTTAATTTCTTTTGCTTTATTTCTAGGGTTTACAATTACTCACAATACCAGATTTATATATATATATATATATATATATATTTCAAGTTTTTGGGTTTACTAATAGTTTTCTAATTAGGAATCAAGAAAAGGGTAATAAATATCTTTGAAGATTATTTTCCTAATAATTGAACACATGAAATATATCTAGTGCATTAATGATAAATGAGTCAATTTTGTAAATTTTCATATTTAAAAAATTTGCATTTCCAATTAATAGTCGTGTTTATGAAAATAGTATATGAAATTAGGTGAGATTACAAAGCTATCCATCCAAATAATGCTCATGAGCTGTTCCAAATTCATAGACGTGCTTTCCTTTTTTGTCCCTCTCAAGTGTTTATGTAGAAGGGTGTTTCAACCTTAACCACTATATTTGTGGGTGAGGATCCCTCAAAGACCCCCCCCCTTCAGCTTACAGAAAATATGAGGTTGAGGGAACCCCCAGGTCCCTCGATCGCAGAAAATCCATATAGGTGAAGGAACCCCCAGGTCCCTCCACCGCAGAAGTGCCATATTTTAGAAGGGCCACCGCAAGGATCCCTGCAGAAGCCCAAGTTGAGAAGGGCCACTGCAGAAATAACATTTGAGAAGTGCCCCGCAAGGGCCACTCAGAAGTCTAAGTTGAGAAGGGTCACCGCAAGGGTCACTGCAGAAGTCCAAGTTGAGAAGGGTCACTGCAGAAATGACATTCGACTGCAGAAGTCCAAGTTGATAAGGGCCACTGCAGAAGTCCAAGTTGAGAAGGACCATTGTAAGGGTCACTGCAGAAGTCCAAGTTGAGAAGAGCCACCGCAAGGGTCACTGCAGAAATGACATTTGAGAAGTGCCCCGCAAGGGCCACTGCAGAAGCCCAAGTTGAGAACGGCCACCGCAAGGGTCACTGCAGAAATGACATTTGAGGAGTGCCCCGCAAGGGCGTCCAAGTTGAGAAGGGCCACCGCAAGGGTCCCTGCAGAACGTCCAAGTTGAGAAGGACTCCGCAAGGGTCCCCGCATAAATGACATTTGAAAAGAGGGACCCACAAGGTCCTTCCCCCCTCAGTTCCCAGAAAAAGTTATGAGGACGGGGTGTCTACCATAAGCAACCCCTCATCACGAAAAAGAACAGAAGTACTAACACTTATTTTCTTGTACAGGTTGCCTAGTTGAGCAAGCAGGGCTCAAGTAGGCCAGTTGGGATCTCTTGGGAGTTTTGGCTTGGCGGCTGAGGGACAAGGTATGTTGAGCAAGCTCAACCACTTCGCACTATAGGATTGAGAGAATACTAGTAGGAAGATCATAGGGTCGCCCAGTCTTCACACACCTCACACTTAGTCACAAGTGAAGTGAGCAGTTAAAGGGCTGGCTGCTCGCAAGAAAAGAACTGTTTATAAAATGATTTTAAAGGAGAGGGGCCTGTTGACCCCTCTCAAGAAAAATGATTTTAGAAGGGGGTCCTCAAGATCCCCCTCAAGCTTACAAAGATTTTAGAGGAGGTGGTCCTCGAGACCCCCCTCAAGTTTACAAAGTTTATACCAAAAGTTACCGTTTCGAAAGATATTTAGCAAATCATATATTTTGTTTCCATTAGAAGAAATATTTGCTTTTGAACTTTGGTTGGCACCAGGGGGCATCTGCCAGAGGGGACAGGCAGAGTTGCCTGCAGGTAGGGACAAATAGTACACTGCAGACTTTGTCCCTCACCAACCCCCTAAGTTTTGGCGCCAAAAGTGCCAACCCAACCCTAGTGCCCAAGTATAAATAGACCCCTGGGAAAGGTCATGATATAGAAAAAACTCAATAGCAAAGTTACTCTATTAAAATCACACCAGACCTACCTAGTATTCTCTCCCTGCTTTCTCTCTAAGTGCTGAGTGCCTTGTTCTTTCACTCCCCACTGACATCCATTATTCTCGAGTGTTTCCCTTGAGAAAAAAAATACTATTATTGTTGTGAAGTTCATCTTCGTACAGGGAGGGGGTTCCAGCTGGAACTCCATTTTTACCAAAATGAGAAGGTTTCTTAAGAAGCTGCACCAGGAGACCTTGAAGACCTTGCAGGCAGTGTCCATTGGAGTGGGTCACGCCTCACCCTTTCCAGTTATTCATAGACCCTAGTCTCACTACCCTCCTACAGTTTCGAAAAATAATATATGAAATTAGGTGATACTTCCCAAATTAAGAGTCCATATTCATTTTTTTTGCAAAGATTAAGGCCTTGTTTGGTTGTGCAAATTGTTTGATTATGTAGAGTGGTTCATTGTGAATTAGTGAATTGTAATTGAGTGGATTTGAAATGAGTTTAGATCCAATTTTACGCAATATTTGGTAATCGAAATTGATTTTATGGCTCGTTTAGTTCAACTTCAAAGTTTGGAAAGGGAATAGGATTTGTCAATTCCAGGAATTCTAAGTTCCTTGAATCTCGAATTCCTTTCCATTGTTTGGTTCAAATAGAAATTCTATTTTCCTGGAATTTTAAATTACTTTCCTATGTTTAGTTCGTCAATAATAGGAATGGAATCTATATCATTTACCTAAAATACCATAGTTGTTGAACCGTGTATCGAAAACCCTATGTATCGTGAATCATGAATTGTATCACGATACGTATCGTAAGATACGACACAAAAAACAAATAAAATTGTAAAAATTAAATAAAAATATAGAGAACACTTTACAATCAATTATATAACATAATATGATTCAAACTTCTAATTTCTCCACAAGTCATATCAAAAAGAGAATCCACAAGTCATATTCAGATTTACTAAGTAACTATTAAGGTGTCGTCATTATGTCATCCTCAACTATGATGATGATACCTTAATAGTATTTATAAAATAATAACCAAAATCCAAAATATATCAAAAAAAGTCATCATCTTCATCACTCCTCTAATTATTTTTAAATCCTAATCATCATCATCATCATCACAAGGAAATTAGTTAAGGACCTTGATTTCCCATCGGTCCATCCATCCGACATAAGAGTGGACCTCGTCTTCTTCCATTCTTGTTTATATTTCTCCAAATTTGCTTCAACATTTTCAACTTTCTTATTTAAGTAAGTAATTATTGTCTCATGGTAAGACGGAGTCTTTAGCCCCTTCCCATAATCACCAATTGATTTTACCATCTTTGTGAACAAGGAGCTTTTTACTACATTAAAAGCTATACCATTTCCATAAAAAAATCTACAAATGTCACTAATGACCGGGCCCCTCTTTTTTAACATTGCATTTATAGTTGTTTGTTTCACAACACCTTATTTTCTCTTCCCTTTAATGACATATGCATCCATAGTTCCCTTTACTTTTTTGAAATTTTGCTCAACTTCAAACTCCTTCACCCTCAGTTTGTTACCCACCTTCTTCATTATATTCATCCTCATTCACTCCTAAAATGTTTGCAAACTTTTTTCTAACATCTTCGGGGCAATATATACGATTTTTGCATCTTTCCCCGTACCGACAAGATGGTGCTTCATTCTAAGAATACCATCCCATTTTGCATCCTTACAAAAATTACATCTTAAATGCAATCTATTATCATTCACCTTTTCACAATAATCCCATGTGGGGTCAAGCACAACATTTCATTTCCTAAATAAATAAAGTGGAAATATCAAAGATCAAACCACCAAAAACAACATATAAATAAGGACAACTTAATAAATAAGTAGGAAGACATTAAATAGGTTGAGAAAGTGAGAACCAATAAATAAATAAACTTGGTTACTTACCAAAGTACCAATTCAAAGGATATTAAATAGGGTGGAAGCTTCTCTTTGCAAAAACTTGAGAAAACAGACAAGAAAGTGTTATTTGAAAGAGGTGGACAAAATATTAAGAAAAATAAGAAAGGGGCCTTTTATACCTAAGGTTTTGTTGCTTTATGGGTTTAAAATTCTTTAAACATTATTATAATCATTTTTGGCCAGAAAAAAATAAAAAAAAAACGTTTTTTTTAAGCCTTGGTGCCTAAATAACCCAGCAGAACTGAATCGCGAGTGAATCGCGAATCGCCCGATTCATGTATCGAATCGTGATTCAGCCCCTATACGCACGATACATTGATGTTTTCGATACAGATCCTCGATACGTATCTTTTTAGGCCTGTATCGAACCGAATCGGTCGATACGTATCGGGAATCGGTCGATACCGATCTATTTTCAAACACTAAGATTAACAATTCTAAAGGATTGGGTGTGTTTGGAAACCCCAATTACATGCATTGGATTGGGAATTGATCTATTTTCATTCAAAAAGAAATTACAATTCTAAAGGATGGAATTAAGGTTCCCAAACAACCCTGAGTTTGAAAAGTAATTTTTTTTTAATGTCTGAATTGCAAATGGCGGCTCGTATTTTGGTGCGGAGGGAGTAAAATTATTTATGTTTGTGATTCATTCCTCCAACTTATTAATAAAAATTCAATTTCTGACCATGTTGTCTGCTGGTTTTCATTGTAACAGAAGCTGCCTCGCGGATGGAAATCTTTTGTAAGTGAAACGTTCATACTCGTACTTGGTTGTTGTCTTTATTTTAATGTTACTTCTCAGTATGCAGCTGTTCATCTCTCCCTCTCTCTCCCGATATATATATATATATATATATATATATATATATATATATATATATATATATATCATGATTCATGTGGCAATTCCTTATTTCGTATCTTCTTTATTTCCTACTCTCGAACTTCATCACGTGGTAGCTATGTCATTCTTGTGTTCAAACTGCTCTTGTGAATTAATGTTCCGGGGTCAAATTTCCATCTTAGCCGAGAGAAAATGATGCAATGAAACAGGAATCTATCGTACATTTTAGCGACCATTGGCTTAGTAGGGTTGAAATCAATACGTTCTCATCTTTTTGCATTATGACAAGCTTTGTGAAGGCAGTTAGAATGGGATGGCAAAAATCCTGAGATTAGTGAAATGGTGGATGAGTTCTCACGTGCTATATTGTAATATTTTTGTTTAAGGTTTTCTGGCAAAGCTATCTTGCTGACAGATTCAATTGAAACAATCGCGCCTTCTTAGCTATGTTATTAAATATTCTCTTGATACCGATTGTAGGAGGGTAGTGTGTTTGGGGTGAGAGAGAGAGAGAGAGAGAGAGAGAGAGAGAGAGAGAGAGAGAGTAGGCAGGTTGAATCACCACGGAGGACGAATGAGAGGTTTTGAGAGTAGTTTTGGGGATAGAGTGGCAAGTTTGAGTTTATATATATATATATATATATATATATATATAAAGTGCTGAGGAGAATGAGTGACACAGCGTTGTATGCAAAATTGGTCATTGGCCCCATCCGCGCAGACCATGGAACGTCAAAATATCTTGTCATTTAAATGTGTGTGCATATGTATAATGTTATCTGTATATTATGTTATTCGTGTGTTTAACAAAATGCTATATTTTGTTAATGAAATGACTGTAGTTTTTTGAAAAAGCTTTATAGTTGGTAGCTGTAATTGATCTATATATGAAAGTATAAAATAGAATAATTTAATTTATCAGTATTTGGTGCCATAATTTTGATAATAATTTGTGTCTGCATGTTTGTATCGTGTTCATGCTTCTTAGCTCCACTACTTCTACTATTGTCCACCGCATGTGAGCATGCACCAGCATGTTATTGTCATGTTGCTAATCATTAAAAAAATGGCTTATCCCCGCTATCTTATCGTCTCTGCTTAACTAAAAAATAAGCGGTATCTCATTTTATGTGTATTGTAAGTTTGGAGATACGGAAAACACAAGCAAGCAAATTTCTTCAAATATATGTGATCGGGTGGTGATTTGAAGAGCCGTTGAGACGGATGACAACATTCGACTTATTGAATATACTGCAATTTTATGCAAAGTGCCAAAATCGTTAAGGGGCAGAGCTTTGAGCAAGTAATGTGAGATACGTTATAACGATGTGACGATGATGACGCTCAACCATTCTTATTGTTTATGAGTATGAGGACATGAGACGCGATAAATAATGTCATAATTAAAAATTATTTAACTTTTGATATTCTTTAACCCAATATGTTTGAATACCTTTGATTTTCATTTTAAATTGCCGTTCAACCATGACTTGAAATTAAAAGAATATAGCAAAGACATCATGGATAGAACCAAATATAGCTAGAATATTATTTAATAAAATACGAAAAAACCATGTCCATTAAATGAAAGGGTGGGAGCAGGTCCCCATACATCAGACAAGTTTTAAAACGAAAGAGAAAGAATCAATTTTATTTGCTAGTGACAACCTATTATTTGGCAAAAAATGCGAAGATAAGGATGCCCAAGCCCGCAAAGCCAACTGTCATCAGTGACTCGTTCACTAAGTAGAGAATGGCATTGAACAAAACGAGACGGAGTTAACCGGAGGATGTTCATACCATCTTTACTCGGGCCTTGTTGAAGAGTAGTTTGCGTGGCTTGGTACTTCACAACAAAATGAGAGGGGTGAAATTAAAAGAAAACGTTATTATCACGTGCAAATGTTTGAACTTTGAACAGATACATGTGACTTGGTGATAGAAGGTACACACAAAATATTATTTAACCAAAGTTTAGAGGCGGGAAAATAAATAAAGGAAAGAGCATTATGCGAGATGGATAATGAAGGTCAGGGGTTATGTGATGTGTATCCTCCAACCAATGTGGCGCTATACATCACATGACCTATGGCAATTGAATATTGAGATTATAATCAATTACATGTTAGCAATGGTAAGGTCTACTCATTTCTCATACCGGCTCTTACTTATTCATTCTCCTACCTCTAAATTCGGTCGATTAATATTGTTGTGTTCCTTTTATCACCAAGTTTGTACGCGATAATAACATTTTCTTTGAATTTCACCTATCTCATTTTGTTGTGAAGGATAAAGCCACGCTGGGTACTCTTCTACGAGGCCCAAGTAACGACGGGTGGTACATTCTCTTTAACTTCACCCATTCATGCTTTGCTTTACTTTGTGAACAAGCCACCGTTGACTGTTGGCATTGTTGGCTTGAGCCTTCTTATATCTGCATTCTTCGCCAAATAATAAATTCTCATGAGTTGCCAAGTTTTAATTTATTTTCTACGACTTGTCCTTTGGGCAAATCTTTTAGGATGTTGCTAGCAAGTAAAAATGATTCTTGTTCTTTCGTTTAGAACTTGTTTATGGGAATTTGCTCCTCCACTTTTAATGAATGGACATAATTATTTTGCAATCTTAATTGATTATTATTCTAAGTGTATTTGCTTTGATCCATATAGTAAAATATGACGTCTTTGCTATATTTTCTAAATGAAAATCAAATCTATTCAAATGGATTGGGGTGGAGAATAGTTGAAGTTTGAGGAATTTTTGCAAATTGTGGCATTATTCATCGTGTCTCATATCCCCGTACTAATGAACAATGAGAAATGGTTGAGTGTCGCCATCATCACATTGCTGAAACGGGTCTCGCATAACTTACTCAAAGCTCGCCCCTCAACGATTTTTGCATTCTGCAGTTATAACTGTAGTTTTTTTTAATAAATGGAAAGCCGTCACCTATGTTGGTTAATATTTCTCCTCATTAATGTCTCTTCAAATTATCACTCGATGACAAATTTGTGAAAGAATACAGTTGCATGTGTCCGTATCTATGACCTTAGATGCACAAAATGAGTTTACCATTCCTTTGCATGCGTATTTTTGGGTTACAAACCAAGTCATCACGGATATCGGTGCCTCACTTTGGAACGCATTTACATTTCTCGACATGTTTGTTCGACGAGTCGCAATTTCTGTTTGCCAAACTCTCTATCGTAATTCTGTCACCTTCCCATTGCACACCAAATTCTCACCTATGCGCGTACCCATTAAATGGTTTCCCACAAGCACACCCAATTTATTCCCCCTCCCGTACTGCCTCCTCCATCTTCGAAATGTACGTATTTTACCTCTGCCAACAATCACCCCATTTGGCGGCTCACCATTGCTGCTGAAATTGATCTGTAATGGCACTTGGTCTCTAGTCCACCCCGTAAATTTATGAATATTATCGGTTGCAAGTGGATTTTATTATCAAACTCCATGTTGATGGCACTATTGATAGTTATAAAGCCTGACTCGTGGACAAGGGCTTTCATCAATAACCCGACATCGACTACCACAAGATTAATCGCCCTTTCGTGAAACCTACCACAATATGTATTGTTTTCTCTCTTGCGGTTTTACAAGGCTGGCGTATTTCTCAACTTGATGTTACTTTCTCCATGGATTCCTTGGCAGTTTTTGGGGAAAAAAGTTTGATGTCTTTGAGACATCAAACTTTTTGATGTCTTGAATTCTGATTGGTCAATACTGTTGGTGGGGACTCACATCACTTATGGAAATGGTTCCGCGCTAGCGATATTGACCAATCAGAATTCAAGACATCAAATAGTTTGATGTCTCAAAGACATCAAATTTCTATCCAGTTTTTGGTGAGATGTTGAAAACATGCGCGGGGAGATTGTTTTAACCCATACATGATCGATGACGTTTGCAATGATTGGAGTGTTCGGGGTCCACAAAACCGGGAGGTTCCCATGTAGAACACTATAAATACCAAAAATGCTCCCCACGCACAGTATTGAGCCATTATCTCATGTCTATGCATTTGTGTTATTAGACTGTGATATCATTTGTGATTGTCAAAAAATTATTTTGCTCAAGTGAATGTGCTCTACCATTTGACCAGTTTGGACTTAACTAGGTAAACATTTTTCCACTGTACATTTTCTTTCTGACAGATTGAAGGTTAAACGAGTGGTAAATTATGAATTGACATATTTTGGGAGGGTCATCTTCTCATTTGATAGAGGCAGTATAGGATTACTCTTATCCTGTTAAATGCTTGCTACGTAGTTTTGGGGCAGTATAGGATTACTCCTTGCCATTTTGCTTATTCCGTTCCTTGATTAGATTTGTCTTGTAAAATCACTCCCGCAATAGTGTGTCGAATCTTTTAAAGCCAAGAGCTTGACCGGGTGAACCGGCATATAGTACAAAACACCCTAACATCAGAACGACTGGAGCTGTTGGATGTTGCTCAGTGCTAGTGCTGGAGACCTGGTGAAAAAGAAACCCTTGTTGAGATGAGTATTATTCTATTGAATCGCTGACAAAGATTGTTGAGAGCTAGAATACTTAACTTCATGTTTTTAGTTCTCGTCAGCAAAGTAAGTTGGAGTCGATATTCTTTGCATTTAACTTATAAATTTTTGACTTGGAATGAAGTATTTGATAAAATAAACTTACATAATGCTGCTTTTAGCTCCAAATGTGCTGTTTGTTTTACCTGGCCACTTCAATGTATTTTGTCTTTAAACAATTATGTCTCTGTGACATAATTTGTTTCCTTACCCGATTTTTTTCATGCTTACACATTACACATACAGATTGACTGAAGTCTTTTCATATCTTTATTTGTTTATGTCTCTTTTTTTCCATTTATCATATCATTGTACTTGGCATTGACTGTTATCATCAGAGCCCGTAACTTTTCTTGTTTGTGATCGATTCAGGCAAACCAAGATTCACAATATAGGGGCTAGGCTTGTGGGGGTTGATAAAATTGGTAACAAATACTATGAGAAACTTGAAAATACCCAATACGGTCAGTGGTGCTTTCTTGTTTTTATATATTGTGATTACAATACGAAATGTAGATCCTGAAAAGTCAGGATCATCTGGTATTATAGTTATACACCTGCAATTCCCTGTCAATGTACTATGCTAAATAGTCCCTAAACTACTGACCTAGTCCAATTTACAGCATAAACTCATAGGCACACGGCAACAACTGCTGGTACCCACTATTCTGAAGCCATACTGTTAATGTATATACGCGCGAGTGCGAGCACACACCTATATCCAAGCTAGTTTAACTGGATTAAATTCTTCGAAATCAATTCAAGGGAAAATCCTGATGTAAATTAGCGGAAGTTTGTGTACACACAGATTAATTAGGTTTCAAACCTCTCAATCCCCTCTCATATCATTCAATCATTAATTGCTCCCAAAGAGAGACCATCTCAAGGACCTATCCACAAATACAATCCTTCCAAATCAAGTGAAACAAGAATGGAAGAACTTCAAACAATGGAGACAAAAATGCCCCAAATCCCAAGACGTGACTGAATATTCCGAATAGAGTCCTTTGTCTAGTTTCTTGCCTCAATAATTTGAATTTCTCTCATTCCAAATTATCCAAAAGGCAGCCATATGTGACAACCCGTGATCCGAAATAAGGGGTGGCCAGCCCGATACCTCAACATAACGGAATCATGGATGGAAATCATTCTCAGCATCATAACAATAAAATGAGTATACGGGAAAACCACCCAATAAATCAGAAAACGGGTTGCCAATAATTTTTGTTTGATTAAAAGGTAAGGAAATAATTTTAAACAACCCAATCTGTTAAGAAAGTGGAATTCCAATGAAACTTATATTAATACTATAACAACCATAAAGTAGGAGGACCGAATAATCTGTCGGTCAACAGTTACATACAACGTATTACAACAGTTCAATACTTTACATAATACATCCATTAACAATTACAAAAGTTTGGGCTACACGCCCGAATGAAAGACCCGATCATATCTAGAATTCAAAAATGAAGGCATCTAACAAGCATCCTGTAATATCCGCAAAGTCTTACAGCTCCTCAAAAGCATTGGAATAAGGATATTATATCGGGCGCCCTTGCGGAGGAGCACCTGAGCGGGATACAATAACACGCACAACATGGAAAATGAACGGGTCAGGGCCCGGTTTATGTATGATTACCAGATGAACAAGAAGCATGATAGATATGAACAGTTAATCATGAATAAAGTAGATGAGAATCTCACAACCTAGTCATCAAGTATAATAAGGCAATTTAAATGATTCTAACAGTTATTACTTAAACAAGAGAATAAAGTTAAATCTCATTATTCCTCATATCTTTTCATTTTCCATTCCTTAACAGGAATATAATTACCATCTTATTTTCTTATGGCAATTCACATATATCAAGTCCCACTTGATTTAGAAAGGTTATATTCTTATACATATAACGATTCTAAGACCGCCCCTCGGAGTTTCCCCACTGGGCGCGCCCTTAAATGACTATCATCTTCCAGGGCCTATCTATACAAGACAACCTGGGCACCTAACGCACGTCGGGAAGTGGCCATATACCTGCGAGTGAGTCATAACCACACCCGGAATTACCTCACTAGCGCAGAAAAACATATAAAAATCCCGCATATGGCCGGGGACTATAGTCTCCCTGCATTCACTAGTCAGGGGACATCACCTCATGCGCGAGCTTCCCTTATGATAGCATTTAGAGAGGTGCGTTTAAGTAAATTAACATTTACCAATTTAAATCTCATTATCATTTTCATAAATCACATGTGTGTTTCATTTTATTTGAAACCATAATCCTTGAATATTCTCATTAATATTCGTCAGTTTAAGTCCCGAATTAGTCTCCAAATGATCACCCAAGATCTTACGAGTCCCAAGGTGTTATATACCTCAATAGGGTCCCTAAAGTCTCCAAGTATGGGCTTAGAACTCTTAATTCCTAATAATTTGTGAAATGAAGAGTAATGCCTAAACATCACTCTTTGTACCCATGGAATAAACCCCAAGTGAACCCATTCAACTCTAGGGTAACGACCAAACTCAACTAAAACTCTAGGACTCTAAGTTTACTTCATACAAGAAGGTTCCTAGGTCCTAATCCTAAAGGAAAGGGTTAAAATTAGAAAAGAAAAACAAAAGGAAAAATGCAGGATTATTCGGACCAGCCGAATCGATTCGGCCAGAAAAGCGAATCGATTCGGACTAGCCGAATCGATTCGGTCAGGAAAACCAACATTCTGCATAACAGCCGAATCGATTCGGAAATAGCCGAATCGATTCGGTTCACCCAGACCTGGAAACTGCCTCCATGCGAATCGATTCGGCCTCGCCAAATCGATTCACCCCTGCGAATTTTGCCAATTTTGGCTATGGAGTCTTGGACTCCTAATTTCTTCCAACCTCAACCATCCCAAACCCTTATCATTTATTACTATCAACTGATTATAAATGCATCAAACAACCATAATTTACCCCAAAATCCAATCAATTCAACCTCCAAAGATTCAAAGCCCATAAATCCAATAAACAACCTAACTTCCTTAAACCATAATTAACCCACAACTATCAACACTAATTATTCAACTTAAATCATATAATAGCAAGTAGAAAACTTGCCTCAAGCTTATAAATTCAGATTTGATGAAGATGTAGGCAAGATCAATCTCCAAACCTTCAATCTCTCTTTTTCTCCCAAGATTTTCTTCTTCTCTCTTTCTCTCTAGGTCTCTAATTGTACTTAAGAGAAATAAATGGATTTCAAGACATAAATCGTGCCTTTTGTCTAGAATTACCAACTTAAGTGATCAATACCGCGATAAAATAACACGCAACTACACATTTAAGGTAAAACCAGTCAAAAGTGCCCGAAACTTCAAAATACAATATGGCACATAATTTGACTATCTCGCACCTCCTGGAACTAACTATGCCCTCCAAATTATCATTTGGAAATTTTATAACTCATTTTAAGTTCCGGTTTCATTTTAAGCCAAATGTCATTTTTAATCTTATGACACAGTAAAACACAACATGGTGATATTCACCTATACTTAAGGTAAATATGCAACATGAATCCTATGAATATACGTGCTAATGTTAGGGCATTCCCCTTAAGCGATGCGTTGCGCCTGTCACCGGGTGTCTCGAAAAATAGGCAAGGGGCGTTGCGCCTGTCACCGGGTGTCGCGAAAAATAGGCAAGGGGCGTCGCATCGGCCCCCGGATGCGACGATAAATACGCAAGGGTTCTTGCAACTAGCTGGACGTGTGCGGGTAAAGAAGCTAGTCCAGGATACTAGACTTAGGTTAGCGACTTGGAACATAGGGACTATGACAGGAAAAGGGATGGAGTTAGTAGATACCATGATAAGAAGAAAAGTTAACATAGCTTGTTTACAAGAAACTAAATGGGTCGGTGAGAAAGCTAGAGAAATAGAAAATACAGGATTTAAATTGTATTATACAGGAAAACATAGAAATAAGAACGAAGTTGGAATAATAGTAGATAAAAACTTTAAGGACGATATCGTAACCGTTATTAGGAAAGGTGATAGACTTATACTTGTAAAATTGGTATTAGGTGAAAGCATAATTAATATTGTTAGTGCTTATGCACCTCAAGTAGGATTAGATGAGCACACTAAAGTACAATTTTGGGAACAAATGGATGAACTAATTCAAGAAATACTCCTAGATGAGAAAATCTATATAGGTGGAGATTTTTATGGCCATGTAGGAGAATATCGTGTAGGATATGAGATAGTGCATGGAGGACATGGTTTTGGAGATAGGAACGACGGGGAGAGTCTATCTTAGATTTTGCGATGGCTTATGATTTGGTACTAGTAAATACATGTTTTAAAAAGAGGCTTGAACACTTAATAACTTATAAAAGTGGAACACATAAGAGCCAAATAGATTTTTTCATTACTAGGAAAGGAGACCGATTAACGTGTAAAGATTGTAAGGTTATCCCGTGAGAGAGCTTAACCTCACAACATAGGATAATGGTGTTGGATATAATATTAAAAATCAATCACGAGTGCGAAAAGTGAAGATTAACCCACAGACTAGGTGGTGGAATTTAAAAGGAGAGAAATTAGAACTATTTAAAGATAAAGTATTAAATGAAGCAACATGGAATAGTGAAGAAGAAACTAACATAATGTGGAATAAGATGGCCACATGTATTAGGAGAATATCAAAAGAAATTCTTGGAGAATCAAAAGGCAAATGGCCACAGTCTAAAGAAACTTGGTGGTGGAATGAAGAAGTACAAAATATAGTAAAAATTAAAAGGGAGTGCTTTAAAACATGGCAAACAAATAGAAATGAAGAGAATTTTGAGAAATATAAATGGGCTAAAAAGGAAGTTAAGAAAGTGGTAAGAGATGCTAAGTTAAAAGCGTATGATGATCTTTATACAAAATTAGGAACACAAGAAGGGGAAAAAAGTATTTATAAGCTTGCTAAACTTAGGGATAAGAAAATAAAAGATTTTAATAACGTTAAGTGCATCAAAAGTGATGATTCGAGAGTCCTAGTCAAAGATGATGAAATTATGGAAAGATGGAAAAACTACTTTGAGAGGTTATTAAATGGAGATAATGGGAGTAGATTAGATATAGAGGAACTTAGGGAGACTCGAGAAGATATATTTTTTCGTAGAATTAGGACAACAGAGGTCAGGATTGCTCTAAAAAAGATGAAAACACGAAAGGCTTTAGGACCAGATGGTATCCCTATTGAGGTTTGGAAGTGCTTAGGGGAGGATGGAGTATCATGGCTTACAAAATTATTTAATAGAATTTTAATGACTAATAGGATGCCCGATGAATGGAGAAAAAGTATTTTAGTACCTATTTATAAAAATAAAGGGGACATACAAAGTTGTTCAAATTATCGTGGTATTAAGTTAATGAGTCATACAATGAAACTTTGGGAGATAGTGATTGAATATAGATTGAGATTGAAGACAACAGTATCTGAGAATCAATTTGGGTTTATGCCTGGGAGGTCAACAATGGAAGCAATCTATTTATTGAGGAGATTAATGGAGCGGTATAGAGAGAAAAAGAAGGATCTTCATATGATTTTTATAGATTTGGAGAAGGCGTATGATAGGATACCCAGAGATATAATATGGTGGATTCTACATAAAAGAGGAGTGACTCGCAGATATATTGATGTGATCAAGGATATGTATGATGGTGCGATGACTACAGTAAGAACATCAGCCGGAGATAGTGAATTTTCAATTACGGTAGGGCTACACCAAGGTTCAGCATTAAGTCCTTATCTCTTTGCTCTTGTTATGGATGAGTTGACTGGACAAATACAAGATGAGGTGCCATGGTGTATGCTATTTGCAGATGATATTGTTTTAGTCGATGAGACTAAGATGGGGATAAATGCTAGGTTAGAATTATGGAGAGAAACTTTAGAAACAAGAGGATTTAAAATAAGCAGAACTAAAACAGAATATGTGGAGTGTAATTTTAGTAGTAATAGGAGGACAAATGGAGATGTGGTGAAATTGGAGGGTCAAGAAATACCAAGAAATGACCATTTTCGTTATTTAGGATTGATTATACAAAAAGATGGAGATATTAGTGATGATGTTACACATAGGATTAGAGCAGGCTGGGTTAAGTGGAGAAGTGCGACCGGCGTTCTGTGTGATAGGCGTATACCTTTGAAGTTAAAAGAAATTTTTTATAGGACAGCCATTAGACCCGCCATGTTATATGGGACAGAGTGTTGGGCAACCAAGAAACAAAATGTGCAGAAAATGAGTGTGGTGGAAATGCGAATGCTAAGATGGATTTGTGGTAAAACTCGAAAGGATAAAATTAAAAATGAACAAATTCGTGAAACGGTAAAAGTAGCTCCTATAGAAGATAAATTGAGAGAAAATCGACTTGGATGGTTTGGACACGTCAAGCGTAGACCAATGGATGCTTCTGTAAGGAAGAGTGATTTAGTTAGTATTGATGGTAACCCAAGGGGTAGAGGTAGGCCTAAATTAACTTGGGGGATATTATAAAAAAAGACATGATATCATGTGGTTTAACCGAAGATATTGCACTGAACAGAATGGAATGGAAAAATAGGATTCATGTAGCCGACCCCAAATAATTGGGAAAAGGCTTTGTTGAGTTGAGTTGAGTTGAGTTAAGGTTCTCAAAAGTGAGGGTTGTTACATACTCCCCCCTTATGAGGGAATTTTGTCCCCAAAATTCAAGCGTACCTTGTATAAAGAGATGCGGATACTTTTTTCGCATATCATCTTCGCGTTCCCATGTTGATTCCTTGGCGTTATGGTGACTCCATTGAACTCGCACCAAGGGCAACACTCGCGACCTCAATCTACGCTCCCCATGCTCTAAGATAGCAATCGGTTGTTCTTCATATGAAATGTCGGGTTGCAAGTCAATATCCTCGAAAGGGATATGCCAAAGTGCACCTTCGCACCTCCTATACTTCTTCAGAGAGGAAACATGGAATACATCGTGAATTTGTTGCAAAGGTTTCGGTAAGGCAAGTTGGTATGCCACCGAACCCACCTTCGCAATAACTGGAAAATGTCCAACAAAACGTGGCGCAAACTTCCCCTTCTTCCCGAAACGCTTGATGCCTTTCATTGGTGACACTCGAACCAAGACTTGGTCCCCAATTTCCAATTCCTTGTGCCTTCTACCCTCATCGGCATAGCTCTTTTGACGGTCTTGCGCTATCCGAATGCGATTCCGAATGAGTTCTATTTTACAAGAAGTATCTTGGATCATTTCAGGTCCAAGAAATTTATTATCGCCCACTTCCAACCAACAAGCGGGTGATCTACAAGGTCTACCATATAAAGCTTCATAAGGTGCCATTCCAATAGTAAATTGGTAAGAGTTGTTATAAGCAAACTCGACCAATGGGAGATATTGTTCCCAACCACCTTTGAAGTCAAGCATACACATACGAAGCATATCCTCCAACATTTGGTTTACTCTTTCAGTTTGGCCATCTGTTTGAGGATGATAAGAAGTGCTTAACTTCAATTCGGTCCCCATCGCTTCTTGGAAACTTTGCCAAAAGTGGGACACAAAGATCTTATCTCAGTCGGAAATTATCTTTAAAGGCACCCCATGGAGTCTAACAACCTCCGCGATGAATAATCGGGCATATCGAGCAGTGTGATAATCAGTTTGCACGGGTAGGAAATGTGCTGACTTAGTCAAGCGGTCGACAATCACCCAAATAGAATCACAACCTCTCTGTGACCTTGGCAAGCCCGAAATAAAATCCATCGATATGCTTTTCCATTTCCATACCGGAATCTCTAACGGTTGCAACAAACCCGTAGGTCGCTGATGATCGATCTTGACCAATTGACAAGTAGTGCATTGGGATACAAACTCAGAAATGTTTCGCTTCATGCCTGGCCACCAATACTGACGGCGCATGTCTTGATACATCTTGTCCCCACCAGGATGTACCGTAAATTTAGACCCGTGAGATTCGTCGATCACCGCCCGTCTCAAATCCCCTTCCTTCAGAACAATGAGTCTTCCATGGAAGCGTAGTCCACCCTCAGAACTAATCGAGTAGGACTCCGCTCCCTCGGACAGTAATCGGTGTATATGGTCTTGACAACCCTTATCCCTTCCTTGGGCTTCTACAATTCTTGCCACAATGGTGGGAGTAACGGTCATTACTGACATGAACGCTCTCCCCACTGCATCCTCCTGAGTGAGCTCTTTCCACTTAGCTTTCCATACATCAGCTAACTCTCCCTCGGGTTCCTACTTAAGGCATCCGCTACAACGTTCGCCTTACCCGGATGATAATGGATATCAAAATTGATAATCCTTCACGAACTCCAACCATCGGCACTGTCGCATATTCAAATCTTTCAGTGAAAATAAATATTGCAGCGATTTATGGTCCGTGAAAAGACTAAACTTCTCCCCTAAGAGATAATGCCTCCATATCTTCAAGGCAAAGACAACTGCGGCAAGTTCTAAGTCATGCACCAGATAGTTTCTTTCATGGGGCTTTAACTTGCGAGAAGCATAAGCGATAGCCCGTCTCTCTTGCTGAAGTACGCCTCCTAATCCTTGAAGAGATGCATCGGTGAAGACTAGATATTCCAATCCCGGTTTTGGCAATGCAAGGACTGGAGCCGAAGTCGACCTATCTTTGAGCTCATCAAATGCAGCCTGACAAGAATTATCCCAAACAAATCTCACCCCCTTCCGGGTCAAATTTGTCAAAAAGGTAGCGATTTTAGAGAAACCCTTGATAAACCGACGGTAATAACCCTCCAAACCCAGAAAACTATGAACCTCGGTAGGTGTCGTGGGCTGACCCCACTCCCTCACCGCAACCACCTTGCTCGGATCCACCGATATACCCTGGGACGTCACCACATGACCCAGAAACTGTACCTCCTGTAACCAAAAGCCACACTTCTCGAACTTAGCATACAATTGGTGATCCCTCAATCTTTGTAGGACCAACCTCAAATGAATAGCATGATCAGATTCCGTTCGAGAATAGACTAAGAGGTCATCGATGGATACAATAACAAATTGGTCCAGGAAATCCCGAAATACCCTATTCATGAGATCTATAAATACAGCGGGGGCATTGGTTAGTCCAAAGGGCATAACCAAAGATTCATAGGACCCGTATCTTGTCAGAAAAGCAGTCTTGGATACATCTTCCTCCCGTATCCTCAATTGGTAATTTGGTGATACCCCGTCCTCAAATCGATTTTTGAGAAGTACGACGCTCCTCGAAGTTGATCAAACAAGTCATCGATACGAGGCAAAGGGTATTTATTCCGGATGGTGACCTTGTTCAACTCTCTATAGTCAACACATAA
Source organism: Sambucus nigra (assembly GCA_949130495.1). Lineage (NCBI taxonomy): Eukaryota > Viridiplantae > Streptophyta > Magnoliopsida > Dipsacales > Adoxaceae > Sambucus > Sambucus nigra. The sequence goes on from OX422213.1 coordinate 650,128,543, forward strand.
CCGGAGAGAACCGTCCCTTTTCTTTACAAACAACACCGGAGCACCCCACGACGACGTGCCACGCCGAATAAATCCCTGCTCCAACAACTGCTGGATCTGATCGCTTAACTCCCTCATTTCAATAGGAGCCATTCGATATGGAGCCCTCGCAATAGGCCTCGTTCCCGGCGCTAAATCGATCACAAACTCTATCTCTCGGTTAGGAGGCAAACCCGGTATTTCCTGAAAGACATCCTCAAAATCTCTCACAACTGGAATAGAATCCAAGGGAACAACTACATCCCTAGAAGTCTCCTCTGCAATACAATACAAATAAGTACTAGTACTCCCCTTTAAACGAGGTAAAACTACCAAGAACATTTCTTGTCCCGGAACGGCGAAGACTATACTCTTCCCTCAACAATTAACTATCGCATGATATTTCATAAGCCAATCCATACCCAAAATCACATCATACCCGACCATGTCCAGGACGAGTAAATCGGCCTCAAAGCATAAATTACCAAGAGAAATTCCTATATGTTTACAAACAAGGAAAATGAGTGAACCATCACCCATAGAGGACTCGACGCTAGTAAAAGTACTCTCAGCAGCTTTAATCAACTCTGTGGTCTGAGCAAAGCTCCTAGATATGAATGAATGTGTCGCACCCGTATCAAATAAAACGCGACCCATATGTCCCTGAATAAGGAAGTTACCCTCAATGGCTGGCGGTGCCGGCGGAGCCGGAGGAAGCGTAGCGTCCTGAATATGATAAACTCTCCCATACTGTAACTGACCCTGCTGTGGAGGAACAACCGGGTTAGGTACCTGTGGGGGAAATTGAACATATGGCTGCTGTGGAGCTCTAGAAAACTGACCCCCAATCAATTGAGGACACTCCTTATAATGACCCGTCTCACCGCATTGGAATCACCGACCCAACATATTCTCCGCAATTCGACCCCGGTTATTTCTAAACTGATTAACACCTTGGCCCTTATGGCCTCTACCTCCTTGACCACCCCGACCTGCTTGTTGTTGCGGGGCACCCTGACCGTGCCTATTATTATGGCTCCCCGAATTAAACTCACTAAAACGTTGCCTCTTTGACAAGTCCCCCTGCTGGGGATCCCTTTCTTTCTGCTTACTACCCGAAGATTGGGACGAGGGAAAGACTCCTCCTCCATTCCCACTACCTCTAGGCCTTCCCACTTGCCCCACTACGATGGCTTTCTTGCCACTTTGCACAAACAATCTATGCTCTTGGCAATGTAATAATGCCGCATTCATTATCTCACCAAAAGTTTGTAAAGCCGGGATCCTCCAGTTCAAACCTCCCATAAACTTTGAGACCTTCCTTTCTTCGGGAGTCACCTCATCCGGTACAAAACTTGCCAACCGGGTGAACTCCTCTTCATAATCCGCCACAGATCTCTCACCTTGCACAAGGTCCTGAAGCCTTCTTCTCATCTCCCGTTGAACCGCGGGAGGAAAGTACTTTTGGTCAAACAAGACCCAAAATTCAGTAATCGTCATGGTATCTCTCTGTTCTGGTGTAGTCATAGACTCCCACCAATGCAATGCGGCCCCAACAAGTTTAAAAGTAGCAAGGACTTGTTTCTTCTCCTCACTACATTCCACCATACGTAGATGGCGTTGCATGTCTTTCTTCCACTGATTCGCCCTTATAACATCCGAGCCTCCGTCAAATTCCGGGGGCTGCCCCTTTAGAAAAGACTCCCTAACTCTCTCCCATGGAGAAGGTCCCGTCGGAGCTTGAGCATCTTGCGCTCGCTGTTGAGCCTGTGGCATTTGTTGAGCCACTGCTGTCATAGCCGCATTAACCGCTTGGCCCACTATGTTCGCTACATCCGCAGCATTAATTGTTCCTTGTGGCGGCGGTGGAGGACCAACATCCTCTTCTACAACCCTATTACGTCTCGCTGGGCGACCTCTCTTAGGCGGCATCTGAGATGGAGAACAATAGAGTTAGAATACTATATAAAACAATCTATCTTGTAGAAGATCGTAAACATAAGCAACAAAGCAGTCCTCACATTAGGCTTCATATCAAAGAATGCTACGATAGAGCGTGACAAGTCCACATAGATCCTAAAGACTCTAGAACCTGATGCTCTGATACCATCTGTGACAACCCGTGATCCGAAATAAGGGGTGGCCAGCCCGATACCTCAACATAACGGAATCATGGATGGAAATCATTCTCAGCATCATAACAATAAAATGAGTATACGGGAAAACCACCCAATAAATTAGAAAACGGGTTGCCAATTATTTTTGTTTGATTAAAAGGTAAGGAAATAATTTTAAACAACCCAATCTGTTAAGAAAGTGGAATTCCAATGAAACTTATATTAATACTATAACAACCATAAAGTAGGAGGACTGAATAATCTGTCGGTCAACAGTTACATACAACGTATTACAACAGTTCAATACTTTACATAATACATCCATTAACAATTACAAAAGTTTGGGCTACACGCCCGAATGAAAGACCCGATCATATCTAGAATTCAAAAATGAAGGCATCTAACAAGCATCTTGTAATATCCGCAAAGTCTTACAGCTCCTCAAAAGCATTGGAATAAGGATATTATATCGGGCGCCCTTGCGGAGGAGCACCTGAGCGGGATACAATAACATGCATAACATGGAAAATGAACGGGTCAGGGACCGGTTTATATATGATTACCAGATGAACAAGAAGCATGATAGATATGGACAGTTAATCATGAATAAAGTAGATGAGAATCTAACAACCTAATCATCAAGTATAATAAGACAATTTAAATGATTCTAACAGTTATTACTTAAACAAGAGAATAAAGTTAAATCTCATTATTCCTCATATCTTTTCATTTTCCATTCCTTAACAGGAATATAATTACCATCTTATTTTCTTATGGCAATTCACATATATCAAGTCCCTTCTTGATTTAGAAAGGTTATATTCTTATACATATAACGATTCTAAGACCGCCCCTCGGAGTTTCCCCACTGGGCGCGCCCCTAAATGACTATCATCTTCCAGGGCCTATCTATACAAGACAACCTGGGCACCTAACGCACGTCGGGAAGTGGCCATATACCTGCGAGTGAGTCATAACCACACCCGGAATTACCTCACTAGCGCAGAAAAACATATAAAAATCCCGCATATGGCCGGGGACTATAGTCTCCCTGCATTCACTAGTCAGGGGACATCACCTCATGCGCGAGCTTCCCTTATGATAGCATTTAGAGAGGTGCGTTTAAGTAAATTAACATTTACCAATTTAAATCTCATTATCATTTTCATAAATCACATGTGTGTTTCATTTTATTTGAAACCATAATCCTTGAATATTCTCATTAATATTCGTCAGTTTAAGTCCCGAATTAGTCTCCAAATGATCACCCAAGATCTTACGAGTCCCAAGGTGTTATATACCTCAATAGGGTCCCTAAAGTCTCCAAGTATGGGCTTAGAACTCTTAATTCCTAATAATTTGTGAAATGAAGAGTAATGCCTAAACATCATTCTTTGTACCCATGGAATAAACCCCAAGTGTACCCATTCAACTCTAGGGTAACGACCAAACTCAACTAAAACTCTAGGACTCTAAGTTTACTTCATACAAGAAGGTTCCTAGGTCCTAATCCTAAAGGAAAGGGTTAAAATTAGAAAAGAAAAACAAAAGGAAAAATGCAGGATTATTCGGACCAGTCGAATCGATTCGGCCAGAAAAGCGAATCGATTCGGACTAGCCGAATCGATTCGGTCAGGAAAACCAACATTCTGCATAACAGCCGAATCGATTCGGAAATAGCCGAATCGATTCGGTTCACCCAGACCTGGAAACTGTCTCCATGCGAATCGATTCGGCCTCGCCAAATCGATTCACCCCTGCGAATTTTGCCAATTTTGGCTATGGAGTCTTGGACTCCTAATTTCTTCCAACCTCAACCATCCCAAACCCTTATCATTTATTACTACCAACTGATTATAAATGCATCAAACAACCATAATTTACCCCAAAATCCAATCAATTCAACCTCCAAAGATTCAAAGCCCATAAATCCAATAAAAAACCTAACTTCCTTAAACCATAATTAACCCACAACTATCAACACTAATTATTCAACTTAAATCATATAATAGCAAGTAGAAAACTTGCCTCAAGCTTATAAATTCAGATTTGATGAAGATGTAGGCAAGATCAATCTCCAAACCTTCAATCTCTCTTTTTCTCCCAAGGTTTTCTTTTTCTCTCTTTCTCTCTAGGTCACTAATTGTACTTAAGAGAAATAAATGGATTTCAAGACATAAATCGTGCCTTTTGTCTAGAATTACCAACTTAAGTGATCAATACCGCGATAAAATAACACGCAACTACACATTTAAGGTAAAACCAGTCAAAAGTGCCCGAAACTTCAAAATACAATATGGCACATAATTTGACTATCTCGCACCTCCCGGAACTAACTACGCCCTCCAAATTATCATTTGGAAATTTTATAACTCATTTTAAGTTCCGGTTTCATTTAGAGCCAAATGTCATTTTAAATCTTATGACACAGTAAAACACAACATGGTGATATTCACCTATACTTGAGGTAAATATGTAACATCGTAGTAAATATTAACTTTTCTTCACTAAATTAATACTTACTTCATAATCCAACATTTTATATCTAATTACTATACCTAGCAAATAAATATAAAATAGGTTCTCAAAAGTGAGGGTTGTTACACCATAATAATGTATCTCCACAAAGGTCTTTGCCACTTTTTTTTATAAACTCGTGACGGAAGGGGGATATTGAGTCGTTTACATAGTTACTGGTTTAAATTGAACCCTTAAATAGTTTAAGGTGCTAATTTAGTAAATCGGAACAATTCAAAGGGATGTTATCCTTTTCTTTTCTATCATGTTTGAAGGCTTGAAATTACTCAAAAGTTGCACTTATCTTATCGGAGCCCGAGTCATAAATGATGTCAATTTGGCATATTCTGAAAAGTTCACTTTATGCATGCTAAATAGATAAACTCATTGTAAATTGCTTGTAAAGATCAACCCAATTTTTTCATCTCAGTGGGATGTTAAAATATCATTCTACAAAAAAATCATGTTTCTTCATCACAATTTAGGGGGTAGGGGGAAATGGCAAAACATTCATTATCTGTTTCTTTCCCCTGCGAAATTTAGTGGATCTGTAGTTGCCGAATAGGGTTCATTTACCATGACTGTATGGTATTGTCTCGACTCTTTTATTGTAATTAATAGATACTTCTACCAATAACACAAATTTTAATATTTGACAGAGGCCATATATTTAATGGAGCCTTCCAAACATAAGGCTTCGCTCTTTAATTCCAATAAAGAGAAACGGAAAAAATAAGTTAGCAAGTTGTTCGGACATGTGGTTTTGTAGGAAGACATAGGTGGGTGGAATACGCGTCAAAGAATCGCTACAATGCTTCTCAGGTCCCACCGGAATGGCATGGTTGGCTCCACTTCATAACCGATCACACTGGAGATGAGGTGAGTTCACTTGCAAATTATATTATGATATTTATTCAGGGTTATTTGTACTTTGGGTTCAGTAATCCTTCATAATGCATATTGTAGGGTTTTATTTTATGCGACTTTTGTCGCAAAAGTGTCGTAAAAATTGAAAATAGACCCCAACGTGTAACTTAAAAAAGTGAAAATAGACCCCAACCATGCCACGAGAGGGAGTGAGAGGACAGAGAGAGTAGAGAGAATGACGACAGGGAGTGAAAGAACGACTGAGTGAGGGAGAGATCTTTTCTTCACGTTTTTTTTAAACATCAAGGCAAATTTATACAATTAATGAAAGACATTTTAGTAACATACAATAAAATATACAGTTAAATTTGAGTTAACAGACGGCCACGGGCTGTCTAAAATTTGAGATTGATCCCCAATAAGTTTTTTGGGGTTATTCCCCAAGCGGCCAAAACTTTTGAGGGCCAAAAGCCAAATGGCACTATTTTTTTTATTTTTTTTATCAATATTTATAGAAGAATGTAATATTCACTTCTTAGATAGAACTTGATAAATGCTTTCCAAGACTACAAAATTTATGATAATGCTTTGTACCAACAATTTACACGAAATGATGTGTTAGTGCAATAAAAAGCTTATACAACACAATACAATATAGTATTCCATGACAGTGTAGCACAATTAATTGCACTTACCACATCATTTGGTGCACTTTTTGTTTAATTTACGTGTACAAAGCATTTTCCTACAATAATGATCACATTTGAAGTTTTGGTGCGAGAAAAAGCTCACGTGACATAGTATAATTATGGTAAATTTTTCACATTCATTTCACGACGTGACAGCGTAAAATTATGGTACATTTTACATATTCATTACACCTGGCTGACTTGACAATGGCTTTTACACTAAAACCCACAAATTTGCAAACAATTTTTACTCTTCCAATAGAAATGCTATAAAGTGCATTAGAAAAAAATTATTGGGCCCTTGTACAATTATCCATCTATAAATACTATTTGTTTTGGCTAGACCCCATGAGTTTTCACACATCTTCTTACAATGAGTGTGACGCGTATTTCGTGTTCCCAAAATTTGTCCCCAAATTGTATCAGTTTAACATTACCTTGTTTATTGGCTGATTTGAATTGGGTACGTTGCTAGGTTGATATTAGAACTTAGTACTATCATAATTAATTTTTCGACTTTGTTACCTTTTTCTTTGCTAAATGTAGAAGTTTCTCCACTAAAGGTGACTCGTGGTGAAAAAGTAGTGAGTAGTGTAGAAAATAATTATGGTGGTACTAAGGTCTATATTTCGACCATTAGCGAGGTATCAAAATCGGATGCTTATATTGAGAACGCAATGCATGTTTTGCAGCTTCTAATGTTGAAACCAAAAAGGTATGGTTTGGACCACAAGGAGAACTTTTCTGGAGAGGGGGATGAATATATTTATCATTCCAAGGGACATGCCCTAAACCCTGGCCAGAGAGATTGGACCAAGTACCAATCTTGGCAACCCACCAAGACGTAATTTTCCCATTTTCCAAACAAGGTCCTAGAGAAGCTAGGATTTTTTTGGAGGGTGTTTGGCTCCTGTTTTCATTAATAAATGATATTGTGTTTGTTTGAAGCAGTGGAGTATTTGAATGTACTGTTGGATTTCCATAGTTGAAAATACCCCCTTTTTTTGGAGTATTTGAATGTTCAGTTTGTCAAACAATGTACTATTGGATTCATAATATGGTTACTTTGTTACCACAGACATTCGGGATGGATTTGATTTTGATGTATTGTAATTAGGGGTTGCAATTCGTGTTTTTGGGTAGGGTAACGGGCCGACACGATACGACACGACAGTTTTTTTTTGGACATGAACATAACACGACACAACTTCGTGTTTTTTTTATCTGACACGCTAAATTGAACACGATATGACCAACACGAATTCATAAATTTTACACTAAATTAAATTTAAATAGGCTCGAAAATCTGAATAAAACATGATTAACACGACTCATTTGACAAGAACACGAGACGACTTCGTGTTAAAAAAATCCGACACGAACAAGATGCGGACTTGAAATATCGTGTTAATTTTGGTTCAATTTTATGTCGTTTCGTGTTTTCATGTCGTTAAAATTGCAACCCCAATTTATAATTATTGTATGCTGAAAAAATGGAGATATTTCAACATTTTTGCTCTCCTAAAAGGTGATTTACTCTAAAGCAGTTAGCAAAAAAGCGCTAAAAATGTTTCTGCAGTAGAGGGTAAAAATACAGAAAAATGTCGAGAAGCATTGAAAGACATTATAAAGAACTCAACGGGGAAGGTTTCCCGTTGAGTTCTTACGAAGTCTCGCGACAATTGACTTGGGCGCTGAGAGCATTTTACCTCCCAGTTTGGCCTCCCCAGCCAAAATATATACACAAATGGGGGGAACAACTTAGCATTTTGCAAATTTGCAATCGCCTTTGGAGATAATCTAAAAGAGTTTCAATCTTACCACCTTGCAAAATAGTAAAAATATGAGTTTGGTCAAAATAAGAATGCTTGAAGCACAAAACAATTATCACGAAAGGAAAATAATTTTGCGACAGGCCTGTCTCCGTAGCCAGAAATAATATTTTTAAGCAAAAAGATTCAAAAATAGGTTCAAAAATAGCTTTTGGCTAACGTAGGGTATGGCTTGGAGTTTCAAAAACCCATTTCTAAAGATGGCTTTGTAAGGGTTCTTAAGTCAAATAAACATAATCTTAGGATTTATTTTTCTCCCAAAAAATATTTAGGGTCCGTTTGGTTCGTGGTGAAATATTTTTCACCGTGTTAAAAGTAAAAGGTGAATTATTAGCTTGGTGATTTTGTTTTCACCATCTCCGCTTGGATGGTCGAGTTTTCACTAGGTAAAAATTTTAACTTTTTCACCTGTTTGGATGGTCAAGATGAATATGGTGAAAAAAATAAAATGATCATATTACTCCCATACTTTAAATGCACACAAAAATAGTTATATTTAACTATTTGATATTAATCATACAAGTGCCAATGGCCATCAAAAATATTCATTTACCTCAAATTCAAATTTGACACAATTTGCCCCCCCCCCCCCCCCCCCCCCCCCAACAATACCCACCCACCCACACACACACAACTAGTCATGTGTGACTATGCAAGACAAATAAGTACAAAAAATTTTAAAAAACAGTCACAACTAAAAAAAACAGTCCTAATTAAACAAGAAAACAATCCCAATTAAAAAAAAGTTCCAACTATAAAACCAATAGTCCACAATTAAAAAAAATAGTTCTTAACAATGAAAAAACAGTCCCAATTAAAAAAAATAGTTTTCAATTAAGAATAAACAGTTTTCAACATTGAAAAAAACAGCCCGAATTAAAAAAAAAAAAATCCCGATTAAAAAAAAAGTCATATTTAAAAAAGAGTCCCAATTAAAAAAAAAATAAAAAATAGTTCCAACTATGAAAAAAACAGTTCCCAACTATGAAACCGTCCCAATTAGTAAAAAAAATTTGAACACATTACCTTGCACCAAACAAATATTCATTTACTTTTTTTTATTTTTTTAAATTTAAGGATTTTTTTAATTTTTTGTGGGAATAGCTATTCCTGCACCCTCCATGTCTTCTCCCGCGACCTTTGGATAATAAATGACAATTGTTCCCTTAGATTTATAAAATCTAAATGTCCAATTTTTTTACATCCAACTAAAATAAATACACTTGTAAAAAACAAAAAAAATATATTTTCTACAAAAAAAAAACTGCTTTTTATAAATAAAATGTAAAATCTTATCTATTTTTATATTAAAAAGCTGTATATAAAACGTAAAATTTATTTTTCTCAAGAATCTGTTTTCTTAAAAAAGTGTTTTTTTTACAAATTTTATTTTTGGTTAAAAACTGTTTTTTTACTATTTTAAAAACAATCTTTTTACTATTTTAAAAAAAATGGTCTGCGGCAGCGGTACGTTTAGGCAGTCCGACCACGTATACATACCGCTGACGCGGACCATTTTTTCTAATACGTTGGTTCACGCTAGTGGTATGTATAGGTGGTCAGACTGTCGATACATACCGCTGACGCGGACCATTTTTTAGATAGTATAAAAATTATTTTTAAAATGGTAAAAGAAACAATTTTTAGCTGAAAAATAAATAACGAAACGGTGTTTTTAAATAAATAAAAGAAATAGTTTTTAACTAGAAATGGTAAAAAAGAATGTCCATTTTTTAAAATAAATAACCAAACAGTTTTTTAACAACGTCCATTTAAATAAAAATAATAATAAGTTTTTTTATAAATAAGATAATGTTTCTTAAATGAAAAAATAACTTTATAATTTTTATATTTTCAGAATATTAAAATTTTAATTTTCTACAATATTAGGATTTTTATTTTCAAAATATTATGTTTTTATCGTTTTTCATAATATTATGTTTTTTGTAAAAGAATAGATTTTTGGGCAAAATATTATATTTGTTCAAATCATATATGCATAGAGGGTCTTTTGATCTTTTAGTATTTAAATATTGAAAAGGGTGTGGGGGAAGACATAGAGAATGTAGGAATAGATATTCCATTTTTTTTATAATTTTTTTATTCTTTTCAAAATTTTTAAAAAAAATTAATTTAAAAAAAAATGAATATTTTATAATCGTGTTAATTGAGAGGGAGAAATGAATGTGTGATAGTTATAAGTGGAAATAAGAAAGGTTAGTCTGGTAATAAGATAAATTTCATTATTTTCACCTGTTAAATTATTCACTTTATCCATGATTTAAAATGGTTAAAGTTTCACCTCACTTTTCACCATATTCATTTTATTTCACCATGTTAAATGTCCAACCAAACACATATTTCACCACAAACCAAACGGACCCTTAGAACATGTTTGGTTGTCCCCAAAATTATAAATTAGCCCATTTAAAATTAACTCATTCATGAATTGTCTTATTATTAGTGTTTGGTTACAAGAATGAACAAATTAAAAAATGAATCAATTTATGTTGATTCACAAAAACTTAAATTAGTTCATTTCACCAAAAGTTTAAAACTACACAATTTATAATTACAACATGAATCTTAAATGCACCACTCCCATAGAGTACTCTCACCATACTATTCTCTCTCTCTCTCTCTCTCTACACACACACATCAAAAGTAAATAACTCAATTTTTCTTTTCCAAACACACCACGAATTAAATTTAAATCCATTTAAAATTAATACATCGACAATCTATTCATTTCAAATTGATCAATTTATAAAATTAAATAATTTACGCAACCAAACGAGCCCTTAGTGTATTTGGTTTAATTGTAAGAACGTTTCATTTTTTAACGATGAGTTATTTTTTTGTATACCTTTCCCCTTTATTGTAATTTCACAATTGGAGAATAGCCCATCCCATCGAGGAGTAGGTGTAAACAACAACATGAAGTAAGACACTTGTACATAATCAATTCAATTGAGTGACATAATTTGGCCTCAAAAATTGTTAAAATAGATTAGGATTAGTGTTAATGGATTATTAGTTATTAAGATAATATTTGAATTAAAATTGGGATGACAATGCACCAGAGTCAATTTACTCTTATCTTAAAAGTAATATATATATATTTAAAAATGGGGGTGAGATGTAATTTAAAATTTGGGTGGTGCATTAAATAAAAATTGATTTTGTATTTGTCAGTATTTATGTATTCATTGCAACTTTACAAGTATATCCTTGATTTTTGTCTCTAAATACATTTCCATTCACATAGCAACTGATGAAGTTTTTTGATATTTGCACACCCTAAAATCTTAGTCCAAAGGCAAGATATGATTTGAAATATGAAAGCAGGGTTGTTGTGATTATATATAGTAATAGGACAGAGCCCTTGTGATATACGTACAGTGTACAATAAATAAATATAATAATAATTATAAAAATTAATATATATCATAAATTAATTATCTTATCTTATCTTAAAGCCATTACAAAAGGTTAATTTTTTCATAAATAAAATTTATCTATCTTATTTAAATATTTTTATTATATAAAAACTATTTTTTATAAATAAAAATTTCAAAACAACTGTACGTATTTTATTTAAAAAATTATACATATTTTTATTTGTTTTTAGTTTAAAAAAATGTAAGTCATTTATAGATACAAACTTAAAGTTTTTTCTATAAATAAAACGATAAAAATATTTTTATAACCCAAAACATTTTTTATTTACATTAATAATAATTTTGAAAACTTTTGTTAACTTAAAAACTATTTTTTATAAATAAAAACTTCAAAAAAGATGTACTTATTTTATATAAAACAATCATAAATATTTTTATTTGTTTTTAGTTTTAAAAAATTTATATCATTTAGAAATAAAAACTTAAAGGTTTTTCCACTGTTCTAAAAAACCCGCCTAGGCTCCGCCTAGGCACGCCTAGGCTCCGCCTAGGCACGCCTAGGCTTGAGGCTTGGGAGAAACGCCCCGCCTTAAGATTTTGACGCCTTATGCTTGGTAAAACCCTTAAGGGGTACTTTTTCTAAAAACAACATTGCTTTAGTGAAACGATATCGCCTTTTAAAGATTTTTTTACAAACCGGACCATTATCTCATCCAAAATAATCAAATGGTATTTTTATTTGCAAATATTCAGACATATTTTTATGATATGTACAATTTTAGTATTTTAATAGCCTTGTTATGGTTAAAAAATATTAAAATATATTAAATAGGCTTAAACGCCTTTTCACGCCTTTTTACGCCTAGGGCCGCCTAGGCTTCTAAGGCTTAAGGCTTGGCCTCCACGCCTCGATCACGCCCCGCGTTTTTTAGAACCTTGGGTTTTTCTATAAATACAACATCAAATATGTTTTTATAACCAATTTTTTTTATTTATATAAAAAATAATTTCGAAATTTTAAAACTTTTTTTTAACTTTTTTTCTTCTAGAAATAAAAACGTTACATAGAGGTAGTAGTATTAGTAGCATTGTGTAATGTGATTTGAGTGGAGAATGATGAAAATAGATTAATTAAATCTAGATTGTGTTGGATTGAGAGATTAATTAATGGAGTTTATAATGAATCATCTTTTTAGTTTTCAAGAGACTTTTCATTTATTCATTTCTTTTTGGTTTCAAAGAGATTTTTGATTTATCATTTTTTTTTTGGTTTTAAAGAACACAATATTCAAGATGAGAGAGAAAATGATAATAAATATTAAAGCTTCATTGAAGTCCTCATTAACTCTTCTAATATTATCATATTAGAGGTATAACTAGCATGTAACCCACGGGCGTTCAATTTTAAAACGTGTTAAAAGTGCAATGGCCATATGGCTTCCAGACTTTGTGTGGTTACATCCCAAACTGCATTAAACATATCCTTCACTGCAATTTTTCCCATATATTTTGATAAACACATTCACTACCGGGAGTTAACAAACACAATGAGCTTAATCAAATGTATTTTCACTTGTGGAACAAAATTTGTAACCTGATAATTTAAGGTGAGGTGTAAAAAATGTACCAGTCATAAATTTTACTAAACATGCTCAAACTTGTGAAAACAAAATTCTACCTAATTTATAAATCAAAAATTTAAAAAGAACAAAACTAATAATCTTAACATTTCTCTAAGACCCTTGTAAAGAAGGAAAATTATTTAAAAATGCAACTAACTTTATGTAGTGAGAACTATACCTTATTACATTTAAAAAAATATTTAATTAAATTATGAAAAATAACTTACAATTAGCTGGTAAGCTTTATTATTAAAGTTATAAATTTTAAAAATGTCATAAAATAAATAAGTAATTATTCTTTTGTCTTAAATCTATGTACTTTCGTTCTAACAGATTATAGTTCGAAAAATAGGTCCAATGTGCAGAGCCGGTGGATGGCATCAATTCCTACTTTGGACATGAGTATACCTAGATTTTAAAATGGACCTGAACTATCAGTTTATAAGTATTTTTCAAAGTGGATCTGCCAAACAAAATTACAACAAACCAGAAGCTAAAAGGTCAAAAACTAACATAGATTTACATTTTTTTATCACATAAAACATCATACAAAACCCTATGAATACAAAACTTGATGTATGTAACTTTTACTTCTGCCACCCCTATAAATACAAAACCTTTTTCCACTTCTTTTCTCTTCATAAAAAATTCTACACTTTCTAAACAGATAATTAACCTACTTTACTGTCGTTGCCCCTGATCGAATTCAATCCACATTGTGCTAGTTAGCATGATGATCCTTGTCTTCTTCGTTTCACTCGCCGCTGTATTGGCTTAGGATAACGCAATATCACTGGCTTCGTCATTGAACATCGGAGCTGACATTTGTTGTATCAACACAGGATAGGGCAATGCCATCGGCTTAATTCCATTACCGGATGCCGTAGCGACATTTTACCCACCGATTTCTACCACCGGTGTCAATTAAATAATTCTTATTACATAACACATTAACATATCACAAAACATAGTGACATACTTAGCCGTAATAAAATTTAATTAGAACTTATCATAAAAAATATGCAACAACAAATATAATCAAAATGTCATCAGATTTGTTATCTCTTAGGATGAAGATAACTTGTTGGAACAGTAGAGTTTATCATGGTAAATAGATGAGTATGTAAGCAAATCTAAATTTAAGAACGAAATATAATAAGGTTATTATCACCATGTAATTTATAAGATCGAAGTGGAATTGGGACGTACATTATATCGAAGTGTGACCTAGTTTTTTCTCCAATTCCAACCCTCTGTCTCTCTCTTGTGTGTGTGAGTGAAGCCATTCCAGTCAAATATGGCTTGGGAACATAAAAGCCGGTCGATATCAACAAACACACATACTTCTCAAAATTTCAAGGAATTGACACCCAAATAACCGTAATCAAGGAAAAAGCAAATCAAAATATGGGGAGCTAAAAAAGAACTAACCTCTAAGAAGCAAACTCCTTATTCAAGCCGTTTCAGTTTACTAAAACCCCAAGCTTCCATCGCTAAAAAAACCCATAAAAGTATGAATTACAAAATTGAAATCTTAAAATACATGCTTAAAACAAATCGATATAGACAATACAGTACGCACCCAAATAACCACATGTACACAAAACAACTGAACCATCTTACTTTGATTTTACTCCTGAATCATAAAACAACCATGCTTTGTTTGATTTCGTTCACCGACTTCTAGAGTCGTAAGTAGAGATAGATCATCGGGTACAAGATGGTTAGAGATGTTAACATGTTGTTTCTAATTTGGTAAGACTTCTACCATGTTTAGATATTCTCATAAACAAAGAAAATAAGACGAGTTTAAGAAAAACTGATGGGTTATTTAATAGCAGATGAATGGGTGGATGTCTACTGAAGGGTCTGTGTCCCTTAGATTATAGATTGGAAGATAAATAAAAAGAAAGAAATACGAACCGTGGAGGTTAATTGTAATGATCCTATGTGTAGACTCTAAACACAAAATTTTTTTAACAGCAATCTTTCATACTATAAGGTTAAAGCGCATTAAATGGTATTAAAACCTCTAATACTATTGTATTAGAGTGTAATACCCGTATTTTTATGCAATATTAATTTGGGGATTTATTAAATTCAATGTGAGTTATTAATTTAATATAAATCCGGAAATTAATCACTTTATAATTATTAACGGGATGTGAGTTAGTAATTATGGGAAACTTGTTGTTGAATATTACTAATGAGTAAAGTAATATAATATTGGTTCTATTAAATGTCAAGAGTGAATAAAATGACAATTTTAGAAATTTGAGTCAGGACGCGCCCGTGTCGCGTCGGGACTAAATATTAATTAATAAAAGTGAATATATTATAAGCTGCTCGTATGTTCGTTTTGAGTGCGCCAAAGTGTCCAGAAGGGTCGAGATAGTCAGAAAAGTATACCCGGGGGTTTAGTTTGGGTTTCGGGGAATTTTTAGGCCTATTTAGCACCCCGGGAGGGCATTTTGGACATTTTACATTTTTGACTAATTAAACCCACGAAATTTCAAGGGTTATATCAGAAGTCTAAGGTTACCTTCTAGGGTTAAAACAACTCAAACTTTAGAACGGCCATAGGAGAGGGAAGGAGGAAGCTTTCCAAGGCCAAAAAGTCACCCGATTGCACCGCCACCACCACCAACGCGTAGATCGCGTGACGGGGAGCGCAACCACACCAAAATCGTCCGCAAATCAGAATTCAAAAAATCCCAGGCAAGTGTTTATCTTGCTTATTTTCGTTAATGCATCACTCATGTTAGTATAGGGATATTAGGATGAGTTTCATGGAAGAAAACCCAAGTTGGAGATAGGAAATCGCATGTAGTAATGATTTGAATGGTAATCTGGAAACCCCTTCACATGTAGAGGATTAAACCACGAATTTATGATGTTTTAGAAGAAGAAAATTCTGGAAAAGACTGATTAGAACCATGTTAAAGAGATTTCTATGGTTCTTGAGATTTACATGAATTTTGGCCTGTTAATCCATGGTTATTAATGGAAATTTGCACGCTTTACGTAGGAGATGTATGATATGGGTTTATACTCTTAGTAGTACAAATTTTTGGACGATGGGGAATGAAAAATCTGGATTTGGATGAAGTTGTGTGTTAGAACCCGTAACTGGATAACTGCAAAATTCGCCATACCTGCTTGATCGATCGATCGAGCCAAGAGCTTCGATCGATCGAAGGATCAATCGATCGAGCCCCAGACCTCGATCGATCGACACCTTCTAGCACACTCATATTTCCCCTTTTTAAATTAGTTGAATTCAATTTAATGAGAAATAATCCTTGGACACCCTTATTAAAATATTTTGGGAGATGAAGAAGACCAGTATGACTTATAAATAAGTTTGGGACCTTTAATGTAAGACGAGAGTTGTATTTTTAGGATATCTACATATAAGGGACGATGAAATTATGTATTAAAGGGAGAGACGCGTAAAATAGTTACGTTGGAACATACATGAATACCTACTGAATTTTACACTTGGGAGGATAGAGTCCATGAGTGTTACGTAGTAAGTTGGAATAATCCCTCAAATTAAAGTTAGAGACGAACCGTTATACGTGATAACAAATAATGGGAAAATAAGGATAAATGTCGTGATTATGGGTTATGGGATGAACCTAAATTGATATGATAAAAGTAGTATATTTATATGAATGTGTGTATGCATATATTATATACATGTGAAAATCATGCCCGCGCTACTTGCTATCCCCGAGGTTACCGCGCTGGGACAGTCTTATCTCGATGGGACCTTTATGGGGGATATTGACTTGTACCCTAGAAGATAGATATCCTTGGTACAGGCTATCTGATCGATGGTCAGACGGTCCTAAGAGACGTGAGGGTATGTACCGACCTCTTAGAGAATTGGAATCTATGCTTCGCCTCAATATTATTTATGTATGTGTTAATACAGTTCGAGAGTGATTCCGAACTTGTATTTCCCTTAGTACAGGGGATACGGGGATTGGATAGCAGAGTATGCCCGCACCATAATTTTTATGTGGGGTGCTGTTAGATTATATATATATTTTGCGAGTATTTAATATATATATGAAATTCTAAAATTTGGAACTGCCTACGGTGTTATGGTAAGAAATGAATCTCGACTTCAATTTGGAAATACTTGTTTTGAAAAGTATAATGGAACACTGGGAAACTTTATTAGCAAATAAGGTTTAAATGAGAACTTTGTGATCAAATGAAATTTTCCTTTTAAACAATTATATTGTTAAGTCTTATATCTTACGAGTAACCTAAGATAAGTTAAACCATTGGGAAGTTTAGTGCAATATAAGATAAGATAATCCGTTGGGAAGATTAGTGCGATAGGCGTGCACATTAGAAGAGAGGTGAGAATTTCTCAAGAGAGTGCCGCACTAATATGTTGTTGCATTGGCCTGTAAACATTTTAAATACTTGCTAAACAAAGTTTAAATCATCTACACTATCGGGCTCTGACCCGTTTCTATTTCTTTTCCTCTCTTGTATATATATGTATATATTACAGGTGCCCAGCCATAGGGGCGTCTTGCGTAGGATCCTTTGGAAGGAACGCGATGCAGCTTAGGTGGGAGTTGCAGGCCTCTTGTTTAGACGACTTCATTTATTTGATTCCACTCCTAGCATATTCATTTTGTGGGGCTTGTGTCGCCCTTTCCATTATTCAGTTGTTTTATTGGACATTGTGATTCAGTTATTTCTAGTATTGTCATTTTGGGATTTATTACTGACTGGATGTTTTTACTTTAAGTTTTAATGTTGGGATTTAGTTGTTGAATGTTTAAATTATTTGGATTATATGTTCCAGGATAATTGTGGTGTGATTCTTCAATATTGAATCGTTGTAAATATTTAAATCTTGGTTTATAAAATAAAATTTGGAAAGTAATGTCTAAAAATAGTTTTGACACTTAGCTTAATTAATTAGGGTGTTTAAATTGAAAATATTATTTTTACGACAGTGATGCTAAGAATGAACCAACTGTTCACCTTGATTTTAATTTAATAAAGGAGTGATCGCTCGGTATTTAATTAGGCGGGGTGTCACAGGTGGTATCAGAGCATCAGGTTCTAGTGTCCTTAGGATCTGTACGGCTTATTTTGCTTTCAGCTTAACATTTTTGCTATAGAGCCCTATTTTAGGATTGTTGTATTCTTGCTTTTACGTTTACGTCTTCAGCTATTTGAGATTTGATAATAATTGTAGACTAATGAATTTCTTCACGTTTCAGATGCCTCCGAGACGTGCACCAAATGATAGGTGGGCCCAAGCCGAGCAGCCAGCAGCTCCGGCACAGGGTACAATAAATGCTAATGAGGTAGCCGCTATTGTTGCTCAGGCGGTGAATGCCGTGCTAGCGGTGGTTCAGCAGGCTCCACCCTAGATTCAGGCAGTGGAGCCAGTACCTACACAGCTTCCATCTGCATGGGAGCGGGTTAGGGATGCCTTTCAGAAGGCGCATCCCCCTGAGTTCTCTGGTAGTTCAGATATCATCATCGTCAGCCATTGGAAGAAAGATATCCAGCGGCATCTTTGTATGTATGAGTGCACAGACGTGCAGAAACAATTGTTGGCTTCCTTTAAGCTGGTGGGGGATGCTTTGCAGTGGTGAGAGTCCACCACCACCTTGGAGGAGAGGGACACGATCCCGATTCAGTCATTTTGTGAGCGGTTTGAGCGCAAGTACTTTCCACCCGCCGTGCAGACTGAGATGAGGCGAAAATTACTGAACTTGAGACAGGAGAATTCTACCGTTGCTGAGTATGAGGAGGAGTTCACGAGACTTCTCACCATAGTGCCAGATGAGGCACCCACTGAGGGTAAGAAGATAATGCTGTTTGTGGACGGTTTAGCTTGGAGGATCCGTTAGCACCTCATAGGGAATCTATCTCTGAGTACTTTCACTGATGTACTCAATGCTGCTTTACTACATTGCCAGGATTACCGCTTCCATCTGCAGGGAAGCAAGCGAGTAGGAGAGTCCGGCCAGCAGGGCAGGACCGGGGGTAGTAGTGCTAGTGGAGCACCGACATCTCAAGGACAGACTCATCAGCACGAGTAGAGTTCCCATCAGGGGGACCCTGCTAAGCGATCCCGTTCAGGTGATTCCAGACAAGGATTTGGGGGTTTTAGGCAGGGTCAGCAAGGCTAACACCGACAGCAGCAGGGTTAACTGGGACAACAGCGTTTTCATCAGGGCCAACAGGGCCAGTAGCGGGGTGGTAATGGCCAGCAGGGCCGTGGTCAGAGGGGAGGTTACTTCAGAGGCCGATGTTTCGGGTGCGGCAAGAATGGCCATAGGCGCCAGGATTGTCCAGAGGGAGAGAGGGCCCCACAGCAGCAGGGTGCCCATAATGAGCCATAGAGGTCACTTTTTCCAGCTGCCCTCCCAGCACCAGCCCAGGTACCAGCCCTACTAGTCGTTCTAGCAGCTCCAGTGCAGCAGGGGCAGTTATAGTATGGACGTGTCTATAACGTCCACCAGGAAGCAGCTCCACAGGCACCACCCGCGATTGAGGGTATGTTTCCTATCCATGGTACTATGGGTCGGGTTTTATTTGATACTGGGGCGACTCACTATTTTATAGCTACGCATTTTGCGAAGGCCTTAGGGTTGTTAGCCATAGCAGAGAGCACGGTGACGTGTGTAGACTCACCACTGGGGAGTGGGTCGCTTATTTTCTTTATATGCCGGGGAGTGGGGGTAGAGATTGGTAGCTTGGTATTACCTGCAGACATGTTAGTCTTAGATATGCATGAGCACGATGTTATTATCGGTATGGATTGGCTCGCAGCTTACAGAGCCATGATTGATTGTTTCGGTGGGAGTATTGTTTTTGCCATTCCGGGACAAGAGATGTTTGTAGTGGCGATGCCTCGCCCAGAGGGAGGCTCAACCGCTCATATATATTATATAGAGGAGGATACCTCTAAGGAGGTTGTGATTCCCTTAGACTCGATCCCAGTTGTTCGTGAGTATTCCGATGTATTTCAGGAGATACCAGGCCTACCCCCAGTCGAGAAATAGACTTTGTCATAGATTTATTACCAGATACTAGATCGATAGCACGTGATCCATACTGTATGGCTCCGACAGAGATGCGAGAGTTACGAGATCAGATAGAGAAGCTGCTAGGTCAGGGCTTCATTTGCAGGAGTACCTCACCTTGGGGCGCTCCAGTTCTGTTTGTGAAAAAGAAAGATGGTTCACTGAGGCTATGTGTGGACTACTGGGAGTTGAACAAGGTCACGATACGGAATAAGTATCCGTTGCCTCGAATCGATGATCTGTTCGACCAGTTAAGGGGAGCAACTTTCTTTTCGAAGATAGATCTGAGGTCGGGGTACCATCAACTACGTATTAGGGAGCAGGATGTTTCAAAGACTGCTTTCTTGACGAGATATGGGTCCTATGAGTTCAGGGTGATGCCATTTGGCCTCATAAATGCTCCAGCCGTGTTCATGGACTTAATGAACCGAGTGTTCAGAGAGTTCTTGGATCAGTTTGTCATCGTTTTTATAGATGACATTTTGATATATTCACACTCCGAGGAGGAACATGCCAAGCACTTAAGACATGTTCTTCAGACTCTACGAGAGCATCAGTTGTATGCTAAGTACGAGAAGTGCGGATTCTAGTTGCGAGAAGTACAGTTCTTGGGGCATGTTGTTTCTGAGCAGGGGATAGCAGTTGACCCGAGTAAAGTGTCAGCGGTGAGGGAGTGGGAACAACCCACGACACCGACGGAAGTGCATAGTTTTTTGGGGTTGACCGGATACTACAGGAGATTCATTCGGGGATTCTCCAAAATAGCGGGTCCATTGACGAACTTGACTCGCAAAGGGGTACCATATATTTGGGATGATGCTTGTCAATTGTCTTTCGACGAGCTGAAAGACAAGCTTACTTCAGCACCGGTCCTTGCGTTACCGAAGCTGGGTATGGAGTACCTGGTTTACACCGATGCCTCTTTACGGGGACTTGGGGGAGTACTTCAGCAGGAAGATAAGGCTATAGCTTTTGCCTCCCGCAAGCTTAAGCCGCATGAGAAGAATTACCCCACCCACGACCTGGAGTTAGCAGCGGTCATTTTTGCATTGAGGATATGGAGGCACTATTTGTTGGGGAGAAATTCCACTTGTTCACAGACCACAAGTCACTGCAGTACCTGTTCACTTAGGGAGAGCTGAATATACGTCAGCGCAGATGGTTAGAGTTTGTGAAGGACTATCAGTTCGACATACAGTACCATTCGGGGAAGGCCAACGTAGTCACTGATGCATTGAGCCGTAGACCGATAGACGAGGTAACAGACGTCTGGAAAGCAAAGTGGAAGGAGTTTGGCCACTAGGACGCAGTAGCCCGTTCCTTCATATCTGTTATGACAGTGACACCCAAGATTGTTATGAGGGTGATTCATGCACAGACCGCAGACCCGTTTTGCCAGGAGCATATTGTACGACTCTTAACTGAGGGTGCTGAGTCCTATTCTGTTAGTTCTGATGGGGGTTTGAGGTTTAATGGGAGATTGGTGGTTCCAGAAGGAACAAAATTACATCATGCAGTGATGACCCAGTCTCACGGGTCCCTATTTGCGATAAATCCTAGAGGAGATAAGATGTACCAGGATATGAAGCGGCTATACTGGTGGAGTGGGATGAAGAAGGACATCGCTGAGCTCGTGTCCAAGTGTTCTACCTGCCAGCTGGTAAATGTGGACCATCAAAAGCCGTCGGGGTTGCTTCAGCCATTGGAAGTACCTGCGTGGAAGTGGGAGAGTATTTCCATGGATTTTATTACAGGGTTGCCTACATCACAGCGGGCCACGACTTTATCTGGGTGATTGTAGACCGTTTGACCAAGGTGGCTCATTTTCTGCCGGTGCAGACAGACTATACCACGGGTCAGTATGCTTAGTTGTTCATTGCTGAGATTGTCATATTACATGGGGTGCCCCTGAATATTGTGTCAGATAGAGACAAAATTTCCGTGTCCCGTTTCTGGGAGAGCTTTCAGGAGGCTATGGGTACTGAGTTGAGGTTGAGTTCAGCTTATCACCCACAAACAGATGGACAGACAAAGCGTACTAATCAGATGTTGGAGGATATGCTACGCATGTGTGTTCTTGATTTTGAAGGAGGTTGGGAACCACATCTTCGACTGGTAGAGTTTGCTTATAATAACTCTTATCAGTTCACGATTGGCATGGCTCCATTCGAGGCTTTGTACGACAGGCCTTATCGTTCCCCAACTTGTTGGCTCGAGGTGGGGGATAACAAGTTGTTAGGACCAGAGGTAATTCAGGAAACCTCCACGAGGATTGAGATGATCAGGAGTCGTATTTGAGGAGCCCAGGATAGACAGAAAAGCTACACCGATACGAAACGGTTCTTTCGGGAGTTTAATGTGGGGGACCAAGTGTTACTACGTGTATCTCCTATGAAAGGAGTGATGAGGTTCGGGAAGAAAGGGAAATTGGCCCCGAGGTACGTGGGACCATTTCCCATTATCGAGAGGATTGGGCTGGTAGCATACAGGTTGGGACTGCCAGAGCATTTACATCGCATTCACGATGTATTCCACATCTCGTCGTTGAGACGATATCTTCGGGATGATATGGCCCATACTCACATCACGATAGATGAGATAGACTTACAGCCTGAAAACTCTTACGAGGAGAGACCGGTGGCTATCCTAGACCATAGCGAGAGGAGATTGAGGTGGAAGGTAGTTCCACTTGTACGGGTCCAGTGGGAGCATCATAATGTGGAGGAATCCACTTGGGAGCGCGAGGCAGACATCCGCGAGAGATACCCAGATTTATTCTTACCAGGTATGCCTTATTTTTTGAATTTCGGGATGAAATTCCGTTATTAGGGGGGAAGTATGTAATACCCCGTATTTTTATGGAATATTAATTTGGGGATTTTTTAAATTCAATGTGAGTTATTAATTTAATATAAATCCAAAAATTAATCACTTTATAATTATTAACGGGATGTGAGTTAGTAATTATGGGAAACTCGTTGTTGAATATTACTAATGAGTAAAGTAATATAATATTGGTTCTATTAAATGTCAAGAGTGAATAAAATGACAATTTTGGAAATTTGAGTCGGGACGCGCCCGTGCCGCGTCGGGACTAAATATTGATTAATAAAAGTGAATATATTATAAGTTTCTCGTATGGTCATTTTGAGTGCGCCAAAGTGTTCGGAAGGGTCGAGATAGTCAGAAAAGTATACCCGGGGGTTTAGTTTGGGTCTCAGGGCATTTTTAGGCCTATTTAGCACCCCGGGAGGGCATTTTGGACATTTTACATTTTTGGGTAATTAAACCCACGAAATTTCAAGGGTTATTTCAGATGTCTAAGGTTACCTTCTAGAGTTAAAATAACTCAAACTTTAGAACGGCCATAGGAGAGTGAAGGAGGAAGCTTTCCAAGCAATCCAAGGCCAAAAAGTCACCCGATTGCACCGCCACCACCACCAACGCGTAGATCGCGCGACGGGGAACGCAACCACACCAAAATCGTCCGCAAATCATAATTCTGAAAATTCCAGGCAAGTGTTTATCTTGCTTATTTTCGTTAATGCATCACTCATGTTAGTATAGGGATGATTAGGATGAGTTTCATGGAAGAAAACCCAAGTTGGAGATAGGAAATCGCATGTAGTAATGATTTGAATGGTAATATGGAAACCCCTTCACATGTAGAGGATTAAACCACGAATTTATGATGTTTTAGAAGAAATTTTTTTTGGAAAAGACTGATTAGAATCATGTTAAAGAGATTTCTAGGGCTCTTGAGATTTACATGAATTTTGGCCTGTTAATCCATGGTTATTAATGGAAATTTGCATGCTTTACGTAGGAGATGTATGATATGGGTTTATACCCTTAGTAGTACAAATTTTTGGGCGATTGGGATTGAAAAATCTGGATTTGGATGAAGTTGTGTGTTAGAACCCGTAACTGGATAACTGCAGAATTCGCCATACCTGCTTGATCGATCGATCGAGCCAAGAGCTTCGATCGATCGAGCCCCAGACCTCGATCGATCGACCCCTTCTGGCAGACTCATATTTCCCCTTTTTAAATTAGTTGAATTCAATTTAATGAGAAATAATCCTTGGACATCTTTATTAAAATATTTTAGGAGATGAAGATGACCAGTAGGACTTATAAATAAGTATGGGACCTTTAATGTAAGACGAGAGTTGTATTTTTGGGATATCAACATATAAGGGACGATGAAATTATGTATTAAAGGGAGAGACGCGTAAAATAATTACGTTGGAACATAAATGAATACCTACTGAATTTTATACTTGGGAGGATAGAGTCCATGAGTGTTACGTAGTAAGTTGGAATAATCCCTCAAATTAAAGTTAAAGACGAACCATTATACGTGATAACAAATAGTGGGAAAATAAGGATAAATGTCGTGATTATGGGTTATGGGATGAACCTAAATTGATATGATAAAAGTAGTATATTTATATGACTGTATGTATGCATATATACCGCGCTGGGACAGTCTTATCTCGATGGGAACTTTATGGGGGATATTGACTCGTACCCTAGAAGATAGATATCCTTGGTACAGGCTATCTGATCGATGGTCAGACGGTCCTAAGAGACGTGAGGGTATGTGCAGACCTCTTAGAGACTTGGAATCTATGCTTCGCCTCAATATTGTTTGTGTATGTGTTAATACAGTTCGAGAGTGATTCCGAACTTGTATTTCCCTTAGTACGGGGGATACGGGGATTGGATAGCAGAGTATGCTCGCACCATAATTTTTATGTGGGGTGCTGTTAGATTATATATATATTATGCGAGTATTTAATATATATATGAAATTCTGAAATTTGGAACTACCTACGGTGTTTTGGTAAGAAATGAATCTCGACTTCAATTTGGAAATACTTGTTTTGAAAAGTATAATTGAACACTGGAAAACTTTATTAGCAAATAAGGTTTAAATGAGAACTTTGTGATCAAATGAAATTTTCCTTTTAAATAATTATATTTTTCAATCTTAAATCTTACGAGTAACCTAACATAAGTTAAACCATTGGAAAGTTTAGTACGATATAAGATAATCGGTTGGGAAGATTAGTGCGATAGGCGTGCACATTAGAAGAGAGGTGAGAATTTCTCAAGAGAGTGCCACACTAATATGTTGTTGCATTGACCTGTAAACATTTTAAATACTTGCTAAACAAATTTTAAATCATCTACACTATCTGGCTCTGACACGTTTCTATTTCTTTTCCTCTCTTGTATATATATGTATATATTACAGGTGCCCAGCCACAGGGGCGTCTTGCGTAGGATCCTTTGGAAGGAACGCGCTGCAGCTTAGGTGGGAGTTGCAGGCCTCTTGTTTAGACGACTTCATTTATTTGATTCCACTCCTAGCATATTCATTTAGTGGGGCATGTGTCGCCCTTTCCATTATTCAGTTGTTTTATTGGACATTGTGATTCAGTTATTTCTAGTATTGTCATTTTGGGATTTATTACTGACTGGATGTTTTTACTTTAAGTTTTAATGTTGGGATTTAGTTATTGAATGTTTAAATTATTTGGATTATATATTCCAGGATAATTGTGGTGAGATTCTTCAATATTGAATCGTTGTAAATATTTAAATCTTGGTTTATGAAATAAAATTTGGAAAGTAATGTCTGAAAATAGTTTTGACACTTAGCTTAAATAATTAGGGTGTTTAAATTGAAAATTTATTTTTACAACAATGATGCTAAGAATGAACCAACTGTTCACCTTGATTTTAATTTAATAATGGAGTGATCGCCCGGTATTTAATTAGACGGGGTGTCACATAGAGGTATATAATAGATAAGGATTCTATAAAGATATTATTAGATTTACTATATAGAGAGTATATAAACTCACCTTTAATGAGTCATGTTCAAGGAGTTTTTTTATTTAAAAAAATGTACAATAAATATATATTTACAAAAATTATACACTTTGTAACATATTTATATAAATATTTCGCTTCTTAAAATCGCGATGGGTAACAAAGTTTTCAAAATGAAATCACGGTTGGTAATCACAATTTCAGGTTGGATTAAGTGAGTCATTAGTTAGTTATTAAGATTTTGCCTTAAATTGAAATCGTTGTTCCTAATCACGATTTCCTTGAATTCGCGTTTTGTAACCACGATTTCTACTTACCATTTAAAATTTGACTAAGCTTGAAATCGCGATTTCAATGAAATTGTGATTCATAATGTGATTACAATATAATTATATTTATTAAATAATAATTAACGGCCTTGTTAATCCAACCTAAATGAGAGATATGTTGGGGAAATTATTTTTTATTTAGAGTGTATATGAAAAGTACGCACCCCACATTAAGTTAATGTGTTGTCCAGTCAAGCTTATTACTCTCTTAATCTTATCACTACCTATTGTCAAACATGTAGTTGGGCATCAAAATACTATCTGTATCTTGTAATTATTTTTTTGCAATTATTAACAATAGCTTCACTTTAAAAAAATGGGAAATATGTGTTATTTAACTTAATGTTGAATTAAATATGATGGATTACTTGAATGGGAAATGGGAAATGTGAATGCCTATAAATAGGATAGAGTACCTGCCTATTAAGATACAAGATGGATCATCTTATGAGCATATTTCCATACATATTAAATTAGGAAGATGTATAAGGGAAATAGCTCAAACAAGAATGGAAAGCAGACGGAGAAAGCACCACCTCCGAACGATACCTGTCAAGATTACAATGAGTAATTATCCGAAAGGAGAAATGAACCCTTTGATCGTATTATTCCTTGACCAACAGGGAAGGTGTAGAAGGCATTGAGAGAGAAAAAGGTCGAAAAGGCCGTAAGTTATCATCCCCCATACAGGAGTTCCTCCGCCAATGCCTTGAAGAGCCCGACTATGACGATGAATTTAGCAAACCACCGTGGACAACGATCCTGGACTACGGGTATTTGGAAACAAAAATATGTGGGAGCGTATCTTTGTTGGAGATACAATATCTCCAATTTAGTTGCCAGAAGGTTGAAACAATAAGTATGTTACTATATGAATATACATTGTAACATAAACTATACTTAAAATAGGTCGCAATCATACTCATGTCAGTGCACCCAAATGCGTTGGATGACTTAACCATAGAGATGAAGGATCCAACCGGTACCCTCGATGTAGGACTGTCAATGGACCGGGTCTGGACCCGGACCCGACCTAAATTAACGGATCTGAGCAAATTTTATAGACCCGATTATCCGATTACCCGATTAGTTAATGGACCGGATCTGAATATACATGCCTCCGATCCGATAAGGACCCGACCCGAATGTGTATATATATAATATAATAAATATATATATATAATATTATATATATATATAGTCTTACTTATAGTTACTAAATATATATATAACTCACTTATATATATATATAACTGTTTTACATACATATATATATACAGTCCTGCTCTTGTGCGGACAAGTCCGCATTTTAAGAATGCGGACCGGACATGTGTCACCTGGCGGTGACCCTAGAAAAGAGAGAGAGTGTGCCTATAATTTAGGCGATATTTTCTAGGCGCACCTTTAGGCGACACATGTCTGGTCCGCATTCTTAAAATGCGGACTAGTCCGCACAGGAGCATTATTGTATATATATATAAGTTATATATAATAACAGTTTTACATACATATATATATATATATATATATATATATATATATATATATATATATAAGTTATATATACAAAAACAGTTTTATAAAAACAGTTTTATATTATAAAAACAGTTTTACATACATATTTACATATAAGTTATATATAACAGTGTTATAAAAACAGTTTTATATTATAAAAACAGTTTTACATACATACATATATATATGTATGCCATACATATATATATATATATATATATATATATATATTCGGGTCGGGTCTCCGGGTCCTTAACGGATCCGGGTCTGGATCCATTTTCTGAGATCCGTCGGGTAATCGGGTAAGACTCGATCCGCTAAAAATATACCCGAATCGGATCTGGATATACCCAGACCCGATCCGTTTACACCCCTACCTCGATGGCTTCGTACATCGCATAGTCCTTCTTCCTGATTGCGAGTGGGAAAGTAAAATTGTTGTTGGAAACGTCTTGATTATTAAAAAAGTTTCTATATTCATGCCAAGTAGGACTGACCGGTATATCAACACCACGAAACCCAACATCCTCAACGTTCTCAGGAAGAAGATGAGGGTTGATCAAGGATCAAATTTCTAAGATTGTTGTGTATTTGTGTTGTTGCTTTTGTAGTGTAATTTTTGTATTAGTTTCAAGTCCGATTTCAACTCAATGAAGTCTAAGCAGTGTTTGATTTAAATTTTGTAAGTTATTTGTAATTGATCCAACTCTTAAAAATGAACTTATCAGGAAAAAAAGGCGTTGATAGAACAAGTAACGTAAAACAACATCAAATAGTAATTTTATTAAGAAGTACATAGACTCATTGACATAAAATACATCATTAGGAGGACCAAACTAGCCCGAATAGCTACTTGGCTTTCTATATATTTCTTTCAAGCCAAAAACATAGGTCGATGACAAAACGTAGTATTTGGATGGGTCTAGTGATACACCTGTACGCCTCCATCTATCTACGTGCATGACGTATGCATTCTTAACATTCCTATAAGTATAAAAGCATTCAACTATTGCAATAAGAAACCCATTGACATAGGGCTTTCACTCTTTCTATTTATTGTCAATCCCGTTCTTCTTCCCTTAAAAACCACGAAGTATTTGGTTTCGGCATCGTTGAAACAAGATAGGGGTATATGGAGATGCATTACAAATCGTAATTTTATACCAAAATAAATTGGGAAATTATTAAATCGTAATATTGTTCCTTGACTTGGCATCATGGTGTAGTCTTGCTAGAGGAAGACTAGGCATGTAAACTTGTATGTGGTGAAGTTTTGCCTGACACGCAAACATTGTCACCCCATATATTGGTTTTGTAAGAATGGGAGTCCAACTTTGAACAATGTGAAATAATGTGTGAATAAATAATTAATGGCAGGGGTTAAATTTCACTTACTACTCTACACTAGTACCAACAACAAATCAAGTAGGTTGCCATAGGCCTGTAAACGGACCGGATTCGGACCGGATCAGGCAAATCCAAATTCATATCCGTTTATGTTAAACGGATTCGGATCCGATCCGCTTATTAATCCGATCAGGCAAATCCAAATCCATATCCGTTTATGTTAAACGGATTCTGATTTGATCTGATTATCCGATTCTCCATTTATATTAAACTTGATTTGAAACATTTTTATTTTCAACTCTTATTTCATAAATTTATTTTGCAAATGTTCCCAAAAAACTAATAATGAAATAAAGAACTATTATAATAAATATTTAAAATATTATTAAATATAATATATATTAATTAAAAATATATCATACATAATATATATATTAAAAATATTAATCGGATCGGATTATTAACGGATCGGAGTATATGAATC
Source organism: Sambucus nigra (assembly GCA_949130495.1). NCBI lineage: Eukaryota > Viridiplantae > Streptophyta > Magnoliopsida > Dipsacales > Adoxaceae > Sambucus > Sambucus nigra. Next base: position 650,158,201 of record OX422213.1, read on the forward strand.
CAAATTCGCTCCATTTAATAAACGGATAATCGGATTTTAGGCATGATCCATATCCGCTTAAATGGATCGGATTCGGATTCGGATTCGGATAAAATCCGATCCATTGACAGGCCTAGGTTGCCATGTGATATGTAATAGTTCTATGACTAATTTTATGTAGCAAAGGTGAAATGTCTCATCCATGAAAGGTTTCCATATGATATGTAATGAAATATCACTAACAAAACACTCTTGCCTGAAGGTTGCATCAACGAGATTGAGGAGTCTAACTTTGAACAGTGTGAAATGGTGTGTGAATAAATAATTGATAGTAGGGATTAAACTGCACTTAATACTCTATACTAGTACCAGAAGCAAATCAAGTAGGTCGTGCCATGAGATAAGTAATAATGTCATGACGGATTTATGTAGCAATGGTGAAGAGTCTCGTCCATGGAAGGTTGCCATATGATATGTAATGAAATATCACTGATATACAACACTGCAACTATGAAAGTGTGCAACAGTGGGTGAAAAATTAATTGAATGCAAAGGCTAGAATGCACTTATTGCACTTCAGTAGTACTAGAATTCCTTTTGGGAAATCATTAGAAATATAAATTTTTCTAAATTTTTTATTGATAGGAATAATGCATCACCCATAATGGTCAACGGCCGAGGACTACTATTTCCTCGCTGAATCGATAGACAACTACTACGATAAGGAACTGGATTGGCTACTCCTGTCGAAATATGTACCCTTTTCGGCCGTTGGAGGAGCAACACAGGTTTTGGTCCCCGTTTTCATCATCTGGCAGACTTTCAATAACGTTGACATGTGTTAAAGTCTACTTTAGACCTTTATCAGGCAACAATAACAAATGGCGAATGTGGATGGAATGCGTCAAACTTCACACTAGTTATAAGGGATGATGAGGCATGGGAAAGGTTGTGCAAAGAAATTCCATTATATAAGGGCATACGTGGAGAGCCTTCTTACCTTTTTAATGAATTTAGGAGAGCATTGTACCTAAGTCATACTGGAAAGAACAATTGTATTTCCATGATTGTTTAATGTATTAAAGTTTATTGTATTGTATTTCGATGGTTTTTTCAATGTATTAAAGTTTTCGTACAAAATGTAATAAAGTGTATGTTTTTTGTATCTTCACGCTTATCATACTAAGTCCATAGATTTTTATTTGACTAATTTTTTAACACGGACATGAATATTTACCATTGGACTCTATATATTAGGTCCCATGTTAAATATAAATTTACAACCTTTGTGGTGTATCCATTCTATGACTTACACTACATATGTCATAACCACTAAAGTGCTACAACTAACATTGAAGTTGTTATGTTGTTACAACCCTATTATTGCATTTCTGACTTAATTTTCTTACTTGATAGGACTAGTCAATGAATAATATCAAGATGTATTCTACCATGCACGTGACTATTGCAACTGTTTCCATGTGAATCTCAACTGTTTGAGGCATTAGGCTAAGGCTGTGTTTCGGCCGGATCGGATCGGAAAATGCCTATTCGGAAAAAAATCCGATTTTTTCGGAAATAAAATAACTATTCCGATTTTCGATCCGATTTTTTCGGAAAATTAAAAAAAAATCCGAATTCGGAAAAATCGGAAAATCGGCAAAAATCGGAAATTCACAAAATATATTAAAAATCCAGAAATTTCGGAAATTCCAAAATTTCAAAAAAATAAATTATGGATTTTCGATTACTCGAAATTCTCATTTTAAAGAAACAATGAAAATGGCTTAACCCAACATGTAAACACATGAGGATTTGGCTCATTTTTCATTTGTGTAGAAGTTAGGAGGATACTCTCCTTTTATAGAGCATATTTTGGAGCCCTCTCCCTCTCCCAACCGATGTGGGATATGGGAAACTTTCAAAAAATCGGAAAAGAAATCGGAAAAATCGGAAATCGGAAAATAATTCCAAAAAAAATCGGAAATAATTCGGGAAAAAATCGGAAAAATCGGATCGGAAAAATCGGAAAATCGGAAATTCAGAATTATTTTCGATTTCCGATCCGATTTTTTTCGGAAAAATCGGAAATCGGAAATCGGCAAACTAAAATTTCATTCCAAATTCGGAAAAAATCGGATCGAAAATCGAAAAAATCGAAAAGTTCGGAAAAAAAACACGGCCCTACATTAGGCTACTATTTGAGGATATAGATAACCCAATTACCAAGGAGATTCTGTAGGCTTCCATTTTGATGGTATAGCCTGTTTGGGGAGATGTAATGATGTGGTGCAAGTTTCAGAGTAAGGTCAATCATACTGTATTACTGTTCAACATATATGAAAAAGGAAGATCATAGATCTTGTTTTGGATACTGAAATAATAATGTGTTAGCCTTTCCAAGGAAAAACAATAATGTCTATAAATTAGGTGCCATGGTAAATAAAATATCATAACTTGTGTGGTGAAAGTAAAACATCACATATTGTAGCGCATAAGCCTTAGAGAAATGGATAATGTTTTTGGGCAGGCGACCTGGCTCCATACAGTTCGCAGCAGGGCATTTGACGATGGAGGTGTACCCACAAGGATCCGGGATGTTATCAATATGCTCGATTCATTTGAAATCCCTAAAGTAATAATCATTAAATTTTATTCTAACCAAGCCCTCCAACATTTATAGTTGCTTCATACAAGTAAAAGTGTAATTCGTGTGTGAATCAGCGTGAAGGAATATCGTTTGTCGAATGCAATTCATTTGGGGGGCGTCTACCAACATTGCTCAACCAGGGCAAAAGTGTTTGCAGGAAAATAGATGTCTGGACTATAAGGTATATTGGAGGTGGTAATATGATTTAGTAGTTGAAAGTTTTCATTGACAAGCCATGGGTGGGAATTTATCCTAAATGGCATTGAAGTTGGACTTGCAATGCATCATGTGGCTATATTTATAATGTTGGTTTATTTTGATACTGTTTGGTACGTGAAAAAATTTATGGCTGTAGTAGTTTTAAAAAATAATGATACGACATAATCATTATCATAAAACTAATGTGTGGCAGGACAATCCCTTGGATATGTTGAGATTAATGCTTCATCGGTTCAGTGTAAAACTCCACATGGTGACGAATCAATATCGTGAGCATCTGGTGTGGATGCCACATCTTTTTCTTGGAAAATTTACCCAGTATTAAGTGAGTATGCTTGTCATACTGAAAAGTATAATTATAAAGAAAAGAATAATGTGGGTGTAAATGAATTCACCCATCATCATTAGTGCCCCGTTGTACAGTAGGTGTGCTGTTATTTGTGGGAACGTGATCAAATTTTATAAATAATATGGTCGTTTCAGTTATCGACTGCGGTGCCTAGTGTGTTAAGCTTGTGCTAGATGACACCACATACCAATGCTCACCAAATATATCATTCCAAAAATTATCTAAACGTCATGTATTGAAAAACAAAATCCATTAGGAATTATATTTTTTTGGGATGAATACGACTGGCATGTGACAAGTGTTGAAAAATTGCCACAACTAAACACAAGAAATAGACGACCAAGGCATTGGCTCCTGAAAGAAAATCGTCTTGTTCCATGGGAATGAAAGGTTTGTCCACTCGTACAAACGATGACTTTGTGATGGATATCTTCTCAACCTTTTCTCGCATATTTTGAAAAATATTGGATGAAGTATTACAATAAATTCTTGCGCATGAAAATATTTTTTTAGGTGACTTAATGGGTATGTAAGAGTAAAAGGGGATGGTTATCCAATGATACATGGAGGTTGTGGTTTGGGTAAGAGAAATAAAAGAGGGAAAACTATATTAGAATTTACTAAGGCATACGATCAAGCGTTAATAAACACATTTAAAAAAAAAAGGAAAGAACATTTAATAACATTTAAAAGCGGAGAAAATAAAACTCAAATAGACTATTGCTTACTTAGAAGAAGAGACTTGTACATATGCAAAGACTGTAAAGTTATACCAGGTGAAAGGTTAAAAAATCAACATCGCTTATTAGTAATAGATTTAACAATTAAAGAATTTAAGTATCGAAAATAGAAAATAGATTATCAATAGATAAAGTGAAAGGATTTAAAAGGATGCAAAGAGATAAAATTTAGGTAGAAGTTCTGGTTAAACGTGAAGGGGAACTGGGATGACAATGTTAACAATATTTGGTCAAGAATAAAGAATGATATCGAGAAAATAGGTAAGCAAATTTTAGGTGAGACTAAAGGAAAAATTAAATAAAAAAGAGAATTGGTGGTGGAATGAGGAAGTGCAAAAGATAATGCAAAAGAAATGGGTAAGTTTTAAAGAGTAAAAATCAAGAATATTTAGAATAGTATAAAAAGCTAAAAAGTGAAGTAAAAAATATTATTACAAATGCGCAACAAAGCGCAATAGATAATATTTATAATCAATTAGGTACCAAGGAAGGTGAAAAGGAAATATATATAAATTGGCAAAGAATGGAAATTGATTGATAAGGGATATGGGTTCAGTTAATTGTATTATAAATCTAAATATATTAATTAACTTTAAAGAAATTCTAGATAAATGGGAAGAGTATTTTCAAGGATTATTAAATGAATAATACACCATAAATGATGTCGAGAACATTGAACCGAATATATGAATGGTTTGTCCGATTACTGAAAAAGAAGTAGACATGTTAATAAAAAAGGGGAAAGAATAAAGCGGTTGCCCGAATAAAATATCCATAAATGTATGGAGGACCATTTGAAGTATAGGGATAAAATGGTTAATAGGTTTATTTAATAAAATTTTAAGAGAAGGAAACATGCTAGATGAGTGGAGGAAAAATATCATAGTACCTTTGTATAAAAATAAAGGGAATATACAAAATTGCTGTAATTATAGAGGAATCAAACTGAGGAATTACACTATGAAATTATGGGAAAAGATTATATAACAAATATTAAGATATGAGTCAACTATTTCGAACAATCAATTTGGATTTATGCCAGAGCGATCCACCACGTAAGTTATTTACTTATTAAGACAGTTAATGGAGAAATATAGAAGTAAGAATACAAATTTATATATGGTCATTATAGAATAAAAATTTATATATGGTCTTTATAGATTTAGAAAAAGGCTTATGATAGAGTACATATGGATATAATTTGGTGGGCTTTAAGAAGGAAAAGAATCCATATGAGTTATATCAAAGTTATTGAAGCTATGTATGATAACACAAAGACTAGAGTAAGAATTATATATGGAGAAACTAATGACTTTACGATTAAAGTGGGTCTACATCAAGGATCAGCCTTAAGTCCTTACTTTTTTGCCATAATTTTGGATGAGATTAATAGGGACATACAAGAAGATGCCCATGGTATATGCTGTTTGCGAATGATATAGTTTTAGTAGACACTTCAAAGGAGGGCTTAGAGGTGAGAGTAGATACTTAGAGAAAAACCTTAGAGTCTAAGGGACTAAAAATCAGTAGAAATAAAATGAAATTTACGGAATGCAAATTTAATAATGAGGTGTCGGATAGCATTATGTTAGAGATTGAAGAAAAAGTGATAAACCAAAATAATAAATTTTGTTATTTAGGTTCAGTGTTACAAAGTAATAGTGATATTGATGAAGATGTTATAAGTAGAATATTAACTGGTTGGATGAAACGGAGACAAGCAAGTGGGGTGTTATGCGATAAGAGGATAGCTAATAAATTAAAAGAATTTTTTTATAGAACAGTTGTTAGGCTAGCGACCCTATATGGAGCGGAGTGTTGGGCTTTAAAGAAAAAAGATAAACAAAGTTTGCATGTCAGTGAGATGAGGATGCTCTGATGGATGATAGAAATTATTAGAAAGGATAAAATTAAAAACCAGTACGTGAGAAAAAGTTAGGAGTATCTCCCATTAGCGATAAATTAAGAGAAAGTAGACTTATGTGGTAAGACATGCGTTGCGTAGGATAGTAGATGCACCTATAACAAGAGGACGATTTGTAAGGATGCAAATTTTCAATTGAGTCCATATGTAGTTTTGACTTAATTCCGGACAAAACCATTTGAGTCATAGGATAGAAGTTTGTTCCTATCAAGCCCATGAAGTTTGAAGAAATTGAAGACGTCGTGGCCAAGAATTAAAGTTTTATCCTTGTTGGGTTCAGTGCCACATATTTCACGTCATCAACATTTGAGGATTCTAAGTCTCCAAAAGGTATGAATTCCCCATTATATATACACTACACCAAAAACACCAATTTGGCACACCCTGATATTAAAAATCTGGCACAATTTTAAACTGTGCCAAATTCTGGCATGGTTTTATGACAATCTGGCACACTTTAAAACAATGCCAAAATTTAGCACTGTTTTAAAGTGTGCCAAAATTAAGTACACTTCAATAAAATATAAAACACCCTAAAAAAATTAACTATCATCACACTTTGATATTCCTCTCTCTTCCCGCTCACCCCGGCTCGTCCCTCTCTTCATTTTGTCTGCCTCCACCATCCACCTACACACTACCTGGCACCTCATCCACCAACTACCATCATCGATGCCTCATCCTCGAACTACCATCATATACGAACCTCCGTCATCGAAACGCCACCATCGAATCCAACCTTGAAATCGAACAAAACAAGTGGTTTTTACGATTTTTACTCTTGTATGTCAAAATTTGTAGATCTAGTCATGGTTAACTTTCTCAGTAATTTCATTATCGCTGTATTTTTGGGTTTTTTTTCTAAAATTTGTATATATTTCAAGATTCAACCCTTAAAATTAGTTAAAGAGGACGATTTTTTGGGATTTTTCTAAAATTTGTATACTCTGGTATGTCAGAATTTTTTCATTATCGCTGTATTTTTGGGGGTTTTGACAAAACAGGAAATATCTGAGTAACTTAGAATTAGTTAAAGGGGAAAATTTTTATCAGTAAAATTATCTGTATGAATGAGTATTCATATAGAGGTAGATTCAGTAATGCTCATATGGGCTTATGGTGAATGAGTATTCGTTGGCAGTTCAAGCTATATGAGTATCTGGCAGTGGAAAATAGCTTAGGATGAATGCATATTCACGACAGTGGCAAGTAGCTTAGGATGAATATGCATAGGATGAATTAATATTTGCTAGTAGTGGAAGGTAGCTTGGCTGACAGTGGCAATTATCTTAGGCAGTGACAATTAGCTTAAATCCAGACACGCGAAGGAGGAAAAATAGGCTTATAATTGAATTATTTACTGATATGTTGTTGTAGTTTACTTACAATTGAATTCAAGCTACCTAAGTATCTATTCTATAGTCTCGTACATCTCTATCAAATAATGGTTCTAGGCATATATAAATACTAAGGTGTGCTATGCTTTATCCCAGTTAATTCCATTAACTAACAATGAATAAAAAACAGAACAATTGATCCACCATAGAAAACCTAGTCAATAAATTTAGTGTGATGTTATAATCTTATCTAAAGGCGATTATTCATTATTTGTTCAACTATTATCTATAATTAAAGCTTGAAATCCATTATATGTTGCATTGGCGCATCATAGTCTATGTTGGCTATGCTCATCTCGTAGTGGATTAATATGCCTAAGAAAGACTATCTTCATTTTTTTCAATAATGTTCTTATTATGATCTTTTTAGAGCACTGGAAAGGCTTAAATATCGAAAAACATGATATTATTTTCTCCTTTTATAGATGACTTGAACAGAAGAAAAAAAAGGTTTGAATAAAATAATTTCATCTATCCTAAAATGATAATCATTTAACTATTATGTGATGGTGTTTTGTAGTAAATGTAATTTGTTGGCAAATAGGCTACAAGTTATAAATACTTTATAAATTGCATGTTAGATGAATGCATCCAGAGTTGAAACAATTTTTTTACTTTGTTTTCGAGAGTTCTTATCCCCCTCTCCCTCTTTCTTCTTCAATTTATCTCCTTTGGATACACCCTCTTGATCATTAAAACATTGCATCATTTCTACTTGAGCAATTGCTTCTGTTTCTGATGGCTTGCAGGCATGGGAAGTTCTTAAAAGAAGACCCCACGGCATGGACCTCATATTGACAGAAGTGTAGCTCAATCTCTGGATTCGCTATTCTTACCTCGATTGCTGGGCATGAAATTTGCAAAAACATTCCATTATAAGTATGATTCAATACAAACGTGGCGATTGATTTGAATTTATACTTTCCCAAAGTCTTTTATTTTAATGTGTAGTTATAACATTTCTTTCCTGATCCTGCAGTGATGTCCTCACTTGATTCTGTTAGCACGGTTCAAGAAGGAAAGGTAAAAATTGATTTTACCCTTACTAAATTTGATTTCAATTCATGTGTCACAATAATATTCTTGACATTGTGAATATTAGACATGTTTCACCCACATCATCAACTTGTATGGTTTTATTCTTTCATGCATTGATTTTAAATTCAGGAGCATGTAACTGACGTGAAACCTATCATCGTGGAATTCTTCAAGACATCGTATTGGAGTAAAATAAAGGATGATTTGATGAATGATAACGGAAATTTTCAGTTCTTTCCCCCTTTTATCCTTTTTGTATTTTATAAGACAAACATTCTAATATAAGTCTTTTGACACTTCAACAGTTATACCACAATCTCGGTCTCTTAATGAAGAGCTGAGAAACTTGAAAGATAAGATATCGTCTAATGAATAACTAAATGCCGCTCAGAATAGAAGATTTTAGAATTTGCAGAGATTGTTGGACCAAATGGGATACTTTCGAGAAGTTATGGCGTGAAGAGTTCATCGGGACCAATGTAACTTGTAGGAACTGACCGCGTAGTCACGGGTCTCCCGGTTTGAGAATAGGACGATAATTTCCAAAAATAACACTTAGACTTAAAAACAGGCCGTTAAAGGGTGAAAACCCAAACCAGCCCCCAAATGTTCCCGTAGGAGGTACGAACACCTCGCACGAGATCAATGTAACTTGTAGGAACTGACCGCGTAGTCACGAGTCTCCCGATTTGAGAATATGATGATAATTTACAAAAATAATACTTAGACTTAAAAACAGGCCGTTAAAGGGTGAAAACTCAAATCAGCCCCCAAACGACCCCGTAAGAGGCACGAACACCTCGCACGGGATCAATGTAACTTGTAGGAACTGACCGCGTAGTCACGAGTCTCCCGATTTGAGAATATGATGATAATTTGCAAAAATAACACTTAGACTTAAATACAGGCCGTTAAAGGGTGAAAACTCAAATCAGCCCCCAAACGACCCCGTAAGAGGCACGAACACCTCGCACGGGATCAATGTAACTTGTAGGAACTGACCGCGTAGTCACGGGTCTCCCGATTTGAGAATAGGACGATAATTTGCAAAAATAACACTTAGACTTGAAAACAGGCCGTTAAAGGGTGAAAATCCAAACCAGCCCCCAAACGACCCCGTAAGAGACACGAACACCTCGTACGGGACCAATGTAACTTGTAGGAATTGACCGCGTAGTCACGGGTCTCCCGATTTGAGAATAGGACGATAATTTGCAAAAATAACACTTAGACTTGAAAACAGGCCGTTAAAGGGTGAAAACCCAAACCAGGAACCAAACGTCCCCGTAGGAGGCACGAACACCTTACACTGGACCAATGTAACTTGTAGGAACTGATCGCGTAGTCACGGGTCTCCCGGTTTGAGAATACGATGATAATTTACAAAAATTAACACTTAGACTTAAAAACAGGCCGTTAAAGGGTGAAAACCTAAATCATCCACCAAACGTCCCCGTAGGAGGCGCGAACACCTCGCACGGGACCAATGTAACTTATAGGAACTGATCGCGTAGTCAAAGGTCTCCCGATTTGAGAATAGGATGATAATTTGCAAAAATAACACTTAGACTTAAAAACAGGCCGTTAAAGGGTGAAAACCCAAACCAACCACCAAACGTCCCCGTAGGAGGTACGAACACCTCGCATGGGATCAATGTAACTTATAGGAACTGACCGCGTAGTCACGGGTCTCCCGGTTTGAGAATAGGACAATAATTTGCAAAAATCACACTTAGACTTAAAAACAGGCCGTTAAAGGGTGAAAACCCAAACTAGCCCCCAAACGACCCCGTAAGAGTCACGAACACCTCGCACGGGACCAATGTAACTTATAGGAACTGACCGCGTAGTCACAGGTCTCCCAGTTTGAGAATATGATGATAATTTGTAAAAATAACACTTAGACTTAAAAACAGGTCGTTAAAGGGTGAAAACCAAAACCAACTCCCAAACGGCCCCGTAAGAGGCACGAACACCTCGCTCGGGACCAATGTAACTTGTACGAACTGATCGCGTAATCCCGAATCTCCCGGTTTGAGAATATGACGATAATTTCAACTCCTATATTTAATTTTTTAGTTTGAGTAAGTTTTTTTTGTAAATTACTAGGTTACTAATATCGTATCTTTTTTGTATCCTATTTTTTTTTTCAAGATAACATTTTATCGTTGGCATTTATTCACGTGGAACACACCGAGAACTCAATGGTTTACAACAAGGGGTTTATTCATGATTCTATTTTTTTGTGTTATGGCTGTGCGGGCTTTTGTAGTTTTATTATTAACTTTTTTGGCCGTGCGGGCTTTTGTAAGTTAATTGTTATATATTGTGGCCGTGCGGGATTTATGTTAGGCAGGTTTTATTTTAGCAGGTTTTGGAATGTCCATAAAATAGAGGAAACTCTGTCCAATTTTTTTTTGGCCTGTGAACTATTAAAGACGTGTAATATTTTGAAGTTTGTATGTACTTTAGTTTATCAACAACGTGCAATATTTTCAATTTGTGAATTTTCGTGCTTTCAAATAATGATTTTTTTTCTTTTTATAAAAAAATTTGGCACAGTTCAAAACCGTGGCAAAAGTGTAACATATTTTGGCACGATTTTGAACTGTGCCAAATTTTTATGAAAATGTGCTAAATCTGGCACAGTTAAAGACTGTGCCAGAAATATCAAATTCTGGCACGGTTTAAAAGTGTGCCAGAAATGTTCCTGTTTGGCACGGTTTTGAACCGTGCCAAATTTATATGAAAATGTGCTAAATTTGGTACGGTTAAAAACTGTGCCAAAAGTGTGCCAGAATTATCAAATTCTGGCACAGTTTAAAAGTGTGCCAGAAGTGTTCCTGTTTGGCCAAATCTGACACACTTTTGAGCCGTGCTAGAAAAAAATGGCCATTTTGGAAGACCTGATTCTGGCACAGTTCAAAACCGTGCCAGATTTGATCTGGCACAGTTTTAAACCGTGCCAGATTCCTGTTTTTGGTGTAGTGTGAGAAGCAACTAATCCAATCACAAAGATTAATAAATACCAACTATGAAGCGATAAACTAACGATACCAAATAGAATTAACTAATATGAGCATGAGATATCAATCGCAACAAGAATAATATCTATTTCAACATGAATCATACATGGACTAGATAGCAAGGCAAAGACTAAAAAACATACCATATATATATATATATATATATATATATATATATATATATATATATATATATATATATATATATATATATATATATATATATACACACACACATAAACGATACCAATAACTCACACGCACATATACATAGGTATAAACACCACACATGACATAAAATACATTAAGCTTTCCCCACTCATATGGCATAAATGTGTCTAAATAACATGTGGTAAATGGTAGTGAAGGGGTGTGAACTAGCAATAAAAGAATTAAGACACAATCACTTAAACATGTTCACGTAGTTCTTATTTGATTGCAAAACTATATCAAACTTAAACATAACCTCATGTGATAAGATAAAGTGAACTCACGGAACAAACAAGCATAATGGCCTAGAATTTTGATGATTCTACAAATCAATTGAGTCATGACGAAAAGCATAACTAGGATACATTGCCATTATGCAAACCCGTTGATATAACCATCTAAACTCCCTCATAATAATTGTTTTATTTTCTTTTCTTTTCTTTTGAATGTTCATATCAAACTCAACAACTTTGGCCTTGGCTAATTTTGACAATGCCACAAATTTTTTGGGGGCTATATTTCAATGGTGCCTATTCACGCAATGTAATTTTGTCTTTCGCAGCCCGATTCCATTAATAAACAATAACACTGGATAAGCGTTTTTTCATTTTTTTTTTTAAAATCTGGGCAACTTATCTTACATGCACAAATCCTCCGTAGTCATAGTAACATGTAGATGATTAAATTGATAGGAGAACATCTCACTTAACTGAAATATACATGTGAAGTTAAAGATCAAATGAGCTCGTGCATGTATGAATCGAGGCATATAAAAAGAGAACCCATTAAGCAAGATAAAGTCAAACTACTCCTTGAAGCATGATAAATAAGACTTTAAGGATTGAAAATCTTAACCAAAAGTTCTAGCCACACGGAAGCGAGGATGATATTGGATTCAAACACAAGTATATGCCACACAAAATGCATAAAACTGAAATACACAAAAGTAGAAAATCTTTTTAAGTTTTTCAAATTTTTAAAAAAACACAAAGATAAGCCAAAAGACAATACAAAAATATTTTTGTATTTTTTAACTAAGACACAATAAATAAAAATTAAATACAAAAGATACACAAGTCATAATTCTAGTAACGCATATATGATGAAACAAAGTTTAGAAAATAAAAAACAATCATACAACTAACAAACATATATCATGTAGCACAAAAGCTAGTGTATGTAATCAAAACTAACACAATCAACCTTTGGATTTAGCAAGTGAGGAATCATGTGAAAGTAAATGAGAATCACAAAGTCTATCATGTCAAGCCTCCAAATCGGATCGCCTAACCCACAAAAGTGAAACACGACGCTCTTGGGATTTGGTGACCTTGGCAACTCTACCCTTTGACTTTCTAGGATCATTTCTAGGATCAAAGTAAAACTTCCTAAGGTGCCCCTTCCGACCACAATGTGGTCAAGTTAAAACACGGCGAGAAGTATTACCTAAGGATTGATTTTTCCTAGTGCTCCTAGATGATTTTCTTAAAATAATGGTATGCTTTATTAGCAGAAGTATCTTGAGTTTCGAAGCCAATACCACACTTGTCATATTTGATTTGGACGGTCCCTAAGATTTTATCTAATTTCTTCGACCTGCACTCCAAATCAAATTTGACTCGACTTGAGTCTTTCAATTTCTCTTCAAGTTCTATTATTCGAGACTCAAATAAACACCTACTCTCTTCAAACTCGAGAAGCTCTTTCTTTATAGCCTCCATTAAACCTCTAAGGCTATCTCTTTCACCTTCTACGTACTCTAGCTTCTCACGAAGAATTCTCTCACGTGCCTTAAGATCTTCAACTAAAATACTTTCATCATTAGCCATGACACGTTCTCTCATTTTAGCTTCCAACCTCAAGTTAGCCCTTTTTAATTTAAATTATTTCGTATAAAATTCACGGAAGGCCACTTGAAGTTCACTCTCCGCTACTTCTTCTTCATTTTCACTCTCTTCTCCATTCTCTTTACCATCAAACTCTTGGCATTCACAAACAATGGCCTCGAAAGTGTCATGTAAAGGTATATCTTCACGGGAAGATGCATTATCAATGCTCACATAACTTGCCAAAAACGCGGTGAAGTTACGCTCAATGGGAGAATTGGGTCCCTCTTCCGGTTCACTATCACTAAGGGTGGCATTATATGAAATTGGTTGCTTTCCCTCCTTCCTTAGTTTAGTAGGACACTCGAATTCCCATAAGGCCATAACCCTCATAATCATAAAACCTATTTGACTCGTCACTATTTAGATCCTCATTATAATTTTTAGGGAATCTCTTGGCCTTGCTATGCTTAGACTTCTCATACTTTTTAAAGTTATTTTTAAGTTTCTCTTCATTAGTCTTGAAAAAATTTATAAAATTCCTAGCAAACAAAGCCATATCTTCTGAGTCAATCTCAAACTTATCATCCGAAACCAATGTTTCCTCCTTATGGGCTTTCAAAGCTATGTCCTGATCTTTCTTCTTCTCAGCCTTGAAGGGAAACATGCCAAGTTCATAGGTTTGTAAGTCACCTACAAGATCTTCTAGTTTAGTAGAGTCTAAAGTGCTTAGAGAATTTAAAATGGTCAGCTTTAGAATAAATCTATCAGGTAAAGACCTAAAAATTTTCTTTACGACACAGTTGTCGGGTATCTTTTGTCCCAAATTAAAACATGAATTCACAATATCAGATAATATCGCATAAAACTCATCAAACTTCTCACATTCTAACATCTTAATGGTTTCAAATTGAGTGGTGAGATTTTGGAGTTTCAAAGCTTTAACGACACTTGTTCCCTCATGGGTGAATTGGAGAATATCCCATGCCTCCTTAGACATTTCACATGTCATAATTCGGCGAAATTCTTCTGGTGTGACAACACTAAAAAGGGAATTTAAACCACGAGAATTAAAATTAGCTAACTTAAGCTCAGTCTCACTCCATCTTTCAACGAATTTAGGTTTCTACGGATTTAGGTATACGAACCACTCCTTCTAAACATATCGATGGGTCTAAGGATTTAAGTGTCGACTGCATACGCACTTTCCAATACGTGTAATTGGAACCATAAAAATATGAAATTTTACAAAAGGAAAATTTTACATTTTTAAAGAAAAAATTTCGAGATGGGATCTTAACTTGATAATTTAGCGTTCCTACTTTGATACCACTTGAAAGGGATAAATACGCTCTCATTCCACTTTGAAAGGGGATAAAAACGCTCTGATACAACTTGTGAGGGGATGATGATTCGCCAAATATCCAAATTTTAATTTCTAAACAAATTTATCCATAAACACAAATTTTAATCCCATTCAAGTCCAAATTACGCCAAACAAACTTAAGCATGCATTTAGCCAAATTAATTATGCCAACCTGAATTAAATTAAACTAAAATGACCCAAACATAATTAGCACCAAAATTACACTAAAGTTTTAAATAAATCAATTTTTATCTTTTTAGTCCTACACATGCATCTAAGTGAGTTTGCAAGATAAAAAGAAATCACAACACCTAACACCGCGATGTACGAGGAAAACCCACAACGGGAAAAATCTCGAACGACCCAACCAACAAATCCACTAGGTATGGTTTTACATAAACAAGACAAAAGACTTATTTTCTTGACTCGACTCCCTCTCAAGCCTTGGCGCTTCTTCTTTCTTCTACCTCCACCTAGATGATAACTCTGAAATCTACCATAGTCTTGGAATTCACTGATGGGGCTCAGCTACCGTCAAACATACGAAGGCCTCTCCTCAGTATACACGCTATGAATCATAACAAACACGAACACCTCCATAGGAAACCTTCATTTTGAGGAAGAGAATAAAAATCAGTGCTAACTTGATCTCAAACAATATAATATATGTAGGAACTTGGATCAAACTAAAACATGCATGTAAATTTTGTGTTTTGATAAAAATTAAACCATGAAAAATCAACACACAAAATGGGACTTTTTTATTAAGTAAATTTTCTCTCAAAAGCCTTTGGAAAGTAGCAAAAAGTCTAATGAAAAATACTGTTCCCGTACATAATAAAGCTAGTAAAAAGTTAGTGGGAAAGTGAGAAGTTTTATAAAAAAACTGTCAAAAACTGACGTTGGTCAATGGAACGACTTTTGAATGTCGTTCGAACGAGATTACTAACAAAAATTCAGTGATAAAAGTCATTGAATATGTCGTTCGAATGAAACTTCTAACGAGAAAACAATGAAAATCTTGTTAGATAACTCGTTCAAACGATCTCATTCGAACGAGAATTTTTTTTCGTTCTAACGACATTTTAGAAAAACCAAAACTGCTTTTTAAGCCCATAAATTTTTATGCAAAGTCTTAAAATGATTTTCTGAGAAAAATAAAAAGTCGTCATGACAAAAGACTGATAAAAAGACACCCATAAAAATATCCAAGACTCTCTATATATTAAATGCATTCGTACCTTTAGAGACCTTGGAATTCAACTGTTGATGACGTAAATGCTTAGCACATAAATCGACAATGTTGTAATCTACAAACTCTTGGCCACTACGTCTTCAACTCAAACATCATAGGCTTAAAAGGATATGACAAACTACTATCCCATGACTCAATTAGTTTTACCTGGAATTAAGCCAACACTACAAATAGACTCGATTGGAAATTTACCCTTACAATTAACACAATAATAATGGGGGTGGCCATTTTAAAACCAACAAAAAATTGACACGCTATATCGTGTTCATTTTGACATGAAGTCGTATCATGTTGTGTTTGTGTCAAAATTATTAATCATGTAAATTGTGTTAATATTCAATTTATCTTATCTATTTTTGTTTAGATCATTTGCACTTTGGAGTGCTTTTGTTCTGGTTTATGTTTAGTTAGGTTCCATAGTTTCTGCTATTAATGAATGGGTGCCAAAACTCCCAGTGGTCGTTACAATCCCTTAACCCGAACGTTGAGCAACCATTTTATGCTTGCAAATGTACACTTATACCCCTATCCAAGTAGCCGTTGCATGTCTACTATAAAAGACAACTTCAGCATGTTATTTACCATAAATATAGTTGCTACCATTTCCAATTAAGGAAAATGCATTAAGGGGTATTTTTTCCAGTGGGAGGTGGCCATGAACAAGAGTTATATATTTAATTCTTAATATATATATATCTATAAAATTACACACTAACAAGATAAATGTTTTTTTTATAGGAATAATGCCAGATTTATGATGCAAAAGGGCATTGTGCATTAAAATGCACCTTCCTGTACAAGAAATGTTATGTTAAAAAATGCAATGTTTTGATGATGGTAATGACTTCTCAAATGAAGAACACGTGTGGGAATACATATTTGAAATGCCAACATGACATATGTGATGGATTGACGTGGTTAAAAGATGCAATCAATATGACTGACGATAATACTACACAAGGATCCTCATCATCCTCATCAACTAATGCTTGTTTTCAATGTGGGGAGAATGGTTAATAGATGAAAAATTGTCCATGGAAGGACACATTATGCCTAAGATGCTACTAAGGACCTAGAAAGTTATGGACTTCAAGACAAGAGAGGAGTTATGGGAAGAAATGTTTGAAATGTTTGGGTTGTGGACACTTTGAATGGTTGCCTAATGTTAGAATAAAAAAAAGTAGGTAGGAATGTCAATGTGAGTGTTAAAGCATAAATGAGTTTGGATAATTTATGTAATGGATTTTAGAGTAACATTAATGTAAAATAATGAAACAGTTCTAGTGATATGTATTAATATTTCTGATATGAATTGTCAACATAACCAACTAAACAAGTTTTGAAAAAGGAGGAAAACCAACTATTGCAACATTAAAAAATAAAAAATTTGACCAAAAAATGGTGCATCCAATGTTAACCAACTTGCCCATCCCCTCCCCAATAAAAAACAACCATAAACTAACTCATTGTGTTTGGTCTTTGCTGAGCTGATGTGTACTCTTAGTCACATGTGGTGTAGTTGGATATGAAGACTCTTCCCCAAACCACCTTGTCCATCCATTATGTGTTGGTTCATATATCCTTCGTTTCTTCCATTTCTTGCTTTCTTGTTTGGTTCTTGGCATATGCATAGATGGAATAACCTGTGTTGGTCTATTCCCAACTATAGGATGCATAGTTGACCCCACTGCAGTTGTATTAGACTTAACTATGAGCAAAAAACGAAGGGTATTATAAAAGTAAAAAAATGTAATAAAATGATGAAAAAGGTAAAATAAATTACCATATGCACCGGTTGAGTCTTTAGCGGTTGGACCAGTACATATTACTTTGTTGTTTCCTAGTTGGCCACATTTGCTACATTTTTTCTGTTGTCTTTTTAGTGCAACAACTTCATTCGAATTCATTATCCTCTTGGTTCTAGGTCTACCTAGTGGTCTTTTGAGTATTGGGGGATTGAATTTGTGTTGGGGTTGTATTTAAAGTGTATATCAGTTAGAAGAGATGAATCTTTGTATATATAAAAAAATGTAATTGAGATAGAAGATTAAAAATACATTGGGCCAAAAGGATAGGTCTTCCATTGGGTGTAGATATGAAGAATATCCATCCATGTATATATCCCACTTAAAAATGGACTGTAGAACCTACGAAAGTTCAAACATAGTAATTAATAAACATGATTTGCAGTTAAAAAACATAGCAATTGATTTCTTACTTGGCTTATGGTTCTCTCATTGGCATGATAATAACAATGGCATGCTCACATGGTATGCCACTCATTTGTTACTCCCCACAAGGGCAAGAATGTTCATTTAGGTTCATTGTCTAACTTGTACCATGACTATTGTTGACCAAATGCAAGAAATCAGTAGCCCCACAAGTGGTGTAGTGTTGTATTTTGATAAGCACATAAAAGTGTTTAATTTGTGACCAAAATTGATGCATTTTAGTTGCTTATTCTCGATAAAATTAGCCTTATGTTCTTATTTATCTATCTCACATCTCAATATGCAGTTGCATTATCAAATAGTGCTAAATCAAATCAATTGCGATAAAGTAATGATCAAAAGCGTTCAATGAAGAAAATCAAAGTGATCGTGAAGTCAGAAGTTCCTTTTTGAGTTTGCCCAGATATATACCAATGCCCCAAACCCATTCCCATGCCAAACCCAGGCCTAAATTGAGCCCAAGCCATCACCTTAGCCTTGTGTGTGTTTAGTTTGTACTTTTATATTTTTTTAAATTTTTGTTTGAGTTGTATATAATTATTTATGATTTTTATATTTTATTTATGTTCGCGTAGTTGTAAATATTAGGGTTCGTTATTGTGCGTCGAGTGTTTTTATTTTTTTTATGTACATACAATAAGCGTGCTTATTTTATTAGGTTTTTCTTTTCTTTATTTTATTATATTTGTTTTTAATTTTGTTAGTTTAGTTTCGTTATAATTTTTATTTTATTTTATTTTGAGTCTTTTATTAATAGGTTAGCGATTTAATTTTTTATAGGTTTAGAAAATTATGTAGGATTATTTTTTGAGTGCTTCTATAGTGGCTCAAAGTTGAGACTCAAAATCGTTACTCGTTGACATGGTGTGTCGTGATTGATTAGTGTCGCTGGCGCGTACCCACATTCATACGGGACCAACCAATAACAACACACCATGTGAGTCTCGATTTTAAGTGCCAATCAAGAGCCTTCCAAGTATTTTCCTTATTTTTTATGTTATTGTACCCAAGTGAGACTATTTATAGGAAGATTTTTTTTTATAGAAGAGAGACATTACTCCCACAAGTTTTATTAAAAGTAACAAATTTGGAAAATTGCCTTCCATTTGGATCACAAAAAGGAAGGGGGCATATAAACCTTACCTTCGTGTAAAAGAAAGCATAAAGAACAGTCCCATTGAGATCTTTATAATAGATCAACTACTCACAAACAATGGTTTGTGGGAAGAATTTAGACGCACTTTCTAAGAATCAATTCAAAAGGAAACTTCTGCATATTGTATTTCTATCTCTCTTTTCAATTTTATATCATTCATTGATATGTTATTGATTATTGTGTATGCTTATATAAGAATGTTTGGCTAAACACCCTGTTCAAGGGGTAAGATGAAACTGTGTGTGACGTTAGTTTCATTAATTAAATTATTTGCTTGTTATATATCTAGGAAAATTAATTTTTGAAATTGTCACGTGTCAATTTATGCTTTCAGAGAAGGTAAATTTATTTCATTTTAAAATTTAATATTAAAATTTTGGAATCGAACTAGAGATAAATTTTCCTAAATATGACACTGAATTGGAAGTGTTAACTCAGATTTGCAATTCAAGGATTCATATAATTTTTAATAAATTGATCTAGTGGGTAATTTATTAAAGAGGGTATAAATTTAATTATTTTTAGAGTTGTGGAAGGTTTAAATTGATTTTCTAAAAAGATATTATTGAATTTATAGTTGTAACGAGTGTGAGATTGTAAATTTAATATTATCTCGAAATATTTCAAATAAATAAATTAGAAACTTAAGATAATTAATTACGCGGCGTAATCCCCATCTCTTATACCTTCTCACGCTTATAAACTCGGTTACGTGTCACATTTAGTTTATTTAGTCACTTATGAGTTTTAGCATTAATTAATTAATTCTCCCTTGAAATTGTTTTAAAAATATATTTAGCAAAAAAAAAATTAATTAAAAAAAATTAAATTGCAATCATTCACATTATTTGTTTCTTCACCTTGAAAATTGGATTGATACCTGTACTTACCATAATACAAGTTGCTTAACAATTTTTGTAGGTAATTCAAGAGATTTTAAGACTTTACTTTTGAAGACAACGACTATGCACACGAAAAAAGCGAGTTATCATATTTCTTCATGAGTCTTATGATTATTGCCTCGACTCTAATAACAAGTGCATATTGATCCATACCCTCCGCCTTCGACCTCCTTATGTATAACAGTGACATGACCAATATTTGATACTTGTCCACAAGTTTCACAATTGGAATATCTCTAAGACCCAATATGTAAGGACATTTTTATCATGTCCGTTATCTTAATGTTTTGTATGTCGTACGCCGTTACATTTGGCACGTCTCTGCTCGATCACATGTGACGGCCTCAATCCGAATTCCGAGAATCAAGCATCCTGCTCCTCCATCATGTGTCCTACATCGGCCCCAACGACTTCAAGTTTCGTAAAATATGGCACGATATGGATGTTCAAGGGCAATTGGGTAATTGTACAGCCACCGACTGGAGAATAGGTCAACTGAAAAGTTGAAGAGCTTGCCGCAACAAAGATACTGGAAGAAACGGCACCTCAATCCAAGCTACGGTGAAGGAGCTATGGCCTTTTGAAGATGGAGCAAATTCCAAGGAAGGAATCAGAAATCCAGAAATCCGGACCGGTCCGCCTCTAATTAAAAAGAACCGATCCACGAGCGAACCGATCCGCCTAGTCCCGGACCGGTCTGCCTTGCTTTGGCCAGTGGACCCCGGATCGAATGAGAACCGAATCTGCTTCAAATAAAACGAACCGATCCGCTATCGGACCGATCCGCCTCAGGCCCGGACCGGTCCGCCCTGGATAACCACGAACAGATCGTGTGGAGATTTTTAGGGCAAATGAATTCTTATTTATACCACGATCGGGGAGTTGGTTTTCTTAAGGCTTATACACGATTTTCAGAGTAGATAAACTCTAAGGCCTTCATGGTATTTGAGTCCATTGATTCATACCCTTGATTCACACAAATTCCATACATTTGTGAGTCACTTTTGGTAACCCAAGAACACCATTGATGCTGTTCAACCCATGTGAAGTGGACCGCTTCTTCCTCTTCATTGCAGCCCTACTGGAAAGGGTTTCTTCCAGCCGCGACTACAGAATCCGATACCCGAGGGTAATTCTTAGTCAAAAACTTGTATTTCAGTGTAATCCGATTGTAAGCCGTTTCTCTTACAAATTATAGTGATATACAAATGGTTTTGCCCCTGTGGGGGATTTTTCCTTAAACTTTGGGTGTTGAATATCTTGTGCATGATTTCATATTGTTTCAATCACACCTAGTTGCATGCTTAGGGTTAATTTGGGTTAAAAATGGTATTTATTATATTATTTCTTAATTGAACGCAAGCGCCAACTCTTTCAAATTGGTATCAGAGCGGGTTACGCCATTCTATCGCGTATTCCTTACTTCCGCAAAATTTTTCTAAAGATATCAATTTTTGAAATAAATTGATTTTTGAAAAGAGCGTGTTCTCATGGAGAAGTCATATTATAAAATGCCTATTTTTGACGGGTCGAATTATGCTTATTGGAAAGCCCGTATGAGGTCGGCTTTAAAAGCCATTGATGAACGTGTCTGGATTTTGGTTGAACGAGGGTGGACTCCTCCCACCGTGACTGTTGATAATGTGACCAACTTGAAACCTGACATTACTTGGACTGATGAAGAATTTAAATGGTCGTCTTTTAATTCTAAGGGTCTAAGTGTTATTTCTGGGTCTGTCACACCTGATGAGTTCAAACGCATAATGACGTGCACCACGTCAAAAGAAGCATGGGATGTTTTGCAACTTACCCATGAAGGAACAAATGCTGTTAAAGAGTCAAAATTGCAAAATTTAACAACTCAATTTGAAACCATCACCATGCATGAAAATGAATGTTTTGATGAATTCTATGCTAGGCTTTCTGACATTGTTAATACTAGCTATAATCTTGGTGAACATATTCCTAATGCTAGAGTTGTTAAAAAGATTCTTCGTTCCCTTCCCAAGCGTTTTATACCTAAAGTCACTGTTCTTAATTCCTTGGGTAATTTAAATACTCTAAAATTGGAAGAACTGGTAGGAGATTTACAAACTTATGAAATAGACATGTTTCCTAAATCTGCCAAGCCAAAAGATAAGGGAATTGCCCTTAAAGCCCAAGAGAGAAAAAGTGAGGGGTCAGCAAGAAAGAAAGTCGAGTCATCTAGAAAGATAGAAAATTCTGATTCTGAATGTGAGTTTGACTTAGATGATTTGGCATTATTTGCTAAAAACTTCAAGAAAATTCTGAAATTTAAAAAGGGTGGAAACTTCAAAGATAAAAAGAATTTTCAGAAAAATAAGTTTGAAAAGAAAGATCTCAAAGAACCCCTTAAAGACAGTGAGAGGTGTTTTGAGTGCGACGGTAAGGGACACAGAGCGTTTGAGTGTGCCACCCGTCTGAATAGGGAAAAGGGTAAAGCTGTCCTAAATGCTACCCTTAGTGACGACAGTGAGGTCGAGTCGGTGGACTCAGGAGATGAGTCACCGCATGAGCGTAACTTCACCGCGTTCATGGCTAGTCATGTGAGTACTCCTAGTGCATCTCACGACGATGAGGATGCTAATTCACAGGGACACCTCGACAGCGAGAGCGAAGAGAGTGAGGGAGAGGAGGAAGGTAGTGAGGGCGAGAGTAACCTTCAACGCGCCTACGCCGAGTTATATAATGAGTCTTTCAAAACTAAAAAATGTAACAAGGCGTTAGTTCTTAGAATCACCGCGTTAGAAGAAGAGTTAGAAGAGACGAGAGAGAGAGAGAGTCCTCCACCTGCACCGCCATGAGAGAGAGAGAGTCAGCCTGGGTTAGTAAAGAGAATTTGCTTCGAGAGAGAGAGAGCAGTTTTGAGAAAGAAAAAGTGGACTTGACTAAACAAGTGGCTAGTCTTACGAGTGAGCTCCATTCCTCCCTGGAGACTCAGAAGAAACTTGAAGCCCTTGTTGCTCAGCTTACTCATGACCTTGAGAGAGCTAGGAAAGTCAAGGTACAAATCGAGGACAGATCTGGGAAGATGGGAAAGATGCTCCTTGGTCCCGCTTTGGGTTTTGGTGACAGGCAAGGAATAGGTTTTGATGGTGCCTCCAAGTCCCAAATTGCACCCGGACCAATTCCTGAGTTTACTACGACTCCTTATGGCCGTCATAAAAAACCAAGAAGGAGAGTTCGACCAAGAAAAGCAAACCAAGGTCCTCCTAATACTGTGCTCTTTTGCTCCCATTGCAAAAGAAATGGACACCTTAGGGATGATTGCTATAAGTTGGGTTGGACACGACGTACGTTTGCTCCACCACATCAGACTGATGAGTTTTGCCAGTCTGAGAGAGCGTGTTGAGTTTCTAGCAGTCACATCACAGAGTTTGATGGAGGAATTCCGACGGATGATCTTACCATCAATGAATGCGCCCCGCATTCTGGCTAAAACCAATAACAACAAGGGAATACAAAAAGGTACCTACTCTTGGGTTCCTAAGAAAGAGAAAAAGGCCCTTGTTGTCCATGTCGCTCTCAAAGCCCATAATACCTCACTGTGGTATTTTGATAGTGGATGCTCCAGACACATGACAGGTGATGTCTCATATTTTACCCATCTTGAGGATTATAATGATGGGAGAGTCACCTTTGGAGATGGTAGCAAATCTAGCATAGTTGGACGAGGTACAGTAGAGTTACCAGGATTTCCAAAGCTAGAGAACGTGTTGTACGTCAAAGGTTTGAAAGCAAACCTTCTTAGCATCAGCCAGCTGTGCGACGATGACTTTGCAGTGAAGTTTGACCGGAAAGCTTGTAAGGTCTATAATCAAGCCGGTAAACTTTTAGTGCAAGGGGTGAGGACAGAGGATAACTGCTATGGGACTGAGTCCACATCCTCACTTATCTGCAACAGCGCCACGATCACTCCTATGGATCTGTGGCACCAACGTCTAGGTCATGTGAACGTTAGAGACTTATCTCGTTTAGTCAAAAAGGACCTAGTACGTGGCTTACCATCTCTTGGAAAGCCAACTTCCATGATTTATGGACCCTGTCAGTTGGGAAAACAAATCCGTAGTCCTCATAGGAAGTTGAATTCCATTACCACCTCCCGTGCTCTTGACTTGATTCACATGGATCTTATGGGTCCTACTCGCACGGAGAGTCTAGGTGGTAAGAGATACATTCTCGTGATGGTAGACGATTTCTCTAAGTACTCCATTGTAGGTTTTCTGAGAGAGAAATTCGATGCTGTAGATTTCTTAACGACCAAGTGCCGTGTCCTGTAAAATCAACACGGTGTCACTATTAACAGAATACGTAGTGACAAAGGCACTGAATTTAAGGAGGCAAAGGTGGATTTGTACTGTGATAGCCTTGGGATCAAACATGAGTTTTCTTCTGTGAGAACTCCTCAGCAAAATGGGATTGTTGAGAGGAAGAATAGAACGATCCAAGAGATGGCTAGATCTATGCTTCTAGGTCGTAAAGTTTCTAGGAGATTTTGGGCAGAGGCAGTGTCTACTGCATGCCACACGGTGAATAGGGTTTATCTTCGTCCACACACACTTAAGACGCCTTATGAATTGTGGACTGGCAAGAAACCCAACTTGGCATATTTCCGTGTTTTTGGGAGTAAATGCTACATTCTACGGGATAGAGAGCAATTAGGAAAGTTTGACTCCCGGAGCGACGAGGGAATATTGCTAGGATATTCATCGAACAGTAGAGCGTACCGGGTTTTTAACCTGAAGAGCTCTAAGGTTATGGAATCAATAAACGTCACTGTGCAAGATGACGAACCTCCAACGGTTATTGATCCCAACCTTCAGTGTGAGGATGAGGATTGTTCTGACAGTGATTTTCCTGTTCCTCTCCCACACTCTGTGGACCCTATTCCTGTGTTAGGGGACACACCTGCTTGGGTTCGCAAGAGTCATGATCCTTCAGCCATTGTTGGCGATCCCACTCTAGGGGTCAAGACTCGTGCTCAACTAGAGAACGTTGTTAGTCATCATTGCTACACGTCCAAAGTCGAACCCAAGAACCACAAAGAAGCACTCAAAGATGAACACTGGATATCTACTATGCAGGATGAGTTGCTTCAGTTTAAGAAAAACAATGTCTGGGAACTTGTCCCCCGACCTAGTAATACTAATGTTATTGGTACCCGGTGGATTTTCAAGAATAAAATGGATGAAAATGGTACCATAATCAGAAATAAGGCTAGGTTGGTCGCTCAAGGCTACACACAGATAGAGGGTGTAGACTTTGGGGAGACATTTGCTCCGGTTGCGAGGCTTGAGTCCGTCCGTCTTCTGCTCGCCATCGCATGTCATCTGCACTTCAAGGTATATCAGATGGATGTCAAGAGTGCCTTTCTGAATGGCATTCTACAGGAGGAGGTTTATGTGGAACAACCAAAAGGGTTTGAAGACCCTCAGCACCCTGAGCACGTCTACTATCTGAGGAAAGCCTTGTATGGTTTGAAGCAAGCACCCCGTGCTTGGTACGAGAGACTTACTTCCTATCTCTTAGCTCGTGGCTTCAAGAGAGGGGGAGTAGATATGACGTTGTTCGTCAGGAAAGATGACGGTGCTATTTTGGTTGCCCAGGTCTATGTGGACGATATAGTCTTTGGATCCACATGCTCCCAGCATTCTCATCACTTTGAGGAGGAGATGAAAAGTGAGTTTGAGATGAGCATGGTTGGTGAGCTTACATTCTTCCTTGGTCTCCAGGTTCGTCAGCTAGAGGATGGGATGTTCATCTCCCAATCCAAGTATGCTAGAGACCTAGTGAAGAAATTTGGTTTAGACTCCGCTAAGCATGCTCGTACACCTATGAGTACCACTACCAAGCTTAGTAAGGACACTACAGGCAAGGACGTAGAGCAAACCTTGTATCGAAGTATGATAGGTAGTCTTCTCTACTTGACTGCCAGTCGTCCCGACATAGCCTTTAGTGTTGGAGTCTGTGCGCGTTATCAGGCGTCTCCTAAAGAGTCACACTTACTCGCTCTAAAACGTATTATCAAATACGTGAGTGGGACTCTCTCATACGGTATTTGGTATTCCTTTGATACCGATGACCGTTTGTCCGCCTATTCGGATGCCGATTGGGCCGGGGACGTAGATGGATGTAAGAGCACTTCGGGTGGGTGTTTCTACTTTGGTTCTGCTCTTGTCTCTTGGTTGAGAAAGAAGCAAAACTCTATCTCTTTATCCACTGCGGAGGCTGAGTACATCGCCGCCGGGAGTTGTTGCACGCAACTCATGTGGATGAAGCAAATGTTGGAGGATTATGGGATTTCACAGGACACCATGTTCATTTCCTGTGATAACACGAGCGCGATACACATATCCCGCAATCCTGTCCAACATTCGCGCACAAAGCACATCAGGTTACGCGAGCACTTCATACGTGAGTTAGTTGAGGAAAAGGTCGTAACCCTGAGTTTTGTTCCCACGGACCGTCAGTTAGCCGATATTTTCACGAAACCTTTAGATGCCCTTAGATTTGAGAGTCTTAGGAAGTCTTTGGGGATTTGTACAGTTGACTGAGGGGTTGGTCCATGTCTAGCGTAGGTTGCATTGTCATGTTCATATCCTCTGATGCCTATTCCTAGATTGTACTATTAGTGTGTTTTACTTATCTTTGCTTTTTTTCTTTGAAAAATACAAAAAGATTTTCTTTTAAGAAAAAATTTGAGAAAAAGCACAAAAAGATTTTATTTTGATAAAATTTTTGAAAAATTGAAAAAGAGATCTGTCTTTTATGGATGAGCATTTAAGATAGCCAAGTCACAACTTCATTTCATATATCCATGTCATTTCATCCATGTGCTTAACATTGATTAGAGTCCTTGAGATGTAATTAGTGATATTTCCTACATGCTTGACTCCTATATCCTTTATTGCACACATGCACGGTTTTATTTTATTATTGCACTTGTCTATCACATATTGGCTTGAGTGTTTCTATCTCAATTCTGTCTATACAATGTACAAAATGCGATAAAACTTGACAAGATTGGATTGCATGTAAAAACCATTTTGGTGAGACTGTGTGATTATTTGCATAACGGGGAGGGGCTGCGAAAGTTGATTCTTATCCTTTGCGCAAAAGCCACCGTTACAAAGGACCTAAAAAATTGAGGAATTTTAATATCCGAGGTCCTAAGAGGTTAAAAGAGCCCGAAAAAATTGAAAAGGCAATAAAAAGCAATTCATGCCAAATCTGGGCCATTTAGGTTTCACCCAATTCTCCAAAGTTTGAGAATTTAGTATTCCTCTATTCAAAATATAAATCTGAGGGAGTTTGGTTGGAGATTGAAAAACGGGTTTGCACTTCCTTGAAAGTCCTTAAAAAGCATGAAAATCATTTTGGACGTTATTGGTGTAGAAATCACTTTGAGCTTTGATTTGTAGATTTGATATAGTCAATGTCTTATATTTCCAATCTTTTACACCAAAGGAAGCAATTGAGTTCATTCGTTAGGAATATCCAATATTCATCGTTTACATATGTCATGTTTGTCTGCTTTGACTTTCCTATTGAATTTTGATCACACCCATTCTTTTACGCTATCACCGACTTGGTTGTTTTGTGTTCATTCATGGTGTGATTTTTGCCTTGTGTCACCCCGGTACTTGATTGCCTGATTTATTTCTCTCATTTGTCTATTTGGGGACATCATAAAAAGGGGGAGAATGAATTATCTGATTATGGAATGAATTATCTGATTATGGGGGAGTTTTGAAATTCTGAGAATATCATCTTAAATTGATATATATGCTTATGTTTATCTCATTTCAAACTCGATACGTCACTTGGTATTTGCTTTGTCTCATGTGTGTAGGTACATCTTTTGATAATCCCATGTTGCACACCCTGATGAGAAAAGATTTCAGATTCCTGAAGATTTGAAGAACAAACGATGAAGACTTATTCATTTGTATCTTTCCAGTTTTGGGTTCATGGAAGGGTAGATTTGTATAGGCAATTTGTTATTTGATAATTCGGATGTTGGTTTTTATGTATGTACCGGCATAGACATAGGGGGAGATTTGTAAGGACATTTTTATCATGTCCGTTATCTTAATGTTTTGTATGTCGTACGCCGTTACATTTGGCACATCTCTGCTCGATCATATGTGACGGCCTCAATCCGAATTCTGGGAATCAAGCATCCTGCTCCTCCATCATGTGTCCTACATCGGCCCCAACGACTTCAAGTTTCGTAAAATATGGCACGATATGGATGTTCAAGGGCAATTGGGTAATTGTACAGCCACCGACTGGAGAATAGGTCAACTGAAAAGTTGAAGAGCTTGCCGCAACAAAGATACTGGAAGAAACGGCACCTCAATCCAAGCTACGGTGAAGGAGCTATGGCCTTTTGAAGATGGAGCAAATTCCAAGGAAGGAATCAGAAATCCAAAAATCCGGACCGGTCCGCCTCTAATTAAAAAGAACCGATCCGCGAGCGAACCGATCCGCCTAGTCCCGGACCGGTCCGCCTTGCTTTGGCCAGTGGACCCCGGATCGAATGAGAACCGAATCTGCTTCAAATAAAACGAACCGATCCGCTATCGGACCGATCCGCCTCAGGCCCGGACCGGTCCGCCCTGGATAACCACGAACAGATCGTGTGGAGATTTTTAGGGCAAATGAATTCTTATTTATACCACGATCGGGGAGTTGGTTTTCTTAAGGCTTATACACGATTTTCAGAGTAGATAAACTCTAAGGCCTTCATGGTATTTGAGTCCATTGATTCATACCCTTGATTCACACAAATTTCATACATTTGTGAGTCACTTTTGGTAACCCAAGAACACCATTGATGCTGTTCAACCCATGTGAAGTGGATCGCTTCTTCCTCTTCATTGCAGCCCTACTGGAAAGGGTTTCTTCCAGCCGCGACTACAGAATCTGATACCCGAGGGTAATTCTTAGTCAAAAACTTGTATTTCAGTGTAATCCGATTGTAATCCGTTTCTCTTACAAATTATAGTGATATACAAATGGTTTTGCCCCTGTGGGGGATTTTTCCTTAAACTTTGGGTGTTGAATATCTTGTGCATGATTTCATACTGTTTCAATCACACCTAGTTGCATGCTTAGGGTTAATTTGGGTTAAAAATGGTTTTTATTATATTATTTCTTAATTGAACGCAAGCGCCAACTCTTTCAAAATATCATTTTGTTAAAAGAATCTGAAAACTTTTTTGTTATGTGTTCACATTTACAAACTGTATCAAAGTATGATCTAGTCCAACACTTTTTTTCATCTGCCTTAATCCAAGAATTTGCTTTTGGATCTACCTTATCTAATTGTTTCATCCACCTATCATGTTCTTTTACTTTGTATGCTTTCGCAACCCCCCAACTCAGACTCTCCAAAAATAGACCTTTAAAGCCAGTATTCTTAAAGTTTTTATACATATGTCTGAAGCAATAACTGTGGTTATGTGCATCTCCAAATACTTCTACTACTACCTCAACTAGTCATTTATGTCTATCATTAATAAATGTTAATGGAAATTTATGCCTCAAGAGGTGAGGTGCAAACGAAGTTAAAAACCCTACTCCAAATCATGTGTTTCCCCTTACAAACATAAATTATAATTGGGAACAAACCATTGTTCCCATCCGAAGAAACTACAGAAATAATTGCTCCCCTAAACTTTCCTTTCTGAAATGAACCATCTAATCCAGTATAGGTATGTACCCATTTATAAAACCAACAAGTGATGCTTTGTATGCAACACATAATGATATAAATGATTTATCTGTAGGATCTCTTGATGATGTTACAATACTTCCTGTGTTGTTTTAGCAAAATTTGCCTTGATATCTCAGGTACCATCTTATAACTCTCACTGAAACTACCAACTATCCTTTCCAAAGAAATAATCTTAGCAAAATATGAAGTATGATATGATGTTTTCACCCCATATATAGACCAAATTGCATCAATTATTCATTTATTTTAAACCCATTGTGATTTCTTATTAGATGCTCAACTTGATTAGCAACCCAACCTACTCTAGCCATTGAATTCTTCCCTTGTTCATTACACTTGCAAGTATGGTCAGCAACAAGAGATCTCATCTTTGTAGTTGGTTCATGTGGCATTTTCCTCAAATAAACTCTCCACTTACAAAGTGGATCCTTACAAACTAGATTAACCTTCAAGTTATTATTCTGTTTATGCTTATGTTCAAACTTTTTGGACACAACATACTTCCTCACATATACTCTATAATCTCCCGTTGTTGGCCATTCCATATGCTCATGAAGTTCCTTAAGTCCACCATCTTTATTTCCATGTTCATCACCATCTTGCCTTTCATTTTCTTCCTACTCAAAGACATTAGTAGTGCTATCATCAAATTGAGTTAGAACTTCAATGACATGTGCGCCATCAACTGGTGATTTATCATCACCTTGTGGCTCATTACCTTATGCCTCATCATCATCTTATTCATCACCTTATGCCTCATCATCTTCTTGCCCATCACCTTATTACTCATCATCTTTTGTCACATCATCTTCTTTCTCATCATATTATTTCTCATAACCTTGTGGCTCATTACCCTCTCTCTTGTCTTCAACTTTACTTGAATTTTTATCTTCAGCATATAAGTTATCACGTGGTAATAAATCAAAGTCCTCATAAATATTATAGTTCCCAACTTGTTAATTGACACCACCTTGAGCACTGCATTGCTCTTCTATCGTCCTCAATAGTTCTTCCTCCTTATCATTTAATTCTCTATCTAAATCTTTAAAGTCTAATTGGTCTTTGAAAGACCAATCACCTTCTTTATCACTTTCATCACTAAACTCCAATGGGCCAGTTAAGGTGTTAGTAAACTTGAAACCATAGACATTTAAAATTCTAAATGATCTCCTCACCCCTAAAGTTTTCTTTCTAATATTTTGTGATGGTTTAGGTTTCTGAGGGTTAGGGGTAACTGCAGAATCAAAACCTTCTTTATTTATCCTTGGAGATTTTCTTGTGCTGATTGAGGGTGATTTTAAAGTCTTATTTGGAGTGGTTTGGATAGGTTTCAAGGTGGGGCCATTTGGTTGTTCTAAATAAATCCTATATTCTCTTCACACTCTTCAATATTGTCCCACATGTTCATTAGTTGGGAATCAATATCAATGGTGCAAAGACAACCATCCTTAAATCATTTAATAAT
Source organism: Sambucus nigra (assembly GCA_949130495.1). NCBI lineage: Eukaryota > Viridiplantae > Streptophyta > Magnoliopsida > Dipsacales > Adoxaceae > Sambucus > Sambucus nigra. The sequence continues at coordinate 650,189,697 of OX422213.1, forward strand.
CCGCCCCTTCTTATATGTACTTTCCTCAATTTCTTTCACTACATCCATGTGGCATAACTCATCCCCATCGACATCCCTCATACAAAAAATTTTCCCCCACCATATTTCCTGTTCTTTTTCCAAATCCCTTCAAAGTGAAAAACAAAATCCCTTAGTCCACGCAAAGATATACCTTGTAAATAATAATACAGAGAAACACAATTACATACAGAGAAATAGCATACAAAAATCTATTTTGATAAAACCCTAAATTATATACTTAGAAGGGATTGGATGCAATGGTTTCGAAATTCAAATTTTAATTTATTCAAATTATTTTTCTCTTAACCAAGAATTATTTCACATTAAAATTTACACAAACCAAATTAAACAAACTTAAATTCAAAATTGAATTAAAGTAAACTAAATTACCCAAATTAATTAAGCACCAATTAAACCATTTTGTGGTTAAACTAATTTTATGTTTTCAACCTAAGCATGCATATAGGTGGATTACAAGATAAAATAAGCAATCACTATGCTCGATGTACGAGGAAAACCCAAATTGTAAAAACCTCGGACGACCCAGCCACAAGGTCCACTAAGTATGGAATTACAAAAAGGACACAACAGAAGACTTATACAACGACTCGAGAGCCTCGCAAGCCTTTACGCTCTTCGTTATGTCAACCCTGCTTAGTGACAACGCATGAGTCCACCTACGCCTTGGAGTCCACCGATGGGGCATAACAACCATTATACGTATTGAGGCCATCGTATATAAACCAACGATCACAAAATACTTCATAAAAAATAATTTTAAATAGTGTAGAGAATAAACACGGTGCCAAAACTCGATCTCAAAACATATATATCATGTGTAACTTGGATCTAAACCAATTGGGTGTAAATTTCATCTTTGTTTTGAAAGCTAAACTATAAATCAAGAACAAAAACTCTCTTGGAATTTTCTAAAGACATCTCACTCTTAGAAGATGAAAAAGACTCTCTAAAAACCAAAATCCCGTACTCCTTAAAGGGAGGAAAGGAGCAGTGGGGAGTTGGGGAGAAAATTGCTAAGAAAAAAAACTAATTTTTTTGAAAAAAGTGTTCAGTCGTCGAACGAGGTACAGGCTCGTTCAAACGACATCTATATTTCGTTTGAACGAGTCAGTAATGAGCATTCCAATGAGATGTCAGTGCAGACCAAAGGGGAACATCTTTAGAAGTCGTTCGAAGGAATTTCCAAATCTCGTTCGAACGACCTTATAAAGTTGTTCTAATGATAACCAAAAAAATAAAAATATTTTTCAAAAAAAACCTGTAAAGTGATTTTAAAAATTATTTGAAAAACTTAACACCCAATAATTAAATTTCCAAGGCTCGACATAAAATATGCATTCATACCTGAGAGATCCTTGGAACTTCGATGAAGAAACGTGGCATGAAACACGGCATAAGAATATGATCTCTTTAAGTTAGCTGCTGCGTCTTCAACAAACATGCCATAGGCTTGAAAGGTAACTAACTTAACTTCTGTCCTATGACTTGAAGAGTTTTGTTCGGAATTAAGCCAATACGTATAAATTGACTCAATTGGAAATATATCCTTAAAAATATCCCCCTTTGTCTATTTTGGGACAAAACCAAAAATAAAATCACATATTATTGATGCATAAAATTATCCATCTACGTGGACCAATCAGCAGTGAACACGTGTCTGCCTACATGGCCAAAGACCTAGTCAGCAAGAAGTAAATATGTCGACCAACACAAGGAAGGCCAACCAACAGGATAAAAAAACATCATCATACCAAGGGTCATGATACATGTGGTTTATGCAACCAATCATTACAGTTATTATGTAAATAGGTAAATTCTTAATTATATAAAAACATTCCATCCCTTGACATTCCAGCCTTTGGCCTCAGGGTCACTATAAATACATTGTATCCCTTTCATCAAGGGCAAGGTAGAATGGATTCTGGGATATTATTATCTACAAGAGTACCTAGTTTTCTATAACCACAAACATCAATAAAATAACAGTAGACGTAGGTTTTTCCCATAGATGAACCACTTTAAAAATCTCTTTCTTTATTTGATATTAAGTATTTTATTTGTGATTAGAAAAATAGATCAAGTCTAGTTTTTTACATCAATAGATTGGCTCCGTCAATGGGAACGTGTTTCTAATTACCGTTCTTACTCTTACATATTTTTGTTTTAAAGCATGATGGATGACCCTGAGTCCAGTCCCAAAAATGAAGGTAATTCGCCCGTTCCTTTGTTCCACCTATAGCAACAAACCTAACTAGAATCCTAGCAAGTATACCCATAGGATAAAAATCCGTACAAGACACAGTGAGGCAATTGGCTCAGTCACTGCAAGTTAGGTCTACATCTTTATCTCGGCAACCCTCGTCCAGAAGGGAAATGCCACCTCCACCTCCAAGACATAGTTCTTCCATGTCTTCACGAGATACGTCTTATCGTCTAGGAGCAAGTTCATTGCTCAGGTCCAAAGAACACTATGATATCCATTATTTTTCTCACAAAAGATCAAGTGTCTTAGAAAGGCTAAACATAACTTCGCCTTTTGATCGTCTAGGACCTCGAGCAAATATAAATCCTCCTAGGGAAATATACAGGAACACTCAAAACTCAGTCGACCAATATGAGACCTCAATCAAGTCAAGATCAAGCGTCTGACTGTGACACCCCGTTTAATAAAATACCGGACGATCACTCCTGTACAAAATGAAAACAGGAGTCGCATATGGATCATTCTTAGCATCACTGTCGAAAACCAAATTAATTACTAATAACCTATTAGGATGGAGTCAAAATTTTATTTAACTAATATTTTTAAACAAACTATACAATTAAAACATTCACACAGTTTGAATAAATGAAATTAAAAAGAGATAAACTAACCGAACACTCGGTTCAAATATAATACAACCAAATCGAATGCCACACTAAAAGGCGGTGAAAGAATAAATAAATACAATTGGACTTTCGGCCTGAAAGTTACTACAATACTTCCTATCTAGATCACAAGAATAGAAGTGTCTAAAAATAAACCTGCATGCATCCACAGCTGCTGCAGCAAGCATCTGACTCGAAGGAATCGTCATCCATGCGTCCCTGTGTCTGGACACCTAAGTATATATATAGATATAGAAAAAGAGAGGAAAAGTAGATAAACGGGTTAGAGTCCGAGTTGTGAAAATATTTTGCAAGTGCATAAATGCTTTATTTTAAAAAATATGTTTTATCTCATATTTAAATTGGTATCGCCCTCCCATGAGATACCCCTCACCACTCTTCTAATAGTGCACACTTAGCGCATCCCTCTAAACATTCTAGTCAAGTTACGCTCCCTAACTAATCAGTCACCCCCAACTCTATAAATCCTAAGCAAACCAAGTACTAAGGGATAAACTTCTCCCCAGTCTCAACGCTATGCCATGTTCGTGCATGGGGTGTCTCGCGAAGCGAAATCCAAATAAGGAACCCCCCCGATACACTACTACTTAGCAAGGTCGATCGCCGAGATCCATTAGACCATCAGTATTCAACTTATATATATATATACTCATATAAATAAATATACATAACCTACTCATTCATAATACATATTACAATTTAAGTCCGGATACGATCTCCTGGAATGAGAATTACATCTTTATCCTTTTATCTCTTTACTCTAACGGAGATATATAATATCTTGTTCTCATGCACAAGTAATATACTATACACAGCAGTGTAATAACCATCCCAACGAGCTATAACTCGAGGATGCGGTCTCTATGCTATCATCTACAAGGGAATCACTCACGTATCATCCTGGGTACCAACGATCGGACTCTCACACCGCCATGGTAAAAGCCAAATCACAACGTATGGGAAGTGGTCATAGTTTCTCCCCGAAAGTGAGATGAAACATACCCACCACGTCTCACTCCTAATAAAAATCACACAATATAAAAACAGACGCTCTGACCTGGGGACTATACGCTCCCTGCTCCTCAAGCCAGGGGCCTCACCCACATCACGCAACTTCCCATGAAAGCAAAGAGGGGGTATGCTTCACATAAATATATATACCATTCACACATAGATATATATACATATTCATATCATTTTATATATACTGTAATCACATCGTATATATAATTCACATCATTCCTAATATATATATATATATATATATATATATGGCCACAATTGTCAATCTCACATAACGATGACCAATAACCCCAAATTCCATCCTAATCATATTCTAGGATTTTCTCGATTATAATCGACCCATATTTATTCTAACCGCATAAATATATCCATACACGCTTGCCGAATAATTTTCTCTAATGTCTCTTGTCCCAAAACATTAATTAAATCCATACCCCGAATCGTACTCTAAATTAATCCGAGGTTTACTTATCCTCAAACCATCATCTAGGAGTCCTAACATCCCATTTAGAAACTCCTATTATCTCCAAAACCATAATTTAAGTCTCCCTATACTTAAAAGGGGAAAACCTCAAAAATCTGCCAGGACCGAATCGATTCGGCCTGTCCGAATCGATTCAAAATGGTTATACTTTCAAACTGTCTCTACCGAATCGATTCGGCTTGTCCAAATCGATTCGGCTGGTTCGAAATCCCCAAATCTGCTTAGGGTTTATATATATCCCAAAAACCCAAAACTCAATCCAATCACCATTATTCTCCATTTTTATTGTTTCTAATCTCATCCAACTACTCCATAAACATCTAATCTATGTTTTACAACTAACACATCAATTAATTTGGGGTACTAAATCATTTCTCTTAGATTTAAACCCTAAAACTATAAAAAAAAAAAAACTTATCATTTTAACCCATTTCAATCCATTTCTTCACTCCATTTACATGGATTTACATTAAGAGTTTACACTACATCAATATGTAAACTCATATTCCAATTTTACCAAATTTATTTTAAGGGGTCTAACCCAAAATCATATAGTTTACCAACTATAATATGATATTTATGCATAAAATGAAATAAAGCAAGTACACACTTGCCTGGAGGATGAAATTCGACGACCTCGAGTCAAATCCGGCGGAGTTTGGATGAAATCCCCCATTTCTCTCTTCTTTTCTCCTCTTCCTTCTTTCTCTCTTTCTTTCTTTTTTCTTTCTTTTCTTTCTTTCTTACTCTCCCGTGTCTCTTATATGAGATAAAAGGGTTTATCCCTTAATAAACCCAAAAATGACTCGTTTACTCAATTACGAGTCCTTACTGGTTCAAAAATTCCCGAAACTCAATTTCTTCCCCCAGATACTCTATTCTGACTATCTCGGCCATTCCGAGACCAACCGCGTACTCGAAATATCCATCCGAGGTACTTGACCGAAAATCACTAATTTAACCCTACACAACTTAATGCAGTATTCCCATTAAAATATTATCCTATGTCGCTTCTCCCAGCTGCGACGTATAATTAAAACACTCTGACTTATTTACTTAATCCCAAAAGTAAATATAACACCCATCGAAAATCATTAAATCCTTGAAAACCTCAAACATTACTATTCATGATAATTTCTTAAATTCCCAAATTGCACTTAATTATTAAATTTAATTTCCCATAGAAGTGTGGGGTATTCCATACTCCCCCCCTTACAACGGAATTTTGCCCTCGAAATCCAGATACAACCGTTACCAACATTAACCTAGGGTCATGAATCACTCCACATCCTAATACCTCAAAGTGGAATGGTATTAACCCAAGTGGTTCTCAACCATACATTCCTTCAGTACTCATCTCTAACAAGGTTTATACTATACTACTAACTTATTTATATTTACATATGCTACTCTGATACCTCGATCGTAAGATTGACTCTAATAACGTCGCGCTGCACCTAGTTCTTCTATAATCATATCTAAAGGAACGGGCTTATACTAACGCTCGACTATTCCCATCAGTCTCATAGCTTAGTTTTAGGCGTGCTTCCTCTTAATAATGTGCCCCTTCTATTTGAGGCGGTATATAAAACCAACTTACCAGGGTGCCCATACACCTTATAATGTGCCTATTTGCACAACCATTATAAACATCACATGCGTAACATTTTTTTCGAAATGGGCATCACTTTCTCGGCTTGGCGCTCGCACCCGTAAATCCTCAATAATCTTTTTAAGATCCCATGTGTCCTGTAAGGTATGGTTAACTCATAACTAACTTCTCACCTCGGCGCTACTAATTCTACGAAATTAACTTCATAAAAATTCTAAGATCAAAGCGTTTCCTACTTACGTAAAATAGTACTATCCTAAATTATGTCCCTAGTGCCTAAGACCTCTCTAAACTTTTGACATTTGCTCAGTTTAATGCGTGGTACGTCTCGCAAAGCGAAATCCAGACAAGGAACCCTCCCGTTACACTACTCCCTCGCATCGTCGGTCATCGAGATATAATGGCTTAAGGCACACCAGTGGGACATCCTAAATCTTACCTCGCTAACCTATTAACGCTTTTTTACTATTCTATCCTTCCTCCTAAGCGAAAAGGAAAATATAACTAATTGAGATGCCAATTCTCTACAAAAGCGTTACGAACATCATACCCTAAACACACTTACTCTAAAATTTGCCTTTTCATTAAAGCCTGGCTACAGGCCTCAAATTAATTTCTCCAACTCCTGCTTCACCCACCTACTTACGGTGAGAGAACCATTTTAGTGCTTATCCATAGCATTATATTTCCATAAGCATACCATTACCATACGGCTCACAGTCTATAGTGTTTCCTCCACCTTATATAACATATTGACAAAACCAACATCCTTGCATCTTATAGCATCTCTCCACTCCTGACGTCGTTAAGGTTCATGCGTTGAGCGTCTCGCAAAGCGAAATCCAAATAAGGAACCCCTCTAATACACTACTACTTAACTTTATCGGCCGTGGAGGTCCTTTAACTTCAAATATGCAATCTGGATAACCCTATCCCCTTTTTCAACAAAGTGTGGTCTGAACTCCTATCTCTATCCAGGAGACACACCACGAAATGCCCTCACTAACACTAAGTCCTTGCGCAACCAATAATGAGCTTAAACTCACAGCTCAACAATTAACCCTGCATACCTTAAATCACACCTATAAGGTCGCCACGCACTCGAATCATGATAAAGAAACATCTACTCACTGAAGTTTCATCTACCCATAATAATAAAGGTGAACTCAACATGTATCCAGGTGAGATATTGCAAAAACAACATGTTCCATCTTGGAATCGCAAATACGATAGTCTTGCCACCCTTAGCCTGTTATCGCTCCGATAACACAATAACATTATTGTTACAATAGTATTATACCCGTATAACACATATAGAATGAGTAGAACAAACCAGATACAAATTCAAAATAGAATTTCGCTACCGTGAAAATACATATATATATATATACACATTATATAATGTTATCGATACTGCCAGTAAACTCGAATCACACACGAATCTAAGGCTAACAAAATATTGTGACCCAAATCTAGTCACACAGAATATACCTCTTGCATTAAAGGTAAAGCTCATACTAATAACCTCGCCAATCTCCCTCAGTGCTCCAAATGGTTCTCAAACATATTACACTTGCCTTAACCGAACTCAAGATTACTTTAATCAATGAGTCGCCTTACTCTTGTCCTGTAATTCCTACTGGACAAGGACTAACTATGTGGTTCTACGTTCCACATTGCAAATTTCCCCATCTCTGTCCACCCTGACCATATTGAGGTTATCAGTATCTCAGACTCTATAGCCTTGATCCTGAAAATAGCCTTCACAGTACCCTTAACTTATTCGTCAAAGGAAACTCCACTACTAGCCTCAACAACCCTGTTTCAATAAATTTCCCCAGGTGGATGTCCACCAATGGGGTTCCACGAACGCACACATTCTCCATAAGTGTTAGCAACACTTCTCTAGTGATCCTATCATTCCTCGGAAGGGATCTCTCTTCATTGTACTTACCTTGATTCAGCATAAAGTTCACTTATCCATAACTTATTTATTCACTATCGGCCTCTGACCGATCCGTACGTGAATAATTTTAAAACTGCATTCTTCTCATTCCTGCTAAATCATGGGGACTCGTGGTTAAATACTATCCGTAAGATCCCTTTAGGGGGAAAACATCCTGCACCCACGAATATGGTGATCACCATTCCCACCATTTCAATATTGCTCATACGAGTGAAAAATTTTCCTCAAATTTTCACATCTGGGTATTTCCATACCCTTCTCTAAGTAAAAACTTCTGAGCCTTCTACTTCCACTGAGTAATGCTACACTACCTTCGCATGAATTAACTTAAAAATAAAGTCCTTACCAAAGACCCGTTTCGAACCCTTATCTTCACCAGGTAATTCCACTCCAGTACCACTCTCTACTATAGTGGTACTTGGATACTTACAACTACAATACTTTAGTAGTCATTGCAACCATCCTTGATAAATGCCACAAGGAGAGTGACCTCTACTGTGGTCCTAGTCTCCAACTTTAACTCATAGCTTCCGCTAAGCCCACCTCCTGTCGCCTTCATTGATCATCACAAGAATCTCGAACGAGCGCGCAAAAGATTACTATAATCTCATAATATGGCAGGAGAACGAAATCTCACAAGAGGAATCAACAATCCTAATCATAAGGCTCTATAACAAATCGAGAGCAACACTGAAAGTGTAGTACGTCCGCAAGATTCCTAAGAACACAAGAACCTGTTGCTCTGATACCATCTGTGACACCCCGCCTAATAAAATACCGAACGATCACTCCTGTACCAAATTAAAACAGGAGTCGCATATGGATCATTCTTAGCATCACTGTCGAAAACCAAATTAATTACAAATAACCTATTAAGATGGCGTCAAAATTTTATTTAACTAATCTTTTTAAACAAACTATACAATTAAAAAATTCACACAGTTTGAATAAATGAAACCGAAAAGAGATAAACTAACTGAACACTCGGTTCAAATATAATACAACTAAATCGAATGCCGCATTAAAAGGCGGTGAAACAATAAATAAATACAATTGGGCTTTCGGCCCGAAAGTTACAACAATACTTCCTATCTATATCACAAGAATAAAAGCATCTAAAAATAGACCTGCATGCATCCACAACTGCTGCAGCAAGCGTCTGACTCGAAGGAATCGTCATCCAGGTGTCCCTGTGTCTGGACACCTAAGTATATATATAGATATAGCAAAAAAGAGGAAAGGTAGATAAACGGGTTAGAGCCTGAGTTGTGAAAATATTTTGCAAGTGCATAAATGCTTTATTTTTTAAAATATGTTTGATCTCATATTTAAATTGGTATCGCACTCCCATGAGATATCCCTCACCTCTCTTCTAATAGTGCACACTTATCGCATCCCTCTAAACATTCTAGTCAAGCTACGCTACCTAACTAATCCGTCACCCCCAACTCAAGAAATCCTAAGCAAACCAAGTACTAAGGGATAAACTTCTCCCCAGTCTCAACGTTATGCCATATTCGTGCGTGGGGTGTCTCGCGAAGCGAAATCCAAATAAGGACCCCCCCCGATACACTACTACTTGGCAAGGTCGATCGCCGAGATCCATTAGACCCTCAGTACACAACATATATATATATATACTCATATAAGAAAAACCCAAAACTAGATCACTAAGGGTTAAACTTCTCCCCAGTCTCAACGCTATGCCATGTTTGTGCGTGGGGTGTCTCGCGAAACGAAACCCAAATAAGGAACCCCCCGATACACTACTACTTGGAAAGGTCGATCGTCGAGATCCATTAGACACTAAGTACTCAACTTATATATATATATATATATATAATATACTCATATAAATAAATATACATAACCTCCTCATTCATAATACATATTACAATTTAGGTCCGATACGATCTCTCGGAATGAGAATTAAATATTTTTCCTTTTATCTCTTTACTCTAACGGAGATATATAATATCTTGTTCTCATGCACAAGTAATATACTATACACACCAGTATAATAACCATCCTAACGAGCTATAACTCGAGGATGCGGTCTCTATGCAATCATCTACCAGGGAATCACTCACGTATCATCCTGGGTACCAACGATCGAAATCTCACATCACCTTGGTAAAAGCCAAATCACAATATGGGAAGCGGTCATAGTTTTTCCCCGAAAGTAAGACGAAACATACCCACCACGTCTGACCCCTAATAAAAAAAACACAATATAAAAATGGACGCTATGACCTGGGGAGTAAACGCTCCCTGCTCCTCAAGCCAGGGGCCTCACCCACATTGCGCAACTTCTCATGATAGCAAAGAGGGGGTATGCTTCACATAAATATATATACCATTCACACATAGATATATATACATATTCATATCATTTTATATATACTGTAATCACATCGTATATATAATTCACATCATTCCTCAAATATATATATATATATATATATATATATATATATATATATATATATATATATATATATATATATATATATATATGGCCACAATTGTCAATCTCACATAATGATGACCAATAACCCCAAATTCCATACTAATCACATTCTAGAATTTTCTCGATTATAATCGGCCCATATTTATTCTAACCACATAAATATATACATACACGCTTGCCGAATAATTTTCTCTAATGTCTCTTGTCCCAAAACATTAATTAAATCCATACCCCGGATCGTACTCTAAATTAATCCGAGGTTTACTTATCCTCAGGCCATCATCTAGGAGTCCTAATATCCCATATAGAAACTCCTATAATAATCTCCAAAACCATAATTTAAGTCTCCCTAAACTTAAAAGGAGAAAATCTTAAAAATCTGCCAGGACCGAATCGATTCGGCCTGTCCGAATCGATTCAAAATGGTTCTACTTTCAAACTGTCTCTTACCGAATCGATTCGGCTGGTTCGAAATCCCCAAATCTGCATAGGTTTTATATATATCCCAAAAACCCAAAACTCAATCCAATCTCCATTATTCTCCATTGTTGCTGTTTCTAATCTCATCCAACTACTCCATTAACATATAATCTATGTTTTACATTTAACACATCAATTAATTTGGGGTATTAAACCATTTCTCTTCGATTTAAACCCTAAAATCATAAAGACCCCAACTTATCATTTTAACCCATTTCAATCCATTTCTTCACTCCATTTGCATGGATTTAACACTAGAAATCATTAAGAGTTTACATTACAACAATATGTAAACTCATATTCCAATTTTCCCAAATTTATTTTAAGGGTTCTAACCCAAAATCATATACTTTACCAACTATAATATGAATTTATGCATAAAATGAAATAAAGCAAGTACATACTTACCTGGAGGATGAAATCCGACGACTTCGAGTCAAATCTCGCGGAGTTTGGACGAAATCCCCCATTTCTCTCTTCTTTTCTCCTCTATTTTCTTTCTCTCTTTCTTTCTTCTTTCTTTTCTTTCTTTCTTACTCTCTCGTGTCTCTTATAAGAGAGAAAAGGGTTTATCCCTTAATAAACCTAAAAATGACTCGTTTACTCAATTACGAGTCTCTACTGGTCCAAAAATTCTCGAAACTCAATTTTTTCCCCCGGAGACTCTATTCTGACTATCTCGGCCATTCCGAGACCAATCGCGTACTCAAAATCTCCATTCGAAATACTTGACCAAAAATCACTAATTTAACCCCACACAACTTAATGCGGTATTCCTATTAAAATATTATCCTCTGTTGCTTCTCCTAGCTGCGACGTATAATTAAAATATTCCTACTTATTTACTTAATCCAAAAAGTAAATATAACACCCATCGAAAATCATTAAATCCTTGAAAACCTCAAAAATTACTATTCATGATAATTTCTTAAATTCCCAATTGCACTTAATTATTAAATTTAATTTCCCATAAAAGTGTGGGGTATTACACTGACAATCTGTACGCGTCGGATAGACCTCTCAGGAGGATAGTTTAGTGCAGACACATGGTTAGCATAGCCGAGATGCTTCGCATAAATCAGAGGCAGGAAATCCGTTCTGTACAAGGTCAATCCAAAGGTTGGCAGATCGGTTGGGTGAAATGGCAAAAGCAAAGAATCCTTTGCAACAGAGTTTTATTAAAGGATCCCCTTTTATTCAGGAAATTGTTGACTTCCATACTCCATCAAAATTTAAATCTCCTCTAATCACTCTTAAATATGATGGTAAGACTAACCATGTTCTCCATATTGAGCAATGTTAGGCTGTAGCTGATATTTATTCAATCCCTGATGAAATGAGGTGTAGAGCATTTTCAAGTACCATTACGAGTTCAACCCAAATATGGTATAATAACTTGCCACGAACACAAATTGCCACCTTTAATCAGCTTGCTGAGCTATTCATTAGCAACTTATATTTTGAAGCTAAGCCAGTGAAAATAGTGGCCCATCTTCTAAGTGTAAGGAAGCAAGTAGGTGAAACTATAAGGGAATACATCACACATTTTAACGATGAAAAGTTAGAAGTAATTAATTATGAAGAGAAAATGACCATCACTGCTCTTATGAATGGCTTGTTTCTCGAGAAAATATAATATACTCTAGCTAAAGATCCTCCCAAAACTATGGCTGAACTCATGGAAAAAGCAGCAAAAATAATGAATGCCGAGGAAGCTATGGTCGAGAAACAGAGTCCAACCACGAATCCTAACACAAAGCCTGATAAGAAATATAAAAAGGAGCAGAAGGAGAAAAGGTCAAAGAAATAATACAAGCTCAAAAAGTATGGAAACTACACTCCATTTAGTGTTAGCATTCACCATATCCTGGAAGAAATCAAGCACAATGAGGATCTGCGTTGGGCCGAGAAATTAAGGGCGCCTTCTAACAATAGGGATAGATCCAAATATTGTGAATTCCATAAAGATCATGGCCATACAATGAATAAGTGCATCGCTCTTCAAAATGAGATTGAATCCCTCATTCGCTGAGGAAAACTCAATAATTTTATTGATCGGCGGGATGACAGAGAACTTGGAAGAAGGTCAAATTCTCTATTCAAACTTAAAGGTGGCATGAAGAGAAATCATGAAGACGATTATGACGAGGATCCAGACTTGTTAAAGAAACCCAAGCAACTAGAACGTGAGGTAGCTATGATTAGTTTTGGTTCTTTTGACTGTCATATGACTATAGGTGGTGATGCAGGAGGAGGTGATCATACTACTGAAATTAAAGCTTACTTGAATGAAGCCCAGGCTTGCTCCTACATCCAGAAGATTAATTTGAATGAAGATGATCGGTCAAGGAAAGTCAACAAAGATAAATTGGTGATTGGGTTTTCAAATAATGATCTCTGTGGGGTACTTTATCCCCATAATTACCCATTAGTTGTCAAATTCAGAATATAGGATATCATTATTGCTAGAGTTTTGATTGACAATGGGAGTTCGACTAATATTATGTTCTATCCTTGCTTTCGAAGTTTAAATTTGAAGCTCAGCTAGTTGGAACCTCATCACAGGCCATTAATAGGCTTTTCAGGTGAAAAAGTCTACCCTTTAGGAACAATCAAGATAGAAGTGTTGATCGGCACTTGACCAGTAATTCGTACAGAGAAAATACGTTTCTTTGTTATGGATAAGAACGTTCAATCTGACTAAAATATGATCCTCAGCAGGGCAGGATTGAAGAAGTTTGAAGCTGTACCATCAATAGTCTATCAGTGCTTGAAGTTTCCAAGTCACTTGGGGTAGGTGCTGTGAAAGGCGACCAAAAGGTGTCTAGAGAGTGTTAGTACTCATTAGCCGAGAAAAAAGATCTGATTGAATTGAAAAAGAAGACTATAACTTACCAGGTGGATACTACTGAGCCTAATGGTGAATCTGAGGTTGAAACCTTAGACCCATGAGATAAAACAGAGTTGGTTAAAGGACAGATTGTCGAAGCCACTAAAAGCATTATTTTAAATGACGACAAAATAAAAAGGACTTACCAGATCAATTCAACACTGGATATTGTTCTTAAACAAGAGTTGATTATGTTCCTGAGGCAACGAAGACACGTATTTACTTGGATCCATGAGGATATGCCTAGGATTGATCCCAATTTCCTCTTTCATAAGCTCAACGTCAATAAGGATGTCAAACCGATTAAGCAGAGATGTCTCCTTTTCAGTCTTGGAAAGAATCAAGCTATCCAAGAGGAAGTAGAAAAACTTCAAAAATCTCGATTTATTGAAGATGCGAAGTATCCAGACTGGTTGGCTAATGCTGTAATGGTATAAAGGAAGAATGATAAATGGAGGATGTGAGTAGATTTCACTGATTTAAATAAGGCGTGCCCAAAAGACCATTTTCCCTTGCCCGGAATTGATCAACTAGTGGATGCTACATCGGGACATGAGCTGTTAAGATATATGGATGCTTATTCTGGTTATAACCAGATAAAAATGAAACCTAAAGACAGGGAAAGTACAACCTTCATCACCCCCCGCGAAACTTATTGTTGTAATATAATGCCTTTTGGTCTAAAAAATGTAGGTGCAATGTATCAAAGGTTGGTAAACAAGGTCTTCGAAGAACAGATAGGTAAAAACATGGAGGTTTATGTGGATGATATGTTTACGAAGTGCAACAAAGCTTCAGATCACATCACTGACCTCAACCAGACTTTTGACTAGCTAGAAAAGCATCAGATAAAGCTGAACCCGACCAAATGCATGTTTGCAGTACAAGAAAGGATGTTCCTCGGCCACATAGTTAATCAAAGGGGAATTGAAGCCAATCCAGTAAAGATAAAAGCTTTGATCGAAATGCAATCACCGACTTACAAGAAATACGTACAAAGGCTCACAGGAAGAGTGGAAGCCTTAAACAGATTTGTGTTCGGATCAACATATAGGTGCTTGCCATGTTACAAAGTGTTAAGAAAAACCTTTAAGTGTAATGTAGAATGTGAGGAAGCATTCCAGGAGTTAAAAAGGTATCTAGGGTCACCACCATTGCTTTCTCGACTCGTATTGGGAGAGAAATTATATATGTATTTAGTTATTTATGAGTCAGTAGTGAGCTCGACATTGGTCAGACAGGACAATGGAATCCAAAAACCAGTCTATTATACCAGTAAAGCATTCAGAGGAGCTGAAATCAGGTACCCACGTTTGGAAAAAATAGCGCTAGCACTTATTGAGGCTTCAAGACGAATGAAACCTTATTTCCAAGCACACGCCATAGTTGTGTATACTGATCTGCCTCTTCGGCAAGCTCTCTACAAACTTGAAAAGTTAGGAAGATTGATGTACTAGGTAGTAGAATTGGGAGAGTATTAAATAGTCTATGAACCGAGATCTTCATTGAAAGGCTAAGTTATGGCAGATTTCATTGCTGAATTTACATATCTAGAGGTTCTCGACTAACAGAGCTTGCCTATCGAGCAAACTTTGAAAGAAGAGAGCTCAGCTCATAAGCAAGCCGAAGGAGATGCCGACCAACTTGAATCATCCAGAATTTAGGAAATGGCCCAAAAATATGCGAAGGGGAGTAAAAAGATATTCCATCTTGGATCACTGATAGCAAAAAGCTTCAATGATAATATTCCGATATGGAATTTGTACGTGGATGGATCTTTATGTGCTACCTACAGTGAAGCAAGTATAATACTTAATACTCCTGATAATATTGATATTGAGTATTCTCTCAAGTTTTAATTCAAAGCATTAAATAATGAGGCAGAATATGAAAACTTAATAGTTGGGTTAAACTTAACTCATTCATTAGGAGCTGAGTAAGTAGTGGTGCATAGTGATTCACAGTTAGTTCTTAACTAAGTGTTGAATTTGTATGGGTCCAAAGAATAATTGATGACCAGGTATCTTGCTAAGGCCATGGAAGTCGTTGCTAAAATTTCTAGTTGTCTGAATGAGTAGGATTCTAAGAATAGAGAATGCCCGAGCTGATGCATATGCTCGGCTAGCATTAGCAACAAGAATTGAGCTCTGAAGAATAATCCCAATCGATCTCCTGGATAATAGAAGTATTAATGAAGACTTGATGGTTAATTTCATTATTATAGATCTGGGACCTTCCTGGATGGATCCCATTAAAGCTAATATTGAAGATGTAAGCCTACCCCCTGATCCTAAAGAGGTCAAAAACCTTTGATATAAAGCAACGAGGTATGTGTTGAACAAAGAAGTTATATACAAAAGGGGATTTACGATCTTCATGCAGCACTATGTTCATCCAATGGAGGTGGAAGATTTGATCAAAGAATTGCATGAAGGATCCTGTGGAGCTCATTCAGCTGGAAGATCATTGCTCCAACGCATCAACATACAAGGATATTATTGGCCGACTATGAGGGCATATTATATGGCCTTTGCGAGAAAATATGATAAGTGCCAAAAATTCTCTAGCATTCATAAAACACCTAATGTTGTTTTAACACTAATAACGTCACCTTGGTCATTTTTTATATGGGGAATTGACTTGGTTGGCCCATTGTCAACTACTAAAGGCAGGTTCAAATACTTAGTTGTTGTTGTGGGTTACTTCACCAAATGGGTGGAAGCAGAGCCATTAATTGATATGCCTTATGAGAAGGTGTACAAGTTCATTCAGAAGAATATCATTTGTTGATATGGTTTACCATATGCGTTCATCACAGATCATGGCACCCAATTTGATAATGAGGATTTTAAAACATATTGTGCCCAGTTTAAAATTCAGAAGCTGCATTTCGCACCAGGCTATCCTCAAAGTAATGGTCAAACAGAAGTGACTAATAAAAATTTGTTAAATGGATTGAGAAAGAGACTTGATGCTGCTAAAGGCAGCTGGATTAACAAGCTACAATCTGTTCTTTGGGCTTACAGAACAACGCTAAGAAAAGCAACTGGAGAAACACCATACATGCTCTCATTTAGGAATGATGAAATGGTACCAGCCAAAATTGGCCTACCTACTCACATGGTATTGAGTTTTAATTCACCAGTTAATCACTTGATGAGTCGCTTAGATCTCGACATGTTGGAGGAAGTCAGAGAAGATGCAGCTCTGAGAAATCCTGCCTACCAACATCACACTGCTCGCTTTTATAATAAGAGGGTCAATCCGACTAACTTAAAAGAGGGAGATTATGTCCTTAAGAAAGTTATCCAAAAAAATAACAAGCTTGAGGCCAATTGTATTGGACCTTATCGCATTTCAGCTATCATCCGACCAGGGACATATCGAATAGAGACTTTGGAGGGTGAAGAATTAAAAAATCCTTGGAATTCCAATCATCTTCGAAAGTATTATCGGTAAATCAAAATATGACAATTATTGTATCTTTCTTGCTTTATTTCAGTATCAATAAAAAGTTGATTTTAGTCTCTTAATTTTTTGATTTTTTTTAGTATGGTGATGATATAACTTCCCCCAAAACAAAGACTACTATTGATCTTTAGCCGTGACCAAGGCCAAACAGGATTACAATCCTCAACATATAGTCAACAATAATAAAAATACATATTGATCTGGTCGGCAACTAAGTCAAAACAAGATTATAATCCTCAGCACTTGGTCGACAATAAGAAAAATACTAACCAACCAAGTCAAAATAGGATTTTAAATCCTTAACATTTGGTCGACAATAATAATTTACTTCATGTATGACTTCATAAAAACAAAATCACGAATAAGAGGTTGATTACTTCATGTATGATTTTGTATAAACAAGTCAAGAACAATAAGTGTAAAACTTCGTATAAAACTAAAAAAGTTACATGCAAGTTCTACCCGACTAAGTTAAATATAATAAGACATTTAAAAATTCCTAGATACTGGAATATAAACATATATTCATCACACACTTGGTCACCACTGATAACTAATGTTAAATTTGGATCAAGATATCTAAGTACATTAATAGAATCAATGGCACAACAACTAGTAACTAACACTGAATTTGGATTAATATATCTTGGTATTTTAGTAAAACCAATGACATTACAATCATAAGTTGACATTCAAATACTGGATATATCAAATTGTATTCATACAAACTGTATTACATTCAAATGAATTATAAAATACTGAATAGTCATTCAACTGGACGTTTTTCCTTAGCTTTGGAAGATGATTGAACTTTTTCCATACCAGCAGGAGGATCATCCCACGTATAAGGAGAATTGATAAAGCTAAATCTTGAAGCATCCTTTTGCTGCTGCTGCTCGTCCTGTTGATAAGATGAGTAGGTCACACTATTTCAAGATCACTATGTAACTCATAATCCCCTAAGTATTTCGATATAAAGCATTAGGGAAACGATTCAACAGGAATCCAACTTGAATAGAGGTTATTGGCCGTCTAAGAAACTAGGATCATTCTAATACCAAAGTTTATTATCTTTCTCAACCTTCATCATAGTTAAACAATTGGTCTAACCCCATTTATAACCTTAATGATTAGATTGAGGGAGGTGATCATCGATATGGCCCAAAGCTTCATTATATCCATCCATCCATACCTCTATGGTTTGTTTATGAAATTGGAAGGTTAATTTTTCAACTTGATGTTGAATTCTTTTCAAAACCTCATCCTTCACCTTTAACTGAGAGGATTGGTCAGTAAGGGCTTTATCTTTAGCTTGCAGTTGTGAGGACAAATTAATAACAACTTGATTCTTCTCCCTCAGCTGAACAACTTGATTAGCTAAAGTTTTCTTGGTCCTAGTCTCTTCTATAGTTGGTCAGATAGCTCTTTGCCTAGAAGATGATGCAGGTTTGGATTTTGTCAATGCCTCAAGTTTTTCTCTTAATTTGGCATTTCCTCCTCCAGAAAAGAGGCACCTTTATCGGCACTAGAAAAAGAATACTATTTTAAGGCTCGAAGTTCATTGCTCAGCCTATTATTTTCCTCTTCCAGAAGTTTAGCAATCTCTCTGCCTCATCAACTTCACAGTTCAATAAGAACGCCTTCTTCCTGAATGCAGAAGCATGTTTTTTTAGTTTTTCCTCAAAAACCCAACCTTCACTTAAGGCCTTATACTTGGCTTCGTAGTCGGCATGCAAAAGATCTTTTCTTTCATTATGCACTCCTTGTAAATCTTCAATCATCTCAAAGTATGCAATATTATTAGCCAAAGCCTGATAAAAAACAAACTTCAGATAAGTGTATGCATCCTTGGCTTGATCAGAAGCATCTGCGCCGTGCAAGTCTATTAATTTTACATCAGTTAAGTCCAAGTGACCAGTTTGAATAGGTTGTTGCAGCGTTTGAGTAGGGCAAAATCACTGAAAGCAATTTGTTCCATCTTATCCATAAACCAGAAAGATAACAACAAAAGTAGAAGACAGAGTAACATCTGAGCAACAATAAATGACTTGTGAATTGAAGGAATAGTTCTTTCATTGATAAATAAGGAAAGGTTCAAGTACACTAGAGCAGAAATAAAAAGAAAACAAAAGAAAGGTGTAAAATACAAAGACTAAATGTATAACAAGTCTACACCTTCTTCTTGTCATTTTCAATGTCAGGATTTACACCTTGGTCGATAGAAGGGGTAGTTGGATCAACAGGGGTTTTATCTTATTCGGCCGGAGGGATAGCTGATTCAATAACATTCTTATCTTGGTCGGCATGAGGGGTTACAGAATCAATTGCAAAAGAAGATTAAATTGAAACATTATCATCCTCAATCTCTCCATCAAGGTTGGGGGGGAGAACCAGGGTCACGCTCGAGGAAGAGTTCAGAATCCTGTACCAACTTCCTTCAGTACTGCCAACCAACCCTCTTTAAAGAATTTTCTCTTGGCATACCTAACTTGAGAAAAAGTGGCAGAAACATCCTTATCCCAACCCTTATTGAAGGAAGCATCCCTATACTTCTTCCTCTTGGCCTTCTCAACAGAAAGTTCTTTGGTTAGCTTAGCTATTTAACTTTCAGCAGCCTTTGCCCTGCGCTCAACTTGAGCAATAGTCAACTCAGCCCTGTACCTTGATTCCTTGACAATCTTGATCTTCTCCTCCCAAGTCTTCTTCTCTGTCTCTAGAACCTGTTGGGATTCTAGCAAAGACTGCTTCAGACCCTCAAATGCCGCCTCCACATCTCTCGAAGAAGAAGGAAGTTGATCGTCCTTCTCCAGCATCTGGTTTATAGAAAAATGCCAAGTTAATTACACACTAGAAAGACATGAATAACATCCGACCTACTGTAAAAATGAAAACTTACCAAGTCGAGGCTTTGAGAAGCCCTTGATGATAGTTGAAATCGGGACATTAAAGCATTAGCAAATTTGTGGTCTGGGAGGGTCCCATACTTGATTAATTTCTGAGCCAAGCTAGGACTCATGGCTGCAGAGGAACCCACAGCAAAGGAGACATTACTAACCAAAGGCTTGTTGGTCGGCAACAATAGCTTTTCAACTTTCTTATCAACAAAACCCTTTCTTAGTCTCTTAAAAGAAGACTCTTCACCTTTGTTGGTGGGGGGCTTCTTCCCACCATCCACTTTTTTCTGGGCACCAGCACCAACAATTTCAAGGTGCCAGTGGTTGGTTCGTCCTAAAAAAGGCTAGGAATTTTTCTTTTACCCATGTTAACATCAAGAGGAAGCTCTGAGTCAAAGGATGAGGAACTTCCTACAGCAGGTTACCACCACCAGATTCAGTGGCAGAAGATGTAAAGATTGGATCTCTCTCTAAGTCTTTCACGTTGGAAGGAGAAGAAATTGTTGGTTGAGCAACAAAAGAAGTCACAGATCTTCTATACTTCACCATATAGGAAGCTGGCCTGATGTGCTCCTCGCCAATTTTTTGATGAAGACCCCACAAGAACTTGAGCTCATTAAGATTAATATAACTCTCCTTGGGACTTTTATTCTTCCTATCAACTACAATTAAATAAAATAACTAAGGTTAATTGGCATATCAATAAATAGTCCATTATAATGAATGTACAAAAAAAAATACATTACAACCTATGCCATGACCCTCCCGAGGACATCTGGGCCCGTCATAGACCTCACCCATTTAAAGAGGAAGATATTTCCAGTTTTTTATAATAACCCCATGATCGAAGAAATCTTTATTGGAGTCAAGAATATTGACAACTAGGGCTCTGTTGAAAAACTTAGTTTTCAAACAATATGTACTATCACTAGTGACCCACTTATAACAGAACAGGAGTCCAGGGATACCGATATGGGTCTTATGGATTTGGTTAAGCCTATGAATACCATTAACTATTCTCTATGTATTGGAGGTTATTCTTGCATGTACAACATCGAAGTAATGACAGAAATCTAAACAAAAGCGATTTTGGGGGAAAGTGAAACCACACTCAGGAATGAATAAAGAGGAAATACAATGACCCTCAGCTAAAGAAAAAACATCAACAAGAGGAATGGGCAATTCTAACTCCACCCAAGTCGAAATATTCCATTCTAGCCTAAACTCGTCTAAAGAGTCAGCATGAACTATATAAACCATGTTTCAACAAGAAGAAAAGAAGGAAAAGGAAAAGAATTCTTACAGGAATTTAAGGATTCAATAAGAACTGTCAAAAGAAAGTAAGAACGAAGGTAAATAAGCGCACAAGAACTCAAAGATGGCTGCTACAGTTCAAAACTTCGGGGTAAAGTAAAATTGGGAAAGTTCTCCACCTTTCTATAGGTTGCCTCGAAAATAGCAAACGAAATGATTAAACATACCAACAATTGACATTTCGACGGCTTCGCGAGTTAGAAGGTTTAAAATATCCATTTTCCCTTTGGCCTTTAGCTAAAATTCAAATTTTTTACAAAAATGCCACTTTCAAGCAGTGCCATTAAATTTTACAAGTGCGGAAGGTCGGCTACCGACTAAGCATCTTGAAAATACTCTGAGTTACCTCTGGAATCAAATGATGCATATTTTCACGCAAGTGCCAAGCATTGAACATTGGGGGTTTCTGTTGATGCAAAAAATTATTCATCTACGTGGACCAATCAACACTGAACATGTGTCTTCCTATATGGCCAAAGACCTAGTCAACAAGAAGTAAATCTGTCGACCAATACAAGGAATGCCGACCAACAGGGTAATGAAACATCATCATACCAAGGGTTATGATACACGTGGTTTATGCAACCAATCGTTACAATTATTATGTAAAGATGTAAATGCTTAATTATATAAAAGCATTCCATCCCTTGACATTCCAACCTTTGGCCACCGGGTCACTATAAATACATCGTATCCCTTTCATCAAGGGCAAGGTCGAATGGATTCTGGGATATTCTTATCTACAAGAGTACCTAGTTTTCTTTAACCACAAACATCAATAAAATAATAGTGGACGTAGGCTCTTTCCCATAGCTGAACCACTTTAAAAATCTATTTCTTTATTTCCTATTACGTATTTTATCTGTGATTAGAAAATTATATCAAGTCTAGTTTTTTACATCAACACCTATGCGACGTCAAGCTCATCTCAAAGATTCAATCCTAACCCGAAAGAAAAAAATATAGACGCTTGATCGATACATACTATGACTAGCTTTTTCTGCATTAAAACTTTGCTGCATGATTGCAAACCTGCACACCATAAATTCATAGCGAATATAAAAATATAAATTGCATAATAAAAACCTTCCCCTTTGTCTAACAATGTCTACCTAAGAAAGGACATCTCCCCCTAAGTAATAGATCTCCCCCGAATGAAAAGAGTTAGATACCATTTTCCCCCCTTTTTATTTAATAATAGAAAAATATTAAGGTGCATAAAAAAATAATTTATCCCCAGTTAATACAATTCTCCCCTTAAATAAAACAAAGGATAAGCATAAAGGAAAAATAAGTATATCATGCAATGGTGTAGAGTGATACAAGAGACAATAAAGCAACTTGGTAACACATGAATAAATAATCCACATAAAAAATAATAGATACCAACTATAATGCGATAGCAAAATGATACCATCCATAATGTACAAATATAAGCATGGGATATCAATAAAAAGTCGCAACAAGATAGATACTGATATGAACAAATAGCATATAAGGACTAGATGTAAAAGTAAATAGTCAAAACAAATTGTACCATATATATATAAATATAAAAAATATATCAATGAAGCATAAGAACATATATATATATATATATATATAGGTATAAACAACTCACAAGACACTAAACACGATAAGCTCTCCACATCATATGGCATAAATGTGTTTAAATAAACATGTCGTAAACGGAGTGAAGGGGTGTGAACTAGATACAAAAGAATTATGACCCAATCACTTAGACATGTTCAAGGAGTTCTATTTGATCGCAAAACTTTATCAAACTAAGATTTAGCCTCACATGATAAGATAAAGTGAACTCAAAGAGCAAACAATCATAATGTACACAAGCCTAGAATTTTTATGATTCTACAAATCAATAGCGTCATGACAAACTAAGCATAACTAGGATTCATTGTGCAAACCCGTTGATTTTTAACTAAACAGCCTCAAAAGATAAACATTTTAGGTCCCTTTATTTATTATGCGAAAAGTGTTTTAAGGATGAAAAAATAATTTCTCTTATTGTTTCTAATTTTTAATTCGCACCAAGTTATGAACCAATTTTAACTTAACCAAATTTTATCTTGATTAATCCTAAACATGCATCTAGTGATTAAAGCAAGTAAAATAGAGTAAATAATACTCATAACGCCGAATGTACGAGGAAACCACAAAGGGAAAAAACCTCGGACGACCCAAGCCAAACAATCACTATGAATGTGAAATTACAATGAACAGACACAAGTCTTACTCAACGACTCGATCCCCACGAGACTTAACCCTCTTCTGATCTTCAACCACTCCTCTTATAGTGCCCACGCAGAAAATCATTCTTCCAAGATGCTCATTCATAACACACGCGTCCACGTATGTCTCGGTGTCCACCGATATGGCTTGTAACGTCTACGGAATTGAAACACGAACACCTTCGCTTCTTCTCCGTAAAACCAACAATATTCAATGTAGAAAAAACTGTTCTTGGTGCAACCAAAGATCTTGGATCTTTGAAACTCTAAGGATGTGTTTAGCTTTAGAAAACCTTAGAACATGTGCAAACAATGTTCTGGATTGTAAACTGTTTTTACAGAATGCACACACTTTGAAAACCTGGAGAAACACGCCTTAAATAATAATATTTAAGTCGGTAGCTCTCTCGAACGAGATAGGCATATCGCTCGAACGAAAACCATTGTGTGTTTAATTTTAACAAAAGTCTAAATGATGTTTATCTCAGAATAAACGAAGTGTAAACGATTTCAAACTCTTTTAAAAACAATTTAAAAACATTTAATCAAAAAAATAATATCCTTAAAAAATTTAAAATTAATTTTGAGTCGCATTAACATTATGCATTCATACCTAAGTGATCTCGAAATGCAATTAAACTTAGATACGAATAAACTTGCACCAATTAAACCTTCGACATAAGTACTTCCTTGAAGTTTTGCCACGACGTCTTCAATAAACTTCAACACATTATAGTCTATTTTGGATCGTGACAATAAAAATACGACCTATGACTCAAACATGTTTTGTTTCGGGAATAATTCAACACTATACACCGGACTCAATTGGAAATTTAAAAAAAAACATTTAAATCCAACACTATACGCTGGACTCAAGTATTGAAATTGTTTTTATAACTAAAAAAAACATTTAAAAAAATTAAAAACACAAAAAGATTATTTTTATAACTATAAAAGTTACAAGTTTTCACGATAACAGTTTCAATACTTGAAATTGGATTGATACCCGAATTTACCATGATACTAAATTTTTAATAAGTTTTATCGGTTATTTCAAAGGAACTTTGATACTCGAAGTTTGTCCGCAATGACATTCCAAATCCATATCCGAAGGAAGACATAAAATTTAGAGTTATCAAATGGTGTCGTTGCCGATTTCTTAAAGATTGAAGCCCGTGAAGATTTGTAATTTTTATTTTTATTTGTAATTTTTTATTTTTAGTGTAGTTATTCCTTCCTCTCCCCCCTTAGATTGGTTGTTTAGGATTATTGAGGCCTTATAATTCATTTGGGGTGCATTTTGACACCATTTTATTTTTGTAATAATTATTCCTAAAAAAAGTGCAAAGGGAAACCGGACAAGGTAGAGAGAGGGCGTCCAAAGGCGAGGATTTAGAAGCCTTTCTACTTTGGGTCGGTAGGACTCCCAGGTCCTACTGAAGTAGGCGTACTTACCCCCGGTCGACTCAACTCGGTCTTCACCCCACGTGTGTAAAAACCATGGGAGGTAAACTTTTTATCACTCGCGAATCTCCTGCAAGCGAGTCAATTTTTGTGTGTTACTTGCAACTATGTGATTTTTATTTCTGTATCGCACTTAAATTGGATGGTTTGTTGAAAAACATTTACCTAAGACCTATACTCGGTCATTGCAACGAGTTGGGATTTCATCACCCACTCAATCACATCTCCATTTGCTTGTTACCCGTGCTCTGACTTAAATTGAAATCAATAAACTAGCTAGCCAAGTAGGAACGGTGTTCATTAGGGCCCCTTTGGAACGAGACCCTCGTAGGATACTCTAGTGAGTCCTTTTCACCCCTGCAAATCTTCATTCAACTATCTTAAGACTTTTGTCAGGGGAAACTGGGTTTTAAGTGAGGCCACCCAGTAAAACGGGTTTGTGCTTTCCCCAGCATGATACCAGATAGTTGTTTGTTGTAGTAGCTCGTGTGGTGAGCCTTAACTAGTAAGCCTTTTGTCTCTCGGAAAGAAAGTAGGAGCACACTTTTACCGACGAGGCCTAAGATTCCGTGTTTTTCTCACCCGTGGACTAATTAAAATTGACTACCCCCCACACTTAATTGAAGATAATAATTTGGCTTTATGCTCGTTCAAACTTATTCCCTTTATGTACGTGTCTAAATTGTTCCTTTAGGTAGTCACATTTTCGCTCTATCTATTAATTTTTCCCACGTAAGTCCATCGTTCCTTTTTCTCGCTTTTTCTGGATTATTTTTCCAAAAATCAAAAATACAAAAATATATTTAATTATTTCCACCTCTCTCCAAGCACCAAAAATATTTTTCATTTCCTTCCTAAACTTACAAAAATCCAAAAATATTTTTCATTTTCCTTTCTCAAAATAAAAACCAAAAATATTTTTTTGTCTTTATGACACATTGGCACCTAATCGATCATCGCTTAACACGTTTTTCTAGTGCTCCATCTCTCAATTCCCTCTTAGGTAATCGTGCTCTTCTTGTTGATTTTCCTCCTCATCTCCCCGATTCGTGTTCTTCTTTATTGGAGACGCCTTGTTCTCCCACTTACCCTAATTTCGTTACCCCATCCATCATGGCCAACGAACGCGTTTTAAGGGACTACTTTGCCCCGATTATGGCCACTCTGACTTTCATGTATCGTTCTTCCGCCCACTCCGGTCGTGCAATTTGAAATTTGACCTGCGACTATTTCTATGTTGCCCAGTTTTCATGGCCTTGAACGCGAGTCTCCTTATACTCACTTGCGGAAATTTCTCATTATGTGCGCTACTTTTAAAAATCAAAACTTAGATGAAGAGAATGTTCGTCTTTGGTTATTTCCCTTTTCTCTTCACGATAATGCATCTATGTGGCTCCATTCCTTGCCCCCGGATTCTATCCAAACTTGGAAACAACTTGTCAAGAAGTTCATGTCTAAGTTCTATCCCATGAGCAAAACAAATGAAATGCGCCAAGAAATTCATGATTTTTGATAAAAGCCTACCTAAGAGTTTTGTGAAGCATGGGGACGTTTTCAAGACTATATTAATAGTTGCCCACATCACGGTCTTGAGAAAAGTCGTTTAGTCCATAGTTTTTACAATGGTCTTATCCTTTCTTCTCGCACTATGATTGGATCCATGCATAAAGGGAAGTTCCTGCATTTAACTCCCACTGCTGCCTATAATTTTCTCCTTGAATTAGGTGGGAGGGTACCAATGCATTTTTGAGATCCGACCCTCCACTGCTGCCTATAAAACTTTGCTACACAGCTTACACTTATTGACTAAAATCGTTGATGCTCTCAGTTACACTATGCAACAAAATGTTTCACTTTCTAAACAAGCAATGACTGTCAACGATTCTAGTCTTTCTTCTTGCAGTGTCTTCTTAAGTCAAGATCATTTAACTCTTTTATGTCCCCCACTGCAAGATGATCCCGAAAGCATGTTCCTTTGATACCACTAGGAAACCCGTTCCCCCGTCGTTTACTTACCATCCTAACAATAGGTTTCACCTCTATTTCTCTTATAAGTACGACAATAACTTCGCTCCTTCCCAACCATAACAACATATTGGTGGTCCCCCTGGGTTTCCACATAACCCACAAAGGCAACCTCGCCCTCCTATCCCACATCAGTCTGCTTCTTACCATCAACCACACTTTTCATCTTCCTTTGTTCCCCACGACGGACAATCAAATAACAATAATCAGTATATTCCTGTTCCCCTTCCTTCATATGAGTATTCACAACCGTTTAATTCTCAGCGCGAGTTGGTACCCCAACCATCTTATGCCCCTCCGCCCAATTCATCCACCTCTTCTCTCGAGAATCTCCTCACTCAGTTTATGACCACTCAGAGTCAAGCCCTCCAATGGCTTGAGTAGCGCTTCAACCAATTCGAGTATGAGCGAGAGAAAGGTCATTTTCCCCGTAAACCCATTGCTAACCCTAAGGGGAATGGCAAAGACTCGGCCTACGAGGTTGGTTCCACTTCCACTCCACCTAATTACCCAGAGGATATAAAAGCGGTGTCTACTCTTCACTCGGGAAAATAAGTTGATAATGGTATTAATGATCCCAGTGATGTCCCCAACCCCACCCATCCCATCTTTAGAGCTAATCCCTAAGGTTACCCCGCCATCTAAATCCACATCTCACACTGAGTCCCAGCATTCTGAGCCCACCTATTTGCCCAAAGAACCCTTCCCTCATCGGTTGGCACCCCAGCAATTTGATGAGATCAAGAAAGTCTTTCAAAATGTTCATATTAACATTCCCTTCCTCACCGCGATTCAATAAGTCCCTTCGTATGCCAAATTTTTGAAGGACTTGTGCATTGTTAAGCGTAGGACCAATGTTCCTCATGATGCTTTCCTCACTGAGCAAGCTACGTTCCTTCTCCATAATAACGGTGTTGTGAAGTACAAAGACCCTGGTCATCCAACTGTCTCTTACATGTTAGGCTATAAGTTCACTACTAGTGCTTTACTGGATCTTGGGGCTAGTGTTAATTTGTTACCTTACTCCTTCTACCTTGAGTTAGGTTTACAAAACATAAAACCTACACGGGTTACTCTTCAACTTGTTGATCGTTCTGTGAAAGTACCTAAAGGAATCGTTCAAGATGTTTTGGTGAAAGTTTCAGACTTTTACTATCCTGTGGATTTCATCATCTTAGACACTCCTGCGCCTGACCCCACCAATACTCCTATCATATTGGGTCGCCCCTTTTTAGCCACTGCCAATGCCATCATCAATTATCGTGACGGGTACATGAATCTATCTTTTGGCAACATGACTGTCGAAGTCAATATCTTCAACCTTATGCAACAACAGGTTGATGTCGATTCAATTGATGAGGTGTGTGTGATTGACTCCTTAGTTAACGAAATTTTGGACCAAACTTACCATGCAGATCCTCTCTAATAATGTTTGGCTCATTTTGGATCTGACTTTGACTTTGATCCTCCATCTTTGAACTCAATGCCATGTTAGATTCCACTTCACTGATAGACACTTCCTTTTGGGATCCTCCCTTTGAGCCCCTCTATGTTTATACTCTTCACTCTGTGGATCACCCTGTTCCACCTATTGAAATCACCACCACATCAGATTCCTCCACTTTATGCACTGATAGTTCTTCAGACTCTGTTTCTGTATCTGAGTCTGATGTCACTCCTGCGCCACCTACTAGTTTGGAGCTTAAGCCCTTACCTCCTGAGTTAAAATATACTTTCTTAGGCCCCAACAACCATCACCCTGTCATCATTGCTTCCGACTTGACCCCTGATCAATAAGAGCAATTAATCCACACCCTTACTCAGCATAGCACTGCTATAGGACAGACCATTTTAGACATTCGTGGTGTAAACCCCAATGTTGTTGGCATCTCATTCATTTAAAAGAGAACGCCAAGACTTTTCGTGAACCCCAACGTCGACTCAATCTTGCTATGAAAGAAGTCATGCGTGTTGAGATTTTAAAATTTCTCGATGTCAGTATTATCTACCCTATATCGAATAGTCAGTGGGTCAGTCCCATTCATGTCGTACCAAAAAAGTTTGGTGTCATCGTCATAAAAAATAGTGATAATGAGCTTGTGCCCACCCGTATGCAAACAGGCATGACGTATTTGTATTGACTATCGAAAGCTAAATACTGTCACTCACAAGGACCATTTTTCTCTTCTCTATATCGACCAAATGCTCGAACGTTTAGTTGGCCATGCGTATTACTACTTTCTTGACGACTATTCAGGCTATAACCAAATTCCTATTGCCCCTGAAGTCCAAGAGAAAACTACCTTCACATGTCCCTTCGGAACTTTTGCCTACTCTCGCACGCCATTTGGCCTTTGCAATGCACCCACGACTTTTCAACGGTGTGTGATTAGCATTTTTAGTGACATGGTAGAACGATTTCTTGAAATCTTTAGGAATGATTTTTTTGTGTTTGGTTCTTCCTTCGAGCAATGCCTTTCTCACCTCACTATGGTCCTCAAACGGTGTCAAGAAAAGAAATTGGTCCTCAATTAGTAAAAATACCACTTCATGGTAAAAAAAGGGATTGTTTTAGGTCACGTAGTCTCTCGCGACGGTATTGAAGTAGATAAAGCAAAAGTCAACATAATTTCTACGCTTCTCATTCCTAAGTCTGTTAAGGACATTCGCTCCTTCGTAGGACATGTGGGTTTCTACCGTCGTTTCATGAAGGACTTTTCTAAAATCGCTAGACCTTTAACAACCCTTTTATCCAAAGATGTTACCTTTTTCTTTAACGACGCGTGTGTCACTTCCTTTGAGCGTTTTAAGGTCGATCTCACTTATGCTCTTATCATTCAGCCTCCAAATTAGTCTTTACCTTTCGAGCTTATGTGTGATGCCTCTGATTTTTCTCTCGGTGTCGTACTTGGTCAGAGGATTGATAAGCGCCAGCATGTCATTTATTATGCTAATAGAACCCTCCATAACGCTCAACTTCATTACACGATCACCGAAAAAGAATTCCTAATTGTCATATTCACACTCGATAAGTTTAGGTCCTATTTCATCGGTTCCCCTATCATCGTTTACACTGACCACACCGCCCTGAGGCACCTTCTTTAGAAGAAGGATTCTAAGCCACAATTGATACGGTGAATTCTCTTGCTTCAAGAGTTTGACCTCGAAATTCACAATAAGAAAGGGTGTAAAAATTTAGTTGCAGACCATTTCTCCCGCCTTACTGTTCCATCTGAATCTGATCCCGTCCCTATTTCTAAAACATTTCTCAATGAGCAACTTTTTACTATCTCCACCTCTCCTCGAGCATTCTAAGTTCATGACACAAGTGAAATTTTACTCTTAGGATGATCCATTCCTTTTTAAGTATTTCCCTGATCAAGTTATACGTCGTTGTGCTCCTGACCATGAACAATCCAGTATTCTCTCCTTTTGTCACGAAGGTGACAGTGGCGGCCACTTTAGCTCTAAGAAATTCGCCATCAAAATTTTGCAAAGTGGTTTTATGGTCCCACTTTTTTTCAAGATGCCCACCACTACTACCAGGCTTGTGCCAAATGCCAACAATCTGGGTGTATCTCTCATCGTCACATAATGCCTCTCACACCCATTCTCCTCTTCGAAATCTTCGATGTGTGGGGCATTGATTTCATGGGTCCTTTTCCCCTAATTTCATGGTTTCTAATATATTCTCATTGCGTTGATTATGTTTCCAAATGGATAGAATCCATCGCTTGCCGCACCAATAACTATCGCATTGTGGTCAGTTTTCTTAAGGCATATGTCTTCACACGTTTTGGAACTCCCAAAGCTATCATTAGTGATGGGGGTAAACATTTTTGTAATTGAGTTTTTGAACATCTCGTGAAAAGGTATGGTGTTACCCACAAAGATGGTTTCTCATACCACCCTCAGACTAGTGGTCAAGTTGAAGTTTCCAATCGCGAAATCAAGCAAATCCTAGAAAAAACAGTTAATCCTAATAGGAAAAACTCATCCTTACGCTTGAACGATGCTTTATGGGCATACCATACCGCTTTTAAGACTCCGATTAGCATGTCTCCTTATCGCTTGATCTTTGGTAAACCAGTTCACTTACCTGTCGAGCTTGAACATCATGCCTACTGGGCTGTCAAAGCCCTTAATTTTGATATTGACAAGGCTGGCATCCATCAAAAGCTCTAACTTAATGAATTAGATGAGATACGAAATGATGCCTATGATTTGTCCAAGAAGTACAAGGACAAAATGAAGTGTATCCATGACCAAAACATCCTCCGCAAGGAATTCCACCCTGGTAAAAAAATGTTGTTATATAACTCCCGTCTTCATCTCTTTCCCGAGAAGTTAAAAACCAGGTGGTCTGGACCCTTTGTTGTTGAATCTGTTACTCCTTATGGTGCCATCACAGTTCATAATCCTAAGAATAGTAGTCTATTTCAGGTCAACGGTCAACTATTGAACACTTTCTTAGAGCTAGGTCCCTCTCACATAGAAAAAATTGACCTTGTTGACCCCATTTATGAAGACTGGCGGTTTAGTCTTGTTTGGGGGTGATTCTCATAACCCAAATTTTTCTGCCACCTCGCACTTCATAGTTCTTTTCATTAGGATGAGTTCCGATCGGTCTGGCTGAAGACGTTAAACTTAATTCTACCAGGAGGCAGCCCGTTGTTTCTTGTGTCTGCGTATAAGTCTTATCTTTTTAGGGATTTTCACATGCTTTATAGGCTTGTACATATTTTTGTATCGCATTTGTTCTTCAGGTTTTATCTCTGCGCCACCATGCGATACATTTTCATTAGTGGTTCATTATGGCAATATATTTCCTCCCTTGTGCTTTCATTTTTATATCTAGTTTTAAACATCGAGGACGATTTTCTCTTTTGTTTGGGGTGGGAAATTTATCAAAACCTTACCTCTTTTGAAAAAATTTCCGAAACGAATCATTTTACACTTTTTGTGCGGTTAAAAATATTTTTTTATGACATGAATTGGTTGTCATCCCTCTTTTAGAAATCTCGGAATACTCGCATTGGACCCTAAAATTATGCTTTTTACGAATAAATTAATTAATTAATACCTATTAAAGCGTACTCGCACTATGAATTCCTAAACTAAGCAATTTGCACTATCACGTTTATAATCAAAAGTTAAAGAGTAACTATATTCTCAAGAGCACCTTAAAAGATTCCTATTTGCGACTTAAACCCGTGAGATTTGAGCTTTTCATCTTTTTGAGGGTTTTTACGTATCTCTGAGTCACGAGTCGACTCAACTTTCTTTGGATACCGCATTTAGTCATTACATGATCTCATCATTTTTTCAATTTTGGCATAATCACTGAGAATGACATTACTTTCGAGTTATAAGAAACACGTGTCTTGTAGTTTGTCTCGAGCACTAAACCAAATTTTACATACACTTACCATTTTTACCCTTCACTCCACCTATTATCATCCCATGTTTTCCTTACCCATATATGTCCCAGATACCATCCACACATCAATTCCCATCACTGCCATAATTTTTGAGAAAAAAAGAGTGTTTGAAATTTTCCATGTAAATTGTCTTCATTTGTGTTATGAAAAGAAAAATGCATTGCAATAAAAAAAATTAGAAAAAAGAAGCAAAAGAAAAAAAAATAGAAACGACAAAAAAGAAAGCTTGCGATCATAAATTCAAATGATGAGGACAATAGTTATTCAAAGTGTGTCACACTCTTTTCAAAAACCCTGTCATTCATGTTCTTCACCCCATACCTTTCATAAATGACATTTTTATTCCTTGGTAAAGTGTTTGGGTAAACGAGAAGATTATATGGTGAATAACTCGACATTCTCGACATAGTGGTTAGCATTCCTTCATGAGATCAATTTTTTTTCATGTATCCATCATTTTCTATTAAGTGTGTGAGACGTTTGAACTTGCTTACATTTACTCACTTCCTCACACACTAGAGAGATACACTTACCCAATTCTCAGAGAGTTCGATTCAGAGAGATATATACAGTGAGAATTGAAGTGAAAACGTTGTTTCTATAAAGGTGATCTTAGAATTACTGTAACGATACTTAAGATTACTTCACACTACACATGCTGAGTTTTAGGAAGGATTACGCTTTTAGTATTAAGTAATTTAATATCTCATTTTGATAGTTGAATACGGAGTTCCTTGATGTCCTTTTAAAGTTGGGTTGTATAGCGTTTCATCATCTACTCAGATGCTGTATTTAAATAAGCTTTTGAATTTTGTGAGAGCGAATGAGCATGCGCCATCTCCTTCTCATTGCTCTTCACCAATGGGGAAGCGAGTCCACCAAGAAAAGTGTTGGCGTTCATGTGGTTTAGCGCCAGTATAGTTGGGCAACGAAGCTTACACTCATTCACATTGGTTCATCCCCCGATTGCTGGAAGATGCGCGCGCGACACGATAAAGGCCCTTGGGAGAAACCAATGAAAAGCCAGGGTAGAGCTCCCTATCTCTAAAGGGGCCGGCCCAAGCGAAGATCGGCACTCGAAGGCTTGAGAAGCAGCCCGAAAAAGGGAAAGGCAAACCCTCACGAGACACCACTCGTCCTCTAGAGCAACCTATAGGTTTAACGGCTTGTTGCACATGCTAAGTGCAATCGCCAGTGACTGCGAAAGTGGCACACTTTTAGTTACCTATCTCTGTTTTCTCTCTAATTTTTACTTGAGAACTAGCAATGTTCTGTTTGGGGGTGGTGTGATAAGCACCCAAAAGTGTATAGTTTATACCCAAATAGATGCATTTTTGTCACTCGTTTTAATTAAAAATGGCTTTATGTTCGTATTTTATCATTTTGCAGGTCAATAAGTAGTTGCGGTACAAATAGCGCTAAATCCAGTCAATTGTGACAAAGTAGCGGTAAAAAGAGTACATCGAAGAAATTAAAGATACCGCGAAGTCAGAAGTCCCATAGTGCTTGCCCCGATAAGTTTTGATGTCCCGAGCCATTTTTTGTAACCAAACCTAACCCTAAACTGAGCCCAGTCCAACCCCCGACCCTTGTGTGTGTTTAGTTTGTATTTTTATTATTTTCATTTTGAGTCGTTTTTTTATTTTAGGATTTATTTTAAATTTATTTAGAATTTTCTAGGATATATTTTTTATTTTTATTTTTATATTTCTTTATTCTGTTTTCTGATTTTTATTAGCTTTTAATTTTTAATTTTTAATTTTTAATTTTTAATTTTTAATTGATTTTATTATTTTTAGGATTCGTTTTTACGAATTTATTTTATTTTAGTTTTAGTTTTTAGTTTTAATTTATTTAGTTAGGATTTTTAATTTTTTTTAGTGTTTATAGAGTTTTATTTTTTTATTTCATTTTATTTTTTAGTCTCTAAAAAATTAGAATTTTATTTTTAGATTTTAATTTTCTTACTTTAGTTCTGGTTTTATTTTTTTTAGGTAGTGTTATTTTATGTAAGGATCCCACTTAAACACACACAACATACCCACACCCCACTACCCTACACACTCACATACCCCTAAAACAACCCTCACCCTCACCATCCTACCCTACACCTCTCCACACATAATTAAACCCCCACCCATCTTCAACCTCTCATCCACTTTCTCTCACCTTCCACCATTAACAAAACGAAACCTCCATCACCACCCTTATACCCCCACACCTCTCACCTACCACTAACCCATTTCCTCTTTCTTCCATACTAGAAATCATAACCCAAATCAACCAAATCAAAAACCAAATTAAACCAAAAAAAAAAATAACAACCCGAGATCCAGATTGAAACCACCGAAACTCGGAGACAACCTGGCCGAACCCGCTGTTATGCCAACCCGCGACCCCTAACTGCCTAACCCGAAATCCATCAACCTCTACCCGCCAAACCAGCTGCCAAACCCACCTACTGCCAGACAACCCGATCGCAACCCGTTTTCCCACCTTCCCGATCCGACGCCACCAAACCCGCGACCCTGGTGCTCGACCCAGCCAAGACCCGCGACCAATAAAACCCATACCGAAACCAATCTACCAGCTCACCCGATTCCATACCCTCTTCCCTTAGCCCACCAAGATAGAAACTCATCCATTTGCCAAATCCCAAAAAAATTTCCAATAAAACCAACTTCGTTGGTTACATTATAAAGGAGAAGGGAAGCTCATTTAAAAAATAAGAAGAGTCTCATGTATCAGATACATAGAAGAACAACGAGAGACATAAAAAAGAGTCAGAAAAAGAAATAAAAAATAGTTCAGGTTTAGAAAAAATTTGTAGGTTCAGTGTTTATTTTGAGTTTTGTAATCCAATCTATTTTTGTGACAAGTTTGGGACGCGTGTTCATGCATACAGTTGACATAAAAAATTATTGCGTATCGTATTTTTTTCTCTTTCTCTTTAGTTTCTTGTTTGATTAATTGTACTTGTGCTTAAATTTTAATCATGTGTGGCTAAACACCCCATTCAATGGGTGGGATGAAACACATATTTTGAGTTATTTAATAAATTGGTTGTTCATTGATGCTTTCTAGGGTAATTAAATTGGGAAAGATCACACATTAACTTATTTAACGAGAGTTAATATAATAATGTTAAAAATTAATATTTGATTTTTTAATTTGACTTAGAGATGGGTCCTATTCTTAAATTCAATTATTAATTCTTTGTGTGCAATTCAAAGATCCGTACAATTTTTTATGAATTGATTTATGCGGATAATGCATAAAAACAAGTATAAATATTAAATTTTTTTTATGTAGTGACCATTCCTGAGTTAATTGCTAAAAAAGATAAAATTGAATTTAGGATTGTAACGAGAGTTAAATTTTAAATTCAATATTATTTCGAACTATTTAATTGAATAATTATGTCATTAAATTGATTTAACTGTGCGGTGTAATCCCACCTCTTGTTTCTTCTCATAAATTCTAAACTAGATTACTTTATAAATATTCGTAGTCATTTTAGTTGCATAAATTTTCGTTTCCTCTCTTGAAAATTGTTTTTAAATATAAAACTAAAAAAATATATTTAAAAAAAATTAAAAACACAAAAAGATTTTTTTAATAAAAATAGAAGTTGCAAGTTTTCATGATAACAGTTTCAACACTTGAAATTGGATTGATACTCGAACTGACCATGATACTAAATTTTTAATGAGTTTTGTCGGTGATTTCAAGGGAACTTTGATACTCGAAGTTTGTCCGCAACGACATTCCAAATCCATATCCGAAGGAAGACACAAAATTTAGAGTTATCACTAGACTCAAGCACGCGTCTAGACTCCTCAAACTGTAGAATCTCCTTTTTCAACGCCTCCATCAAACCACAAAGGCTATCTCTCTCTTTCTCCACATATTCTAGCTTCTCCCTAAACATCGTCTCCCATGCCTAAAGATCATCAATCAAAGCATCATTATTTTCTACGGCACACTCATTCAACCTAACTTGCAATTTAGATTTTGCCTTTTTCATATTCATTGCCTCGGCATACAATTCATTAAATGCAACTTGCAACTCTTTCACGTCAATTTTTTCCTCCCCACTCTCATCACCCTCACACACTCGAGATTTACTCTCAACGTCCTCAAAAGAGTCATACACATGAGTATCTTCATGTGAAGATTTATCGTCATCGCTCACATGACATGCCAAGAAAGCAACAAACTTGATCTTATTGGGAGAACTCTCTCCCTATTTTAGATCACTATCACTTAATAAGGCACTATAAGCTATCGATTTCTTGCCCTATTTCTTAAGTCTAGTGGGACACTCGACAATCTTGTGACCATATATCTCACACCCAAAACACCTATCTGACTCAACCCTATTCAATTTCTCACTCTTGTCTTTAAGGGTAGAATTTACCTTGTTATTCTTGAATTTCTCAAACTTTTTGGCATCTTTCAATTGCTTTTGAAATTTAAGAAAAAATTTAAACTTCTTTACCAACAAGGCGACATCCTCAAAATCAGAATCAAAATCGTCATCCGAAACATTAGTTTCCTCCTTCCGGGCTTTCAAAGCATTGCCCTTTTCTTTCTTTAGCACTTTCTTGGATGTAAACATATCGAGTTCATAGGTTTGTGACTCACATACATTCTCTTCAAGTTTCGTCGAATCAAGCATACCAAAGGAGTTTAAGACAATCACGTTTGCATCAAACCTACGTGAAAAAGATCTCAAAATTTTCTTTATCACACGGTTGTTGGGAATCCTCTCTCTTAAGTTAAACGACAAGTTAACAATATTAAACAACCTAGCGTAAAACTCATCAAACGACTCACTCTCTAACATCTTAATCGTCTCAAACTGTGTAGTGAGGTTTTGTAAATTAGACGCCTTAATCGTGCTATTGCCCTCGTGAGTAAGTGCAAGTGTATCCCAAGCCTCTTTTGAAGTTTCACAAGTTATAATTCTATTATACTCTTTCGGTGTGACATGTGTGGAAATTACGTGCAGACCTTTAAAGTTGTAAAGTGAAAACCTATGTTCATCCTAGGTCCATGACTCAACAGGTTTCAAACTAGTGACCTCACCCTCTCGTGTGACTGGTGGAGACCGACCCTTTTCAACCGCTAACACACACGCTCATCAATGGCTTTTAAAGCACTTCTCATTCCCATTTTCCAATAAGCATAATTTGTGCCATAAAAAATAGGAGCACGAAAACTTTCAAAACCACCAAAATTCATCCTTAAAAAAACACAAGGGATCTAACACAATAAAATATGTTTCTAGATCTAATACCAATTTGTAGGTTCCTTTATTTCTTATGCATAAAGTGTTTTAAGGATGACAAAATAATTTCTTTTTTTATGAAAAATCTTTTCCAATTTTTAATTCGCACCAAGTTGTGAACCAATTTTAACTTAACCAAATTTTATCTTGATTAATCCTAGACATGCATTTAGTGATTAAAGAAAGTAAAATAAAGTAAAGAATACTCACAACGCCGGATGTACAAGGAAACCACAAAAGGAAAAAACCTCGAACAACCCAAGCCAGACAATCACTATGAATGTGGAATTACAATGAACAGGCACAAGTCTTACTCAACGACTCGATCCCCACGAGACTTGATGCTCTTCTGATCTTCAACCACTCCTCTCACAGTGCCCATGCAGAAAGTCCTTCTTCCACGATGCTCGTCCATAACACACACATCCACATATATCTCGGTGTCCACTAATATGGCTTGTAATGTCTACGGAATCAGAACACGAACATCTTTGCTTCTTCTCCGTAAAACCAGCAATATTCAATGTAGAACAAACTCTTATTGGTGCAACCAAAGATCACAATAACATATAGTAATGAAAACTCAAATCTTTGAAACTCTAAGGATGTGTTTAGCTTTATAAAACATTAGAAAACATGTGCAAATAACCTTCTGGATTGTAAACTATTTTCACAGAATGCATATACTTCGAAAACCTGGAGAAACACGCCTTATAATAATATTTAAGTTGGCAGCCCGCTCGAACGACATAGGTATGTCGCTCAAACGACATACTTATGTCTTTCAAACGACTATCAGAGTCGTTTGAACGAAAACCATCGTGTGTTTGATTTTAGCACAACTCTAAATGATGTTTATCTCAGAATAAACGAAGTGTAAACGATTTCAAACTCTTTTAAAAATATTTAATTAATAAAATAACATCCTTAAACAATTTAAAATTAATTTCGAGTCCCATTAACATTACGCATTCATACCTGA
This sequence comes from Sambucus nigra, assembly GCA_949130495.1. Taxonomy (NCBI): domain Eukaryota; kingdom Viridiplantae; phylum Streptophyta; class Magnoliopsida; order Dipsacales; family Adoxaceae; genus Sambucus; species Sambucus nigra. The sequence continues at coordinate 650,228,686 of OX422213.1, forward strand.
GTGATCTCGGAATGCAATTAGACTTGAAGACGAATAAACTTCCACCAATTAAACCTTCGACATAAATAATTCCTTGAAGTTTTGCTGCAACGTCTTTAATAAAGTTCAATACATCATAGTCTATGTGGGATCGTGATAATAAAAATACGACCTATGACTCAAACGTGCTTTGTTCTGGGAATAAGTCAAAACTATACAACAGACTTAGTTGTAAATTTTGTTCTTACAAACACATTACCTATTTTCTATTCCTCTCTTTTCTAAAATATTTTGAAGTTATTTCTTTTGAAAGATCAAACAAACTAAATGATGTTGGCCTTTCACAATTTTTCTATTTTTATTTGCCTTTAATCTTTTCATTAGGATCTTGCCAACGATGACTTTCCCGCAAAGGAGATTTACTCCTTTTGTGGCCCTATCTTTTGCACCCTCATTTATTCTTAATAGAATTCAATTAAGGCTCACGGGCAACGATTCTTACATGCACAAATCCTCCATAATCACAAAACATATAGATGACAAAATTTATGGGAGAACATATCAATTAGCTTAAATATAACATGTGAAGTTAAAGTTCAAAAGAGAACGAGCATGTGTGTGAGGAGGCATAAACAAAGAGAATCCATTAAGCAAATCAAAGTCAAACTACTCTATGCAAGCATGATCATATACAATTTAGGTATTGAAATTCATAACCAAAAGTTCTAACCACATGGATACGGGGAATGATAAAGGATTCAAACATAAGGATATGCCACACAATATGTGTAAAACTAAATAGTCAAAAATAAAAGAAATATTTTTGAGTTTTTAAAATTATTGCCAATCATTTTAAAACAAGGACAAATTAAAAGACAAATAAAATATTTTTGTATTTTTAATAAGACCTAATAAATAAAAAATCAAAATACAAAAGACTCAAAACACAAACAACTAGCAAGAATATATCATGAAGCACAACTAGTGTATGAAAATAAAGCTAACACAATCAACATTTAGATTTAGCATGGGAAGTATCATATGCAAGCGTATAAGAATCATAAAGTCTATCATGTAAGCCTCTTAATCAATAAAGGTGCAATGTGACGCTCTCGGTTTTTGGTGACCTCAGAGACTCTACCTTTGGACCTCCTAGGACCATTTCTAAGATCGAAATAAAACCTCCTAAGGTGAACCTTCTTACTGTAATGTGTGCAAGTGAAAGAACGATCAGAAGTATTACCTAAGGGTTTACCGTTTCTAACATTCTTATCAGCGGTTGACTCTCTCAAAATCATAGTTTTGGCTTTATTAGCAAAATCATTTTAAGTATCAAAGCTAATACCATATTTGTCATATTTGATTTGGGCGATGCCTAACATCTTATGTAATTTTTCAGACCTGAATTCCAAATCAAACTTCACATGACTCGAGTCTCTCAATTTATCTTCAAGATCTACTATCCTAGACTTAAGTAAACTCCTAGTCTCTTCAAACTCAAGAAGCTCTTTCTTCATAGCCTCCATTAAACCTCGAAGACTATCTTTCTTACCTTCAACATATTCTAGCTTCTCTTGAAGAGTCCTCTCACGTGACCTAAGATCTTCAATTAAAACACTCTCATCATTTCCTACGACACATTTTTTCATCCTAGCTTCCAACTTCAAGTTTGCCTTTTTCAATTTTAACATTTCTGTATACAACTCACGAAAGGCAACTTGTAGTTCACTAACTTCATCCTCCTCTTCTTCATTCTCACTCTCTTCTACACTCTCTCTACCGTTAAACACTTATGATTCACAAAGAATTACCTTGGAAGTGTCATGCAAAGAACTATCACCATGGGAATATTTCTCATCAAAATTAGCATGACTAGCCATGAACGTGATAAAGTTGCTCTTAATGGAGGAATCGGGTTCCTCTTTCGATTCACTATCACTAGGAGTGGCATTGTAAGCAATAGATTTATTACCCTCCTTCCTTAGTTTAGTAGGACACTCAGCTGCCCTATGGCCATACCCTTTGCACCCAGAACATCTATTCGACTCATCCCTCTTAAGATTATCATTAAGATTTTTAGGGAGTTTATCAGCCTTGCTATACTTAGACTGCTCAAATTTATTATAATTATTTTTAAGTTTTTCTATATTAAACTTAAGAAATATTCTGAACTTCTTGGCAAACATAGCCATATCATCGGCGTCGATGTCAGACTCATCATCCGAAATAGGTGTTTCCTCGTTCCAGGCTTTTAAAGTTATGTCTTAACTTTCTTCTTCACATCCTTAAAGGTAAACATGTCAAGTTCGTAGGTTTGTAAGTCACCTACAAGCTCTTCAAGTTTCGTAGAGTTTAAAATTCCTAAAGAATTCAAAATGGTCACTTTTGGATTAAACCTTTCGGGTAATGATCTCAAAATTTTCTTTATGACACGGTTGTCAGGTATCTTCTCTCCCAAGTTAAAAGATAAGTTCACAATATCAGACAATCTAGCATATAACTCATCAAAGGATTCAGTCTCATCCATTTTAATGGTTTCGAATTGAGCGATGAGGTTTTGGAGTTTGGAAAACCTAACAACACTTGTACCTTCATAGGTGAGTTTGAGTGTGTCCCAAGCCTATTTAGACGTTTCACATGTCATAATACAATGGAACTCCTCTGGTGTGATTGCACTAAAAAGAGCATTTAAACCATGTGAATTATAGTTTGCTAACTTATGCCCATCCTCACTCCATCTTTCTACGGGTTTAGGAGAACAAATTTATCCTATTAAACACGTTGGTGGGGACCACCCTCTAAAAACCGCTTGCCAAACCCGCTCATCTAACGACTTAAGTGTTGACCTTATACGCTCTTTCCAGCACGCGTAGTTGGAACCATAAAAAAACAAGAAACCTCGAATAAGATAATGTAATACCCCGTATTGTCATGCTATATTAATTTGGGGATTTATTAAATTTAATGTGAGCTATTTATTTAATAAAAATTCGGAAATTAATTATGTTATAATTATTAACGTGGCGAGAGTTAGTAATTATATGAAATTTGTTGAATATTACCACTGTTCTAAAAAATCCGCCTAGGCTCCGCCTAGGCTTAAGGCTTGGGAGAAACGCCTCGCCTTACGCTTTTCACGCCTTATTCTTGGTAAAACCCTTAAGGCGCACTTTTTTCTAAAAATAACAATGTTTTAGTGAAACGATGTCGCCTTTTAAAGAATTTGTTTACAAACCGGACCATTATCTCATCCAAAATAATCAAATAGTATTTTAATTTGCATATATTCAGTCATATTTTTATGATATGTGCAATTTTTGTATTTTAATAGCCTTGTTATGGTTAAAAAATATTAAAATATATTAAGAACGCCTAAACGCCTTTTCACGTTTTTTCAAGCCTAGGCTTCTAAGGCTTAAGGCTTGGCCTCCACGCCTCAATCACGCCCCGCATTTTTTAGAACCTTGAATATTACTAATGAGCAAAGTAATATATTATATTGGTTATATTGAATGTCATGAGTGAGTTAAATGACAACTTCGGAAACTTAAGTCGGGACGTGCCCGTGTCGCGTCGGGACTAAATTTTGATAAATAAAAAGTGAATATTTTATAAGTTTCTCTTATGGTCATTTTGAGAGCGCCAACGCGTCCGGAAGGGTCGAGATAGTCAGAAAAGTGTACCCGGGTTGTAGCTTGGGTCTCGGGGAGTTTTTAGGCCTAATTAGTAACCCGGGAGGGCATTTTGGTCATTTTACATTTTTGGGTAATTAAACCCACGAAAATTAGAGGGGCTATATCTGATATTGAAGTTGTCACCTAGGGTTAGAATACCCAAAACCTAGAACGACCATTGAAGAAGAGAGGAGAGAGCTCTCAAGCAATTCCAAGGCTCAAAACTCAACCGTTTGCACCGCCGTCACCGCCAATGCGTAGATCGCGAGACGGGGAACGCAACCACACCAAAATCAGCCGCAATCCAGACTTTTGAAAATCATAGGCAAGTGTTTATATTTCTTATTTCGTTGGTGCAATTTTCATATTAGTTTAGGAATGATTAGGGAGGAATGATATGGAAGAAAACCCAAATTGTGATAGGAATTTGCATGTAGTAAAGACTTAAACCTTATTCTGGAAATCTTTTGTGATGTAGAAGAATAATCCACGAAATTTTGGTGTAAATAAGAAAGAAATTCTGGGATAAAACAGATTAGAATCATGATTTAGAGATTTTTAGGGTTCTTGAGTTTTAAATTAATTTCGTTATGATTAATCCATGTTTAGTGACGTAAATTGACATGCTTTACGTAGGATGTGTATCATATCATGTTAGGATGTTAGTGGCGGAATTTTTGGGATGTTTGGGATTGGAAAATATGGACTTGGATGAAGATAGATGGTAGAACCCGTAACTGCAATTCTGCAGAAATCAAAATACCTGCTTGATCGATCGAGCCAGAGCATCGATCGATCAAATGATCGATCGATCGAGCCCCAAACCTCGATCGATCGACCCCTCCTGGCAGACTCATGTTTCCCCTTATTAATTAGTTAAAATCCAATGCGAAATAATTCTTGGACATCCTTAATAAAGTGTTTTGGGAGATAGGGAAGTCCAGTAGGACATATGAATAATTTGGGACTTTTAATATAAGACGAGAATTGTACTTTTGGGACAATTATATAAGGAACGGTGAAACTACGTATTTCAAGTGAGAGATTACGTCAAATAGTTACGATAGTGAATAGATGTATACCTACTGAATTTTATAATTGGGAGGATAAAGCCATGAGAGTTATGTGGTGGGTTGGAATAATACCGAATCAAGGTTAGAAATGAACTGTAAGATGTGTTTACTAAAGATGTGTAAATAAGGATAAAAGTCGTAACTATGGGATTTGAAATATACCTATTAGAAATGTGGTAATATTAGTATAGTTATATAATTGTGTATGCATATACTATCTATGTGTGAAAAACATACCACGCTACTTGCTATCCCTGAGGTTACCGCTCTGGGATGATCTTATCCTGTGTTGCCTTATGGGGGATATTGATTCGTACCCTAGGAGTTAGATATCATTGGTACAGGCTATCAGAATGATAGTTCAGACGGTCCTAAGAGACGCGAGTATGTGCCATCCTCTTAGAGACTTGGAATCTATACTTCGCCTCAATATTGTTTGTGTATGTGTTGATACAATTCGAGAGTGATTCCGAATTTGTATTCCCCTTGATATGAGTGATATGGGGTTTGGATAGTAGAGTATGCCCGCACCATAGTTTTTATTTGGGGTGCTGTTATAATATATATATTATACGAGTAGTTAATATATATATGAAATGCTAAAATTTGGAACTGCCTACTGTGATTTGTTAAGTAGGACATGTTGATGACTCAAATTGTAAATACTTGTTTTGAAAAGTATAATATGACACTGGGAAACTTTGTTAACAAATAAAGTAAAATGAGAGCATTGTTATTAAATGAAATCCTCCTTTTAAACAATTATATTATTCGGTTTTGCAATCTTACGAGTAATCTAAGATAAGTTAAATCTGTGGGAAGATTAGTGTGATAAATGATAAGATATACCGTTGGGAAGGTTAGTACGATAGGCGTGCACATTAGAAGAGAGGTGAGAATTTCTCAAGAGAGTGTCACACTAATATGTTGTTGCATTGGCCTGTATCAATTTAAATACTTGATAAACGAATTTTAAATCATACACACTATCGGGCTCTGACCCGTTTCTCTTTTCTCTCTCTCTCTTGTATATATATATATATATTACAGGTGCCCAGCCACAGGGGCGTCTTGCTTAGGATCCCTTGAAAGGAACGTGCTGCAGCTTATGTGGGAGTTGCAGGCCACTTGCGTAGACGGCTTCATTTATTGATTCCACTTCTATTATTCTCATTTATTGGGCATGTGTCGCCCTTTCCACTATTTATCTATTTTATTGGGACATTTGTATTTCAGCTACTTCTAGTACTGTTACTATGGGATTTATTTCAGTATGGTTGTTTTACTTTAAATTTTACGTGTTGGGATTCGATTGTCGAATGTTTTATATTAATTGGATTACGTTCCAGGATTTATTGTGGTGTGATTTTTACTTATGGAAATGTTGTTAATAAAATAAATAATTTTTCTTTAAATAAAATTTGGAAAGTAATGTTATAAAAATGGTTTTGACACTTAGCCTAATTAATTAGGGTGTTTAAATTGGAAAAGTTATTTTTCGAGAGTGATGCTAAGAATGAACCAACTGCTCACCTTGATTTAATTTAATAAAGGAGTGATCGCCCGGTATTTAATTAGGCGGGGTGTCACAGGTGGTATCAGAGCATCAGGTTCTAGTGTCCTTTAGGATCTGTGCAGCTTATTATGCTTTCAACGTTGCTTTCCTTGATATAGAGCCCTAAATACTAAGAATGTTGTGTTCATCTCTATACATTGGGAATTCGTGCTTCTGCGATTTGTTTATTTGAATGATGAACTCATCCAAATGTACTTAAATTTTCAGATGGATCGTCGAGAAGAACTAGCTAAAACGGTTATGGGAGGCAACGAGCAAGATCGACTCACGCCTCAGGTATCCCCAGAGAGAATATCAACCGCCGAGTTAGCAAGTATCGTGGCACAAGTAGTTACCACTGTAGTTTTACAATACCAAGAACGCAGCATACAACTTAAAGGAGGCAAAAGACCTAGAGAGGTTAACCAAATGCATGTGACTAAAGCTGACAAAGGTGCGAAGACACCGAAAGTACGACAACAAATTACCCAAGACCGAGCCAGTTCTAGCCAACAACGTGGTAAAATGAAGCAGTTTCGAAAGAGGGATAAAGTCCCAGGTCAGCAAGGCCGACACCGACAGTAACAGGGTCAGAGGAAGAGTAACTTCAGAGGCCGATGTTTTGTGTGTGGCACGCATGGCTTTAAATGCCAGGATTGCCCAGAGGGTGTTAGGGCCCCACAGCAGCAGGGTGCCCATAATGAGCCACAGGGGCCACATTTTCCAGTCGCTCTCCCAGCACCAGCTCAAATACCAGCCCTACCAACCTTTCCAGTAGCTCCAGTGCAGCAGGGGCAGCTACAGTACAGACATATCTATAATGTCTACCAGGCAGCAGCCCCGCAGGCACCACCCGCGATTTGGGGTATGTTTCCTATCCGTGGTACTATGGGTCGGGTTTTGTTTGATACTGGGGCGATGCATTGTTTTATAGCTACGCATTTCGCGAAGTCCTTAGGGCTGTTAGCCACCGCAGAGAGGACAGTAACGTGTGTAGACTCACCACTGGGGAGTGGGTCGCTTATTTTCTTTATATGCCGGGGAGAGGGGGTAGAGATTGGTAGTTTAGTATTACCTGCAGACATGTTAGTCTTAAATATGCATGAGCACGATGTTATTATCGGTATGGATTGGCTCGCAGCTTATAGAGCCATGATTAATTGCTTCGGTGGGAGCATTGTTCTTGCCATTCTGGGGCAAGAGATGTTTGTAGTGGCGATGCCTCGCCCAGAGGGAGGTTCGACCGCTCATTTATATTATATAGAGGGGGATACCCCTAAGGGCGTTAGACTCGATTCCAGTTGTTCGTGAGTATTCCGATGTGTCTCAGGAGATACCAGGCCTACCCCCCAGTCGCGAGATAGACTTTGTCATAGATTTATTGCCAGATAGTAGACCGATAGCACGCGCACCCTACCGTATGGCTCCGGCAGAGATGCGAGAGTTACGAGATCAGATAGAGCAGCTGTTAGGTCAGGGCTTCATTCGCAGGAGTACCTCACCTTGGGGCGCTCCATTCTTGTTTATGAAGAAGAGAGATGGTTCACTGAGGTTGTGTGTGGACTACCGGGAGTTGAACAAGGTCATGATACGGAATAAATATCCATTGCCTCGAATCGATGATCTGTTCGACCAGCTAAGAGGAGCAACTTTCTTTTCGAAGATAGATCTGAGGTCGGGGTACCATCAGTTACGCATTAGGGAGCAGGATGTTTCAAAGACTGCTTTCTTGATGAGATATGGGTCTTACGAGTTCAGAGTGATGCCATTCGGCCTCACCAATGCTCCAACCGTGTTCATGGACTTAATGAACCGAGTGTTCAGAGAGTTCTTGGATCAGTTTGTCATCGTCTTTATAGATGACATTTTGATATATTCACACTCCTAGGAGGAGCATGCCGAGCATTTGAGGCAAGTCCTTCAAACTCTACGAGAGCATCAGTTGTATGCTAAGTACGAGAAGTGCGGATTTTGGTTGAGAGAAGTACAGTTCTTGGGCCATGTTGTTTCTGAGCAGGGGATAGCAGTTGACCCGAGTAAAGTGTCAGCGGTGAGGGAGTGGGGATAGCCCACGACACCGATGGAAGTGCGTAGTTTCTTGGGATTAGCCGGATATTACAGGAGATTCATTCGGGGATTCTCCAAAATAATAAGAGTTTTAATGGAGTCAAACTCTTGTAAATTTTGGAGCTATTTATTCAAGTTAGTTACACAATAATAGGAATTCGATTTTTTAGGTTAGCTAATTAGGAGTAGAGGGTTTTTGTAGTAAAAAACCCTAGTTTTCCATAAGAAGATTTTGCTGTAAGGATTTGAATCTAATTTCTGCAATTCAAGTAACATCTTTCCTTTAAGTTTTCAATTACTCGTTAGTTTAATTGTTGGTTTGAATCTGCAATTCTCTTTTCATTTAGTTTCTTTAGATTAATATTCTATTTCTTCAAAACCATGTTTTTCTTTAAGTTAATCATGTCTAGCTAATTTTCTAAGGGTTGGGATGCATGAACCCCACCCGATGTAATTCACGATAAGGGGAAATAGACTTTTGAATTAAAATCTTAGATGAATCGTGTTGCGTAACTGTTGCAACCGTCGTAAGACTTTTGATCTCGTTTGCCCTAGGTAACCGGGATGCTTAAGAGTGCGACGCGCGTATCGATTAATGCGACACTGCTTTGTTCTTGCCTTTGATTTCATATGGTGCGGGCTACGATCCCTCATATATGGAATGCTTAGGTTTAATAAAGACTGGGTTCATTTAAAATCTTAATTCCAAATCTAGTATCCTACGAAGTGAATTACTAGGGTGTGGGGGATTGTGTTCCAACCTTTTGTTCTCATCTCATAGTTAAACTTTTGGTCCCTTTATCATCAGCATTTTGTTTAAGTGGCGTAGTTGCATACTGTTAGTTCTTAGTTTCATTAGTAGTTACTCTAAATTTTGCATCTAGTCGTAGATGTTTCATCACCCTAATCATCTTTTCGTTTCTTTTAGAGTCAAAGTTAGGATTTCTTCATCTTTCCAACGTCGCCATGAATTCGTTCGTCCTTCTTTTCTGAGGATCGATACCCGACTTACCGGGATTATTACTTGAGCGACAGACTTGCACTTGAGCCTACGTAGCACGCACACTATACACATTTGTGGTCGCGTCAAGTTTTTGACGTCGTTGCCTGGGAATTAGGTAGACTTAGGTTAGATCGAGTAAATGTAAAGCTTAGACAAATAAAAATCCAAAAAAATTATCTCTCACAGTCCTTTTATGTAAAATCCTGAACATACTCAAACTCCTCAAAATACTCCAACCTGAATTCATGAAAATCCAATTGTTGAGTATAACTCTGACAGTTCCCACACGCCTCGCATTCCACAGTTTTAGGTTCCACTTCCTACTCCTGAGAACTCTATCGGTAGTTACACCTTAAGTCAATCTTGAGTCACACATCTAGGACACTGAGTGAGTATTTCGAGTCATTTGAAGAGAGCGATTTCTGACGCCGCTAGTTTCGGCACTGAAGAGGGAAATCCACCCTATCGTCCTGAAAGACTTACTCTTTCCTGAACGAACTATCACCCCTAGTTGTATTTTACTTCCGTATAATGCCGTTCAGTTCCACTTCCGCAATGGGATGATACAGATTCTCCCTACTTTCCATGGCATGGATTCGGAGAAACCATACCTTCACATAAGAGAGTTCAAAGAGGCGTGCGACACATTTAGTGACCAAGCTTACACGCAGGATGTCGTTCGCCTAAAGCTTTTTCCTTTTTCCTTAAAAGATAAAGCCAAGACCTGGCTATGGTCTCTACCCCCGAACTTTGTTATTTCCTGGAGGGATATACAATCCAAATTAATCTCAAAATTATACCCACCGCACAAGACCAACTCTATCAAAACTCAAATCCAAGGTTTCCGACAACAAGATAATGAACTTTTTGACAAGTGTTGGGAACCTTTCCAAGAGTTGGTAAGCGCATGCCCCCATCATGGTTTTGAAAAACACCACTTGATCTCTTTCTTCCATAATAGGCTGACAGTGGCTTCCAAACAACTTGTGAAAACAATGTGTGAACGACCTAGTTGGGAATTAGACTCCAGCGATGCTGAGGCCCATCTTAAGAATATCGCAGAGACTACTCAAGCATGGGACTCATCCGATCCTAATACCCAAATCCGGCTTAGACAAGTATCGACCATGCCTAATGCATTCGGTCTATTCTAATTGGATAGTAATACCATAATAGACCGTCGATTTGATCAGTTTCAGAGAGACGTGAAAGATTTACTTGATAGACGGTTGAGAGATATCTCCGGATCCATCCTGTGACACCCCGCCCAATTAAATATAGGGTGATCAGTCCTCTACCAATTTAAAACAGGATATTCAGTTGGTTCATTCTTAGCATCACTGTCGAAAAACTTTTTAACATATTAATCTCCTAATATAAAATTAAGCTAGGTGTCAAAACATTTCCAATCTTAATAAAACCAAGTAAATCCATTTCCTTCCATCTTAAAATATAAACCATTCACCACACATAGGAATGTAAATAAATACTGAACATGAATCAAGTATTGCAATAAATAAGACTGAGTAAAACTCTCAGTTCAAAACTCCAAACCATACAATAAACTAAATACAATATCTCTGATGGAAGAACTAGAAGTGGGCGACATATGCCCTAAACAAGAAGTCTAAATGAGACTGAATGGGAAGGATAGATGCGTCTACTGCAAGGACCTACAGCTTCCACAACAGCTGCAGCATGTCAAGCAATCCAAATCTCTAAATCTGGTACTCCTGTAACTATGTTCACTAGTAGTATTCCCGTATCGCCCATACAATACGCTATTCAGATAGTTTATCTCACGTACTAAATTTCATTATTCACCGTTTGAATGGTTAATCTTTTATTCACTAAGATCATTTTACTTCTCATTTTCATTTTATCTACTAGTATCACAAAGTAGAAAGTTACCCAAGTACGCTCATACATATATAAAGTCTCATCATCCCTATATATATACACTAATCCTGCACCCTTAGGTTAAGACCGCTTGGTACAATGTAATAATTATTATTATTACCAAATCTACAATTTTCACACAGTAACAATATTCACAAGTCCATATATATATATATAGTACCATCATCCCTATAAATATATATATACTAATCCTGCACCCCCGGCTAATCCCCATTAGTGCATATCTCCAGAAAATCATGCATCCTCGGATTAGCACCCATTAATGCACCTATCAATAATAATTCAGCACCTCCGGGTTATCACCCATTAGTGCGCCTAACAATAGAATATTGCATCCCCGGGTTAGCACCCATTAATGCACCTATAAATATTAATCCAGCACCCCCGGGTTATCACCCATTAGTGCACCTAACAATAATCATCTTTGTACCCCCGGGTTATCACCCATTAGTACGCTTATCAATAGAGTTTCTGCACCCCCGAGTTATCACTCATTAGTGCTCTTAACTATAAGGTTCTTGCACCCTCGGGTTATCACCCATTAGTGCTCTTAACAATAATATCACATGATAGGCATACACACAACCTAGTACAAATTATAGGTATTTCTCCAACCTAAATATATACTCTTCATACGTATTTTAACCTCATCACTTAGGTATAGTATAAATATTTAGATTACTATCTCTTTCGTAATATCCAAGGTACATTCTCTTTATACTGAAATAATTAAAGTATTTATTCTCACATACTTTCTCAAAATTCCATCTTATTTAAATTTACTATCTGGCAGTTTTTCTCACTCCAATAAACCAGCAAACTCAAAACTAAACTTTGAGAAAAATCCCAAAAAATTCCCTCTGTCGCTCGAACCAAAAGGGTTGTCGCTTAAACGACTTCCACGTGTCATTCAAGCGGCTTCGCGTGAGATGCCATCTCGCTCGAACGACTTCGCGCGAGATCTCCATCTCGTTTGAACCACTTTGCGCGAGATCGCGCGGGATTGCACTGTTCGTCTTCTTCCACAAACTTCAACGTTTTTCACCATTTTTAAACCTAAAAACCTCTAAGATTCAATTCCCAAAACTCATCATCAATACCCATCAACCCCTAACAGGTTACAGATCATTTCTATCATCCTAGGATCCTTAATTCATCATTAATCATCATAATTACATAAATCCCCAAATTAATTCACATGAACCCTAGTTTTCAAAATTCCAATTCAAGAACCTAATCAACCCAGATTCGTTCATCAATATATAATCCAATCCCATGATTAATCCTCTACATACATGAATGAATTCCAACCACTAATTAAACCAATCCTTAATCATAATTTAAATCTCCGATTTTCACCCAATTAACATATAAATCACGATTAATTCCACCTAGACTAACATGAGCATGATTATTGCTAAAAAAAAGCAAGTAATAAACACTTGCCTCGAATATGACGGTCTGATCCATTGGGGATGTTGGTATATACGCGTTCCTCTCTTTGCGATCTACGCGTTGGTGGTCACGGTTGTGCAAGGTGATGCAAAATGAGCCTTCTATCTTGGAAAATGGTTTTCCCTCACACCCTCCATGGCCGTTCTTGATTTATGTAACATGTTAACCCTAATGGACTTCCTAGGCTGATATAATAAATCCCAATTTTCGTCCATTAATTTAGCCCAAAAATACAATTTACCAAAATGCCCTCTCGGGGAGCCGATTAGGCCTAAAATTGCCCCGGGACCCAAACTAAACACCCGGGTATACTATTTTGACTATCTCGACCCTCCCAGACTCAATGGCGCACTCGAAATGACCATACGAGTTAATATAAATAATTTCTCTTTTTATTCCATTCAATTAGTCCCGACACGAATCACACGCGTGTGAGACTTAAATTACCAAACTGCCGTATTTCTCACTTCCGACAATTTATCAAATATCATAATTCCATATTACATATCACACAGTAATATTTAATAGTTCACAACAATAAGTATTAACCCTTGGCACGCTAGTTAATAATTATTTTAATTCGGATTAATAACAAATTAATTTCTCACATTTTAATTTAATTAATCCAACAACAATAATTAATCGCATATTTATTCCCATAATAATAATTAATCACATAATTATTTAAATCGTCAGAAATACGGGGTGTTACATACTTCCCCCCTTAAAATGGAATTTCATCCCGAAATTCAGAAAAAGTATATCAGGTACAGACAACGCTGTAACAATGTTGCGCATCGCATCCCGACGCTCACAAATGAGCTACTCCGTACCACCCATATAGTCCGCTATCGAATACCCTTAATAATGAACACTTCACATGTATTTTATTTAAACTCCAGGTTACCCTGTTAGATAGGCTCTTGCCCCAGCCTTTCTGCTTAAGTTTCACTACTTCAACTTTATTTTAGATATTTACTATCTAGTCTTCTACTATTAGCACCGTAGTAGATTTATCCTCTTTTCATATACATACGACTTCGTCTCGTGTCGTTCATACAAGTAAATTCGCTGTGAAATATATATTTCACACACAATATATACGATAATATCTATTCTTCTCTGACATTTGTAATCATAACTGGTCCCTCACCTTTAACTATTAAGTAGGACAATAACAAAGTTTACTATGCCATACTTCTACTGGCACTCTACTTGAACGTGAATTTATAGGAGTTATTTGGACACAAACTCCACTAGTGGAAGGTAATACTCTCGTCCTCCCTTAAGATCTCAGGGTCCACATAAAATTTTCTCTCCCGTATCCGATTAAACCGCTTGTCCTGACCATCAATCTGTGGGTATTAGGCAGTACTCGATCGCATTTTAGTACTTATAATCTCACCATCTCAGCTACATGAGAAGATCCTTGGGAATACTCTTCCATTCTCTAGTGGAAGAAGCCCTTACTGGTTTCGAATTGTCCACCATTTTCCAATCCGTCAGGTGACCCACTGCAAGACTATCCTTGCAATATTAACCTACATCGTAACCCACGACCACCACTGTTGTTTGTATTCTGATACATTTTATACTCTCTTGAATAAGTTTCAATTTATCTTGAAACGTAAGTCTCTGACAAAACGTCATGAATAAGCTCCGGCTTACCCGACTACATGTTATCGAATTCACATGCAAATCACAATCCACTACCTGATTCAATCCCTTATGGCGCCCATACACCCTATACCTCACGCATCATTATACAAAAGGCATAAAATTTTCTTACCTCAATTCTTGCACACTCGGTATGCTGATGTGTTAGGGGTGCACTCAACCGCCCCACTAACCATAACTTAATCAATCCTTTAATGGTATCATTGCTCTATTCCGAAAAATACTAAGGCCAGGCTACTCTATTAGCCTTAAGTTATGAAAGAATTATCAACTCTCAAATATATTCTCCTATAGGTACAATAACCAACATACAAAACTTATGTACTATCGACCAAACTTCTCTTCAACTCCCAACGTTCGCTAGTTTCATGCGTGGGATGTCTCGCAAAGAGAAATCCAAACAAGGAACCCCCCCGATACATTACTATCTAACCTAGCCGGTTGTTAAGGTCCGTAAGGCCTTCAGTACCTACTATGTACTTTCCCACAATCTACATATTGTGATATAAAATTTTACTCGTCCACTCTTATGTCCCTAAAAATGTAACATGAAGCATGGAGCCCACACTATCCCAAGTACTTGGCGCTATAGATATATAACGAGCTATATTTCGCCGCTCGATAAGAACACAATGTATTCTAAGTCTTAACAGACAAATAAATTCCTATGCTCGGGAATCACATATAATTAGACACTATACTCGCTGAGGTCCATATTACCAGGAAAGTTTCATATATACTCATATCTAGGCCCAACCCTATTTCAGGTGGCACCGCACAAAATTAAGATCACTCCTTCCGGAGTATCCGGCACGACCGTCATATCAATATATTTATACTATCGTTTAACCATACGGTAATTAATCACTACACATTACCATAATAAACTCTACTAAAGCTGACTCAATGCAGTAGTAAATTATAACAACAAAACTTATTCTTAGGGCCCGCCCGGTTCCCTCACGAGCAATCATCAAAATGCCCTGCTAACTACGAGAAACACGTTTATAACAAGACTATTAAAACTAACGTTCCCACTAAACTCGACCCGCACGCGAAGTTTAGGGTTTCCAATTTACATAAAAGTTGTGGCACACCCATGTCACTAGAATCTATCCCTTAGTCACAAGGAAGAAGCAAAACCTCACCAGTCTCGCCAAATCATAGGGTCTTAGCACGTGGCTGCCATCACGACCCATGAACATCTGCAATCATCATACATCCTAGGATTTCATCCTATAGTTGTCCTCTTTCATCACGGACAATTTATTCCTTCTTGTGGATTTCGCGCCCATTATTAAAACGTTGGCCCAAGCTCTCCAGGCCTCAATTATAGCTTTATTAAACTCCCGTTTACATCCTGGGTCCCATAGACTCTGACATACTGTATGCTACTATTAACGAGGATTCTACTGGTCCAGCCTGAACCCATCATTCTCGGGTTATAAATTTCCTGGGCCTAATTCTCTTGACCCCGAATTCCTTCGTTGGAAATCTCGCTCCTCCAGTCGTTATGCTTAACTGGTACGGTTTAGTATTTCTAATCTCTTCGGTCTCACTTCTCAATTGTGGACACATTCAAAACTTGTAGTCCTACTTCCTTCACATAAGGAAAACTTCACGAACCATTTCCCCGTCACTGGTCCCACTGACCATTTTGGGAATGTCCTTCTCACGGACCGATAATCTCAACTCGCAATTATTCTTCCACCGTCCCTTTGGCTACGCTAGCTATTCGAAACTATGGTTAGCCTCTACAGCTTGATTGACTTCATCGTCCTCTTGAAGTTAATCACTTAAAATCATCTAACCGAGTTCCCAATTGGGTATACTCTCATGTGGGGTTTCACTAACACCGTTAAATTCAGTTTCTGCTCTTCAGCAGGTTCATTAACCCTCTTTACTCCCTTCTCTTGGAAGGACTGCAATCACTAGCGATCGTATACTTTGATGACATCAACATTAGTCATCCTAGCTGGATTTCTCATCCATACTGGTATTCTACTCATGGGTCCTTTATCATCTATAAACCCTTTGGATAATTTATACCCCTCTGCCAAGTACAAAGTTCATTATGCAATTCAACCTTTCTCTCACGATCGGTTTCTATCTTACCCATTGTGCTAAACATCAAAATTTCACTCGCATTTTGTTACCACATCGAATGGAAGACTTCACAGTCAAATCGTACCCAAATTTCTCTCTAAATTTCAAACACACTTCTTTATATATGGTGATTTCCTCTAATCACTACACGATGCTCCTAAGAGCTATAGGTTTTAACTCCAAATTTAATTATGAGTGCCGTCACGCCCCACTCTACACAATTGCTTTCGAATTTTCTACTTCCGTTGGTCTATTACACTTCTTCATTTTGTTCTCCGCATCTTCACCGATGGGTTTTCAAAAGAGCTCCTCTGATTTCCCCTTTATCGACTATGCTAGGTGGCCCTAAATTCACTCCACCGTTATCTATGACTGTGTCCTGGTAACCCACAGTTCCCGAGTGACAATTTTACTATCTCTTACTTAAGTAATTCTCGTGGTTATTTTTTTGTCCCAATCACTCTTCCCCTGATTAGTCAATGTCTTCTGTTGGGCCTCTTCTCCCGCAGTTCTTCTTACGGCCCTCGCTGGTCGTGCTAAAATGTTCGGTGTTCGAATCACACTGAATTTCGTATAATGAGTCACATCCATTAAAATTCGTAGCAGGAGAACGTAAGTCGTATACGTAAGGGGACACAATAATCTTATCATAGGGCTCTACATCAAAGAACGATACGCTGAAACGTAATAAGCCGCACAGATCCTAAGGACACTAGAACCTGATGCTCTGATACCACGTGTGACACCCCGCCTAATTAAATATAGGGTGATCAGTCCTCTACCAATTTAAAACAGGATATTCAGTTGGTTCATTCTTAGCATCACTGTCGGAAAACTTTTTAACATATTAATCTCCTAATATAAAATTAAGCTAGGTGTCAAAACATTTCCAATCTTAATCAAACCAAGTAAATCCATTTCCTTCCATCTTAAAATATAAACCATTCACCACACATAGGAATGTAAATAAATACTGAACATGAATCAAGTACTGCAATAAATAAGACTGAGTAAAACTCTCAGTTCAAAATTCCAAACCATACAATAAACTGAATACATTATCTCTGATGGAAGAACTAGAAGTAGGCGACATATGCCCTAAACAAGAAGTCTAGATGAGACTAAATGGAAATGATAAATGCGTCTACTGCAAGGACCTACAGCTTCCACAACAGCTGCAGCACGTCAAGCAATCCAAATCTCTAAATCTGGTACTCCTTTGACTGAGCACCTGATATAATACATATTGTTAATGCAAAAATTCTCCATCTACGAGGACCAATCAGAAAAGGACACATGTCATCCTACGTGGCAATATTCGATATCCGAGGAGTGTTAGTCGGCACCCAAGGAGAATTAGTCCGCACCCGAGGAGTGTTAGTCGGCACCCGAGGAAAGTTGATCGGCATATCAACCAGGAAGATCAAAAGGATAACTATGCATTTAATGTGCATTAATGAAGATGGCAGCGCATTTAATGAGCCTTAATGTACATTTATATTGTAGATGACAACACATAGCATACCAAGCAATTCAACAATTAGATTCGTTGAATGTAGACATAATGTATAAATGTCTACATACAATGAATCTCTTTATCTCCCATCACTATAAATACATGTATTCCCTTAGATAAAAAGGGGGAGATCCAAGAGAACCAAGGAGATCCGACAAGGATGAGAGACACCATACACAAGATCTACACCTTTTTCTCTCTCTACACCACATTGTGCTATTGTAAACCCCTGGGAATAAAATAACAGTGGACGTAGGCTTTTCCTTATAGCCGAACCACTTTAAAAATCTTTGTCTCTCATGTGCTTGATTGGATTACTTTTATCTATTTATCTGTGATCATAAAAATGGGATTCGGTCCAGTTTTTTGCATCAACAGATTGGCGCCGTCTGTGGGAACGTGTTACAACCATTGTTCTCCATCAAAAGCTAAGTTTTTATTTTCTCTACGTATAATCAATTATACATACATCTTTTGATTCAATCATGATTTTTATGTTTATATACATAAATTACTTGTCCAATTTTTATTTGCAAAATATTGCATATCATGATTTTAAAATCATAACTATTAGATCAATTCTTATTTAGAAATCTGAAAAATAGTGGATTTCATAAATCATAAATTTTTGCTTGATTCTCAAGTTTCAATTTTGTATCATGGAATAAATATTTTAAATGATTACATATACCAATATATACGACGATGATAAGATTTGATAATTTTCATTATAAATTTTGTAAGATCTTTGATGTCTATTCAAATTCCCATCATATTTTTAATAAAAGAATGGGAAAAGGTTAAAGACAATAAAAAGTCTTCTCATGGAAATCATGACCCAGATATATTCTCTCTCTCTTCAAGTTTGAGTCTCTTTGCATTCACTTTTATGAATTATATACTTAATTTGGTTCATCTTCCATCTATGTCAATAAAGTCAAATTGATTGATTTTTGATATAAATTTGATAATAACTTCTATCATTCAGCATATTTTTATCTCTCCAAATAGGGAATAGGAAGGGATTAATATAAAAAATAATTTTCTCTCACCTGAAAAATCATTACTCACCTCTTGTAAAAGAGGATCAGTAAAACAATCATGACCATATCAAGACTCTGGGCACAAATTTGATATGTTGGCCCCTCGTTCATCACATCACAAGGTTTCTTTGTCGAAATCACACGATCTAGTGGGTTATTTATTTATTCATTTAATTAACATTCTTAAGGCTTAAATTTTACATCGAATGTTATTTTTTGATCTAAAGATTCGAGATATTCTGGTCATCCAACCATATATTCTATAATTTGAGATATCCTTAAATGTTGGTCGGCAACATCCATGTTGTTTGTCGGCAGCAGTAGAATCTTGGGATATTAAAAAATGCGAAACACCCTAGATATTTCTTTAAACACGAGTTTAGCTTGGGGACAAGCAGGGGGCTTAAGTCTTCTTTAACTTGTGATCACCCCAAAAATATTTTTAAAACCAAGTGATAAATAATTTTCAAACAGCAACTTATACCTGATTAGTTGTTGGAGATTAAATAACTCTACATCTTATTTATGATGCATATCTGATAAAAATTTGTCCATCTCACACACATTTGGCACAAAAATATTATTTCATATTTTGAAATTTTTATTATTTTATGATGATACACATCACATATTGTTTGGCTGAATAATTATTCTCATGATAATAATTATTTTCCCTAGTCTCGACAGGTGCTCGGGCAGCCTATTAAAATTTCATAGCAACCTATCAGCGGCTGATGAACAGGGTCTTTGCAGAGCAAATCAGTTGAAATATGGAAGTCTATGTTGACGATATACTGACAAAGAGCAAGAAAGCTGCCGATCTTCTAGTTGACTTAGGCCAGACCTTTGATCAACTGGATAAATATCAAATGAAGCTGAACCCGACGAAGTGCATATTTGGAGTACGAGAAGGCATGTTTCTCGATTACATTATCAATCAACAAGGCATAGAAGCAAATACTGAAAAGATCAAAGCTTTATTAGGGCTGTGATCTCCAACGATGAAGAAAGAAGTGCAAAGCCTTACAGGACGAGTTACCGCGCTCAACAGATTTGTATCTCGAGCAACTGATAGATGCCTTCCATTCTTCAAAACACTTCGAAAAACTTTCGAGTGGAATGATGAATGTGAGAAAGCCTTTCAAGGCTTGAAGAAATATTTGGGAACACCTCCACTGTTGTCCAGGCCATTAACGGGAGAAAAGTTGTACTTGTACCTGGCAGTATCAGAGAATGCAGTCAGCTCGGCATTGATCAGAATGGAGAATGGAGTCCAGAAGCCAATTTATTACACAAGTAAGGCTTTCTGAGGTGCAGAGATCAGGTACCCAAAGTTAGAAAAATTGGCATTGGCATTAATTGAGGCAAGTAGAAGAATGAGGCCATATTTCCAGGCCCATACCATCATCGTGTATACCGACATGCCATTAAGACAAGCCCTTCATAAGCCAGAAAAGTCATGGAGACTGATGTACTGGGCAATAGAGCTCGATGAATATGATATTGTGTATGAACCCAGATCATCCTTAAAAGGGAAAGATGTAGCAGACTTTACATATCCTGATACCCCCGAGGAACAAAAGTTGCTCGCTGACCAACCTGTGGATGTTACAGGATTAACAGACATAAGTCCAGACCAACTCCGGTTGGTAAAAGGGCTTGTGGATGTAGAAAGATCATCAAATTCAAACCCAGACCAACTCCGGTTGGTAAAAGGGCGAGAAGAGATGGTCGACGAGGAGCGAAAAATACCAGGGGAGGATGAAACAAAACAGCAAATATTTCACCGAGGAACGCTGTCAGATAAGAATTTTGAAGACGAGTTACCTACGTGGAAATTTTATGTAGATGGGTCATCTTGTACAACAGGTTGTGGAGCAGGGATTGTTTTGAACACCCCAGACGAGATTGACATGGAATATGCTCTGCGATTCCAATTCAAAGCCTCCAATAATGAGGCTGAGTATGAGGCCATGATAGCAGGTCTTAATTTAGCAGAGATTATGGAGGCGCAACAAGTGATGGTATTTAGTGATTCTCAATTAATTGTGAATCAAACGATGGGAACATATGCAGTGAAAGGAGAAATAATGGTCAAGCATCATGCAAAGGTAATGGAGTTGTTGGCAGAATTTGATGCCATTCAGTTGATCAGAATACCAAGAATGGAGAATGCACAAGCAGACGCACTGGCCCGATTAGCATCAGCTACTCGTACTGAGCTGCGAAGAACGATACCAATTGAAGTATTAAAAAGTCGGAGCATAGATGAAGACCTGACGATGAATATTATTACCCTTGATTTAGGACCATCTTGGATGGATCCCATCGGAGCATATATTGAGGAGGAAGAATTACTGGAGGATAAGCTCGCTGCCAAGAAATGGAAGTTTAAAGCTGCTCGGTATGTACTAATTAATGGTATTTTATATAGACAAGGAATTATGGCAGGTTTGCAAAGATGTGTACATCCCTCCGAGGTGAAAAAATTGATTAAAGAGATCCATTAAGGGTCCTGTGAAGCCCATGTAGCAGGTCGGACACTTTTGCAAAAGGTGATGACGCAGGGATACTACTGGCCGACGATGAGAGCTGATTGTATAGCTTATGCCAAGAAATGTGACAAGTGCCAACGCTTTTCCTCCATCCAAAGAACTCCACAAACATTGTTGACACCCATCACTTCCCCTTGGCCATTTGCCATGTGGGAATTGATTTGGTTGGACCACTGCCGACGACCCAAGGAAGATTCAAATACCTCGTCGTTGCCATCATCACAGACTATGGAACACAATTCGATAACGAGGAGCTTACCGCTTATTGTCATCAGTCAAACATTTTGAAGGTTCATTCAGCACCAGGTCATCCTCAGAATAATGGACAAACTGAAGTGACGAACAGAACATTACTAAATGGTTTGAAGAAGAGGCTAAGTAAGGCTAATTGGATTAATGAGCTACAGTCAGTATTGTGGGCTTACTGAACAACTCCCCGAGCTGCAACTGGAGAATCACCATATAAGCTGGCGTTTGGAAGTGAGGCTGTAATACCTGCCGAGTTGGGTCTTCCAACACACAGAGTGCTAAATTTTAATTCCCATTCAGCGACTTAATGAGAAGACTGGATTTGGATATGCTCGAGGAGGTTAGAGAAGATTAGGAATGCTGCTTACCAACAACGAACAACTCTATTCTACAACAAGAGGGTGAAGAAATGCAACTTAAACGAAGGAGATTACGTGTTAAAGAATGTCATTCAGAAGCACAGTAAGTTGGAATAAAACAATAATGTTTCGCCATCTTCTTTCTTTTATTGAAAGTTTTTCGGGGAATACTAGTGTGCAACACTACGCTGCTCAACAATAAAAGCAAACACCGATAGTTCAAACCCACGACCAACTCCGGTTGGTAAAAGGGCGAGAACAAACTATACTCCTTTGGTTAGGAGGCGTACACTAGCGTGATCAACTCCGGTTGATAAAATAACTAGTGGACATGATAGTTCGAGCGTGATCAACTTCGGTTGGTAAAATAGCGAGAACAAACTATACTCCTTTGGTTAGGAGGCGTACACTAGCGTGATCAACTCCGATTGATAAAATAACTAGTGGACATGATAGTTCGAGCGTGATCAACTTCGGTTGGTAAAATAGCGAGAACAAACTATACTCCTTTGGTTAGGAGGCGTACACTAGCGTGATCAACTCCGGTTGATAAAATAACTAGTGGACATGATAGTTCGAGCGTGATCAACTTCGGTTGGTAAAATAGCGAGAACAAACTATACTCCTTTGGATAGGAGGCGTACACTAATGTGATCAACTTCGGTTGGTAAAAGAGTTAGTGGACATGATAGTTCAAACCCATGACCAACTCCGGTTGGTAAAAGGGCAAGAACAACATTCTTAAAAATGCCAATCTCGGTTGGTTTGAAAACAAAATATGCTCTCAAATGCGAACTTATGTTGGTCGGGAGGTAAGATTATTACAGAAAATATAAAGTTCCTCGAAGAATAAAATATTCCAAACTGAACCAAGTATGGTTGGTCGGGGATAACAACCCACTAACTATAGTTGGTCGATGAGGAGAATTTATCGAGCTTGGTTGGTCGGACACATTTTATGAAAAAGATAAAAATTTACCAAGTATGGTTAGTCGGGGATAAACTCTCACTAACTATAATTGGTCGACGAGCACAATGTAACAACCTTGGTTGGTTGGAAAAATTTTAAACATTTTTATACTCATTACTTTATTATTAAGTGATCGAGCAACATTACTAATACTTGTAACTTTTTTATTACTAAGTTGGTCGATGAACAACACAATATTGTTATCTTTTTAACTTATACATATGCACAGATGTAGAGTATTTTACAAGACAATAGCAATTAAGATTGCGAACAAAAATGAAAGTCTTTCATTAAAATCAAAAATAAAATACATTGAGAATGAAAATGTATACTAACTATTACATTGAGATTCCTACTCTATTGGTTTCTTTCCCTCTTCTTTTAAAACAGGTTCCTCGCCAGCAGGAGGATCATCCAAAGCATAAGGGGAGTGTATGAAGTTAAGATCTTTCAGCATTCTGATGTTCATCACAGATGGTCCGTCCGAGCATCTCTTGCTCGTCCCCGAGAACCTCTTGCTCGTCCCCGAGCAGAGGTAGAAGTCAAAATCAGCATCTACAGCATTGAGATCTTTGCTACTACTGTCTCGACCAATAATGAAGAAGAAGTTGTATGAAAATGTTTCGAAGTCCACCACTAGCTTGGTATTAATCAGATTGAAAAGTTGGGTTCAAAAGCTAGTATGTTACTCGACTAATTATTCAGAGGATCATAAATCAGAAAAATCAAGCACGTAAAGTTATCATTCAGTTGCTCGGCACAGGAGGCAGTTGGTCGGCTAGCAAACCAATCAACATACTTGAAGATTATGACAAGCTACAAGCTACATACTATGGCATGGCTGCATCCAAATTCCCAGGGGTGATACATAGCACACGGAGTTCCTCAAAAGAAAGATTAGCAACCATCGATCAGCCTGCATCATATGTCGTCCAGGAGATAATGCACTTTATGTTGAACAAATCAAGAAGGTAGATCAAGAATTTCACGAGCACCGAGCAGCACTGCAGAATAAATACTCCATCCTTTCAAGTAAACCATCAAGCATGGAGCATTGGGGGCTTCTGTTAATGCAAAAATTCTCCATCTACGAGGACTAATCAGAAAAGGACACATGTCATCCTACGTGGCAATATTCGATATCCGAGGAGTGTTAGTCGACACCCAAGGAGAATTAGTCGGCACCCGAGGAGTGTTAGTCGGCACCCGAGGAAAGTTGATCGGCATATCAACCAGGAAGATCAAAAGGATAACTATGCATTTAATATGCATTAATGAAGATGGCAGCGCATTTAATGAGCCTTAATGTACATTTATATTGTAGATGACAACACATAGCATACCAAGCAATTCAACAATTAGATTCGTTGAATGTAGACATAATGTATAAATGTCTACATACAATGAATCTCTTTATCTTCCATCACTATAAATACATGTATTCCCTTAGCCAAAAAGGGGGAGATCCAAGAGAACCAAGGAGATCCGACAAGGATGAGAGACACCATACACAAGATCTACACCTTTTTCTCTCTCTACACCACATTGTGCTATTGTAAACCCCTGGGAATAAAATAACAGTGGACGTAGGCTTTTCCTTATAGCCGAACCACTTTAAAAATCTTTGTCTCTCATGTGCTTGATTGGATTGCTTTTATCTATTTATCTGTGATCATAAAAATGGGATTCGGTCCAGTTTTTTGCATCAACACATATATATAGCAAAAGAGAGAAGAGATACAAGAAACGGGTCAGAGCCCGATGTGTAAAAATGATTTAGTAAGTATTTAAAACTGGTTCTGAAAACAAGTCTTATACGCATGTTAGTTATCGAACTCTCACATGAGTTTCTCACCTCTCCTCTATTGTGCACGCCTAACGTACATCTAATTTTCCCCTAGTTATACCTCCCAGTCTAACTAGTCAGAAACCATACTAATACTAACTATGTTCACTAGTAGTATTCCCGTATCGCCCATACAATACGCTATTCAGATAGTTTATCTCACGTAATAAATTTCATTATTCACCGTTTGAATGGTTAATCTTTTATTCACTAAGATCATTTTACTTCTCATTTTCATTTTATCTACTAGTCTCATAAAGTAGAAAGTTACCCAAGTACACTCATACATATATATAGTCTCATCATCCCTATATATATACACTAATCCTGCACCCTTAGGTTAAGACCCCTTGGTACAATGTAATAATTATTATTATTACCAAATATACTAATTTCACACAGTAGCAATATTCACAAGTCCATATATATATAGTACCATCATCCCTATGCATATATATATATATATATATACATACTAATCCTGCACCCCCGACTAATCCCCATTAGTGCATATCTCCAGAAAATCATGCATCCCCGGGTTAGCACCCATTAATGCACCTATCAATAATAATTCAACACCCCCGGGTTATCACCCATTAGTGCGCCTAACAATAGAATATTGCATCCCCGGGTTAGCACCCATTAATGCACCTATCAATATTAATCCAGCACCCCCGGGTTATCACCCATTAGTACGCTTATCAATAGAGTTTCTGCACCCCCGAGTTATCACTCATTAGTGCTCTTAACTATAAGGTTCTTGCACCCTGGGGTTATCACCCATTAGTGCTCTTAACAATAATATCACATGATAGGAATACACATATCCTAGTATAAATTATAGGTATTTCTCCAACCTAAATATATACTCTTTATATGTATTTTAACCTCATCACTTACATATAGTATAAATATTTAGATTACTATCTCTCTCATAATCTCCAAGGTACATTCTCTTTATACTGAAATCATTAAAGTATTTATTCTCACATACTTTCTCGAAATTCCATCTTATTTAAATTTACTATCTGACAGTTTTTCTCACTCCAATAAACCGACAAACTCAAAACTAAACTTTGAGAAAAATCCCCAAAAATTCCCTCTGTCACTCGAACCAGAAGGTTTGTCGTTTGAACGACTTCCATGTTTCGTTCGAGCGGCTTCGTGTGAGATGCCATCTCGCTCGAACGACTTCGCGCGAGATCTCCATCTCGTTTGAACCACTTCGCGCGAGATTGCACTGTTCGTCTTCTTCCACAAACTTCAATGTTTTTCATCATTTTTAAACCTACAAACCTCTAAGATTCAATTCCCAACAACTGATCATCAATACCCATCAACCCCTAACGGGTTACAGATCATTTCTATCATCCTAAGATCCTTAATTCGTCATTAATCATCATAATTACATAAATCCATAAATTAATTCACATGAACCCTAGTTTTCCAAATTCCAATTCAAGAACCTAATCAACCCAGATTCATTCATCAATATATAATCCAATCACATGATTAATCCTCTACATACAAGAATGAATTCCAACCACTAATTAAACCAATCCTTAATCATAATTTAAATCTCCAATATTCACCCAATTAACTTATAAATCATGATTAATTCCACCTAGACTAACATGAGCATGATTATTGCTAAAAGAAAGCAAGTAATAAACACTTGCCTCAAATATGACGGTCTGATCCGTTGGTGATGTCGGTATATACGCATTCCTCTCTTCGCGATCTACGCGTTGGTGGTCACGGTTGTGCAAGGTGATGCCAAATGAACATTCTCTCTTGGAAATTGGTTCTCCCTCACACCCTCCATGGTCGTTCTTGATTTGTGTAACCTTTTAACCCTAATGGACTTCCTAGGATGATATAATAAATCCCAATTTTCGTCCATTAATTTAGCCCAAAAATACAATTTATCAAAATGCCCTCTCGGGGTGCCGGTTAGGCCTAAAATTGCCCCGGGACCCAAACTAAACACCCGGGTATACTATTTTGACTATCTCGACCCTCCCGGACTCAATGGAGCACTCAAAATGACCATACGAGTTAATATAAATAATTTCTCTTTTTGTTCCATTTAATTAATCCCGACACGAATCACACGCGTGTCAGACTTAAATTACCAAACTGCCGTATTTCTCACTTCCGACAATTTATCAAATATCATAATTACATATTACATATCACACAGTAATATTTAATAGTTCACAACAATAAGTATTAACCCTTGACACGCTAATTAATAATTATTTTAATCCGGATTAATAACAAATTAATTTCTCACATTTTAATTTAATTAATCCAACAACAATAATTAGTCGCATATTTATTCCCATAATAATAATTAATCACATAATTATTTAAATCGTCAAAAATACGGGGTGTTACACAGCTGTGTCGCGAAAGAAAAGGCGTGTGTTATCTGTGAGGCGGGTCATTCCACAAAGGCGTGCCCTACGATTTCCGCCTACAAAGCCATGCACACCGAGCAAGTGGATGGTATAGGAGTATTTAAGGGAAATTTCAACGCCCCACATGGGAACTCGTACAACCCTTCGTGGAGAAACCACCCTGGTTTTAACTACGGACAACCATAAGTTGCGATGAACCCAAATTCACAGGTTGTCCCATCTCCACCCCCTCCTCAATTTCAGTAAGCACCACCTCCTCGAGCTCCATTTATTACTGCATCACAGAGGAACCTCGAGGATACAATAAACTAGTTTATCAACTCCCAGAGTACAACCAATGCTAGATATGATCGCATGCTCGCTGACATGAATGCGAACATCTCAAAGTTGCAATCGGCGTTAAGTATCTAAGAGAAAGGTAAGTTTTTGTCCCAAGGGAAAAGACCGCCCCACGATCAATCAAGTGTTAGCTCTACACCCTAGGTACATCCTCAACAATGTAGTGCCATTACCACTCTGTGTAGTGGGAGAGTAGTTGACCTTTCACCTCTTCCACACTATGATAAAAATGAAAAGGAGATTTCACCCGGCACGAAGGAGGCCAAAGATGTCTCCAAGAAAAAATAGTAGTAATGATGACACAAGAGAGCCTGAAGTGGTGGTGAAACCTCCGAGTGCAGCCCCATATCCTCAAAGGTTGATCCCTCAATCCAAAGATACTTCTCGGGACGATGCCCTCGATGTTCTTAAGCAAGTAAAGATCAATTTACCATTTCTCGAGACCATAAAGCAAAATCCCGCGTATGCTAAGTTCCTTAAGGACTTACTCACGGTGAAATGAAGGCTGAAGGTAAAGAAAAATATATTTCTAACACAGAACGTCAGCTCAGTCCTGTTGAGTGATCGTCCACTAAAATATAAAGATCCGGGTGCACCCACCATTTCGTGATCATGGGGAAGAATCGAATCGAGAGAACGTTTGCAGATTTAGGGGAGAGTGTTAACATTCTTCCTTATTCCATCTATAATCAACTAAACTTAGGAGACCTTAAGCCCACAAATATGACTCTCCAATTCGCAGATCGCTCCATGAAGATGCCTCGGGGAATTGTCGAAGATGTGATCGTCCAAATTTAC
Organism: Sambucus nigra; assembly: GCA_949130495.1. NCBI lineage: Eukaryota > Viridiplantae > Streptophyta > Magnoliopsida > Dipsacales > Adoxaceae > Sambucus > Sambucus nigra. Next base: position 650,257,293 of record OX422213.1, read on the forward strand.
ATTTTCTACTTCCCGGTGGATTTTATTATTTGGGATGAGGAGCCATCCCTTGTTCCGAGCAATCATGTTCCCATCATCCTGGGTCTCCCATTCTTAGCTACGGCTAATGCACTCATCAATACTCTAAGTGGGTGAATGCAATTAATATTTGGGAGCATGACCCTCGAGACAAATATCTTTAATAACATTAAGAATGAGGGCGACGAAAGCGAACCGCGAGAAACAGATCTTATCAAGGAAGCACACGAGAATGAGAGGTCCCACAAGCGAGAGCCGTTAGGGGTGTGCCTTGTTTCATCAAGTGAGAGCGATTGTTTTGACGATGAGAGAAAAGCGGGGGAGGTGTGTGTACTAACCGTGATTGAGAGAGAGAGTGGTTAGAGGAGAGAAAAATAGTGGAGTTAGAGATCGAGAGAGTAAACGAGGACGTAGACATTACTCAAGAGAGAGAGTTAGGGGATGTGAGCATGGAAGATTTTGAAAAAGAATTTGGGCATGTGGATGAGAGCCTGAATATAGAATTCCAACCTATATTGGATTCGTTTAATCACTTGGATGAGAGCGAATGGAAAGATACAATAGATGACTTTCTTCGTAATGACCATCCCTCCACATCACAGAAGTCTTCAGAAGAGAGTGAAAGAAAATGTTCGAAACACACTCGAGAGAGCGAATTAGGAGATATAATTCTGAAGACTTTGAAAAAGAATTCAGGCCGGTGGAAGAAAGCCTTACTGTTCAAGTCCAATCCCTATTGGACTCTTGTAGTCACTTTAGAAGAGAGCGATTGGAACGATAAAATAGATGAATTCCTTCTTTGTGACCATCCACCCATACCACTTGAGTCCTGTAAGTGAATTGAGGAACAGACTCAAGTATCGTCCGATTTAGAGCCCGACCCATGCACTCTTAAAACTAAAAGAAATCGAGATGTCCCCTCTAAGTCGGTGCACATAAGAAAATATTCGATTAGGCACCACAAGGATCCCTTCCCAGTGAGTCACCTCGAGACCCAGAGTCTCTCCCTAATCTATGGGACTGGGCCTAACTTGTTACGACTATTTACTTATGACAGGAAGACGGGGGAGACTAGGAGAGCAACAAACACTGTACAAGGGGTCGGGTGAGTTTGTGGAGAGATGATAGATCGTCACCCCCCCAACGCGTATGGGGTGATTTTTGTTGTATTATTAAGTCACGTGTTAGTGTCATTTAGTGCCTTTTTACATTTTAAATATTTGCTTATTTTATTTGTCACACTTGTTATTTGCTCTTCTTTAGATTTTTAGTCCTTTTGATTGAGGACAATGCCAAAGATTAAGTTTTGGGGGGGGGGGGGGGGGGGGGGGGGGGGACAAGTGAGTAGTTCTAAAACTTCACAAATTTTCAAAATGGCAAAAAAAAATTGAAAAATCCTGAAAAGCCAAAAATATTTTTCTTCAAAGTAAATAAAAATTAGAATTTAAATTTCTCAAAAGTTTCATTAAAATTCGGTTTAAAGTCTCAAATTGTAAAAATAAATTACACAAAGCCGAAATTAACCAAAGATGGACATTGAAAGAAAATTGACGACTTTACGAATAAGTGTGGAGATTAACCAACCCAGTGAGATTCGAGCCTATCACTTTTTCTGAGTTTTTTTAAAATCAATCCAAGTTAATGGTTAGCTGAACATTCAATTCAGCTTTTAAAGTAAGTTGTTGTGATCTCAATACCCTTGTTTTGATCGGTTACGAAAACGTGTGAGATGTTGTCTAAAAAAACACACTTAATAAATCTATAAATATTATCCACCTCAAGACACATATGGTAACGCAATTAATAATTTGGGCAGGCCCTCGTTTGTCACCCAAAAATATTGGCCAGAAAAAGTTATGATTTTTTTTCCCTTTGCTAACCAATTTGAGCCAACTAAATTCTTCCCTTTTCGTTTGACTACCCGAAAAACCTATATGGCCCAGAATTGAAAAAAGTGAAACCCCAGAATTTTAGTCCAATTACTACAAATAAGAAGGGGCAAGAAAAATAGAACATGCTCAAAAAAAATAGCAAGACAAGAAAAATGTGGAAAAAAATAAAAAAAGAAAAAAAAGAAAAGAAAATGAGCAAAAGCCCGGAAAAGCCTTATGGACATTTCAAGGAAAATTTTCAATTCCAAAGTACCCAACCATCTCCTTTTACCCAATGCACCTTAAAAACCCGAAAAGTCCTAACAGAGTCCAAATTGCAAATTTGCTTACTGCGTGGAGAGCTCAGGCACAAAAGTTAAAAAAAAGATATTAAAGGCGTAAAGTAGAGGCGATGTTTCCCGTTTCCTTGTAACTGTATTCTAATGATGAGATCTTTTTACCCTATAAATTTCAGTCTTTTCAATCTTGTGTGCATGAATTCGTGTTCCATTGCATTTACTCTTTATATCACGCATACCGAGAGAAAATAGCCACATTTTTGAGTTATTCAATTGTAAGAGTCTCTAGTGAGCATTTGAATCAAAACAAATTTTTGGAAAAGTAACGTAATGATCAATCGGTGGAAATCCGCGGTTTAATTTCTGACTTCGCACACAAGCTCTATGATTTGAGACTCTTGAACATGAATTGATGATGTCTGGAAAAATTTATATTGTACAATTTTTGAGTATTTTGAATTTGCTTTGGGTCAAATTTTGTCGGTATATTCACTGCAAACCCTCACGAGACACAACTCGTCCTACTAGGGTGACCTAGGAGTTTAAAGGCTTGTTGCATACACTAAATGCAATCGCTTGCCCGCGAAAGTAATATTCTATTGAAATAAAATAAAGTTTTTGAGAGTTGACCCATAGTTACATTATTTTACATTACTCGGGATGCACAAAGTTCTAAGTTAGGGGGGTTTGATTAGGCTCAAATTCTTTCGAATTTACCCCTTTAATTTAGAAATTTTTATTATCTCGGGTAACGTAAAATGAGTGTAATTATCGCTTTTCTTTGATACTAACTCCTTCTAACCAATACATCTAGTTTCGTGTATTTCTCATAAGTTTTGTAGGTATTTGAAGCATTGAGGAAGAAAGAAACTGGAAAAGCAATGAATAAAGTAAACGAAGGAAAGTTAAAGGGCAATTTCGTAACTTTGCAGCCTTAGTCTCGAGGTGGGGCCAACTGGAAAGTTGAAGAGCTTTGAATTACAAGAGCACTGGAAAAAGACGCCACCTCAATCAGAGCTACGGTGAAGAAGTTACGAAGATTTGAAGTTGAGAAGGAACAAGAAAAAGATCCCTGAATGAAAAAAGGCAGGAGGTCTGGACCACCCAGAAAAGGGTCCGGACCGGGGATAAAGCATGTTTTGTATGAAAATTAAAGCCAATCCGGACCTTTTATTCAAAAAGGGTTCGGACCGCGTGACTAAGAAGTTCTGAATAAAAAAGGGGTGTGATCCGGACCTTTTTTCCAAAAAGGATCCGGACCGCCCTTACCTATGGTTCGTTGTTTGAAATAAGGGGGGGGGGGGGGGGGATCCGGACTGCCTTGCCCGATGGGTTCGAACCGCATTGAATTTTCTCAAATTTTTTCTATTCTTTCTCAGAGTTTTAATGGAGTCAAATTCTTGTAAATTTCGGAGCTATTTATTCAAGTTAGTTACACAATAATACGAGTTCGATTTTTTAGGTTAGCTAATTAGGAGTAGAGGTTTTTTTGTAGTAAAAAACCCTAGTTTTCCATAAGAAGATTTTGCTGTAAGGATTTGAATCTAATTTCTGCAATTTAAGTAACATCTTTCCTTTAAGTTTTCAATTACTCGTTAGTTTAATTGTTGGTTTGAATCTGCAATTCTCTTTTCATTTAGTTTCTTTAGATTAATGTTCTATTTCTTCAAAACCATGTTTTTTTCTAAGTTAATCATGTCTAGCTAATTTTCTAAGGGTTGGGATGCATGAACCTCACCCGATGTAATTCACGATAAGAGGAAATATACTTTTGAATTAAAATCTTAGATGAATCGTGTTGCGTAACTGTTGCAACCGTTGTAGGACTTTTGATCTCGTTTGCCCTAGGTAACCGGAATGCTTAAGAGTGCGATGCGCATATCGGTTAATGCGACACTGCTTTGTTCTTGCCTTTGATTTCATATGGTGCAGGCTACGATCCCTCATATATGGAATGCTTAGGATTAATAAAGACTGGGTTCATTTAAAATCTTAATTCCGAATCTAGTATCCTACAAAGTGAATTACTAGGATGTGGGGGATTGTGATCCAACCTTTTGTTCTCATCTCATAGTTAAAATTTTGGTCCTTTATCATCAACATTTTGTTTAAGTAGCGTAGTTGCATATTGTTAGTTCTTAGTTTATGTAAGGACATATTTTTATAAGTCCGTTATCAATTTGTTATGTCATATACCGCTACACCGTCGAAGAGCATTCAAAAGCAACCTACATCAAGACGAATCTGAATTTATCATGTTCTTCATCAAAATGACTCCGCGAAGTTTACTTTGTTAAGGTTTTGTTTAAAATACCTTAACTTTTCACTTAGAGCTTTTGGGATATTTTTACAAAATATTTTCTAAGTGTTGAGCGGACTTTTTCGTCAAAATTTGAGAATGAGTATTTTTTCTAAGTGTTGGAGCTGAGATTAAAATAATATTTTTTGACGACTAGGTCGTTCAAACAATATAGCAATTTCGTTCGCGCGAGATAGGCATGTCGCACGATCTCGTTCGAGAGACATGCTGATCTCGTTCGAACGAGCATGTATTTCGAGGCGGCGCATTTTTACTATAAATACTCATTAAAAGGTTTCGTTTTCCTTAAGAAGTCTCAGCGTTTTACAGAACAGAAAAATTGCGAAAGCAGAATTCTTTTGGCTCCTTCCTTTTAGGGTTTAATCCGTCTTTTTTGTTTTCAATTCACAAAACTCCCATATGCTTTAGTGAATTGTTTTGGTGTTCAAGAACACTGTTTTGTTGTTGTTTATTCTTTGTGAAGAGAATTATACAACTGGAGAGTTGCGTGCTATTGTGGAGGGAGTCTCTACGGAGTGTTTTGGGATGCGGTCCTTGTGGTATAGCTGCACGTGAACCACTGTAGATTTCTAGTCGTTGCTTTGGAGGTTTGACAAATACACCACGCGTTACACTTGTGGGCGATTATTAATTTGTATGTAACTCAATGGTCTTGTAAATTCTTCAAAGTTCTAGAAATAAAAGGTTTTGCCCTGCGGGGATTTTTCCTGAATATTTGTATCACATGCTTTATTTAATTATGGATTGACACACGCACACACGTTGTTGCAAGTCTAGGGGCTGAATTGAGTTGGTTTAAAAATAGACTATAATTAAATAAGGTTTACTTGAAAACTTGCGAAAATTTTAAATCGATATCACACACCGCATTTACACGTTTTACAGTTTCATTAGTAGTTACTCTAAATTTTGCATTTAGTCGTAGTTGTTTCATCACCCTAATCATCTTTTCGTTTCTTTTAGAGTTAAAGCTAGGATTTCTTCATTTTTCCAACGTCATCACGAATTTGTTCGTCCTTTTCTCCTGAGGATCGATACCTGACTTACCGGGATTATTACTTAAGTGATAGGCTTGCACTTGAGCCTACATAGCACGCACACTAGACACATTTGTGATCGCGTCACCCGATGTATAAGGAAAACCCAAATTGAAAAAACCTTGGACGGCCCAGCCACAAAGTCCACTAAGTACGAAATTACAAAAATACAGTGTTCTAAAAGGCGCGCCTAGGCTTGAGGCTTGAGGTTTGGGAGAAACGCCCCACCTTAAGCCTTTTACACCTTATTCTTGTTAAAAGCCTTAAAGTGTATTTTTTTTAAAAAACAAATATGTTTTAGTGAAATGATATCGCCATTTAAAGATTTTTTTTACAAATCGGACCAATATCTCGTCCAAAACAATCAAAAGACAAACAATATCCCAAACTTTTCTGCCTCTCATCCAAAAAAAAAAGCCTAACATTGCCGACCGACTTCTAACCAAAAGTCTATGTTTTATTTGAAAGGTGAAAAATACATTTCTTATATTAAATCATTTTGTATTGATTATTTATTATCGAGTATTGAATGATTAATAATATTGATCAATGTTCTAAAAAATGGGCGTAGGCGCAGGACTTTTTACAAACGTCAAGTTTTAGCCCAAGGTGTGTATTATGCCGCGATCAACAATGGTCAACGTTTTTTGGGGTAAGGCGTGAAAAACGCGGTTTTTTTTTAGTATTTTATAAAAAATTATATTTTAATTTGTAAATATTCAGACATATTATTAAGGTATGTACAATTTTAATATTTTTAATTGCCTTGGTATGGTTAAAAAATATTAAAATATATTAAAAAAGGCCTAAACGCCTTTTCACGCATTTTTACGCCTAAGACCCGCCTAAGCTTCTAAGGCTTAAGACTTGGATTCCACGCTTCGATCAAGCCCTACATTTTTTATAACCTTGCAAAAAGGACACAATAGAGGACTTACAAAAATACTCGACGCTCTCGTAAGCCTTTACGCTATTCGTTCCTTTAACCTCTGCTTAGTGACAATGCATGAGTCCACCTACGCCTCAGACTCCACCGATTGGGGCACAACAACCGTCACGCATACAGAGTCCATCGTATGTAAACCAACAAGCACAAAATTCTCCCCAAGAAACAATTCTCAATAGTGTAGAGAATAAACACGGTGCTAAAACTCGATCTTAAAACATATATATCACGTGAAAACTTGAATCTAAACCAATTGGGTGTAAACTTAGTTTTTGTTTTGAAAGCTAAACCATGAATCAAGAACAAAAACTCTCTTGGACTTTTCTAAAGATATCTCACTCTTAGAAGATTAAAAAGTCTCTCTAAAACTGCAATCTCGTACTACTTAAATGGGTGGAAAAGAGTAGTGGGGAGTTGAGGAAAAAACTGTCGAGGAAAAAAACTGATTTTTTTAAAAAATGTGCCCGGTCGTTCGAACGAGGTACAAGCTCGTTCAAACGACATCTCAATTTTGTTTGAATGAGCAAGTAACGATCCTTTTAACGAGATGTCAGTGCAGACCCAAAGGGAGCATCGTTAGAAGTCGTTCGAACGAAGTTCCAAATCTCGTTCGAATGACCTTATAAAGTCGTTCTAATGACAACAAAAAAAATAAAAATATTTTTAAAAAAATGTACAGTGATTTTAAAAACAGTTGAAAAAACTAAACAACTAATAATTAAATATCCAAGGCTCAACATAAAATATGCATTCATACCTGAGAGATCCTTGAAACATTGATGACAAAACATGGCACGAAACACGACATAGGAATGGGATCTCTTTGACTTGGCCGCTATGTCTTCAATAAACATGTCATAGGCTTGAAAGGTTATTAACTCAACTTATGTCCTATAACTCAAAGAGTTTTCTTTGGAATTAAGCCAATACATACAAATTGACTCAATTGAAAATTTGTCCTTACAATACTGTTTATAGGCGTTGTTGACAAAATCCTAACATTGAAAAAACACTAATATTTTCAGAAGAAGATTAATAAATACCTCGATCAACCTCAGTTCACAAGTAATAGATGGAAATACGTTGGAAACCTTGTTATAGAATAACTTTTACATCAATGGAGTTATATGATTTGTATGTTTAAAAAGAAAGAACCTTTACCATTATCAAGATGAAATGGTAAGTCAATTCCCAAGAATGAATTAATATGGGGAAAGGGGTGTAAAAGTCATTTAACATTTCTTAAACATCTATCTAACGTTGGGGTTAACGACCGTTGTAAATTTTGGCGCCCATTCACTAATAGAAAAAGCTATGGCACCCAATTAAATATAAATAAGAACAAACGTTTCCCAAAATGTAACGGACACTTTGTTTTTAATTCAACATAATATTATTTATAGTCTTTTGGCATTTAGTCACATGTTCAAAGTTTTATGGCGCTCTGTAAATTTAGGATCTATTGTAATATGTATTCTGGAAATAGGAAAACAAATATTTTATTTATAATTTTACTCTTTATTTTTTATTAAAATCAGACGCGACACCACATCCATAAAACGTTAACCAATCACAGCCAACCGCGACTTCACATCTATAAAATGTTAACCAATCACAACATGCCACGTCAATCGATAATTTGAAGATAACAACTAAAATTAAAAATCAAATATTTGTTATTCTATATTCATAATTAATATTATTTTAGGTGCTAAAATATATAAATTAAAAATTTATTAACATGATCAATATCTAAAAAAAAAAACAAAAATATGGGAGTGGATGCAAATGCTAAATTCCGCATGTTTTACACGTTAAACGTTGCTATATTATTAGCCACTATTTTCGATTTCTTACCGCTCTTAACTACCACTCTCACACTCAGTGTCTCTCTGAGAGAGAGAAATACAGAATATTGAAATTTCAATTCCGGTACTCCAAAATGGAGCAACAACACGACGTCTCCTCTCTTGAAAAGGTTTCTCATCTAACTATCATCATTTTCATGATAAAAAAAATTGTGTTTAAATACTGATTTTTTTCTTCATATAATTAGTTAAGGAAATCATGTGGAGTGCAAGAGCCTCTAATTGAGAGACACTCGGACAAATATTCTGCGCTAGCCGCCATTCTTCCGTTAGTTATTCACACTCTTCAAATTTACCTTCTTCTATTGTTTTTTTGTTGCGTTTGTATTGTTATTTGTACGTGTTATTATTATTATTATTATTATTATTATTATAGACGCGAGTATCGCGCAAAATGTGTAACTATCCGTGTGAATCAGAAAATGTGTTCGAATGGATTCAGATATGACGTGTGTCACGAAATGTGTCGGAATGCTGCGTCGGCTTGGAATTATTTTTTATTAGGATTTTCAAAGAAATTCGAATTGTTTGAGGCTATGCCGGTAACGATGTTGTTTTTCCACATACTAGTTGGATGTTTTTCTTGTTATTCTTCTAGAATGTAAGATGGATTTTGTAGATGCGATGGCAAGTGCTTGAACATAAAATCTTTGAGTATATTGGAAATCACTACAGGTCGTATCCAGTGGACAAGACTCCCGTTTAACTGTAGGGTCTAGGAGAGGTATATGATCCATATATGGAGAGGCTACTCCCATGTTTCGAACCCGAGACCAACCGTAGCTATGCTCTGGTGGCTTATGAGCAATGAATATAAAATAAGTTTGGTTGCTAGGACTTATACTTGCCAAATTCAGTTCACAAGAGTTAAATATGTTAGCGTGAATTCCGAAAGCCTCGAAACACCACTTGTCAGTTGTGCAAAATACAACTCAATGCCTTTTTCCTTAAGCTATTAAATCAATTTACTAATAGAATTTTGAAATGAAATTAGCATATAACAACTACATAAATTTAGAGACATAAATATAATGTGGTTCACCAAAATTGGCTATGTCCATAGGAAGCCCATATGACTCCACTCAGGACTATCTCGATATCCATCAAGCCCATGTGATTCCACTCGATGTGGAGCCAACTTCAACAAAAGATGAGATTGAGAAGCTTTAGGCAATGCCTAAACCTCTCTACCGTAACTGGTTTTGTGAGTATGTTCGCCGCATTTTCATTAGTGTGCACCTTCTCGATGAAAAGATCACCGGAATTCACCCAATACCGTACCCTATGATATTGCACATCAATATGCTTTGTGCAAGCGTGGTACACTTGATTCTTAGCTAATTGCAAAGCACTTTGACTATCACAATGAGGAAGAGTTCTCTCTTGCTTCATTCTCAGCTCACCCACCAAACCTTTCAACCATATCGCCTCTTTCGATGCTTCCATGAGTGCCATGTACTCTGTTACAAAGCACTCTTTGCTTGTAGCATAGATCTCCTAGACACCGGTCCACTAGTGATAGTAAACACATAACTTGTGGTTGATCTCCATTTGTCTAGATCCCCCGCATAGTCCGAGTCTACGAACCGTGCAGCACACTTGACTCCTTACTTTCGCTCAAACAAAATACCCATAGTTTTGGTTCCCTTCAGATACCTTAAAATCCATTTAGTAGCTTTCCACTGTTCTTTTCCCGAATTCGACATGTACTTACTAACCACTCTAACTGCTTGGGCAATATTAGATTGTGTGCAAACCATGGCATACATGAGATAACCCACCACACATGCATACAGTGTTGTTGATATCTCTACGATCTCCGCATCTATAGAAGGACATTGCTTTGCGGACAAAACAAAATGAGAAGCTAACGGCGTAGATACATGCTTGGTATCTATTATGCCAAATTTCTCAAGAATATATGATATGTACTTCTTTTGAGAGAGCCATACCTTGCTTACTTTTTTATCCCGCTGAATCTCCATACCAAGGATCTTTTGTATGGCGCCAAGATCCTTCATTTCAAACTCCCGGTTCAACTCAACCTTAAGCTCCTTTATCTTTGACATATCCCGACAAGCGATGAGCATGTCGTCCAAATAAAGCATCAACAAAATAAAGGAGTCATCCTGAAATGTCCGATAGTACGCATAGTGGTCATTGCCACATCTTGTATAACCAACCCGCACCATGAAAGTGTCAAACCGTACGTACCAGCTTAAACCCATACAAGAACTTCTTGAGCCTACACACGTTGTTCTCCTTGCCTACTTCCTTGAAACCTTCTGTCTGCGCCATGTAGATAACTTCCTTCAAGTCACTATGAAGAAAAGTTGTCTTCATCTCCATTTGCTCCAATTCCATATCAAATTGAGCGACCATAGCCAACAACACTCGTATAGAAGTGTGTTTCACTACCGGAGAAGAGCTCCCATCATAATCTATTCCCTTTTTCTGACCTGGCTTTGTACTTTGGTTCTTCCGAAATACCCATTTGGTATTAGCGATGTGTAGGTCCTTGGGTTTCGAAAACCAACTCCCACAGGTCTTCCATCTCTTCTATCATAGCACCCATCCAACCTTGCTTACCTTCACTATTGATGGCTTCTTTGTAAATGGTTCGATCACCCTCGCTTGACACAAGGGCGAAGTTTACTTCGTCTTCCCAACCATATCGTGAGGTCGGTTTGATTACATGACGAGTTCTTTCACGTGCCATAGATGGCTCTTACTCCACCTCAACCAATCTCTTTTCATATTCCTACTCCTCACGCTCCATGTCAACTAATTGTCATTTGGTTGAGTATCAATAGTATCGTTAGTGGATGCTTAATCACTTTTGGTAATAGACGGTTTTGGAGCATAAATAGGGACCTCGACGGTTTTAATGCCACCGTTATATGCAACTTCTTGAAATTCCGTGTGCGTAAGTATAGCCTCCTCATCAAATCTCACGTCTCGGCTAACAAATATCTTTCTTGACGTAAGAACCCAAAGCTTGTACCCCTTCACCCCTTTCGTAAAACCGAGAAAGATACATGGGCGAGACCTTAGGTCATTTCTTATTCTTTCATCACTGGGAATGTGAACATATCCTGGACACCCGAATACTCTCAGCTGTGAGTAATCAACATGCCATACTTCTTCGGGGTACTTCAATCCAAGGGTTGCATTTGGAGACCTATTGACCAAATAAACGGCGTGGTTAATAGCCGCTATCCAAAATGATTTTGGCAACCCGGCATGAAACCTCATGCACCTTGCCCTCTCCATAATGGCGTGGTTCATCCGCTCTGCAACACCATTTGTTGTGGAATTTTATTCACGGTAAAGTGTCTTGTGATGCCAGTATCTTTGCAAAACTGAAGGAATTTGTCATCCTGATATTCTCCTTCATCATCGCTCCTCAAATACTTAATCTTCTTTTCGGTTTGATTTTCCACCATATCAATTCTGATTTTTCTTTGAAGAAGTAAATCCAGACTTTGCGAGAAAAATCGTCAATGAAAGTCACAAAATATTTGAACCACCCCAGGGATACAATATCCGAATGCCACAGACATTGGAATGAATATAATTAAGAACACCTTTACTTTCGGTCATTGAGGTATTGAACTGAACTTTAGTTTGCTTTCCCATCACAGAATACTAGCAAAATTCGAGCTTGCATTCGTGAACTCCTTTCAATAACTTCCCTCGATGAAGTTCTTTCATGCCTCTAAGGCTCATGAGACCAAGTTTCATGTGCTATAACTGTAGCTCGTTAACTTTTGGTTTTGCAGATAGTGCCGCTCCACTGGTTACCGTGGTTCCCCTCAATCTATAAAGATTGTTAGGTATTTTGTGCCGTGCAAAATCACTATTGCTCCCTTCTTCACTTTCAAAATTCCATCATCTGCTTGAATCACACACCCATTGTCGCTGAGTGTGCCTAAAGAGATCAATTTTTTCCTGAGTGACGGAACATGTCTAACGTCACTTCACGTCAACAACCACGCCATCCCACATTTTGATTCTAAATATGCCAATTCCCACTACCTTGCACATAGCATTGTTTCCCATGATAATATTTCCATCCTTTTGTGGTTTGTATTGATCAAATCACTCCCGGTTGGGGCACATGTGATAGGAGCATCTCGAGTCAAGAATCCACCCACTTTCATGATCGACAGAAAAGTAAGTAAGTACCTCCGTGACATCTTCACGTGTTGCAACCCCGCAGCATATTTTATAGCAGCGCCTTTCTTGTCTTCCTTTCGCATCTCCGGGTAATTCTTCTTGATGTGACCCTTCTTGTGACATTTGTAACACTTAAAGTTTTCGTGATCTCGTGTTGGAGATCTCTTAATGCCCCGTGACCTTGATGTTCCTCTTCATCCACCATTGCCAGTGTTGGCAACTAAGCCCTCATTTTGAGAAGACGAGACATCATTTCCTTTCTTTTTCATAGTTACGTGGGAAAAGATGTCTTGCACTACCTAGTTGAACTTGAGCGTAGTCTTGCGGAACATTAGGTTGATGGCGAAATGTTCATGTGAGTAGGGCAACGATGCAAGCAATATCAGTGCTCGATCTTCCTTCGTAATTTGAACATTTATCTGAGTCAAATTATTGATCAAGGCTTTGAACGTGCTGATGTGCTTCATTGTATCTTAACCCTCCTTCATTTCGAGATTGAAAAGTTGCTTTTTGAAAAAAAAATTGTTGGACAAACTTTTCCCCAAGTATACTTCTTCTAACTTGGTCCACATGCCCTTGGTTGTGGTCTCCTACACCACGTGATTTAACACCTCATCAATGAATGCCTAACACGTGATTTAACACCACGTGATTTAACACCGCATCGAGCATGCCTTCCTGCTTGTTTTGAATGCCTAACAAAGCTATTTCAAGCCTTTGTTTGACTAAAAGGTCTCGCATCCGTCGTTGCCATAGGCCAAAATTGGTCTTTTGTCATAAGGCTTAATTTCAAATTTCATGGAACCACCGGATCCACAACTAGGATCCCACTTCTTTGAGTTTATGCTCGTAGAAACAACATCGGGAGTAACGTTTGATTTAGTTTCTGCCATTAGGAAAAATTCACAAGGTTGGGCTTGAACACCCCTTAAATGTTTCGAACTGTTCTACCGGTGTAATTAGCAACCATAGCTTTGATACCACTGGTTAGAGTGAATTCCGAAAGCCTCGAAACACCACTTGCTAATTGTGCGGAATACAATCCGAGACCTTTTCGCTCAAGCTATTAAATCAACTTACTAATAGACTTATGAAATGAAATAAGCGTATAACAACCCCACAAATTTAGAGAAACAAATATTTAACATGGTTCACCAAAATTGGCTACGTCTATAGGAAGGGAGGAGAGGTTTCACTATAGGAGAATATGTGTTACACACTCAATCACTCTTTTGAATACTCACTCAACTCACAATATTAATCTCACAATATTGTAGGGACCCTCATGTAAGAAACTCACAAAATGGTATTGTTTCTCGCACTCACAACTAAATACCTTAGTTATAAATCTCTCTCTAATTGCTCTCTCATTTGATTTTTGGTGTATCATTCAACGATGAAATCCCTTCTTTATATAGGCTGCCAGAGAGAGGATTAAAGGATTAAACAAATCCTTAATGGGATGGTGGTGGAGCCCTTAATGGGGTTGCTTTTGGCTGAGCTCTTAATGGGGCGTCTGGTGGTGGAGCTCTTAAAGAGGCTGCCACTTACATTGTGAGTCAGATTCTAATGGGGTTCCCACATTCATTTTCCAAGTCAGATTCCAACAAAATAAGAAGAGAGTATGACATTGGTGAAACTGTAGCAGCCTCAAACACGCTAGAGCATGAATGGAGCACCCTTCATCAATTTCAGATGAGGGCATTTGGATCCTATCCATATTGAGCAAACCTCAAAGCACTGCTGGAAATGAGCTGGGATTATCCCCAAACATATAAGTTTTGTGAGCACAAAAAGTTCAGCAAAAAAATCAGCTAGTCAATATACTTCTCTAAACCCATGATTGAATGATGCTTACAAATTAGCATTACCAGTCCTAGTGCTTCTAATAATACATTTGATAGCCCACGCTTCCAGTCTTACCATTAAAAATGTCAATCATAAATTCGTAAAATGAGAAACAGACTCTACTTGAATAAAATAGTCATGCAGACAACTTTAAGATGTTAAACATATTACAACGCAGGATCTCTGAATCGATAACAATCGCTCCAGTATTATGGTGATATGGTGGTGTTGGACCGCCAGATTCTTGGCCATGTCATTGTATGCGTCTCTTTGGATTTTGAGGAGGTTGGGCATGGTGGATCATGAGAAAGTCTAGCTATACCACAACTTCTTTGTAGACTGGTAAAATCCCAAGGGTGATGAGTCTTCACCCTTCTTTTAATAACAACATTTTCGTTCAAAAAATATATGTATATATAATATAAGAACATTCTGTGGCTGTAGTCATAGATGCCAAATCATGTAAATCATTTTGTTCATGCATGTATGTATGACTATCCCTTTGTCTCTTGTCTTTCCCGTGAGCTCTGGTTCACACTATTACAAAACGGGCACGTCTCGACTCTCAAGTAGAAATTCCCCTACACAAACCTCGCTACATTTGGAAACCCCTTTGTACCTCAAAAGTCCATTTCGTGAAATATCATAAATTCAGCTCAAGTCATTTGTATTATGCAGGTCCATTGCACCATTTACACTCTACTAGCTAACTAGCTTTATATGGAGAGAGGGACATAAATTCTGTGCTATGTGCCACTCAACTTATACATGTGGCACCATTACCTTTAGTAGACATGTAAAGCTCACATATGTCATTTACTCATAAATACCCCTTTTCTCCAACTCATCTATTCACTACAGCCTTTCTTATCCATAAGTAGAGTCACTTTTAAGGTCACATTTGATTGGGTGAGGGGTTGAGCGGAAAACATTATAAGTTTTGATGGAACTCATAAAGCGAGGACGACGATACTTGACAAAATGTGCAAATTTCAAGGTCATCTATCAGTTAAACGTATGCATGGGTCGCTATTTATCATGTTAACTGGCTAATGACTTCGTTCATATACGTGGTGTCATACAGTTGCGTGAGCCATGGCTCACAAAGACGAATCTATATAGTTTTATAGTCGACTAAATTTTTTATCAGTCCTCTTCCAAAACTCTCATCACAATTTGTTTCTGCATTCTCTCCATCCACATCTTTACTGCTTTCTTTAAGTTGCACTGTTCCTCGTCGTACTTTTCTTTTTTCTCTGCGATCACCTTTCCTCACGACGCGTTCTAATGCGGTTTTCTTAGGCTTCCTTCAAAACTTTGGTGCACCGCTCTTTTCTCTTTAATTCACTTCTTGTTTGTGTTATTTTCTTCTATTCTCCCCTATAACTTGGTTAGTTCTCTTCTTCTTTAAGCTTTGACCCACCTCCTTGATTATCCATCACCTCTCTTCCAAGTCCAAATTGCCCAATATCAAATCTCTGAACGCATTGTCCATCGGCTCCTTGAACCCAAGGAATTACTAATCTCCGTCCCATTACAGGCAGAACAAGGTCCATTCAATGTTGCTGTAGTAGGTTGCTAGCTGTTTGGGTTTCATTTTGTTTATTGTGAAAGATGGGGAACTGTATAACAGATAGGGACTGTTAGGTTACTTATAGTGGACTGGTTATAGGCGAACAACACATAAATGAATGGTAACTTGAAGTCATTTGGCTTTCCTTTGGGTATAAAAAGAATCTTAGGGATCTAGGGTGAGATTTGGGGTAAGAAGCCAGGAATTTCCTCTCACCATGATTTTTGGTGAAAGGTGGAAGATGGTGAGTGTTTCATGTATTGTTCTTTATGTATTGAGTGAGGTATTTTCTCACGTGGTACATGGTGAGCAGAATACACACCGTATCATAGTTGTCAAAGGCACGCCTAGGCACATGCCTAGGTGCAAGGTGCACTTATGACGCCTTGCCTAGCCTAAGCGAGGCGACTTCAAAGAGGCATGCGCCTAGAGGCTCGAGGCGCACGCCTGGTTAAAGTTGCCTTATTCCAAGAAAAAAATTATTTTTTAACTTTGTTTTCTCTGTTTTTTTTTCTGTTATTATTCTTTGCTACATTGTCCTCTTTTGTCTTTTTTTTTTCCTCTTCTTCATGCTATTTTTCTTTTGCTCTTTTTCATTTCGTATTATATGCTCATTTTTTTTCTATTGTCATATTTTCTGTTATTTTCCCTATCTTTTTCCTTTTTGATGCTCTGTTTTGTGTGTTGTAAAGAAATTTGAACAAAAAATCCAGATATTTATTCCTTTTTTGTGTTTTGTTTGGAAAAAATGACGCTACATTTCTTATTGAAAATTGAATTAATTGACTGATTATTTATACTCACTTGTTAGTGATTTAATTTTGTTCCAAGACTTGTACTTGTTGGCGGCGATTGTCTTGTTATTTCTATTAAGACTTGCACTTGTTGGATATTCTCAAGTTTATTATTATGTTAATATATTTGTTATATTTTGAATCTAAAATTATTTATATAATTTATTTTGGCTATAAATCTTCTTAATAAGTTTTATCTTTAAAAATATAAGCGATTAACCCTTGGCACCTGGTGCGCACCTTTGTTCAGTAATCAATTACAATGTTATTTTTTCATTTTGGATAATGCACTAAATTAAAGATGTATATCTAATATAAATTATTATTGAAGTTATGATATAATAACATTATTTTATATGTAATATATACATAAAATATGTTTTTTTGTATTTTTTGTAAAGGTGCGCCTTGCTTCGATCAGGCGCGTGCCTCACCTTACGTCTTACACCTAGGCTCCACGGACACCTTAGTGCCTTGATGTGCCTTGCGCCTTAAACAACTATGCACCGTATGGGTACATGGAAAGCATTTTGAAACATGAGATTGATGAAGTTCTTAGGCTAGAATTTTTATTTGCTTGGGTGGAGAGTTGGTGTACAATAGCTATCTGAGTTTGGGTAGGAGAGTAACGAGTATTTATACTTGATTTATGTTCTATTGTACTTCATAATTCATTCATATATAGTATAATCGGGCCTCTCTCTATGCATGTAGGAAAATTGGTGAAACACTTGTATCTTGGTGTGCTTATGTACATTCTATCTTGATTCCATCTTTATTATTCTTGTTTATTTTTACCATTTTATCTTCATTATATCCGGGATCATGGTTGGTGGGCAGTTTGCCCAACATTAGGAAGTTGCCTTTGACACGTACTAATGTCTTTGCGGCTTGTCCTTAGTTGCTGGTGTGTCTTTAGCAGGGGCGGATCCATCCCAGGCCGAGGTGGGACAGCCGCCCCAGTTCAATTAAAAAAAAAAAAAGGGATTTTTTGGTAAAAATTCAAACTTGGAGGTTATTTCTTATTATTTACAAAGATGAGGGTGTAAATGTGTAATAAATTAAAAAAAACACGTTTATACACACTTGCGTCCCTCTTTTATCTCACAACACTTGACCTATTCTCTCTCCTCTCTTCTTGCAAACTGCCTCAGTCGTTCGCCCCTCTATATCCCCCTCACCGCCGCTGCCTCAGCAGCCACCACCTCATCGCCTCTGCCTCAGCTCACCACCTCACCGCCATTGCTGCTGCCAGAACAACACATCAGTAGCAGTCTAGTAGAGCTCTCTGCTCCCTTCTATGACTCCTTTCCCTCCCTCATCTCACTTCAA
The DNA here is from genome assembly GCA_949130495.1 of Sambucus nigra. Taxonomy (NCBI): domain Eukaryota; kingdom Viridiplantae; phylum Streptophyta; class Magnoliopsida; order Dipsacales; family Adoxaceae; genus Sambucus; species Sambucus nigra. Next base: position 650,275,378 of record OX422213.1, read on the forward strand.
TCAATAAAAAGAGAGGTACATTTTTTATGTGTTTATTTTATATTTGCATATTTTTATAATGTATGCTATTAGGCTATTGGATTAAATTTTATATGTGCTATTAGTTTGTTGGAATTTGTTGAAGTTTGTGTTTAAAATAGTTTGAAATTGGTTGAAATTTGTTGAAAATTATTAAAATTTGTGTTGAAATTTGTTAAAATATAGGAAGTCAAGTCATGAAGAAATATAATGTTGAAATATTATAAAATAAATCCACGAACAAAGTAAAAACTGCAAATTTAGATAATTACTACCTCAAACATTTTTAAGGTTAAAAATTGCAAAAAACAAGTAAAAACAACCCAAAAAATCGTTTCGGGGGCTTCCGCCCTCAAACCCCGGACTTGATTTACATTCCTGGATCCGCCACTGGTCTTTGGCACTCTTGTGGCACCCCGCCTATTCAAATACCGGGTGGCCAACCCATAATTAAAATAAAACATTGGTCTCATATGGCTCATTCTTAGCATCATTGTCGAAAACATTTTTAAAGTTACTAACCACCTAGTAATTTAATTAGACCGGTGCCAAATTTTATCTTTCATTAATAAACAACATGCGGAAATAAATAATAAATTAAGCCATCAACACACAATGATAATTAAATCAAACAGAAATGAATACTATAAATGAAGATAACCGAATCCACTACCAGTTAAACAATAAAATACAACAGTAACGGGAACAATAACCTCGATACACAAAGTCCAATAAATAAACTGAATACAAAATCAGGGGGCAACATGCCCAAATGAACACTGAAGTAAAGTCCCTATACTAGAAACAAATGAACGAAGCGTCTATAACAAAGTTCTGCAACTTCCACACGAGCTGCAGCTACGCATCCCTGTATAGAATCCTCAAACTGGGCGTCCTTGTGGCTGGACACCTAAAATGTTTTGGAAAAGGTTTTGACACGGGTCAGACCCCAAGTAAAACATTTTGAAAATATTTAGCAAGCAGTTAAATTGCAATAATTAAATATGCATGCACCATTTTCATATTTAAGCTAGTGTCGCACTCTCTTGAGGTAAATCTCATCCTTCATCTAATGTGCACACCTAACGTTGCCTGCTAACCCTCTCTAGTTAAGCTACCACCTTAACTAACCATATCAAGTTTCCTTCTTCACACTAACTCGATGTGTTCACCCATACTGCCCACGCAATACATTACTATATGTTTTATATCGAATAACCACTTATGACTTTATTATTTTATATTTAATTCTTCACACATTGAAGTTATTTTTAATGTCACTATCTTACTTTTCAACTAAGTACCCATTGTTGGACACATCCCCGGTATATATTTTTATCACACTAATATATATATACTAATTCATTATCAAGTAATTTATACAGGGCAGTCAACTATTTATTCATCATTCTTATAGTTAATCTTATTCCCATTAAGATAACTTCAAATACCAGTGTTTTCGTATCTACTAAATACACACATTAGAATTAATCACAAGTATACATATATTTATCACTATATATATATATATATATATATATATATATATATATATATATATATATATATATATATATATATATATATATATATATATATATATCCTGCACCCCTAGGTTAGAACCGCTTGCTACAATGCATACTCTGCTATCATGTCCTGGTGCATCACTCACTGCTTAAAGGACTACTGGTTCAATCACACATATTGGAGGCGAACATAGCACCTAGCCTCATGAGTCACGCACATACCTACGTTCCCATTTGACCGTCGAACTATCATATCTCAGATAGCACGTTTCCAAGGTTATATGTTCTAGGGCACGAGTCTCAAATCCCCCCGAAGGCTCCTCGAGATAAGACAGTCCCAACGCGCAACGTCCACCCCGATAGCAAGCAGCGTAGGTATGTCATACACATAATAAATCAACCAATAGGTATTCACACAACCTATAATAATCATTATGTATTCACACAACCCAAATATATAAATTACTATCAGACGTATAGGTATTCACGCGACCTATAGTATGTGTTTCATACGTAGTATATATATATATATCTCACGAACATCCTACGTATTATTAAATTTCAATTATACATCTCATCGTATATTCCTGAGTATTTCTCACTATAAGTGTTCCAATTAACCTTTAAATATTTCAGTAGGTAATTCACTCATATTTTACTGGTCTCAGTCATAGGTTCACTCACCTTCACCGTGACTCATTCTTTACCCCCGAATTCATTACATTGCGAATTACATCGATTAATCTAATCAATTTCACAATAATTAGTTTTTTAAAATAGTGTCGCTCAACTACAATGCCCGGGCACATTCACCTGGCCTGTAATTACATACTTATAAGTTTAATACTCAAAATTCACTTCTTAAGGTTCCCCCTTCTTTAACTCTTAAATCCCTTAATACTCATACCATAATAAGTATTTGGTTCCATTTAATTTCTATCAATTAAATCCACCTTAAGATACCAGCCTGTATGTTAAATTCATCCGAAATTCCCACTCGAATACGCTCATATATTTTCGACATATATTTTTGAGTGATGTTCATCCTAAACACTCCTAAATCCATACTCCGGATTCATCCCTATTTAATCCAAGGATAAAATAATGCTCCTTAATATTTTCCAAAGTCCTTCACTTATCTACGGACATCTCAAAATAACCCGAATTTATTTCTTCTTAAAGGTGTCGGTCTCGCGCACCCTATCGTAGAAAAATCATATCAAATAAAAAAAATCAGAAAAATAGGAGGTCGGCGCCCACGCGACCGTGACGAAAAGATCTACAATCTCATGTTTTACAATAACTGAAGGGGTCGATCGATCGACTCCTTAGGTCGATTGATCGATCGACCAGATATCCATCTTCTTCCTTGATTCTGTTTCCACCATTTTTAAACTCCGAAGCTTTCCAACTTCAATCCAGACCTCGATTACTTTATCTCCCAATTTATTTCATCTATAAACATGTTCAAACACTAGTATATGACATTAATCCTCAGTGATTTTCATTAAAATTCTAGGGTTCATAAATTGGGTTTTTCTCAATACCCCTTAAATCACAATTCTCAATTCAATTCAATAATCCGAATTCAACAACAATTTCTATAGGTTTTCGATTCTAAATCATATTCTAGCCTTATATGATATTATTATCACATCAATTAAACATCAATTTCACCCTTAATGCTTAAATCCCTAAAACCCAGATTTAACATGTGATACCCTCCAAAAACGAATTTTGTTATAATAACTCATCCCAAAATGAATATGGTTTACACCCACCATGATATGAATAGCAATACCGCCATTTAAATGAAAGCAAGTTTAACTACTTGCCTGGATAATTTCGTAGGGTCTGATCCTTTGATGTAGACGGAGATTTGGACGAAGAACACATTAATCTCCTCTTTTTGATTTGGCTCCCAAAATATGCCCAATTTGCTCTCCCAAACTTCCTCTGCATATTTAGGTTTTCTCCTGTTGAGTTATGGCTGCCCCCAACTCCCTTAATTGGCTTTTATTGGGCTAATCCTGTTTTTAGACTAATGGGCTTAATTAAAATGGTCCAAACACTCCCGTGTGGGCCCGGTTATGCCTAAAAATGCCCCGAGACCCGATTACTACCCCCGGGTACTCTTTTCCAACTATTTCGACCTATCCGGAGTCAACCGTACACTTAGAATTGCCATACGAATTACTTTATAACATTCTCAAATTTTTGACTTCCAAAAATGCGACACAAAATAATCTGTATAATTTAAATTTTAATTTGCCAATTTAAATAAATCCACCAATTTAAATAATTTCTTCAAATTATAAATTTAAATGTATCCAAAAATGAATAAGTTCCATTTCTCCCAAAATGATTAAATTTGCCCAAAATTAATTAAATTCAAAGCTCTCGAATTTACAGGGTGTTACAACTCTATGATATTGATGTGAAGTAGCATTGTACACAACAACAAAATCAACCCAAGAAATTATGGTGTCTCTCTCATTCCCATTAATATTCATATTCAGTAAATTATGTTTACAAGGGGAGGCTAAGAGTCTAATTTACAGTGAAAACATGTCTTCTTCACCACGACATTTAAAAAAGGTAAATAACTAAACTATTTTATTTAACAACCTACCATTGAAGATCTAATAATAAGAAGAAGAAAAAAAAATCAAGAAACTAGTGTATATCCCCCTCCCCTAAGATTTTGGCTAGCCCTAGGGTAGGTGCTCACCCTACATGTACCCCAATTATGATATATGATAGAGGGAGTATCCTATAATGAACATGTTATCATAAAAAATGGATTGATATTCGGTAGGAGTAGCCAAGTCATCCACACTACTGTCTAGACGCTTTGGCGTATGTAAGACGAGTGGTCCTATCCCATTCAAGACCGCATATTTCTGTTATATACTTAACAAGTCATGCACATTCTTCCAATTTGAGAAAAATTCGACAGCATATCCCCATAGTTTTCCAAGTACACGACATAGATTCGCATGTGTGAGTGTTATTTAAATTTATCAATTGAAATAACACTTAACATCGCATCATCTAGTATGTACCCAGAGAACATTAAGATACGAATGCAGAACTTCCCCCAAAAGTAACAAGTTTAAGCCACTAAGAATATTATTATACAGAAACTATGCAGTCCCAAACTGTTCAAACGGGACAATTCGAGAGATCTCATTACAAGGGTAATGACTCTCGAACACGTCTAAGGGCTATTGAATGCATACGCATAAGAACTAGAAGGCTAGTATCTATGCGCACTATATGTAATTTAAAGTATGTTTATTTAATTATGTCTTATCACAATTCGAGAGATTTCATTTAATTGTGTAATTTAAAGTATGTTTCATTTAATTTAAAGTATGCATAAGAACTAAAACTTATGCCAATATCAATACCAATTCAAATTCAATTTCAATTTATACTAATATCAAGACCAATTCAAATTCAATTTCAATTTAGAGAAATGGGTCCTATAGAAATACAATGTATACAAATTAAAAAGGTTATTAACCAAACCATTAACCAAACCAAGAATCAACATGTATCCCGTACTCCTTATATCGTCTACATGACAAAAAAATATTAACAATAATAAGTTCTCAAGTAAGGGTTCATACTGTGTTCTTGCACAAAGAGGAACACGTAATTATTTTACAAGGGTGTGTTACGTCATAAGGAGGTCCATTAATATATTTCAAATTTCCCCTGTCATTATAATATTATTACATGGCATAAATAAGGTCCACGTGACAAATATTGAAACCCCATGCACTAATTCACACACGCACACACACCGCTCTACACACACTGTTCCCCCTCCCCCCCCACACCCCTACCCCCACTGCCCTTCTGCCCTCCCCTCCCCCCCCCCCACACTCACACGCAGACCCACCTACACCCACCCACACATACCCCTATACACACACATGCAGTCCTATACACATATACAAAGGAAAGAAAAAGAGAAAAAAATACGTGAAACGTAAAGAGAGAGAGAGAGAGAGAGAGAGAGAGAGAGAGAGAGAGAGAGAGAATTGGTGGGAATTGAAAATGGTGGAAAAAAAGAGGCAGTATGGTTTTTAGTAAAGCAAGTTGTCATGAACCTGTCAAGGTCTTAGACCGTGATAACTGTACTTGTTACGGACTTGTCACTGTCAATGACCATGACAAATCAAGGACTTGTCACGGTCATTAACCGTGACAAAAAATGCATGTTTTTTTTATCACGGTCAATGACCGTGACAAGGATGGCTGGCTCAAAGGTGACAATTTTGCCTTTTTGGTGTAGTGCAATATAGGTTCATACCCATTCACAAAACCATCAAGTGATGCTTTGTATGCAACACACAATGATATAAATGATTGACTAGCAGGATCTTTTAATTATGTTGCAATACTGCTTGGGTTTTTTAGCAAAATTTGCCTTGATATCTAAGGTACCATCTTATAACTCTCACTGAAACTACCAAATATCCTTTCCAAACAAACAATCTTAGCAAAATATGGAGCATGATATGATATTTTCACCCCATACATAGGCCAAATTGTAGCAACTATATCCTTTGGTTTGAATCTTGTGATTTCTTATTAGATGCTTAACTTGATTAGCAACCCAACCTGCTCTAGCCATTGAATTCTTCACTTATTCATTACACTTACAAATATGGTCAGCAACAAGAGATCTGAGCTTTACAGTTAGTTCATGTGGCATTTTTTCTCATATACACTCCATTTACAAAGTGGATCCTTACGAACTAGATTAATCTTTAAGCTATTATTATGTTTCTGCCTATATTCAAACTTTTTGAACATAACATACTTCCTCATATATACTCTGTAATATCCCATTGTTGGCTATTCCATATGCTCAAGAAGTTCCTTAAGTCCACTATCTTTATTTCCATGTGCATCATTACCTTTCATTTTTTTCCTCCTCAAAGACATTACCAGTGTTGTCATCAAACTAAGTCAGAACTTCAATGACATGTACTTCATCAACTGATGCTTCATCATCATCTTGCTCATCACCTTGTACCTCATCATCATCTTGTGGCTCATTACCTTGTGCCTCATCATCTTCTTGTTCATCACCTTCTTACTCATCACCTTGTGGGTCATCATCTTCTTGCTCATCACCTTGTGACTCATCACCCTCACTCTCTTCTTGAACGTCAACTTCAATTAAATATTTATCTTTAGCATGTAAATTTTCACATGGTAATAAATCAAAATCCTCATCAAAAATAGAGTTCCTAACTCGTTCATTAACACCATCTTGAGCATTGCATTGTTCCTTTACACTCCTCAACAACTCTTCCTCTTCATCATTTAATTCTCTATCTAGACCTTTAAAGTTTAATAGGTCCTTGAAAGCCCAGTCACCTTCTTTATCACTTTCGTCACTAAACTTCAATGGGTCTATTGAGGTGTTAGTAAACTTGAAACCATATGCATTTAAAATTCTGAATGATCTCCTTACCCCTAAAGTTTTCTTTCTAATATTTTTTCATGATTTAGGTTTTTGAGGGTTAGGGTTAACTGCAGAATCAAAATCTTCTTTATTCAGCCTTGGAGATGTCTCTTTGTGCTGACTGAGGGTAATTTAAAAGTCTTCTTTGGAGTGGTGTGGACATGTTTCAGGGTGGGATCATTTGGTTGTTCTAAATATATACTATATTCCCTTTCACACTCTTCAATATTGTCCCGCATGTTCATTAGTTGGGCATTACTATCAATGGTGCAAAGACAACTATCCTTCAACCATTTAATAATTCACCCCTTCTGACATGTATTTTCCTCAATTTCTTGCATTACATCCAAGTGGCATAACTCGTCCCTATCGACATCTCTCATAACAAACCTTCCTACCTCCGCCATCTTTCCTATTCTTTTTCTAAATCTCTTTAAAGTGGAAGACAAAATCCCTTAATCCACGCAAAGCCACACCTTGTAAATAATAATGCAGAGAAACAAAATTACATGCAGGAAAACAACATACAAAAATCTACTTTGATAAAACCCTAAATTACATACTGTTAATATGCATTGTTGACAAAATCATAACATTAAAAAAACCCTAATATTTTCAATACCTCGATCAACCTTCATTCACAAGAAACATATAGAAATAAGTTGGAAACCTTGCTGTAGAATAACTTTTACATCAATGGAGTTATATGGTTTGTATGTTTAAAAAGAAAGAACCTTTACCATTTCATCAGGATGAAATGGTAAGTCAATTCCCAAGAATGAACTGATATGGGGAAAGGGGTGTAAAAGTTATTTAACATTTCCCAAGCATCTATCTAACGTTGGGGTTAATGGATGATGTGAATTTTGGCACTCATTCACTAATAGAATAAACTATGACCCCCCAATTAAATATAAATAAGAACAAATGTATCCCAAAATGTAATGGACACTTTGTTTTTAATTCAATATAATATTATTTATAGTCTTTTGGAGTTTAGTCACATGTTCAAAGCTTTTAAATTGTATTAAGTTTCATAACTACTTAAAAATGTCTCTAACCACCTCTCATCCTTTTGACAGAGAATGTCATTTGCCCCATAATTATTACAACATAACCGATAACTAAAAAAACAAAAACACGAAAGTGGATGCAAATACCCCATGTTTAAAAGTGGGACTAAATGCCCCATGTTTTATATGGGAAGTCATGTTTTGCACGTTGAATGTTGCTATATTATTAGCCGTTATTTTCAATTTCTTACCACTCGTAACTACCAAACTCTCGCTCTCTCTCTCACTGAGAGAGAGAAAAATACAGAGTATTGATTTGTGTAAATTTCAATTCCGGTACTCCAAAATGGAGCAACAACACGATGTCTCCTCTCTTGAAAAGGTTTCTCAGCAAACTATCATCATTTTTATGATAAAAAAATTGTGTAAATACTGATTTCTTTTCTTCATATAATTAGTTAAGGAAATCACGTGGAGTGCAAGAGCCTCTAATTGAGAGACACTCGGACAAATATTCTGTGTTAGCCGCCATTCTTCCGTCAGTTATTCATACTCTTCAAATTTAACTTCTATTGTTTTTTTGTTGTGTTTATATTGTTATTGGTACGTGTTATTATTATTATTATTGACGCGTGTATGGCGCAAAATGAGTCAAATATCCATGTGCATTAGAAAATGTGTCCGAAAGGATTTAGATATGACGTGTGTCACAAAATGCTGTGTCGGCCTGGAGTTACTTTTTATTAGGATTTTCAATGAAATTCGAAATATATGAGGCTATGCCGGTTACTATATTGTTTTTTGAGATAATAGTTGGATGTACGTAAAATGGATTTTGTAGATGTGATGGCAAGTGCTTGAACATAAAATCTTTGAGTATATTGGAAATCACTAAAGGTCGTACCCAATGCACAAGGCTCCTGCTTAACTGCAGGATCTGGGAGAGGCAGATGTCGTTTGAGCTATATATGGAGGGAGAGACTACTCTCGTATAAGCAATGAAATATAAAATAAGTTTGGTTGGTAGGACTTATACTTGCCAAATTCAGTTCATAAGAGTTAATATGTTAGCGTGAATTCCAAAAGCCTCGAAACACCACTTGCTAGTTGTGCAGATAACAACTCAATATCTTTTCCCTGAAGCTACTAAATCAACTTACTAATTGAATTATAAAATGAAATAAGCATATAAGAACCACAAAAATTTAGAGACACACGTGGTTCACTAAAATTGGCTATGTCCACAGGAGGGGAGGGGAGGGGAGATTTCACTATAGGAGAATATGTGTTACAAACTCAATCACTCTTTTGAACACTCACTCAACTCACAATATTAATCTCACAATATTGTAGGAATTCTCACACAAGAAACTCACAAAATAGTGTTGTTTCTTGCACTCACTTACAACTAAAATACCTCAGTTGTAAACCTCTCTCTAATTGCTTTCTCACTTAGTTTCTGATGTGTCATTCAACAATGAAATTCCTTCTTTATATATGTTGAGAGAGGATTAAAGGATTAAACAAATCTTTGGCGGGACTGTGGTAGAGCACTTAATGGGGCTACTGGTAGTGGAGCCCTTAATAGGGCTGCCACTTTTACTGTGAGTCAGATTCCAATGGGGCTCCCACATTAATTTTTGAAGTCAGAACTCCACCTTGGCAAACCTTGTCAATCGGAATGTGACTGCTCCAACTGATCTTAGGATAACAGCCGGTAACTGCTTGAGGACTAACCTGATATCCATCAAGCCCATATGACTCCATCCGACGTGGAGCCACCTCTAACTTCAACAAGAGGTGAGATTGAGAAGCATTAGGCAATGCCTAAACTTCTCTACCATAATCAGTTTTGTAAGTATGTCCGCCGCATTTTGATTAGTGTACACTTTCTCGATGACAACATCACTGGTTCATCCAATCCCGTACCTTATGGTGTCACACCTCAATATGCTTTGTGTGGGCATGGTACACTTGATTTTTAGCCAATTGCAAAGCACTTTGACTATCACAATGAAAAAGAGTTCTCTCTTGCTTCATTTCCAGCTCAATCACCAAACCTTTCAACCATATTGTCTCTTTCGATGCTTCCGCGAGTGCCATGTACTCTGCCTTTGTAGTAGACAAATCACTCGTTGCTTGTAGCATAGATTTCCAAGACACCGGTCCCGTTTGTCTAGATCACTCGTATAGTCCGAGTCTACAAACCCTACAACACACTTGGCTCCTTGCTTTTGCTCGAACAAAATACCCGTAGTTTTGGTTCCCTTCAGATACCTTAGAATCCCTTTAACAGCTTTTCAGTGTTCTTTTTCCAGATTCAACATGTACTTACTAACCACTCCAATTACCTGGGCAATATTCAGCTGTATGCAAAGAATGGCAAACATAGGACAACCCACCGCACATGCATATAGTGTTGTCGACATCTCTACGATCTCAGCGTCTGTAGAACGACATTGCTTTATAGACAAAACAAAATGAGAAGCTAACGGTGTAAATACATGCTTGGCATCCATCATGCCAAATTTCTCAAGAATATGTGATATGTACTTCTTATGAGAGAGTCATACCTTGCCCATTTTTCCATCCCACTGTATCTCCATACCAAGGATCTTTTGTGTGGCACCAAGATCCTTCATGTCAAACTCCCGACTCAATTCAACATTGAGCTCCTTGATCTTTGACATATCGCGACATGCAAGCATGTTGTCCACACAAAGCATCAATAAAATAAATGAGTCATCCTGAAATGTCCGATAATACGCACAGTGGTCATTGTCACACCTAGTGTAACCAACCCGCATCATGAAATTATCAAATCGTAGGTACCATTATCATGGAGACTGTTTAAGCCCATACAAGGACTTCTTAAGCCTACACACTAGGTTCTCCTTGCCTACTTCCTTGAAACCTTCTGGTTGCGCCATGTAGATAACTTCCTTCAAGTCACCATGAAGAAAAGTTGTCTTCACGTCCATTTGCTTTAATTTCATATCAAATTGAGCGACAATAGCCAACAACACTCGTGTAGAAGTATGTTTCACTACCGGAGAAAAGATCTCATTATAATCTATTCCCTCTTTCTGTGAAAATCCCCCTTGGCTATCAACCTGGCTTTGTACTTTGGTTCTTCCTCTTTGTTAATTGCTTCCTTCTTTCGAAACATCCATTTAGAACCAACTGTGTGTAGGTCCTTGGGTTTTGGAACCAACTCCCACTTGGAGTTCTTACATAGAGCTTCCATCTCTTCTATCATAGCCTCTATCCAACCTTACTTACCTTCCCTATTAATGGCTTCTTTGTAAGTGGTTGGGTCGATTTGATTACACGACGAGTTCGATCACATGCTATAGATGGTTCTTGCTCCACCCGTTGAGGTTGCTCTACCTCAACCAATCTTTCTTCATATTCCTCCTCCTCACGATCAACCTTAACTATGTTGTCATTTGGTTGAGTATCAATTGTACCGTTAGTGGATGCTTAATCACTTACGGTAATGGACGGTCGTGGAGCATAAATAGGGACCTCGACGGTTTTAAAATGTCGTCATTTGCAACTTCTTGAAATTCTTTGTGCGTAAGCATAGCCTCCTCGTCAAATGTCACATCCCGGCTAACAAATAGTTTTCTTGACGTAGGATCCAAAAGCTTGGACCCCTTTACCCCTTTCGTAAAACCTAAAAAGATACATGGGTGAGACCTTGGGTCATTTTTGGTTCCTTCATCACTGGGAATGTGAACATATCCTGGACACCCGAATACTCTCAATTGTGAGTAATCAACATCTTAGCCAGACTATACTTCTTCGGGTCACTTCAATCTAAGAGTGCATTTGGAAACCTATTGATCAAATAAATGGCATGGTATATAACCGCTGCCCAAAATGATTTTGGCAATCCGACATGAAGCCTCATACACCTTGCCCTCTCCATAATGGTGCGGTTAATCGGCTCCGCAACACCATTTTGTTATAGAGTTTTCTTCACGGTAAAGTGTCTTGTGATGCCAACATATATGCAAAACTGAAGGAATTTGCCATTCTTATATTCTCCTATGTTGTCGCTCCTCAAATACTTGATCTTTTTTCGGTTTGATCTTCCACCATAGCCTTCCACTCCTTGAATTTCTCGAAAACCTCCAATTTTTCTTTCAAGAAGTAAACCCATACTTTGCGAGAGAAATCATCAATGAAAGTCACAAAATATTTGAACCCACCTGGAGATATAATATCTAAAGGCCCACAAACATTGGAATGAATATAGTTAAGAACATCTTTACTTTTGATCGTAGAGGTATTGAACTTAACTCTAGTTTGCTTTCCCATCACACAATATTTGCAAAATTCGAGCTTGCATCTATGAACTCCTTTCAACAACTTCCGTTGATGTTCTTCCTTGCCTCTTTAGCTCATGTGACCAAGTCTCTTATGCCATAACTGTAGCTCGTCAACTTCTGGTTTTGTAGAGACTGCCGCTCCACCGGTTATTGTGGTTCCCTTCAATCTATAAAGATCGTTAGGTGATTTTTTGCCGCATAAAACCACCATTGATCCTTTCTTTACTTTCAAAGTTCCGTCCTTAGCTTGAATCACACACCCATTGCCATCGAATGTGCCTAAAGAGATCAAATTTTTCTTAAGTGACAGAACATGTCTAAAGTCACTTAGTGTCTGAACAACGCCATCTCACATCCTGATTCTCACCGTGCCAATTCCCATGACCTTTCATGTAGCATTGTTTCTTATGATAATATTTCCACTGTTTTGTAGTTTGTACTGATCAAACCACTCTCGGTTGGGGCACATGTGATAGGAGCATCCCCATCAAGAATCCACCCACTTTCATGATTCGCAGAGAAGAAAGTAAGTACCTCCGTAACATCTTCTCGTACTGCAACACCCACAACATCTTTTATAGCAACGCCTTTCTCGTCCTCCTTTCGCATCTCTGGGCAATTCTTCTTGATGTGACCTTTCTTGTTACATTTGTAACACTCAGTTTCTGTGATCTCGTATTTGAGATCTATTGGCACCCCAGTTTTTGACGCCCCGTGACCTTGATCTTCCTCTTCGTCCACCATTGCCAGTCTTGGCAACTAAGCCCTTATTTTGAGAAGATGAGATATCATTTTTGTTCTTTTTCATAGTCATATTGGAAAAGATGTCTTGCACTACCTCATTGGACTTGAGCGTAGTCTTCTCGAATATTAGGTTGGTGATGAAATGTTTGTATGAATCGGGCAACGATACAAGCAATAGCAGGGCTCGATCTTCCTCATTGATTTGAACATCAATCCAAGTCAAATCATTGATCAAGGCTTTGAATGTGCTGATGTGCTTCATCGTATCTCCGCTCTCTTTTATTTCGAGATTTAACTTGGTCCCCATGCCCTTGGCAGTGGTCTCCACCACGTGATTTAACACCTCATCAATGATGCATTGATCAATAGAAGAAGTTGTTTGTCTGTCAATATCAAGTCACATGCCTTCCGGTTTGTTTTGAATGCCTTACAAAGGTATTTCAGCCTTTGTTTGACTAGAACGCCTTGCATCCATCATTGCCATAGGCCAAAATTGATTTTTTCGTCATAAGGCTTAATTTCAAATTTCATGGAACCATCGGATCCATAACTAGGATCCCACTTCTTTGAGTTTGTGCTCGTAGAAGCAACATCGTGAGTAAAGTTTGATTCAGTTTCCGCCATTAGGAAAAATTCACGAACTTGTGCTTGAACACCCTTCGAGTGTTTCGAACCGTTTTACCGGTGTAATTAACAACCTTAGCTCTGATACCATTTGTTATCGTGAATTCCGAAAGCCTCGAAACACTACTTGCCAGTTGTGTGGAATACAACCCAAGACCTTTTCCCTCAAGCTACTAAATCAACTTACTAATAGAATTATGAAATGAAATAAGCATATAACAACCGCACAAATTTAGAGACACAAATATTTAACACGTTTCACCAAAATTAGCTACGTTCATAGGAGGGGACGAGAGGTATCACTATAGGAGAATATGTATTACACATTCAATCACTCTTTTGAACACTCGTTGAACTCACAATATTGTAGGAACCCTCACACAAGAAACTCACAAAATAGTCTTGTTTCTTGTACTCGCAACTAAAATACCTTAGTTGTAAACCTCTCTCTAATTGTTCTCTCACTTGATTTCTGATGTATCATTCAACAATGAAATCCCTTCTTTATATAGGCTGCCAGAGAGAGGATTAAAGGATTAAAAAAATCCTTGGTGGGATGGCGGTGGAGCTCTTAATGGGGCTGGTGGTGGTGGTGGTGGTGGAGCTCTTAATGGGTCTGCCGCTTTCATTGCTAGTCAGATTCTAATGGGGCTCCCACATTCATTTTCCAAGTCAGATTCCAACAAAATAAGAAGAGAATATGACATTGGTGAAACTGTAGCAGCCTCAAAAAAGCTAGAGCATGAATGGAACAGCCTTCATCAATTTCAGAAAGAGGGCATTTGGATCCTATCCATATTGAGCAAACCTCAAAGAACTTCTGGAATTGAGCTGGGATTATCCCCAAACATATAAGTTTTGTGAGCACAAAAAGTTTGGCAAAAAAATCAGCTAGTCCATATACTCCCTAAACCCATGATTGAATGATACCTACAAATTAGCATTACCAGCCCTAATGTTTCTAATACTAGCTTTGATAGCCCAAGCTTCTAGTCTTACCATTCAAAATGTCAATTATAATATGAGGAACAGACTCTACTTGAATAAAATAGTCATGCAGACAACTTTAAGATGCTAAACATATTACAATACAGGATCTCCGAATCGATAACAATCGCTCCAGTGTTGTGGTGATATGGTAGTGCTGGACTGCCATATTCTTGGCCATGTCATTGTATGCGTCTCTTGAGATTTTGAGGAGGTTGTGGCATGGTGGATCATGAGAAAGTCTAGCTATCACCACAATTTCTTTGTAGAGACGGGTAAAATCCCAAGGGTGACAAGTCTTCACCCTTTTTTTAACAACGTTATCGATCAAAAAATATATTTATATATAATATAAGAACATTCTGTGGCTGTAGTCATAGTTACCGAATCATGTAAATAATTTCGTTCATGCATGTATGTATGACTATCCTTTTGTCTCTTGTCTCTCCCATGAGCTCTGGTTCACACTATTACAAAAGGGGCATGTCTTGACTCTCAAGTAGAAATTCCCCTACACAAACCTCGCTACATTTGGAAACCCCTTTGTACCTCAAAAGTCCATCTCGTGGAATATCATAAATTCAGCTCAAGTCATTTGTATCATGCAGGTCCATTGCACCATTTACACTCTACTAGCTTTATATGGCGAGAGGGACATAAATCCTGTGCTGTGCCACTCAACTTATACATGTGGCACCATTACCTTTAGTAGACATGTAAAGCTCGCGTGTGTCATTTACTCATAAATACCCGGTTTCTCCAACTTATCTATTCACTACAGCTTTTCTTATCCATAAGTAGAGTAACTTTTAAGGTCACATTTGATTGGGTGATGGGTTGAGAAGAAAACATTATAAGTTTTGATGGAACTCATAAAGCGAGGACGGCGATTCTTGACAAAATGCGCAAATTTCAAGGACATCTATCAGTTATACGTATGCATGAATCGTTATTTGTCATGTTAACTGGCGAATGACTTCGTTCATATACGTGGCGTCATACAGTTGTGTGAGCCATGGCTCACAAAGAGGAATCTATATAGTTTTATAGTCGACTTAAATTTTTATCAGTCCTCTTCCAAAACTCTATCAAAATTTGTTTTTGCATTCTCTCCATCTACATATTTATTGCTTTCGTTAAGTTGCACTGTTCCTTGCCGTACTTTTCTTTTTTCTCTGTGATCACCTTTCCTTGCGGCTCACGTTCTAATGTAGGTTTCTTAGGCGTCCTTCAGAAGTTTGATGCACCTCTCTTTTCTCTTTAGTTCACCTCTTGTTTGTTTTATTTTCTTCTATCCTCCCCTATAACTTGGTTAGTTCTCTTCTTCTTTAAGATTTGGCCCGCGTCCTTGATTGTGGGATCGATCACCTCTCTTCCAAGTCCAAATTGCTCAATATCAAATCTCTGAACGCATTGTCCATTGGCTCCAAGCCCAAGGAATTACTAACCTCCATACCATTACGGGCAGAACAAGATCCATTCAATGTTGCTGTAGTAGGTTGCTAGCTATTTGGGTTTCATTTTGTTTGTTGTGAAAGATGGGGGACTGTATATCAGATGGGGACTGTTAGGTCGCTTATAGCGGACTGTTTATGGGTGAACAACACATAACATTACACCAAAAACAGGAATCTGACATGGTTTAAAATTATGCCAGATCAAATTTGGCACGATTTTGAACTGTGCCAGAATCAGGTGTTCCAAAATGGCCATTTTTTTCTGGCACGGTTTAAAAGTGTGCCAGATTTGACCAAACAGGAACACTTCTGGCACACTTTTAAACCGTGCCAGAATTTGATATTTCAGGCACACTTTTGGCACAGTTTTGAACTGTGCCAGATTGAGCACATTTTGATAAACTTTTGGCACAGTTCAAAACCGTGCCAAAATTTGATACACTTTTGGCACGATTTTGAACTGTGCCAAATTTTTGGATAAAAGAAAAAAAAATTAATTATTTGAAAATAAGAAAATTCACAAATTGCAAATCTTGCACGTTGTTGATAAACTAATGTACATACAAACTTCAAAATATTACAAGTCTTTAGTAGTTCAGAGACCAAAAAAAATTGGGCAGAGTTTCCTCTATTTTCTAGACATTCTAAAACCTGCTAATATAAAACCTGCATAATATAAAGCCCGCACGGCCACAAAATATAACAATAAACTAACAAAAGCCCACACGGCCATAAAAGTTAACAATAAAACTACAAAAGCCCTCACGGCCATAACACAAAAAAATAGAATCATGAATAAACACCTTGTTGTAAACCATTGAGTTCTCCGTGTGTTCCACGTGAATAAATGCTAAACGATAAAATGTTATCCTGCAAAAAAAAAGGATACAAAAAAGATACGATATTAGTAACCAAGTAATTTATAAAAAAAGCTTACTCAAGCTAAAAAATTACATATAGGAGTTGCAATTATTATTATATTCTAAAATTGAAAATCTTACGCAAGTTATGACTACCTGATCAGTTCCTACGATTTACATTGGTCTCGTGTGAGGTGTTAGTGCTTCTTGCGGGATCGTTTGGGGGCTGGTTTGGGTTTTCACCCATCAATGGCTTGTTTTTAAGTCTAATCGAGATATTTTGAAATTATCGTCATATTCTCAAACCGGGAGACCCGCGACTACGCGGTCAGTTCGTACAAGTTACATTGGTCCCGTGCGAAGTGTTTGTGCCTCTTACGGGGCCGTTTGGGGCTGGTTTGGGTTTCCACCCTTTAACGGCTTGTTTTTAAGCCTAATCTACGTATTTTCAAATTATCGTCATATTCTCAAACCGAGAGACCCGCGACTACGCGGTCAGTTCGTACAAGTTACATTGGTCCCGTGCGAGGAGTTCGTGCCTCTTACAGGGCCGTTTGGGGGCTGGTTTGGGTTTTCACCCTTTAATGGCTTGTTTTTAAGCCTAATCTACGTATTTTCAAATTATCGTCATATTCTCAAACCGGGAGACCCGTGACTAGACTGTCAGTTCCTACAAGTTACATTGGTCTCGTCCGAGGTGTTTGTTCCTCTTACGGGGCCGTTTGGGGGCTGGTTTTGGTTTTCACCATTTAAGGGCTTGTTTTTAAACTTAATCGATATATTTTGAAATTATCATCATATTCTCAAACCGAGAGGCCCGCGACTACGCGGTCAGTTCGTACAAGTTACATTGGTCCCGCGCGAGGTGTTCGTGCCTCTTACGGGGCCGTTTGGAGGCTAGTTTGGGTTTCCACCCTTTAACGACTTGTTTTAAAGCCTAATCTACGTATTTTCAAATTATCGTCATATTCTCAAACCGAGAGACCCGCGACTACGCGGTCAGTTCGTACAAGTTACATTGGTCCCGTGCGAGGAGTTCGTGCCTCTTACAGGGCCGTTTGGGGGCTGGTTTGGGTTTTCATCCTTTAATGGCTTGTTTTTAAGCCTAATCTACGTATTTTCAAATTATCGTCATATTCTCAAACCGGGAGACCCGTGACTAGACTGTCAGTTCGTACAAGTTACATTGGTCCCGTCCGAGGTGTTTGTGCCTCTTACGGGGCCGTTTGGGGGCTGGTTTTGGTTTTCACCATTTAAGGGCTTGTTTTTAAGCTTAATCGATATATTTTGAAATTATCATCATATTCTCAAACCAAGAGGCCCGCGACTACGCGGTCAGTTCGTACAAGTTACATTGGTCCCGCGCGAGGTGTTCGTGCCTCTTACGGGGCCGTTTGGAGGCTAGTTTGGGTTTTCACCCTCCAACCGGGAGACCCGCAACCACGCGGTCAGTTCGTACAAGTTGCAGTTCCAATACAACATTCTCTGAAAACTTAACTGTTTTCAACCTTGCTATTTCAGAATTTATCGAATCATTGGGCTAAAAGAATACTAGGTGAAGGAATATAATCCTATCTGTATGTTGTAGGGATCATGAACACCCCCTCCTAATGTTTTGAAGACCATACTAAATCCTCTTCTAGAGTCCAGCCTCTAAAACACTGCACCAAAAGTTCGGAATTCAAACTCAATGCAATAAGGTCCCAACTCCCAAGGTATCAAAAGCAGCCCTGAATGCCTACACCAGTATTACTGCCAAGAAGTAACCAAATTACTGCATTAACTGCGTTTGTCCTTTGTCCTGGATGAAGACATGCTCTAGACATGCTTTTCTCAGATTCTATCTCAAGCAATAACACGTTAACATTGTTACGAAAGACAATGGCTAGGGACGAAGTAGAAAATGGATACAAAATCGACATTAACCACAAAGAACATTTGGAGATGTTATTAGTCCCCACTTGAGTGCGAGTTTGTTGATGGGTACAACCCTATAGACCGCTTCAAATATACAAGCCTGATGTGAATTGGCAAAATAACCCTCGAAAATTGACCCTGAACTCTTCAAAACACTTTATAACTCGTTTGGCTAACAACCAAGCATTAATATGTATAATGCTTTATAAGTTAACACAATGCAGAATTCTTTGTATGTGAGTGTATGATGACTTATATTCGTGCTAAATGTGATGAATTTTTATTTTCTAAGGAATTCATAGAAAACATCATGAATTGTCATTCGAGTTTCAAATGTGGGCACCCCCAAGAACTCATTGATTTAGAGGATACTTGTTTTTGTTTAAGTCTTAGTAGTAAGACAATGAAAACTTGGTACTTTAGGGAGGGAATTAATCTCTTTGCCAATAGCACAGTTCAATAATGAAATTAATGTCCACCTACTGAAAATTTTAAAAGCTAGTTGGGAGTATAGCGAGGCCATGCTCCTTTCATATTTATATCATCATCGTAGTAAATATCAATATGTCATATTGATATTTACTACGATGATAGTCGACAGATTGATGCAAAATGAAAAGAATGATGTAATTGTTGCGGATAATTACTTCACTGGCTCGAAGGACAGTCTTAAAAAGTGGACTTGTCATCCTAGATTTGAGCTTATCCGTCATGATGTCACAGAACCATTGTTGGTTGAGGTTGATCAGATATATCATCTTGCATGTCCTGCTTCTCCAATTTTTTATTAATACAGTCCTGTGAAGACGATAAAGACAAATGTTATTGGCACGCTGAATATGCTGGGACTTGCCAAGAGAGTTGGTGCGAGGATATTTCTTTCCTCAACCTCAGAGGTATATGGGGATCCTCTTTTGCATCCACAACCAGTTTGATATTGGAATGCTTTTCTGGTACAGTGTATACTTTTCAGTCATTTGTGATGTGTCATTTAGTAAATGAATTTATAAAAATTTGATTGTGAGTTAGTTATAGAATTCATGTGTCAAGTTATGGATGTGAATTTGTTAGCTAGTTAGTTTGTTGAGCTGTGAGTTAGTTAGAAAATTCACCTGTCCCTTGCTGAGGTATCAACTTTGTATAAATTAGGCTCCTACATTAATAATGCGCATCCTAAAGTTTAATGCATCAGATATTATCACTACAGTATCAAAAAAATCCAGAGAAGAAAACTGCAGTATCAAAGGACCCCTTCTGCTGTTAGGCAGCTTCTACTGTTACGCAGATGCTGCTGCTTCTGTCAGGCAGCTGTTGTTATTCTTATGGACCATTAATCTGTACCATATAACACTTACAACTCACCTAATAAAGCTGCAGTGGTTGTGCTCACACCTGCTGAACAGAATTCTGAGAAACATGTTACCTATCTTGAATTGGCCGCCAATACCTCTAAGCATGCATCTAATTTACCTGTAGGCAGCAAAGTGGTTATTGGAAATGACTTATCCAAACATCTCAACTCTAGGGACAATGCACAGATGATATTTGGACTTTGGATCAACATCAATTAAGTCAAGGTCGTACTGTTTAAGTTGATTTAATTCATTCTCAATCAAAAGTTGGGACATCTAAAGTTGCTACTGAACAAAACTCGTCACAGTCCCTATTGGTATGGTATCTCACTAGATGTCTAAATGGATCAATGCCCAGTCTCAAATAAACTCAGCTCAAGATGAATTGCAGGCCACTAGCTCAGTTGAGACAAATACCGAGATTGAATTGTTTAAGTCTCCTCCCAAACTCCTAACCTTCTTTCCTCCTAAACATCAATGGTCAAACTTAGAATGTGTCAAGGTCTTGAATTTGTTCCTTCGGAAAATACTATTTGAGTCTAAAGATTTTATCAAAAATTATTAGGCATCTCTAAGTGTATCCGATTCAGAAAGGGAATGCAAGTCCACCACCACCCAAGGCTTACTGGAGTTCTCTGCAAAATTAACTGCTTAGTGGACCACATTTGCAAATTGAATTGAGATAATTCCCTCCTTATTTTATCGATGGCCATCTCAAATGCTCAAGGTCCCCATCAATTTAAATTTCAAAATATGTGGGTTCAATACCACACTCTTTCTGCCTTGGTGGGGCAGACTTGGAACATTGCAGTATGTGGTAAGCCCATGCGTATTTTTTCCCATAAACTCAAAGCTCTTAAGGATGCTCTCAGGAGGTGGAATATTGAAATATTCAAGAATGTTTTTTAGTCAGTTAGTCAATCAGAAGATAGACTCCATCAAGCCACAAATAAATGACCATATTGTGTTATATTTATCAATGGATAATTGAGCAATGTTATTTTTTGAAACAAACATATTGCTTGGATCCAAGAAACATGTTGTTTAAATAGGAAATCACACACTATGTATGATTAAATTCTTAGTTTATTAAATAAGTATAGAAGAAACATTAACAAATAAGACTAAACACATTAAAAATATAAAAAAATGAACTGAGAAGAGTGATTACCTCACAATCTCACATGCCAATTAGGAAATTGGCATGTTTGAAGAAAGCACGAGTAAGTATACTACAATGCCCTCTATGGAGTTCATAACCTGAAAAAGTATATGACAATACCAAATAAATATTAGAAATTCGTTCAATGTTACATACCCATTGAGGTGAAAGGTGTTCCAATCTTATCCAATCACATTTACAACAAAAATATTACCACAAACCCCCGTCTTAAATAAAAAAAAACTGTTGTTAAATAAAAGAATATACAACAATCATCAAATTTGGAATCACCAAATAGCCCAATCACCAAGAACTATATTTGATTTGATGGTGTACTATTCTGGTGTAGAAGGTGAACTCTTCTATTGCAGATGGTTTCCAAATATCCCAATCACCAAGAACTATATTTGATTACACAAATTAGTGGATCTCATAATTTGGAATCAATTATGGAAAGCAACCGGATTGCTACTTAAATTGTACCAAAGTCAATGTTATAAAATGAAGCATAAAAGACATAATGTGAATGAAATAGAAGTACTAATACATTTAACTTCCACTCCCACATAGAGTTGAGCAAAAAAAAAAACTCAATAGATTAGCAAAATTTAGGAAAAAAAATAGCCTACAAACCAAATGTATCGACAAATTCACACACACACACAAACATAATTAGCAAAACACCCATCAGAAGGAAATTCTCACTCAGCGAAAGGAACTAAAGCTCAAATAATATATAAATGCTCCTAAAAAACATTCTTGGGGTTTCAAATTGTAAAATATAAATAAACCAACATCAAATGCCTATATGTAAACCCAACAATAATGAAAAGAGGATCATCATACTAAAACCAAAGCCCCAAATTACTTTCAATCCATATTTTTTTTCCCTAATTCTTATGAACGAAAAGCCCTCAATGTCGAGATATAGATATAGAAAGGGAACCATTAAGAGAGGAAAGAAAATACCTAATGTTGAAAAACCTAAAATCTGCAAAATAGAATACAAAACCAATTGAAACAATAAGAACTTGAATCAAACATGGGGTGAATGTTCACAACTTTAGAAAAACATGGACGATATTTAGAACTAATACCACGTTGAAACAACACAAATAAATCAAAACCACCCAAAATGGGGGAGAATCCCTAATTTGAAACCCGATTTGAAACCCAATATAAAACAAATCAAAAGCTCCACATGAAACCTAATCTGGAACAAATCAAACCTAAACCTAAACCATATACATATATTAAACATAAATGGAACAAATAATCGGGAATAAGAAAAGATTGAGAGAGAAGAACAACCATATTTATGACCAAATCGCAGAGCTGTTGTGACTAAATCGCGACAGAAATGAGAGAGAGACCGAACGGGAAGCTGTGATGAAAAGTGAGAGAGAGGGCTAATCGGGAAGCTGTGAGAATGAGAGGGATGTGAGGGCGGGAGACTAAAAATGATAAAATGTATTTTTTAAGGGTATTTTATATTTTAGTCAAGTGTACTCAATTTTGGCACACTTTTAAACAGTGCCAAAAATTTGGCACTGTTTTAAAGTGTGCCAAATTGTCATTAAACCGTGCCAGAATTTGGCACAGTTTTAAACTGTGCCAGATTTTTAATATTAAGGTGTGCCAAATTGCTGTTTGTGGTGTAGTGTAAATAAATGGTTACTTGAAGTCATTTGGCTTTCTTTGGGTATAAAAAGGATCTTAGGGATCTAAGGTGAGATTTGGGGTAAGAGGTCAGGAAGTTTCCCTCTCAGCATGATTATTGCTGAAAGGTGAAAGGTGGAAGATGGTGAGTGTTTCATGTATTGATGTTTATGTATTGAGTGAGATATTTTCTCATGGCGTTACATGGTGAGCAGAATACACCATATCATAGTTGTCAAAGGCGCGCCTAGCCGCACCTATAGCCCCTTGCCTAGCCTAAGCGAGGCGACTTCAAAGAGGAGCATGCCTAGAGGCTCGAGGCGCAAGGCACATGCCTAGGTGCGCCTGGTTAAAGTTGCCTTATTCCAAGAAGAAAATTATTTTTTAACTTTATTTTCTCTTTTTTTCCCCCTGTTATTATTCTTTGCTTCATTGTCCTCTTTTGTCTTTTTTTTTTCTCTTCTTCATGCTATTTTTCTTTTGCTCTTTTTCATTTCGTATTATGTGCTCATTTTTTTTTTATTATTGTCACATTTTCCATTATTTTCTTGCCTCTCTTTTTCCTTTTTAATGCTCTGTTTTGTGTGTTGTGAAAAAATTTGAACAAAAAATCAAAATATTTATTCCTTTTTTGTGCTGTGTTTGGGCAAAATGACGCTATATTTCTTATTGAAAATTGAATTGATTGACTGATTTTTGACACTCACTTGTTAGTGATTTAGTTTTGTTCTAAGACTTGTACTTGTTAGCGGCGATTGTCTTTTTATTTCTATTAAGACTTGAACTTGTTGCATATTCTCATGTTCATTATTGTGTTAATATATTTGTTGTATTTTGAATCTAAAATTATTTATTTTGGCTATAAATCTTCTTAATAAGTTTTATCTTTAAAAATATGAGTGATTAACCCTTTTTCATCTTGTGCGCCTTTGTTCAGTAATCAATGACAAAAATCTTTTTTCATTTTGGATTATGCACTAAATCAAAGATGTATATTTAATATATATTATTATTGATGTTATGATATAAAAACATTATTTTATATGTATATACATACAATATTTTTTTTGTATTTTTTGTAAAGGTGTGCCTTGCTTCGGTTAGGCGCGTGCCTTACCTTACGCCTTGTGCCTAGGCTCCACGGACACCTTAACGCCCTGATGTGCCTTGCGCCTTAAACAACTATGCACCGTATGGGTGCATGGAAAACATTTTGAAGCATGAGATTGATGAAGTTCTTGGGCTAGAATTTTGATTTGCTTGGGTGGAGATTTGGTGTACAATAGCTATCTGAGCTTTGGGTAGGAGAGTAAAGAGTACGTGATTTATACTTGATTTATGTTCTATTGGACTTCATACTTCATTCATATATAGTATAATCGGGCCTCTCTCTATTCATGTAGGCAAATTGGTGAAACCCGTGTATCTTGGTGTGCTTATGTACCTTCTATCTTGATTTCATCTTTATCGTTCTTGTTTATTTTTATATCGGGGATCATGGTTGGTGGGCGGTTTGCCCAACATTAGGAAGTTGCCTTTCGCATGTATCAGTCTTTGCGGCTTGTCCTTTGTTGCTGGTGTGTCTTTGGCACCCTATGATATTGATGTGAAATAGTACTGTACACAACGACAAAATCAATGCAAGAAATTATGATGTTTCTCTCATTCCCATTAATATTCATCTTCATATTCAATAAATTGTGTCTACAAGGGGAGGCTAAGAATCTTATTTACAGTGAAAACTTGTCTTCTTCACAACGACATTTAAAAAAGGTAAATAACTAAACTATTTTATATAACAACCTACCACTGAAGATCTAATAATAATAATAAAATCAAGAAACTAGTGTATATCCCCCTCCCCTAAGATTTTGGCCAGCCCTAGGGAAGGGGCTCACCCTGCGCATACTCCGATTATGATATATGATAGAGGGAGTATCATATAATGCACATGTTATTGAATCAGGCTTTGTTACTTGTACAATTTCTAATATAGGCCTACTGATTCTGTTTAAGACCAATTGGCACATCTCACATAGAGTAAATTTTCAGCATGGGGCATTTGGGTCAAAATTTTCTGTGCTTGCAGTTTAGATTCATTCTTCTTTTCTTAAAGTATTTTTTATGGTCGCTCCATGAAACAAATATCATTCCATCTGGATTCTTTTTTCAACTATAATGTGTGACTATGATTTCAGATTTCTTTTCCCAGCTCTTGGAGGATTATTATATGGCTATGATATCGGTGCCACATCTTGTGCTACCATTTCCATAGAGGTATTTTTTGATTGAGTTTGTTGACTGTTGAGAACTGTTATGCCCCACTGCTTATGTTCTGTTATGTTTGTAACTTGGTATTTTTAATTGAACAATAATTAATCTAGTCTCAGCTAGATTGAATATTTTATAATAATTGTTCAAAAATATTGATGATTGAATATTTTCTAGTTCAAACATATGTTATGGTTTGCTTTCTCAATATGCTGCCAAGAAAGTCCCAATTTATCCCGTTCTGATTCTTCCATGACTTCTGGTAAAATTAGGAGATAGTTATGCGAACTCTGTGCTGCTTTCAACTCAATAAAAATATTGAATAAACTAGAATATTATAAGTTTGATGGTAAATTAAAGAATATATTTTCAGTATAATAGCAATTATCAATGAGTGTTCCTAGAACTTCTGATTAATACTGCAGCTTGGTATAATTACAAAGAACAAAAATCATGTACTTCTGCATTCAGAATTTATATTACCAAGGAGTGTTCCAATTTTGGTTATGATTTATGCTTTTTGGCATTTTAGTTCTTGTTGTCTTAGTAGAACCAACCTATATTACAGATACCACTTCCTTAAAATAAATCCTCGATCACACAACCTTAGAAACTGTCATGAGTAAAAAAAATTTCTCCGAAATCACCTGATGATATACCAAGTTTACTCCTCAAAACTGATCAACCAATCCAAGTCGAGGTTTACTACGATTACATACATTTTTCTCTTTAAGTAAAACAACAAACCAACACACATATATAAGAAGCACATAAACAACTAGAACTCAACTCCCAACCTTTTATTAATCACTAAATATTCCAAAGGAAACACCAAAATTCGGACAAGGGTGTCTCTGCTGCAAAGTAGATCCCTAGCATGGCTAAAATAAATATATAAGAAAATGATGGCACTTACACATCAACTCAACTGCCTAGGGAAAGGTTCAAACTCAAAATACATGTGTCTTGTGCAGTTTCCCATCACAATTTCTCCCACTAAGGTTGAACTATTCCCAAACAAATTTTCCACATGCATCCAAACTGCCACAAAACAGCCAGATCTGCCCATTTTTAGCTTCCTCGTTTAAAGCCCACGAATTTGCAGTTGTTCTAGTCTCCATGCACAAGCCCAACGTAGTTCTTCCCTTGGAAATCCAATGTCAACCCATGAATTTTCCATTTTCATCATTACTAATTCAATCATGCCCCCAAAGCGAACAACTGAGTGCCAAACGTGCAACCCATGAGGAAGCCAAATCCAAATCATGCACCACCAAGATCCAATAACCTTGCAATGATGCCCACAATGTGCCCACGAGGGAGCCAAGGAGCCCATGGACTTCAGCCTGCATTAAGAGGACCCCCTCGCTAAATATCCTCTTAACGAAAAATCCGAAGTGGTAGCGGTAGACATCAACTACCATAAGCTGATAAACTAAACCAATACCCCAGCTTCTCATGCACGAAATCACCTTGCTCCGGGGTTAACTTGATTGAGCCAAGGTAAACTAAGACTTTGAGTGTTGTCATGCCCACAACTCGAGTGTAAGTTAGGGCATGACAAACCCTAACTCGACGCCCACATCGACGCCAAACAATTTCCAACTCCACTGAAAATTTTCAAGGCAGCCTTCAACTCCACTGAAGTGCAGCAATGTCAAACTTCGACTCTATTGAAGCATAACATAAACCAAACTTCTCCGCCAAATGTTCCTACCTACGGGACCGTAACCTTTTAATCAATATATACTTCGCAACAAGTTGCCACTTGTGTAAGGACACAAATTTCCAATTGAGTCCATATATAGTTTTGGCTCAATTCCGGACAAACAATTATTCATAGGATTGTATTTAATTGTAATATTCTCAAGCCTATGAAAAGTTTGTTTGAAGACGTAGCGGCAAAGAGTATAAAGCTTCATCATCATGCCGGTTTGCGTGCCTCGTTTCTACGTCATCAACTATGGTTCCATGCTCCCAAGGTATGAATGCAATATTATATATATATAGGAGCTTGGAACAAGTTTTATTGGGTGTTAGGTTTAATAAAAACTGTGTTTTATTTTCAGAAAGAATTAATTAAAACTTTAAAATAAGTTTATAAAGTTTTTTGGGCTAAAATCAAATTTTCCAAACTTTCTGGAAGTTCGTTCGATATGTCGTTCGAACGAGTTTTTCGTTCGAACGAGTTTGCCAACGAGTTCCCAGTATAGGCCTTTGAAATGTCGTTCGATATGTCGTTCGAACGAGATATCCAACGAGATTTCTAACAAGTTCAATCTGGAACTTCGTTAGAAGTCTCGTTCGAACGAGATTTCGTTCGAACGAAATGTCGTTCGAACGAGATGCCAGGCGGGAACAGTTTTTGGCAGTTTTAAGCAGTTTTTCACCCACTTCCCCACTTGGTTCTTAACCAACTTTTTCAGACTTTATTAAGTGCGGGAATAACATTTTCCAACTTAACTTTTCCATTCTAATTCATCTCTTAGAGAGAGTTTGAGAGCAAAATTGTTTAAGGAAAATGTTCTTGTTTTGAGTGTGTTTTTATCAAAGAGAAAAATATACACCACTCTAGTTTACACCCAAATTAGTTTTTTCCAAGTTCCCATATTTATATATCTTGCTTGGAGTTTGGCATCGGTTTCATCTCTTCCGTTCAAAGAGAAGTTTCGGGTTTTCTTCTACATCCCATAAAGAAAGGAGAAGAGTTTTGTTACTACATTGCCCACTTGAAGAAAGGCTCCTTGCTCGGGTGACGGTGACCATATAAAGTCCGATTGGTGGATTCCGAGACTGCGGTGGAGTTCCAAGGTTATCCGCTAGGAAGAGGTATCTACAAGAAGAAGCGTCAAGTCTTGAGAGGGATCGAGTCGTGTGTTGTAAGCCTTTCTGTCTTGTATTTCTAATTCCGTATCTAGTGGATTTGAGGCTAGGGCCGTCCGAGGTTGTTTCCCGTCTTGGGTTTTTCCTCGTACTTCGCGGCGTAGTGATTTATTGCTTTTATTTTATCTTTCGCACTCACCTAGAACGCATGCTTAGGTAAAAAGATAAAATTGGTTTAATTTAATCCCAACATGTTTAATTTGGGCAATGTGTAGTTAATTAATTCAAGTCAATTAATTTAATTGTTAAAATTGGTTTCGCCTAATTTGATAAAATTACAAAATATGATTTAGGCAAATTCTAGACTTGTGTGTTTAAGTTGAACCATCACATTTTACGCTTCCGCATCTCGATATATATAAAAGGAAATTATAATATATATTTAATCAAAAAGAACTTAAAAATTCTGGGATCCTCTTACAAATTGGTATCAGAGCCAAAGCGATAAATTATTTCGTTAAAGATCCTTTAAATAATTTTTGGCTAAAATGGAATTTTCACCATTTTCAAAATTTCCTATTTTCGATGGTTCTAACTACGCGTATTGGAAAGCGCGAATGAAATCGGCACTAAAATCTATCGACGAGAGAGTTTGGATATCTGTTGTTAACGGGTGGTTCCCACCAACTTATTTAGTTGAAAATGAACGTGTTCCTAAACCCGCCGACAGATGGACTGAAAATGAGTTTAAACTTTCTAATTTTAATTCCCGTGGTTTAAATGCCTTATTTAGCGCTGTCACACCGGATGAATTCCGACGTATTATGACGTGTAAAACCGCTAAAGAAGCTTGGGATATTTTACAAATAACTCATGAAGGAACTAGTGTCGTTAAAGCTTCGAAACTCCAAAACCTCACCACTCAATTTGAAACTATCAAAATGAACGATAATGAAACCTTTGATGAATTTTATGCTAGACTTTCCGATATTGTCAATTCATCGTTTAATTTGGGAGATAAAATACCTGACAACCGAGTTGTAAAGAAAATTTTAAGGTCCCTACCCGATAGATTTATTCCAAAAGTGACCGTTTTAAATTCTTTACCAACTTTAGCCTCTACGAAATTAGAAGAGCTTGTAGGTGATTTACAAACCTATGAACTAGACATGTTTCCCTCTAAAACTGAAAAGAAAATCGAAAAGGGGGTTGCTTTAAAAGCCCCAAAAGAGGTCAAACAAGTAGTAGAGAGCGAGAGTGATAGTGACTCGGAAGACATGGCCTTGTTTGCTCGTAAATTTAGAAAATTTCTTAAATTTAACAAAGATAAATTTAAAAATGATTTTAAAAAATTTGAAACTTCTAAGCATGATAAAGGCGAGAAGATCCCTAAAGCCGAGAAGATCTCTAAACCTATTAATGAAAATTTAAATAGGGACGAGTCTAATAGGTGTTTTGGTTGTGAGGGTTATGGCCATAGGGCTTCTGAGTGCCCCACTAAACTAAGGAAAGAGGGTAAACGACCCATTGCATATAATGCGACCCTTAGTGATAGTGATAGTGATAAGGAAGAGGGACCCGATTCCCCCACTAAGCCTAATTTTGTGGCTTTTATGGCTAGTCATGTGAGTGATAGTGAGAACTCATCGATTGATGAAACTTTAACACATGACACTTCCAAGGTCATAGTTTATGATTCTCTTGTTTTTGATGATAGTGAGAGTGGAGCAGAAAGAGAGAGTGAAAATGAAGAAGAGGTTAATGTGAGTGAACTTCAAAATGCTTTTCAAGAACTTTATAAAGAATCTATTAAATTGAAAAGAGCTAATTTGAAGTTAGAAGCTAGTTTAAATGAAAGTGTCAAGGTCGTTGATAATAGTATGTTAGTTGAAGACCTTAGGACACGAGAGAAAGCTCTTCTAGAAAAGCTTGAATATATAGAAGGCAAGAGAGATAGCCTTGGGGGTTTAATGGAATCCTTGAAAAAGGAACTTCTTGCTTTTGAAGAGCGAAATGTTTTATTAGAGTCTAACATTTTAGAATTACAAAATAAATTAAAAGACTCTAGTAATGTCAAATTTGATTTGGAGTGTCGTTCGGAAAAATTAGATAAAATATTAGGAACGGTCCAAATTAAAAATGACACTTGCGGTTTAGGCTTCAATACTTGTAATAAATCTACTCATAAAGCCAAGACCAACGTTTTAAGAGAATCTACTAGGAATGCATTTCGAGATCACTCCTTAGGTAAATCTTTTCGACATGTTTTTACTTGTACACATTGTGGTCGAAAAGGTCATCTTAAGAAATTTTGTTTTGATCTTAAACGAATTCCTAGAAAATCCCAACGTAATGCAACCAATGTATTTAATATTCCTACACCCCAAGATAGTCACTCTTCATTAATTTGGTTAGGAAATCTGACTTGGTTGCCTTGCAAAATAGGGTTTTTGATTCTCATTTACTTTCACATGCTTCCTCCCTTGCTAAATCTAAAGGATGAATGTGTTAGTGTTTGCATACTTTAGCTTTTGTACTTCATGATATATTCACATGCTAAATGTATGCTTGTTTAATCATTTTCTAGTCTATGCTCCATGCTTATCACATGCTAGAATTATGATTTTTGTTTATCTTTTGTATTATATTTCTTTCATTTTGTTTGCATTAAATGAAAATACAAAAAGATTTTTGTTTATCATTTGGATTTTATCTCTTGATAATTTAAGCTTAATGAAAAATTCAAATGATTTTTGTTTGTCTTTTGAGTATATATAATTTTATTTTTGGTTATAAATGTCAAAAACTCAAAAAGATTTTATTTTGTGTGTAGTTTAGTTTGACACACTTTAAGTGGCATATACTTGTGTTTGAATCCCTCCTTTAACGCTCCCATGTGGCTAGAACTTTTGGTTTAGATTGTCAATCCTTAAAGTGTTCTTTATCATATTTTTATGGAGTAGTTGGATTTTGTATTGGTTAAATGGATTCTATTTTCATATGCCTCTATTCACACATGCACGAGCTCCTTTGAATTTTTAACTTCATATGTATATTTGAGCTTTGTGAGGTGTTCTCCTTCCAATCTTGTCGTCTACATATTTGTGACTTAGGAGGACTAGTGCAGTCAAAATCCGTTGCACGTGAGATTTGTGTGAAAAATGAAAACATGATAAATATAAATGTGCACGGGGAAGGGCTCCGAAAGGACTAAGTGATCCTTTGCGATTGTAAGCCACCGTTTGAAATGGACCTAAAAGAAATACGTGGTCCAAAGGCCTAAAAACAAAAAATGGCATTAAAAGAACATAATTTGCCAAGGCCTATGTTTGATTGATATAGTCATTCAAATTTTATATAAATGCTCATTGAGGGAGATTGGATGGTATATCAACGGTTTGCATAATGTCCGTTTATCCTAGTTGCGTCTTTCATGTCATGACTCTATTGGTTTGTAGAATCATCAATATGCTAGGCTTGTATGCATTGTGTATGTTTGTTCATTGAGTTCAATCTACATTGTCACATGAGGTTATATTTAAATGTGATAAATTTTGCAATCAAATGAGAACTCCGTGAACGTTTATTAAGTGTTTGGGTCTAAATTTAATCGTTACTAGTTCACACCCCTACACTTCCGTTTCCATATGACACATTTTTGCCATACGAGTGTGAAAGACTCTTATTATATTTTGTGTGTGTCATGTGTGTGTTTATATCTATATATGTGCGTGTGCATTCTTGATAATTTTATAATACATATATATATGATATTTTGTTTTGCCTTTGCCTTGCTTTCTAGTCCTTCTCTGCGTATACTTTAGTTTTGGTATCTATCTTGGATTAGTTATGCTTTTGTTGCCTATATGCTTTCATGTCTTATCACTTTAAGCTTCAACATGCTTTTATATTTGTTCTATATCCTTTGCCTATTCCTGAACAAAAAGGGGGAGAATGATAATGGTCTCTTATCCTATTATAATCTTATCTAAGTTTAGGAGATTTAACTTAGGGGGAGTAGCTTAGGAGAAGGAGATTTAACTTAGGGGGAATAGCTAACTTCTTGGGTTAATCATTTTGATAAAGGGTACTTTTGGGGAGTATTTATTTTAATTTCATTAAATACTTTGATATTCCCTATGCATTTGATGAGTTAGCTTAAGTGTGCAGGAATTCTTCTAAAGCGACATCTTTCAATGGCAAAGCGTTTGATCCTTGGGTTGAGTCAAGTATGGGTGGGTTATGTTTTGAGTCTAGTGAGCTTGACGGCCCTTTAGGATTTTTGTTTGGTTTTTGTCCCGGAATAGCCAAAGGGGGAGATTTGTAAGGACACAAATTTCCAATTGAGTCCATATATAGTTTTGGCTCAATTCCGGACAAAAACAATTATTCATAGGATTGTATTTAGTTGTAATATTCTCAAGCCTATGAAAAGTTTGTTTGAAGACGTAGCGGCAAAGAGTATAAAGCTTCATCATCATGCCGGTTTGCGTGCCTCGTTTCTACGTCATCAACTATGGTTCCATGCTCCCAAGGTATGAATGCAATATTATATATATATAGGAGCTTGGAACAAGTTTTATTGGGTGTTAGGTTTAATAAAAACTGTGTTTTATTTTCAGAAAGAATTAATTAAAACTTTAAAATAAGTTTATAAAGTTTTTTGGGCTAAAATCGAATTTTCCAAACTTTCTGGAAGTTCGTTCGATATGTCGTTCGAACGAGTTTTTCGTTCGAACCAGATGTCGTTCGAACGAGTTTGCCAACGAGTTCCCAGTATAAGCCTTTGAAATGTCGTTCGATATGTCGTTCGAACGAGATATCCAACGAGATTTCTAACAAGTTCAATCTGGAACTTCGTTAGAAGTCTCGTTCGAACGAGATTTCGTTCGAACGAAATGTCGTTCGAACGAGATGCCAGGCGGGAACAGTTTTTGGCAGTTTTAAGCAGTTTTTCACCCACTTCCCCACTTGGTTCTTAACCAACTTTTTCAGACTTTATTATGTGCGGGAATAACATTTTCCAACTTAACTTTTCCATTCTAATTCATCTTTTAGAGAGAGTTTGAGAGCAAAATTGTTTAAGGAAAATGTTCTTGTTTTGAGTGTGTTTTTATCAAAGAGAAAAATATACACCACTCTAGTTTACACCCAATTTAGTTTCTTCCAAGTTCCCATATTCATATATCTTGCTTGGAGTTTGGCATCGGTTTCATCTCTTCCGTTCAAAGAGAAGTTTCGGGTTTTCTTCTACATCCCATAAAGAAAGGAGAAGAGTTTTGTTACTACATTGCCCACTTGGAGAAAGGCTCCTTGCTCGGGTGACGGTGACTATATAAAGTCCGATTGGTGGATTCCGAGACTGCGATGGAGTTCCAAGGTTATCCGCTAGGAAGAGGTATCTACAAGAAGAAGCGTCAAGTCTTGAAAGGGATCGAGTCGTGTGTTGTAAGCCTTTCTGTCTTGTATTTGTAATTCCGTATCTAGTGGATTTGAGGCTAGGGCCGTCCGAGGTTATTTCCCGTCTTGGGTTTTTCCTCGTACTTCGTGGCGTAGTGATTTATTGTTTTTATTTTATCTTTCGCACTCACCTAGAACGCATGCTTAGGTGATTTATTGTTTTTATTTTATCTTTCGCACTCATCAAGTTGTAAGAGGATCCCAGAATTTTAAAGTTCTTTTTGATTAAATATATATTATAATTTCCTTTTATATATATCGAGATGCGGAAGCGTAAAAAGATAAAATTGGTTTAATTCAATCTCTACGTGTTTAATTTGGGCAATGTGTAGTTAATTAATTCAAGTCAATTAATTTAATTGTTAAAATTGGTTTCGCCTAATTTGATAAAATTACAAAATATGATTTAGGCAAATTCTAGACTTGTGTGTTTAAGTTGAACCATCACATTTTACGCTTCCGCATCTCGATATATATAAAAGGAAATTATAATATATATTTAATCAAAAAGAACTTTAAAATTCTGGGATCCTCTTACAACTTGATTGAGTGAGATTTCTGCAACCTGTGCATACCAAAGCATCACTGCCTATTTTTCCATGGATTCCGCACCTTGGAGTCTACCTAACAATTCCAAGGGGTTAACACGTGAATCTTCCCCACTAGAATTTGAGCCACCTTCCTTTGGCTCTTCCACTCAGATCGCATCAAGCTTTTCTCGCATTGGATAATCCTTTGCTTGCAAATGAATAGCCACTTTTTGCCTTTGTTTTGTTGTCCATCAACCCTCTTGCCCTTGTGATCTTCTGTTTGACCATCTTTGCCTCAATATTATGCACCCGTCTTGCTTTTCTGAACTTAAATAGAGCAGCATCTGACCGGTCAATGTTCATCCAATAAGCTATCCACCGCTATCATTGTTTGCTGAAATCATTTACAACTTGTCTCCGCAATTCTGCTTGCGCCCAAGACTGAAGGTTGGAGATAAAATTGAAGAGTGTCTTCCCTGGACATTCCCTTAATATCCCACATCAGCGATGTGAACTCCTTCACATATTCCGACACTGTCTTGTCGTGCACGCATCGCAACGCTTTTCTACCAGAATTTGCTGGTATATATTGCTCCTGTAACTCCTTCCTTAGTTTGCTTAGACTTGTCTTAGGCTCAGGTTCTCTCCACCACAGTTTTGCATCATCACTCAAGTATATAGTGGTGATCCGAAGTTACTCGTTTTCGCTGACATGAGAAACCATCAAATACTGCTCCATATCATACACGAAATTCTATAATTCCCTAGCGCTTCTTGTAGCAGCAATAGCCTTTTAGCCAGAATATTATAGTTCTTGACATCCGTACTAATGTCCCTGTCACCCATAGTGAGAAACTCCCTCTTGAGCAGCCCATAATCCTCATCAAGTTTGCCTAAACAAGCCTCGATATCATCGGTGAGAACACCCACATCTACATGGTTCCCAAACCTTTTCATTCGACTCCCTGATGGAGTTTTTTGTACCGTTCGAACACTTCAACCGCAATTCCTCCAACATGACTGAAAGTGCCACTGCTGCAACATCTATTGGAGGATTTGCAAAGAATACCTTTAAACGCCGCATATGTTCTCAAAATTCTGCACTGTTACCACCGACCATATATCTGCAAAATCTTCAAAAATCTTGCCAAACTTGGAGTAAACTTGCAAAATTCGGACTCCTCCTTCAAAATCTATTTTGAACACGCTAGAATTTGCGACGCAACTCAGACACCAATTGTCATGGGTGTAATTTTTGGTCTTTTTATGCATCACCCAGTGAAGCACCAACTTTACTTACAAACTTGACAAGTCAACCCAAGTTGAGGTTCACCGTACTTATTTGTCTTTCTCTTTTAGAAGCCAGTAAAACAACAAACCGACTCATATATAAGAAGCACATGGACAAGACACGGAAATACAGCAACTGAACTCCCAACCTTTTATTAATCACTCAAAGATTACAAAGACAACACCAAAATTCATTTGAGGGCTTCTTTGCTGCAAAGGTCTTGCATGGCTAAATATACAAGAAGATGATAGTAGTTACACCCAACTGCCTAGACAAAGGTTCAAACTCAGAATGACGTGTTGCTCAACAAAACTGCCCCCAAAGTACCCCCTTACTAAGGCTGAATTTCACAAACGAATTTGCCACAGGCACCCTATTAGAAACCGCCACGAAACTGCCATGACTCAAGCCATTCCCCTCATTTTAGCTGCCTTGTACAAGTCCCGCGAATTTGCAGTTGTTCTTGTCTTTGTGCACAAGCTTGACGTAATTCTGCCCTTGTAAACTAAATGTCAACCCACAAAATTACAATTCCTATCATAAAGAATTCAGTCATGCTCCAAAAATGCACTACCGAGTGCCAACCGTGCAGCTCACACTTAAATTGGCCCTGCACTGGGGATGCCCCTCCGTACATGGCATTGACCTCGTGCTCAGGCAAGTGCCAAATCCAAATTCATGCGCCACCGAGATCCCACAACTTTGCAATGATGCCCACAATGTGTCCCCGAGCAAGCGAAGGGAATTAGATCATCAATGGATTTCGACCAATATTGGTGAGGACTCTCCTCCCTATATATCATCTTAACGAAAATCCAAAGCAGTAACAGTAGACATCCACTATCATAAGTTGATAAACTGCACCACTACCCCAACTTCCCATTGAAAACGTGAGAATTTCCTTTTTAGATAAATGCGGAAGCGTTAGGAAGATGATGGTTCAATAAACCAATTAATTAATCAACTCAAGTCCTAGAATTTGCCTAAGTCATAATTAACAATTATCCAAAGTAAGGCGAAACCAATTGTAGCAAAAGACTTGAATAAACCAAATTTACCCAATATTTAATTTAAGTCCAAATTAAAATGAGTGGGACAATTTAAACCGAATTTTATCTTGAATTGTCCTAAGCATGCGTTCTAAGTTATAATGCAAGATAAAATAAACAATATCACATTACGCCGCGATGTACGAGGAAAAACCCAAGACGGGAAAAAACCTCGGACGGCCCTAGCCACAAATCCACTAGATACGAAATTACAAGTACAAGACAGATAGACTTACAACGACTGACTCGATCCCTCAAGCCTCGACGCTTCTTCTTGTAGACACCTCTTCCTAGCGGATAACCTTGGAACACCACCGCGGTCTCGGAATCCACCGATAGGGCTTTCTATGGTCACCGTCACCCGAGCAAGGAGCCTTTCTCCAAGTGGGTAGAATCACAACAAACGTCTTCTTCTTTGATGGATGTAGAAGCAAACCAAAACTTCTCTTCTTGAATTCGGTAGAGAAAAACCGGTGCCAAACTCCAAGCAATTTGATATGTATATAAGAACTTGGATAAACAATAATTGGGTGTAAACACTAGAGTGGTATATGAATTTCTCTTTGAAAATTTGCACTCAAAACATGATCTTTTTCTCTTTTTGTTTTTGCTCTCAAAACACTCTCTAAGAGTTTGTATGATATGAAAAAGATAGATTAACAAAAGTGATTCCCGTCCCTATTAAAATCTGAAAATGTTGGTTACAAACATAGTGGGAAAGTGGGTGCAAAACTGCCAAAAAACTGCCAAAAACTGTTCCCCCCTGGCCTCTCGTTCGAACGACATTTCGTTCGAACGAGACTTCTAACGACGCTCCAGTATGGACTTCGTTAGAATCTCGTTGGAAATCTCGTTAGAACGAACAATCTCGTTCGAACGACATTTCGAACGACAGGCCAGTATAGGTTAGTGAGAACTCGTTGGCAAACTCGTTCGAACGAAACCTGGTTCGAACGAAAAACTCGTTCGAACGACTTCCAGAAATTTTGTAAAATTCGATTTTGGCCCAGAAACTTTATATACTTTAATTTAAAGTTCTAATTAAATTTTTCTGAAAATAAAAGCGCAGTTTATATTAAACCTAACACCCAATAAACTTTGTTCCAAGCTCCTATATATATATAATATTGCATTCATACCTTGGGAGCATGGAACTATGATTGATGACGTAGAAACGAGGCACACAAACCGGCATATTTGATGAAGCTTTATACTCTTTGCCGCTACGTCTTCAACAAACACTTCATAGGCTTGAGAGTATTACAATGACATACTATCCTATGAATAAATGTTTTTGTCCGGAATTGAGCCAACACAATACATGGACTCAATTGGAAGTTTGTGTCCTTACAAATCTCCCCCTTTGGCTATTCCGGGACAAAAACCAAAACAAAAATCCTAAAGGGCCGTCAAGCTCTACTAGACTCAAAACATAACATAACCCACCCAGACTTGACTCAACCCAAGGATTAAACACTTTGCCTTTTAAGGATGCCGCTTTAGTAGAATACCTGCACACTTAAGCAAACTCATCAAATGCATAGGGAATATCAAAATATAAAATGCAAGTAATTAAATTACTCCCCCTAAGTTAATTCTAATTCTCCCCTTTATCAAACACATGACCTACTTAGAAAGACGTCTCCCCCTAAGATAAATCTCCCCCAAACTAAGATACGATAACAATAGGATTAGATACCATTTCTCCCCCTATCATTTCTCCCCCTTTTTGTTCTGGAATAGGCAAAGGATAAAGAACTAATAAACACGGTGAAGCTTAAAGTGTTAAGACATTAAAGCATATGGACAATAAAAGCAAGGCAAAGACAAACAAATATCATATATATATATATATATTATAAATATACCAATAAGTACTTGCATATATAGATAGATATAAACACACGCATGACACAAAATACAATAAGTTTGCACACTCGTATGGCAAAAATGTGTCATATGGAAACGGAAGTGTAGGGGTGTGAACTAGCAACAATTAAATTTAGACCCAATCACTTAATTAACATTCACGGAGTTCTCATTTGATTGCAAACTTCATCACATTTAAATATAACCTCATGTGACAATATAAATATTGAACTCAATGAACAAACATACACAATGCATACAAGCCTAGCATGATGATGATTCTACAAACCAAATAGAGTCATGACATTAAAGACAACTAGGATAAACGGACATTGTGCAAACCGTTGATATACCATCCAATCTCCCTCAATATGCATTTATATTAATTTTGAATGAATATATCAATCAAACATAGGCCTTGGCAATTTATTTTCTTTTTAATGCCATATTTTTCTGTTTTTAGGCCTTTGGACCACGTATTTCTTTTAGGTCCATTCAAAACGGTGGCTTACAATCGCAAAGGATCACTTAGTCCTTTCGGAGCCCTTCCCCGTGCACATTTTATTTATCATGTTTTCATTTTTCACTCAAATCTTACATGCAACGGATTTTGACATGCACTAGTCCTCCTAAGTCACAAATATGTAGATGACAAGATTGGTAGGAGAACATCTCACATAGCTCAAATATACATATGAAGTTACAATTTCAAAAGAGCTCGTGCATGTGTGAATAGAGGCATATAACAATAGAATCCATTTAAACAATACAAAATCCAACTACTCCATATAAAACATAGTAAAGAACATTTTAAGGATTGAAAACCTAAACCAAAAGTTCTAGCCAAGTGGGAGCGTAAAAGATGGGATTCAAACACAAATATATGCCACATAAAGTGTGTCAAACAAAAATACACACAAAATAAAATCTTTTTGAGTTTTTAACATTTTTAATCAAAAATAAAGATATACACTCAAAAGAATAAACAAAAATCATTTGTATTTTTCATTAAGCTTAAATGAAATAAATAAAACACAAATGATAAACAAAAATCTTTTTATATTTTTCAATTAATTCAAACACAAAATATAATACAAAAAGATAAACAAGTCATAAATTCTAGCATGTGATATGAAATAAGGCAATGACTAGAAAATGACTAAACAAGCATACATTTAGCATATGAATATAGCATGAAGTACAAACGCTAAGTATGCAAACACTAACACATTCATCCTTTAGATTTATCAAGGGAGGAAGCATGTGAAAGTAAATGAGAATCAAAAACCCTATTTTGCAAGGCAACCAAGTCGGATTTCCTAACCCAAATTAATGAAGAATGACTATCTTGGGGTGTAGGAGCTTTAACTACCGTGGTTACTTTACTATGGGATTTTCTAGGAATTCGTTTAAGATCAAAACAAAATTTCCTAAGATGACCTTTTCGACCACAATGTGAACAAGTAAAGACATGTCGAAAAGAGTTACTTAAGGAGTGATCTTTAAATGTATTCCTAGTAGATTCTCCTAAAACGTTGGTTTTGACTTCAGAGGTAAATTCATTACAAGTATTGAAGCCTAAACCACAAGTGTCATTTTTAATTTGGACCGTTCCTAAGATTTTATCTAATTTTTCCGAACGACACTCCAAATCAAATTTGACATTACTAGAGTCTTTTAATTTATTTTGCAATTCTAAAATGTTAGACTCTAATAAAACATTGCGCTCTTCAAAAGAAAGAAGCTCCTTTTTCAAGGATTCCATTAAACCCCTAAGGCTATCTCTTTCGCCTTCTACATATTCAAGCTTCTCTTGAAGAGTCTTCACATGTGTCCTAAGGTCTTCTATTAAATCATTGTCATCAACGACCTTGACGCTCTCTCTTAAACTAGCTTCTAACTTCAAATTAGCTCTTTTCAATTTAATAGATTCTTTATAAAGTTCTTGAAAAGCATTTTGAAGTTCACTCACATTAACCTCTTCTTCATTTTCACTCTCTCTTTCTTCTTCACTCTCACTATCATCAAAAACAAGAGAATCATGTACAATGACCTTGGAAGTGGCATGTGCTATCGTTTCATCAATCGATGAGTTCTCACTATCACTCACATGACTAGCCATAAAAGCCACAAAATTTTTCTTAGTGGGGGAATTGGGCTTCTCTTCCGTATCACTATCACTAAGGGTCGCATTATATGAAATGGGTCGCTTACCCTCTTTCCTTAGTTTAGTGGGGCACTCAAACGCCCTATGGCCATAACCTTCACAACCAAAACACTTATTAGACTCGTCCCTATCTAAATTTTCATTACTAGGTTTAGGGATCTTCTCGGCTTTAGGAATCTTCTCGGCTTTAGAAATCTTTTCGCCTTTGTCATGCTTAAAAGATTCAAATTTCGTAAAATCATTTTTAAATTTATCTTTGTTAATTTTAAGAAATTTTCTAAATTTGCGAGCAAATAAAGCCATGTCTTCCGAGTCACTATCACTATCGCTCTCTACTACTTGTTTGACCTCTTTTCGGGCTTTTAAAGCAATGCCCTTTTCGATTTTCTTTTCAGTTTTAGAGGGAAACATATCCACTTCATAGGTTTGTAAATCACCTACAAGCTCTTCTAATTTCGTAGAGGCTAAAGTGGGTAAAGAATTTAACACGGTCACCTTTGGAATAAATCTATCGGGTAGGGACCTTAAAATTTTCTTTACAACACGGTCGTCAGGTATTTTCTCTCCCAAGTTAAAAGATGGATTAACAATATCAGAAAATCTAGCATAAAATTCATCAAACGTTTCTTTTTCATTCATTTTGATAGTTTCAAATTGAGTGGTGAGGTTTTGGAGTTTTGAAGCTTTAATGACACTAGTTCCTTCATGAGTTAATTGTAAAATATCCCAAGCTTCTTTAGCGGTTTCACACGTCATAATACGACGGAATTCATCCGGTGTGACAGCGCTAAATAAGGCATTTAAACCACGGGAATTGTAATTAGCAAGTTTAAACTCATTTTCAGTCCATCTATCGGCGGGTTTGATAACACGTTCATTTTCAACTAAATAAGTTGGTGGGGACCACCCGTTAACAACAGACATCCAAACTCTTTCGTCGATAGATTTTAGTGCTGATCTCATACGCGCTTTCCAATACGCGTAGTTTGAACCATCGAAAATAGGAAATTTTGAAAATGGGGAAAAATCCATTTTAGCCAGAAATTATTTAAAGATCTTTAACGAAATAACTTATCGTTTTTGGCTCTGATACCAATTTGAAAACGTGAGAATTTTTAGTGAAATTAAATCAATCAATTAATATATTCACTTAAACCAATTCATTAATCCAAGCCCTAGGATTTGCTTAAGTCATAATTAACAATTATCCAAAGTAAGGCGAAACCAATTTTAGCAAAAGACTTGAATAAACCAAATTTACCCAATATTTAATTTAAGTCCAAATTAAAATGAGTGGGACAATATAACCGAATTTTATCTTGAATTGTCCTAAGCATGCGTTCTAAGTTATAATGCAAGATAAAATAAACAATATCACACTACGCCGCGATGTACGAGGAAAAACCCAAGACGGGAAAAAACCTCGGACGGCCCTAGCCACAAATCCACTAGATACGAAATTACAAGTACAAGACAGATAGACTTACAACGACTGACTCGATCCCTCTCAAGCCTCGACGCTTCTTCTTGTAGACACCTCTTCCTAGCGGATAACCTTGGAACACCACCGCGGTCTCGGAATCCACCGATAGGGCTTTCTATGGTCACCGTCACCCGAGCAAGGAGCCTTTCTCCAAGTGGGTAGAATCACAACAAACGTCTTCTTCTTTGATGGATGTAGAAGCAAACCAAAACTTCTCTTCTTGAATTCGGTAGAGAAAAACCGGTGCCAAACTCTAAGCAATTTGATATGTATATAAGAACTTGGATAAACAATAATTGGGTGTAAACACTAGAGTGGTATATGAATTTCTCTTTGAAAATTTGCACTCAAAACATGATCTTTTTCTCTTTTTGTTTTTGCTCTCAAAACACTCTCTAAGAGTTTGTATGATATGAAAAAGATAGATTAACAAAAGTGATTCCCGTCCCTATTAAAATCTGAAAATGTTGGTTACAAACATAGTGGGAAAGTGGGTGCAAAACTGCCAAAAAACTGCCAAAAAACTGTTCCCGCCTGGCCTCTCGTTCGAACAACATTTCGTTCGAACGAGATCTCGTTCGAACGAGACTTCTAACGACGCTCCAGTATGGACTTCGTTAGAATCTCGTTGGAAATCTCGTTCGAACGAACAATCTCGTTCGAACGACATTTCGAACGACAGGCCAGTATAGGTTAGTGAGAACTCGTTGGCAAACTCGTTCGAACGAAACCTAGTTCGAACGAAAAACTCGTTCG
Organism: Sambucus nigra; assembly: GCA_949130495.1. Taxonomy (NCBI): domain Eukaryota; kingdom Viridiplantae; phylum Streptophyta; class Magnoliopsida; order Dipsacales; family Adoxaceae; genus Sambucus; species Sambucus nigra. Next base: position 650,318,222 of record OX422213.1, read on the forward strand.
AACGACTTCCAGAAATTTTGTAAAATTCGATTTTGGCCCAGAAACTTTATATACTTTAATTTAAAGTTCTAATTAAATTTTTCTGAAAATAAAAACGCAGTTTATATTAAACCTAACACCCAATAAACTTTGTTCCAAGCTCCTATATATATATAATATTGCATTCATACCTTGGGAGCATGGAACTATGATTGATGACGTAGAAACGAGGCACACAAACCGGCATATTTGATGAAGCTTTATACTCTTTGCCGCTACGTCTTCAACAAACACTTCATAGGCTTGAGAGTATTACAATGACATACTATCCTATGAATAAATGTTTTTGTCCGGAATTGAGCCAACACAATACATGGACTCAATTGGAAATTTGTGTCCTTACACCCATGTACGAAATCACCTCGCTCTGGAGTAAACTAACCTTATTCAAGGTAAACTAAGCTTTGAGTGTGACGTGACGAAAACCTAGCACCAACAAAAAGACGGTAAATTTTCTTTTAAGATGCATTCTCCATCTCTTTTCTCAGTATTATACAGAAATTGGGGGATTTAGTAATGAATGTTTAAAGGGAAACTTACACGGTTCTTCCCTTTATTCTTTGACCTATTAACAGATAAATCCACTTTACTATGACAAAGTACAAATATCTTCTATGTGAAAGGCTCAGATTGTCCGTTGAACAAAGTTAAACCAGAGCAGAAAATTTACCTTACAAACATACTCTTTGTTAGGCACTTTTTATTGCTAAAAGGTTTGGATTGGCTTTATATGAGATAAATTTTTTAAATTACAAAATTGACTTTTAAAATATTGCAAAACTCCCCGCCTTATATCTCCCTACCCCTTAAATAAAAATATATATATAAAAGGATACTTATTAAGCATATCATGTACGTTTCGGGGTGTATCAAGCAAGTATTGGTACTCGATAGTTGCCTAATACCTCTACGGGGACCCCATATGAAAGATTAGATACACTAACATCTCATTAACCCCTCAACTAATTCTCACCCACATACCAACAAGCATTAACATTAAACTATCTTCAGAGCATCCCATCCCTATGATCAAACTCCACATGTGCCATATCCTCACCGCCTCCACTTCACCACAATTACAATCCTTATGCAACTTACTGCTCATTACTGATACCTACTGAGAATATATCTCCACTGCTAATCTATCTCACCAGTTCTCTACTTCATCGACAATTGTGCAACCGAGCTAAAACTGTTTGGTAGTAAAACCCACTGTTCTAAAAATCCCGCCTAGGCTTGAGGCTTGGGAGAAACGCCCCGCCTCAAGTTTTTACGCCTTATTCTTGGTAAAACCCTAAAAACAACAATGCTTTAGTGAAACGATATCGCCTTTTAAAGAATGTTTTTGCAAACCGGACCATTATCTCATCCAAAATAATCAAATAGTATTTTAATTGGCATATATTCAGACATATTTTTATGATATGTACAATTTTAGTATTTTAATAGCCTTGTTATGTTTAAAAAATATTAAAATATATTAAGAAGGCCTAAACGTCTTTATACGCCTAAGGCTTGCCTAGGCTTCTAAGACTTAAGGCTTGGCCTCCACCCATCGATCACGCCCCACGTTTTTTAGAACCTTGGTAAGACCCAAAGTCAAAAATATCTTCAATCAAATCCTGATATTTTAAACTCTACATTCTTCTAATCGCTTCATTGTCATTGGATGGGGGTGACATTGTAGTGGTGAATTTGCATTTGGTGGCTACAAAGGAAGAGAGGGATACAGTTTCGATATGTGTTTGGCTTAGTGGTCCCCTGGCTATGTTTTACATTTATTCCCTTTTAGCTTCTATTGTGGTCTTCCAAACTTTCCTGGTGGTATAGACGAATCCTAGGTGGTTGGTTTCATTGTTGGGTTATGGGTGGTAGATTAGATGGTGGTTGATATTCATGCAAATTCGCATTTGATGGTGAAGAAAGGAAAGAGAGCGATGGGGTTTTGATATGCTTTTGGTATAGTGGGACCCCTCGCTGTCTTTACAGGTATTCCCTTTAGGGCCAAAACAAGTGAAATCTTGGGCCCGCTAAGCTTCATCTTTCTTTTTGGCTAGTATAAATTACTTGGGGTATAGCAGGCATTACATTTCACAGTTGAATTTAATAGGGCCAAAGCTTTGACATTAAATAATTTAGTGATGATGTCCACAAATTTTAAGCAATGGCAGTTCGGTTGATCCATGGAGTAGGGAGCAGTATTCAATATATCAAACACAATGAAGGTCAGAGGATCTATCTGTTGTTATTTCTAAGTGCAAGGAGGTCCCTGTAATTTACCAAAGTTTTAAGGTGCTTGAATTTTACATATGAAGATAATTGTATCCTGTTTTCTGATCTGTTGCTAACTGTTACAACTGTTGCTATGTTGGCCTTTTCACTATATCAGGTGGGGTTTTGTACCGATCTCAATATACAAGTCTATTTAAAACACATGTAGTAATTTTTGATAAATATATCTTGCTGTCTGAAATTTAATATAGCCTACTTAAGAGCTATCAGCTTCTAATTATTTATTGTTCTCTTCTCTGCAGTCAGCCACATCAAGCGGGATTACATGGTATGACTTGTCTTCTGTGGAAGTTGGTCTCATAGTAAGTTGTAGCTCCTAGTTGCATGAGCTGATTTTTTGTTTGCTGATTTTCATTCTCTAATCTAATTATATTTTAATTTTATCTTTTCACTAATCCTTTTCTGAAAATGAAAGAAAATCCTAATACTTCCCTATTGCAGACTAGTGGGTCATTATATGGGGCTTTGATTGGCTCTGTCTTGGCTTTTAATGTTGCCGACTTCCTAGGTTAGTTATTCTTCTAAAATGTGAACTTAAAAGTTCAAAAACCGTGCTTGTGCTTCTCTTGGTGAAGTATACGTGCTTAATTCAAATTATAGGAAGAAGAAGGGAGTTGATTGTGTCAGCTATAACGTATCTTGTTGGAGCTGTGGTAACAGCGCTGGCACCTGTCTTTGTTGTTATGGTGATTGGTCGTTTTGTATATGGTATAGGAATTGGGCTGGTAATGTACTGTACAATATTTTTTATATTTCATTTCTTTATTAATTTATTGTTTATTTTCATATCCGTATGCGTATGCGTATGCTATATGCATATGTATACTATTCAAATTCCTCACTTGCTCAAGTCCACTTACACTCACATGAGTAAGCTCTTTTTGGACAATATTGATGTTGAAAGGATTCATTCTCAATTTAAAAGGAGGTTATGGTTTTTACTGGCTTGAAGACATGTAATTATTTGGTTGGTTGCTAATACAGGCAATGCATGCCGCTCCAATGTACATTGCCGAGACAGCTCCAAGTCAGATAAGAGGTCAACTAATTTCGCTCAAAGAGTTCTTTATAGTCTTTGGCATGGTTGTAAGTACATCAAACTTGCTCTGAGAGTTCTAATAGTGTCTTGAATTTTGATGAACAGTCTACAAAGCAAGAATTGATCTGGAATGGTTTCTTTCCTACTTTTGTGATGTGTTACTTAGAATTTTTATTTAGGGGAGCTGGGGGTGGGGGTGGAGATCCGGTTCTCAGTAAGAAAAAAATTGGGTGCAATCCAATATGATTTTGGCATACACAGTATAACTATTCCAGACAGTCAATAACATACATAGTTATACAGAAAGGACTAGGGACCGCACACTGTACCGAATCTTATTTCCTTTGCCTGTTGAGGACCGGACCCTATTACTATTGATTCATAATATTTTGTTATATGTGGAATGTCTCACAGGTAGGTTATACAGTTGGTAGCCTTTTGGTTGATGCGATTGCGGGTTGGCGTTATATATATGGAGCTAGTGTCCCAATAGCAGTGATTATGGGAATCGGGATGTGGTGGTTACCCGCTTCACCTAGATGGATTCTTCTACGTGCTGTTCAAGGAAAAGGAAATATTCAGGATATGAGGGACACTGCCATATCTTGCTTGTGCCGCCTTAGAGGTGAAACTATGAGCGAGTCAGTTCCTGAACAAGTAGATGAAATTTTAGCCGAGCTCTCTTCTACTTCTCAAGAAAATGAAGCTACACTAGGGGAGATGTTCCAGGGAAAATGCTTGAAAGCCCTTATTATTGGGGCAGGATTAGTCTTATTTCAGCAGGTATCTTTGTTAGTAAAGGGCATAGTTGTCAAATCCTGTATCGTATCACGTATCGCAACCCAATAATTGTTCAAAATGTTAAAACTACAGTAAAAAATATGTAAATTGTAGAGAACCCATTATAATAAATAATACAACATAATATAGTCTAAAACTAATCTTAGGACATGATTATATCGCCTAATGGTAACACTGCCTCTAATAAAATGTATGTTTGAATCCCGTTGTTATAAGAGTATTAGATTAAAAGAGAAACTAAGTAAGAACACAATAAGTAAAATGAATAACCGTTTACATAATCTTATAAGAAAAAAAAGAATACGGATCGATATGACGACGATAAATGTGTTATTTGTCATGAATATAAATTTTTGTGTCATGATATTGTAAGTTTCCAACTCACACTTATATTTGTTACTCTCTTGCATGACAGATAACAGGGCAACCTAGTGTATTATATTATGCTGCAACAATTTTTCAGGTATGTGCATTGATTTAGGTTAAAGAGCTGATAAAGTTTTAAAGTAATATGTCCCTTGTATAGGGTTAATAGGTTTCATTATATATTTTCTCAAAGGCTGACCTGCTATAGTTTGATAGACTGCAGGATTCTCTGCAGCATCCGATGCTACAAGGATCTCCATTCTTCTTGGGGTGTTGAAGGTGGATTCATAAGGGCCATTAAGAGCCTCTCTCTCTCTCTAAATATATATATGTGTGTGTATATATATATTGACCTCTTCAGAAAAAGAACACAATTACATATGATTATATATGGACGCACTATCCCAGTGTGGATCCTTAACGAGAAGTCCCACATTTGACAAGCCCTTGGCGCGGTGCTGAGAAGATGAGAGCTTGTTGGAGTAGAAAATACAATCTACGAAGTTCTTGATCAATACTTGAATTTATTACAGTTTATTTGAATAGTTGAATTGAATTATTCCATTAAATGGTACATGGATTTTTTTTTAGTCAAAGGCTGGAATACTAGTTGGATGCTTAATCTATTTATTTTTTCTCCCGAATACCAAAATTTCCTTTATTTTTAGGCTACAAATATGTCTGATACATTTATTCTTTGTAGTTGATTATGACTGGAGTAGCCGTTCTGATTGTCGATAGACTTGGGAGAAGACCTTTACTACTTGGAGGTGTCTCTGGTATGGTAAGTACTCTCTCTCTCTCTCTCAAGCACACGCACACGAACATTTGGTCCATTCATGCTAAACCAAGATTACAAGTCCCGATTTGGGACTTCTAATCCTAATATGCACTCATGTGTTGCTTGATTTGAGCTAAACTCATGGCAGGGACGAGATTTCTCAAAAAATCTCAAGTAATGTCTGTTTTCGGTGTTACACCCTTATTATGATAGTTTTGAATAGTTTTAATGTTGCAATGACTATTTTTAATTTGGTGGGGGCCCTAGAAATTATCAAAGTTTCGGGGCCCCGGCGAACGCCTCTTTCTCCTTTCAGTAGGAACGGGTGACACGTGGATGATAATTATATTAATATTCTCAACAATTGTTTTACACTCAGATGTACATTTACCATGTTTAATGTATTACTGTGGGCCATGCTAGCTTCACTTCTTTTTCCTAACCTTGACTTATTATAATTAAGGGACTTGTCAATTGTTAGAAATAATAATGAATCTTCCATCTTTTAAGAATTATATATATGATAATGTTTTTTGGCAGGTAATCTCGTTATTCCTTCTGGGGTCATATTACACTTTCCTAGGTAATGTATCGGCTGTAGCTGTAGTTGCTTTGCTGTTGTATGTTGGATGTTATCAGGTTCGTACAATTTCTCATCTTTGCTCTTCAACAAATATTTTTCACTTTTTTGTTATTTGATATTTGGGGTTTTAATATTCCCTCTGTCTCGAATTAAGAGTCCACTTTCCCTTTCAGTCAAACATCAATAGACCAAATTTCATTATAGCTAAAATGTCTTGATCTCGGCCGTCAATTAGTATATCCTTAGGCCCCGTTTGGTTGTCCCAAAATTGTAAATTGGATCATTAATAAATTGATCCATTTACAAATTGACCCATTAATTGTGTTTGGTTTCATTAATGAAATGATTCATTAATTGTCTCATTTTAGCTCATGTGCAGAATCTGAAATTGGATCATTTCACAAAAAACGTGAAATGAATCCATTTGAAATAGGAGTCACATAAAGTGTATGACCCTCTCCCCCTCTCTATTTTCCCTCCCCCTCTCTCTATATATATATGTTTTTCCCTTTTTTCATAGAACTTTAACATCAATTTTAAATTAAATTACCAAACATCGTGTAAAATTGGATTTAACTCATTTCAAATTTACTCATTTACAATTCAGTAATTCACAATGAAACAATTTACATAATCAAACAATTTGCGCAACCAAACTGGGCCTTAATAAATGTGAAAGTCAAATAGGGACTCTTAAATTGGGACGGAGAGAGTATTTATTCATTTTAAATATTACACACCTCTTGTCTTCAATGTTACACTCACCTTTTCTCCTGTTTCCGAATTTGTACCCTCACGATCCACAGGCAGAGATAGTCTGTGCTTCAAATACAAAACTGAAGATAAGTGACTGCGAGTGTAATATTATATTTAAGTCAAGAGGAAAGTTGGGTGTAATATTGAAAAATCAAACCCGTAACAATAGGGGAGGTCAATGTAATTTGGCCAAAAAGAATGGTAATTTTGTGTAAAACCTTTAATTCTATCGGATTCTTTGATAAAAAAACAAACAAAAAAACTCATTTGACCTTCTTCAACTACTATATTTTGATCTGTCAAATCTGTAAGAATTGTCCAATTTTCAGTAAAAGATAGTCATATGCCTCTGTGCCAATTAATAGTTTTGATGAATAAAATATCATTCTTATAATTAATGCAGAAATAAACAATATATGTACACTTAACTGAAACACTTCTTTCCGTGAACTTAACTGTAATGGGTGCAGAAAATAAACAATGAATTTACAGTTCAATTTGTACGGATCAATTTATACCCCACCAATCGTGTCCTGTTCATCATTCTAAAATCTCATCCTAAATTTCCTGCATTGTAACTTAACTTATTTTCATTAGATTAGCCAGCCTATTACCAGATCCTGCAAAATATATCCCCTTGTGTAAAAATATCAGTAAATTTTATATAGCATCGGCACCTTACCTCACTCAGGCAAGGCTCATTCAATAACGCATGCGCCTTGTGCGCCTATGCTCAAGGCTCAAGGCTAGGCTCAGCACACGCGCCTCGTGAAATTCTTTTGGATAACGCCTCCAATACAAGAATGAACCAACTGATATGCTGATTTACATATTTTCCAATAGAATATGGAAGATTAGTTGATTTCCAACCCTAAAATCAACCAAAGAAGTCTTGGCTTCCTAGTAAAACTTTCTCTCTCTCTCTCTAATCCCTACTTAGGCAAAAGAAGAAACACACAAAATTAAATTCCAACTGTGTTGCATCATTGAACAATTTATGTATTGATTTTGATTTTTCTTTTCACACATTGGAGTATATTTTTTCCAAATATATCAATATATAATTTTTCCAAATATATCAATATCTTTTCTTTTGTTGCTTATTGGATAATTAAATTATTAAATTAAATTGACATTTATATATATATTTTCATATGGTGGTATAAGCTCTATCTTCTTCTTATGTGTCTCTTCATAACTGTGTACAATAGTACTATCTGCTATCTACATAAAATTTAGATCATAAATGATCTTATTATTATAAATATACAACTTTTGCATGCTTTATACACTTTGCGCCTCGCCTTGCGCCTAGGCTCCACAGGAATCTTGGCACCTTAGTGCCCCTTTCGCCTCTAACATCTTTGATATAAACTGCTATGGTTGGCTATTAACAGTAATGTATTACAAAATGAAAAGGAACAAATATTGAAAAAGGGTAAAACTTATGAAAATCGAGAGTGAAGAGCAAAAACTGCAATTGATAAAACTGAAACCTTACCTACGCCGACAAGTGTATTCAGAAAGTCATTCTCAAATTTTCTCTTTTCGGAATTCGGCCTTCATTGCCTGTAGGGCATGAAAAATACAAACATCAACACAAGGCCAAGCTGGCACCAACACAGTGCTTTAAAAATGAATTGCGTTCGCAATAGCAATAATCTATAATCTATACACATGACCGTGTACATATATGCACGATCTATGTATGCATATATATATATATATATAGATATGTATGTATATATTGATATTATCGATTTGCGTGTATATATGTGTGCGGGGGTGTAACATGAGAGAGATAAACAATAAATACAAAGAATTAAGGAGATGAAAGAAAGGGAGCATTTGGTTTTCAATTTATTATAGCTTTAATTTATTTTTATTTGATGTTTTGACCAAAGAAACCCTAATTCTTATATAGGACATTTGGGAAGGTTTGATTTATTTGACCTTTTTTTATGAGGCGGTAAAATGTAAATGGATTATTGTTAAAGGATGTTTGATTTAGTTTACTCCACACGCACAAAAAAACAAAACAAAAGGATCATCCTAAAACCCACTATCACGAAACTGGTTTCTGCTTTGTCACGAGTGTATAAAACCTCATAACTACACTACATTTTGAGCAGATCCAGTACTTATTAAGAGAAAACCTCATTACTTTGAGTACTCATTTCAGGGAATTCACAGGGCCACTTGTTCATGTGTGTGTGTGTGCGTGCACGCCTGCGCGCGCATTTGTATGTTGGATCTTAATAATATGAAGTTGCATTTGATGAAGCATTGACACGTTTCTTTTGCTGACATTGCATTTTATCTACACAAATGAAGCATTACGACACGTTAGTGACTCATGAAGAGTTGTTTTGCAGTTATCATTTGGTCCCATTGGTTGGCTGATGATTTCAGAGATTTTCCCATTACGCGTAAGAGGGCGAGGATTGAGTATAGCAGTTCTTGTAAATTTCGGTGCAAATGCCTTGGTGACATTTGCATTTTCTCCCCTTGAGGTAATGAGTTTCTTTTAATATCAATTTTCTAATAATCTCTTAAATTGAAAATTATTGTCATGTATATGACACATAATATCAGTAGTCACACTATTGTCTGCTTTTATGGATATTGTTTGTAGCATTTCTGTTGATAATGTAATTAATTTATATTATATTGCTATCCAATTTAGTCTATGATGACATGAAAGAATCTCATATTTTGATCTTAATCAAAACATGATGTTAATGAGTTGACCTGTTATATATGTATGTATGAGCTGAAGAAATCTGCGGTTTGTAGTGATTATATCCCTCTGTCTCTAGAATAAGTTTAAATACAATAATCATGCGGCATATTTGAGTTGACAAGACTACAGCTCCATTAAATTGGAAGGAAAATGACTGTCATGGTTCAGTATTGCTGTCTAAAAGTTGTGTGCTCTGCACATGACCATTCACAAGAAGTGAAATACTGTGATTGCATGTCCTTTCAAATAATATTATTCTTTGGTACCACACGATACGTTTCAAAATCTACTAATATGGCTGTGAAGCTCTAAGATAGAAAGCTCCTCCTTAACCCAATCTCTCTTGAGAAGTTGAGACAGCTCTTGTTCTTTTCAAGGTGACCCTTTCTGCGTCTTAAATCTTAAGTGAGGTATATTTATGTGATTCTTACGCCTAGCAAGGTTTGTGTCGTGTCATATCGGGTTCATGTAAAATATTGCTCCACCCCGTTCGTTAAGAGTCGTCTATTGTTCGTGTCATGTTTAAATTGTGTATTCACTAAATATTCCAGATATTTGTCGTGTATGACCGGGTTCATGTCACCTGTAAGTGTTAGTGTGACTATGACGAGGAACCCATTAAGGGGTTAACTGATATCTTCGTATCGATTTTTGTGTGGTGTCTCGCTTTTCCCTACCTGGTTGACCAATATATCAAAACCCCACACTGGAGGACCAAGTCAAAGTCATATCCTATAACCTTTTTAATAATAAGCTACTTAGTAAGATCTTTGACTGAAGAAAACCCCAAGTTGTTGCCTCACTATATCATTCTTCAAAATTTAGATGGCAACTGTACCTTACCAAGCATAACAAGATATATTTTGTTTATTACACCTAATGGTCCTTGCAATCCATCTTAGCCCTTGTGATATCTCAGCCTGAGCTCTAACATTGAAGATCTCAAGTAGTGTAGCCATAGTTGTCAAATCGTGTATCAAAAACCTGAAGTGTGTTTGAATCTCACTATAATCCCATTAATGATACAGACTGATAAAATATGACCGATACATACAATACTACTTGTTAGTCTCGGGTTGGAGACATGGGAGCAGCATCCCCATATATGGGGGGTAAGCCAGCCAACATCCGCCTTTCCTAGACCCTGCAGTTAAGCGGTAGCGTTGAGCACTGGTTCGACCTTTTTTTTTACATACAATACTACTTGTGATTACAGCCATGCGATTCGTATCTTGTTGGTGTTACCTCGTATCATGTTGTACTATACTAACAACTATGACTAGTGGTTATATATAAATATTAATTTCAAGGTTAGTAACAAAAGGTTTTAGTTTTGTGTTGCTGCTCAGTTTTTCTCTTTCATGGTCTTCTCTTAGGGTAGGACCTATTATTTCATTTACATGTATGTTTCCAGCATCTGTCTTCATGTCATAATATGAATCACAGGAGATCCATAATATATGTTTCTGAGGCCTTTGATATCCTCAATATCTATGTTAAAGAATTTTTACTGTTTTATTGCTACTGATAGCCCTTCCATGGTTATTGACAAGCTTCTGTTTCAATTTCACTGTTGATTTCAGGCACTGCTTGGAGCTGGAATATTGTTTTTCATATTTGGAGTGATAGCTGTTTTATCTCTCATTTTCATATTCTTCATTGTACCAGAAACAAAGGGCCTCACTTTGGAGGAAATTGAAGCCCAACTACTTTAGCATGTGCAAGTGTTCTTTCCAATTCTCCCATCCTAAGGTAAGGTATTAGCGTAGTTACATCTGCACAAGATGACTATTGTATCTTTTTGTTTGTATCTAATTGGCGAGAATCGAGATGTTGTAAAGCATAAGCACTAGTGCAACATTTACTTCGATTGTGTATGCACATATAATTCCCTTTTGCGGACATCCTGCACAAGAGAAAATACGTAATAAAATTATTGAAATTCCCCACCCCCTATTTTCAGGATGCATATCGGGAGCGGCTAGATTGAGGGAGCGACATATTTGGAAAGTTGAGAAATAGGGGCTTGGGTATTTCTAGGGCGACTTTGGATTCCGACTCATTTTTGTTGGCTCGCTGACATGGCGCAAATGCATTAATTGGTGATTTAAGTGATAATCAATAGACCCCATACACCAATCAATGCATTTAAGCCATGTCAGCGAGTCACCAAAAATGTTTCAGAATCAAAAGTCGGCCTAGAATTACTCACAAGGGCTTAGAGAGAGAGAACAGTGGTAATCTTTTTTGGATTTATCACTATCCTGGATGTTCGCAAGATATATGTGAACACTAGTCCGCGTATGATATGGTTCAAAGTCTCGGTCTTGGTCCCGGCATCCAAAGCCTGATTTTTAGCTTAGGCGCGGTATCAGGAAGGTATCAAGCGATATGCAAAGATACGCTATTTAGAGAGCCCGAAAAATTTTGATATATTTTTTTAAATAAGATTAATAATGTAGACCAATTAGATAAGTTCAAAATCATCCTTTAATATGCATTGCATTATCTAATTGACTATGCTGACGCGCATTAGACTTGTCATGTCAATTTTTCATAAAAATTAATATTAAGTTAGAAAAGCAATCTAGTGACACATAAATCTTGATAAAGAAGTTAAATAAAAATGTTATAATGTTATTTTTCTACAAAATGTTACCAATATCTAGTTTAGAAGTTATTGTATAAAATAGCAAGCATTTTTTTCATGAATTATAAATGCAAATGTTCATAACTTATTTAATAATATTATATTTCTAAATTGACATTTTTTAAGTACTAATTTATTAAAAATGAAAAAACAAGTGTTTAAGATTTTTTTACATTTTTTACAGAACTCTTCACTTTTTTCAACAAAACAATTTATTTTTTTAATAAAAATTATTTGTACTGGTTTTTAAGACAAGTTTTTAAGAATTTTATAAAAGAGTCATGGCTTAAACTTTAATTATTTGTACAAAAGAGTAATTGCTAAAATGCGAAAACAATCATGTTCGACGAAACCAATAATTCTTCTTCTTCTTCTTCTTCTTCTTCTTCTTCTTCTTCTTCTTCTTCTTCTTCTTCTTCTTATTATTATTATTATTATTATTATTATTATTATTATTATTATTATTATTATTATTATTATTATTATTATTATTATTATTATTATTGTCTTATTAAAAAGAAATATTTTTGTAATCAATAACAAATTTAGCATTTTAGTTCATCCTTCAAAATCCAAATCTAAATAATATAATAAATAAAGGACTTAAATAAAACAAAGCTGATTGTGCAATAATAATTAAGAAAGTTGAGCTTAAATTGGAAAAAAAAATAAGTAAAGGAATCATTAGTCCAACAATATAAAGTCTTTTAATGTGAACCCTTAAAGAAAAAAAAAGTATTTTTAGTTTAACTACTGTGTACACTATAAGTCGTGTGTGTAACCAAATCTTTTGGACCAGTGGTATAACGCTGTCACTGGGACAGTTTTGGGGGTGAATTGAGTTTAGTCCCAGTTCAATTTCTGACACTGTCAAAATGATGCTTGGCCAGCGAAAGTCACAAATTGCGAATAAGAATTAATCGAGGTGTACGTAAACTGACATGAACACCTCATGGTTGTCAACAAAATAAAATAAATTAAGTGATGTGTACCGTTGCAAGTCACTAAGGGGACCATGTTAAACTTTTCTCATTCTTTTCTGATTAAAGGACATGTGTCATTGTACAAAACAATTGTCTTTTTTTTTTACTATTACAAACGTAAAAGTTGTTACAAACCAAACATAAGCACCAAAAGTGCCCATTTACGAACTTTAAACCTCTCCTACCTGTGTTGTGAACCATAAACTCCGAAAGCCCCTTGCGAACATAACCAAATATGAAAACAAAAAACTATTAACCTTCGCATGCGACAAAGGGGCTTTGGATTGAGAAGACTCTAGCCATGAAACAAAGAAGATTTCGCTCAGCTTTTTGAAGGTAAAAAAATAATCGGTATCTTGACCATCTCGCATGTATCGGCCGATATCTTGACGTTATGAATCGGTCTCGGCAGTATCTCGGCGATATTCACCGAATCAGATTATTTTCTGGAACACGTGATAAAATCGTCTCGGTGCCTTGCGATACTAAGTCAACTAGGCCGGTACAAGTTGACTCGGCCGAGACTTTAAATCATGGCTTACGAGTATATTGAGTACTATTGAATATACTAGAACCATGTATATAAGAGAATAAGATTCTAATATGCAATTAATATAGTATGGATACTAATGCAAGGCCATATTATTATTTTGAGACGCAAAAGATGTGCTATAAGTTGTATTCCTTTTGAAGGAACGTCTTTACTAGGGGTGGATGTGGTAAAGGTTTTTACCATATCGTACCATTTTGGTTCGAAAAAAATGATTTTGCTTTCATATTATAAAATACCAAAAATTGATTTTATAGAAACTTAAAATACTGCAAAAAAATTGATTGGTAAAATTAGCGCATATTACCGAATTTATTGTACCAAAATTAGCGCAGATTATCGAATTCACTTTTCTTTCCAAGCAACAGGAGCTTGCAAACTTCTACGTAAGGCAAACTCCCTCTTCAATCTTCATCTTCACCTCAGATTTCTCCCTCCCTCTCCGATCTTCCCCTTTAATGTTCCCTTACCTCTTCGATTTCCCTCTCCAACCACACACCACGCACAGACGCGCCAAACACACTCACACACACAAAAAAAAAACACTCACCATAGACGTCTACACACGCACACAAATCACATACCAAACACACAGCACACCCAAAATGGTAAAATATGATTCATGCTAACATTATTTTGTGAGCTTGCAAGCTTGCTCACAAACTCCCTCTTCCAAGCTTCTACGTAAGGCAAACTCCCTCTTCAATCTTCATCTTCACCTCAGATTTCTCCCTCCCTCTCCGATCTTCCCCTTTAATGTTCCCTTACCTCTTCGATTTCCCTCTCCAACCACACACCACGCACAGACGTGCCAAACACACTCACACACAAAAAAAAAACACTCACCACAGACGTCTACACACGCACACACATCACATACCAAACACACAGCACACCCAAAATGGTAAAATATGATTCATGCTCACATTATTTTGTCAATTATTAATGAATGCATTTAATCAAATTAAATGAATTTAAAACTTTGTATTGAAACTTGTACCAAATTTACCGTAATCAGAATATCAAAACTTGTGCCGGATTTCTCGATGCATAAAATCGAATTGTAACTTTGGTATTTATTGGGGAAAAAAATAAAAAGAAACTGAAATGACCAAAACAAAAGCAAAAAACGAAAATATCGAAATACCGTCAGGATTGGTTTTTGTTTCTGTTTTGGTGTACCGATCGGTAAATTTGATATAAAGAGTTTTACCATCCAGATTATGATTTTGATAATGGTAAGGGGTCATTACCGATCAAACCGTATTGCTTCCACTCTTACATTAGGTCGTCTCCAGTAGTGGTTGTTTCTAAAGCTCTTTCTATTTTATGTGTTAGATTTTTTTAATTTTTCTATGACTTTGGCAATCTTTTTTACAATGCTGGAAAGTTTTAATAAAGTTATCTCCATTAATGTTATTTCTACAAGTCTTTCTACCATGTATGTCAATAGTAGAACATATATAAATGAAGCGTGGACATATTATCATTGTCCACGTCATATAGAAATTAATACTTCAAAAAATTCTCATTAGAAATTTCTATACTTAGACCTCCCCATGCCATACAAGGAAAAAAATTCTCTTTGGAGAAGATTTTTTACATTTTACAATTTAGATTTCTATCATAGAATTTACATGGAATACCCATTAGAGATGGACTTACGGTTGATTAAAGTGAAAACAAATGTATCTTCGTATAGTCTACGTTGTGTTTGAAAATTATTTTTGTTTAGAAAGGTAATGTTATTGACTTATCGTTATCAACGTATTAAATAACATGCAATTGTGATTGCAAATGTGTTTTGCCCCTCCAAGACGCTATATTGTGCTTCTCGAATAGTGTCCGTCACAAATAATGTGCATAATTTCACGTTGACCCACTATTTGCGGTATTTCACGCTATTGGTCCACTATTGTGTTTTACAATTTTTACCCTCCATTTTCCAAAACACGATCAAATTTAAAGAAAAGCAAAGAAATTGGAATTGTCGCATATGGCCAAAAAGAGAAAAAAATGGACTATGGAAATGGTAGCATAAGTTTTTTTAATTTTAATGTTCAATTGAATCTCTGTATATGTAGTTTACCTGCATTTTGGCATTGCATGAATAACATAGCTAGTTTAGGTTGTTGTGTGGTCAAGGTCTTGGCCTTTTTGTTTGTACGGTTATTTGGTCGACGCTGAATTTTATTTTTTATGTTCCATTCTCATTATATGGAATGGGTGTAACTTCTTTGAATTTCTTAGTTGCTTATCATTTAACTTTTTAAAATTTCATTTATTTGGGATGATTATGTGGAATGATATGGTACTTAATGACTTGATTTATTTGAAATGGTGTAGTATTATGCTATGTAGCAGCGATACTTCAAAAATAGCCGAAACGGAGTATCGGATATAGATACAACCCCGATACGGCTCTGTATATATCATATACTACAAATTCGATACTTTTGGATATGACTTGGATACATCCCAATAGGATTTCAAGGATACGACATGGGTCATATTGTAATTTTTTTAAACAATGGGGTCAGTTCGTATTTTTATTCAACCTAAATTATTAACCCATATAAATGTTAATGAGTTAGATTTCATTCAATAACTTATGAGGAGAGAAAGTGGAAAAAAAGAGCTCTGGTATCTCATGATACCCAAGAACTAGGTTTGTAAGACCATCACCACATATCGCACAAGTATATCTATTGTCTTTCTCTTCTATATATCTCGGTTCTCCTTTGTATCTTTCGTCTCTCTCCTCTGAATACAAGGACATATTCTTTATATACAACTTGTTCACCGGGGCTATTCAAGAAGTTGGTCTTCAAAACATGTTCTAAGTAATTACTGATAATGCTTATATGCATGCAATAGTTTCCTTAGATCCTAAGGTATTGTAAATAGAAAACGAGGCTACGATATGGTTATAGTAGGGTATTTTAAAGAAAAAAATTCCAGATCCATTTTAATTAGTAGATTATGTCTCATGCATATACCTTTATATTCATAAACAAATAAGTAAAAAAACAAGAAAAACATGTTCTTTATATCCAAATTTGGAGGCACCAATAATTTAAATTCATCATGGGTAGGAATACTATTACTGACATAATAACCTCTAAGGCTGTTGGATTACTTGTGGTGGAAATTTTTTAACAAATATTACAGACTCCTTGGGTGGTTCATACCCTCAATCTTGCTTTAAAAAAACATATGTTCACTACCCTACTCTAAAAAAATGTAGTTGCATTTCAACAATGTAGTTGATTGCACAAATCTCCATTAATGCATCTTTTGTTAAAAAAAATTATTATGAACCATTATATGAGACTATCTATATTCATTAAACACGTGAAATTGAAAGTGTTGTCCATCATCGATACTCGTTATGCTCAAGAGATTCAACGAAATTAAGTAAGGTCTCCAACAAATGGTGGTTAGTAGCCCATGGGGGTTGTATAAAGAGGACGATGTGGGAAAAGAAACATTCGTCGAGGATAAGATATTGGATAACTTCTTTTGTGCTGAAATACTCTCATTCATGGGACCCATCTATGAGATGCTAAGGACGGTTGACACGAACAAGCCTTGTCTCCACTTAGTTTAGAAGTGTTGGGATATAATGATAGAGAAAGTGAAGGTGGCTATATATGAAAAATAACACATCCGATATAATGAGGAATCAAATTTCTGGTTAGTGGTGTATGAGATTATAGTGGAGCGGCGGAACAAAAGCAACACCCACTCCATTTTAGTGGTGGCAATTTTTGATACGACACGATAACCCGACACGAAGTTAGCGGATTAGGGTTGACGATTTCTTGACACGAACCCGAATATGAAACGATCCGCCAACACGAATAATAAATGGGTTAGGTTAGAGTCGAACACGTATAACTCGAAAATGACACGAATAGACCCGCTTAACTCGTATTTTATGGAGAATATATTAGATAATTTATATATCTTGATAGGCATTCTATAAAATTCATGGAGAATCGGATGATAAATTATTTATGTATTGCAAGAAGTTGAAATTAATTAAATTTAAGTTATTGTAGGCCTATGATTAATATGATTGGTCAAGAGAGAAGAAAAAAATTATTTTATATTTTACTTAATGGGTTATGCGGGTCATCCCGAACACGACACGATAATAAATAGGTCGGGTTAGTGTTTGCTCAACTGACATGATTAGTTAAATGGGTCGGGTTAGGGTTGACTAATACTTGACACGAACCTGACATGACACGACACGATGCACACGAATTGCCACCCCTACTCCATTTCTTGGCACATTATCTAAATCCTAGGTAACTAACATCAAATTCTTTAACAAATAAATTTTATTTTAGCTTTTATACTCACAGTTCCTTAATTATTTTTCATTCTTTCATCTAGGTATTATAATAAGGAATGCCTTCAAGAGGCTTTGAACCGTATTGCTTCGCATAAGGACATTGAGATAACAAATGAGAGGAAGACATGTATTAAAACATATTATTCTAATGATGACGAGAGAAGAAAGGTCAATGATGAGTTAATTTTTTTATTGCCATTAAGGATTTTGATGGTAATGATTATATGTGTGATAGAGGTTTAATGTCCCTGGTCAAATGGTGGGTTGTCTACGAATCTTCAACCCCAAACTCTAAAACTTGTATTTGAACTCGCTTGGGCATCTCAGTCCTGAGCCCCATCACCTAATCTTGAAGTGTCTCTGCAAACTTCTTATACAGAGCCAAGCTCTTAATGTGGGATTTTAGGCCTATGATAAGGAAACTTTGAGTGGCGGCAAGAAGAGTTTTTCTCTCATTGAAAGCTTCTTCATAAAGGAGGTGGGTTTTGTCAAGACAAATAACCTAAGCCTTCGGACTCTCCCTCTCATCCTCTAGAGCAGCAACCTCAATTTGCTGAGAGGTAACCAACTCATGAAGCTCCAGCTTAAATTAGTCCCACCGCTCAGCCATCAGCAAAGCCTTCCTTCAAGTCCTTTGACCCATTATGGCATCAACCATAAAGGCCTTTCCTTCCAGTGCTTGGGAGCATTGTGCTTCTCCCCGGAAAAGACTGAGCCTTGGGAGCAAAATACTTCAAGACTTTGTCGTTTGGCTTACTTTGATCTTGGACATGGTATATACTGAAGAACTAGGTAGGGGAAACTTCAAACTTACCTTCGTTATTTTTCAGGGAAGACGACAATGGTGTCCATCAGAGGTTTCCAAGTTTTGACCATAATTTGAGTGGGGGGCTACCCCAACGAATTAAAAAATCTCTATGTTTAGACGAGGTAATGGACATCGATCTCCATATGTCAAAAAGCACTCATTGAAGCACAAGTGTCGGGGAACTAGAGAACATGACTTCTTGTTTGGCCTCAAAGCCCTCAGAATCACGTTGTCAGGAATTTGGTACTTTTGACGAATGGACTCCAGGCCATCTCAATAATTTTCAAGTCTACCTGAGCCCCATTAGAGAAATCGGGATAAGTTGACCCCAGATCTCTTAGCACATGAGTTCCAGTTGGGAGCCTAGCAAAAGTCTTAGCCCCTTGTTCGAGGGTTGAAGGTAGAGGAATGAAAGGTACCACAACTAAAAAGGGAGGGGGGTTCAAGACCTTATACGAGAAATGTATCTAGAATACATGATTTATATAAGGGAGGAAAGAGATTGCAGATTACAAAGGAAATATCAAGTAAAAAGGATTTTGGAGATTGAAATAATAAGTGGTGAAAACTTTAGTTTGACTAAGGGGTCTATTAATAACCACCCAAGGTCTGACAGACTACAACTCTTCACCCTCAATACTAAATGCACACCTCTTCCCAAGGCAATCCCATTGGCTAGTTACATCAATGCCCTTTTCATTTAAACGGGTAAGTATTGCCCCTCTAATTATTATAAGGAGCAATAGGGGCCTACTGATGATATCGAATTTAACCACTAGGGAACTTCAAAGCGTTTGACCTCATTCTCTCCCCCATGCTGGGAATGAGGTCCTATGGCCTACTAGAGACCTCCTGTAATACCCTGACCTTTAATACATCAATTAAAATGATAATTACACATTATTTGTGGACTAATCATGAAAAGTTTGTGTGAATAAGTACATGCATGAATTGCATGGGTTATTTAAGAGCTAAAAATGAGTTACATGAGTTCGCATGGTTTGTACGAGGTCGGCATGGAGGATACATGGCATGGATTTGGTAGAAATTGTTAAAATTAATGCATAGCTGCTTAGGGGTTGTTTTGGAGCTGCCTTAGGGGCTGCTTAGGAGCTGTTGTAGGGGTTGCTATAGGGATAATTAATGTGTGCCTAAGTGGTCCTAAAGTCTAGTTGTTGTAACTACTTTGTAGGAAAATTAATGTGTCTAGTTAGTTGAAAAATCTGGGCACATAAATGTAGCCCATCTCCCATGTTTTAAGTATGTAATCTGCTGAAAATAAAAACATCACTTCTCTCTCTAAGAACAAGTTTGTCTTCTCCAACTTTTCTCTAATTTTTTCTTCACTTCTTCATTTCTTCTAATACAACCATATAGTTCTCATTTAAATTCCAACAAAGTGGTATCAGAGCCCTGTTCAGATCAAGAGCTGGGTGTATTTTCTTTGCTGGCCGGAAAACAAATCCGACGAAAAGCGACAGAAAATTTATGGCAAGTTCTAGCAACCAAATGGGTACCCAACAACCCTTCATTCCAATTTTTAATGGAGAGAACTATGATTTCTGGTCTGTAAAAATGAAAACCATTTTTCTTTCATTTGATTTATGGGAGTATATTGAAGATGGGTTTGATGAACCGGAGGATATCACGGCTTTGTCGGAAGCTCAAAAGCAAAAGTTGAAGGAGCACAAGAAGAAAGATGCAAAAGCTTTAAGCCTAATCCAACAGGGGTTAGTTGAAACAATATTTCCAAGAATCATCAATGAAAACAAAGCAAAGGAGGCTTGGGATATTTTTCAAAAAGAATTCAGAGGTACTTTGAAGGTAAGGGCTATTAAAATTCAGTCCTTAAGAAGAGATTTTGAGAATATGAAGATGAAGGATGTGGAAATATTAAAAGATTATCTCTCTAGATTAATGGAGATTGTGATACAAATGAAAACATATGGGGAACAACTTTCCGATCAAAGGATTGTTGAAATTTTTTTTATTAGTTTGCCGAAAAAGTATGACCCCATTGTTGCCATTGTTGAAGAAACTAAAGAAACAGGCTCTTTGAGTGTTGAAGAATTGATGGGTTCCATTAAAACATATGAACAAAGGTTGAGTAGACACTCTGAAAAATCTGTTGAGAGTGCCTTTCAATCTAAGCTCAATGTTGGGGCCAAACCATTTTTTGAGCAACCCAAAGGTGAATCTTCAAGAGGTGGAAGACATGGAAGAGGAAGAGGAAGAGGAAGAAACACTCGAGGAAGAGGTAGAAATAATTTTGAAAGAAGAGAAAGTAATGAAAGTTTTAATCAACAAAAGTGTAGTATTTGCAAGAGAAGTAGCCATATTGATAAAGATTGTTGGTTCCGGGGAAAGCCACAATGTCACAATTGTAAGAAATTTGGGCATGTTCAAAAAGATTATCGGCTCAAGAACAACCAACAAGCTAACTTCACCGAAGAACAAGAATGTGAGGGGAATATGTTTTTTGCTTGTCAAAGTGCATCAGAGCAAAGAAATGATTTGTGGTTTCTTGATAGTGGGTGTAGTAATCACATGATCGGAGATCAAGATATTTTTACCTCTATGAATACTTCTTCTAATTCTCAAGTGACGATGGGTAATGGTGCCTTAGTCCAAACAAAGGGCAAAGGTACTATAGCCATTGAAACGGAGAAAGTAACAAAGTATATCCGAGATGTGTTACTAGTTTCGGATTTAGAGCCGAATTTGTTGAGTGTTGGGCAACTTGCGAAACATGGGTACACTATTCTCTTTGAAGAAGACTCGTGCAGAATTTTTGACAAAGGGGGGAGACGCCAAGTTGTTGCAAAAATCAAGATGGAAAAGAATAGAAGTTTTCCTCTCACTTTTCGATACTCAAAGAATGTGGCCTTGAAGATGAATGTGGTTGATGACATATGGCTGTGGCATAGAAGATATGAGCACTTGAATTTTCAAAGCATGAAGAATTTGCATCAAAAGAGTATGGTTTACGGGCTGCCAAGCATCCAAGAAGTAAATGGAGTTTGTGAAGGATGCGCTCTTAGAAAGCACCGCCGAGAGCCCTTTCCAAAGGAGAAAGCATGGAGAGCTAAAGCACCATTGGAGCTTGTTCATACCGATGTGTGTGGACCAATGAAGAACACTTCTCATGCCGGTAACAAATACTTCATTACCTTTATTGATGATTTTACAAGAATGACTTGGGTGTATTTTATGCGGCAAAAATCAGATGTTTATGCCATTTTTAGAAAATTTCACAAACTAGTCGAAAAACAATGTGGTCACTACTTGAAAATTTTGAGAAGTGATAGAGGTGGAGAATACAACTCTAAGGAGTTTGATAAATTTTGTGAAGATATTAGCATGGAAAGACAACTAACGGTTGGGTATACTCCACAATAAAATGGAGTGGCGGAAAGGAAGAATAGAACCATTGAGGAAATGGCAAAATCCATGTTACATGAGAAAGGGCTGCCATATACTTTTTGGGCCGAAGCAGTGTGTACGGCGGTTTATTTGATGAATAGATGCCCTACAAATGCCATAGAAAACCAAACTCCATTTGAGGCATGGATTGGAAGAAAACCATCCGTGAACCACTTGAGGGTGTTTGGTTGTATTTGCTTTGCTCATGTCCCAAAAGAAGTGAGACACAAGCTTGATGAAAGTAGTGAAAAATGCATATTTGTGGGGTATAGCTCAAAATCAAAGGGCTATAGACTCTTTAGCTTGAATAGGAACAAAGTGATTATTTGTAGAGATGTGATTTTTGATGAGAAAGCCTTTTGGGATTGGAAAGAAAAAAAATCCCAAAATCAAGTTATCACCCTTAATGAAGAATCACAAAGCGTTGAAGAAGGTGAAGAGGAAGATGAAGAAGCTCCTCAAATGTCTCCAAATGCAGGTCCAAATGCAAGTCCACAATCATCCTCAAGTTCTCCATCAAGC
This sequence comes from Sambucus nigra, assembly GCA_949130495.1. Lineage (NCBI taxonomy): Eukaryota > Viridiplantae > Streptophyta > Magnoliopsida > Dipsacales > Adoxaceae > Sambucus > Sambucus nigra. The sequence goes on from OX422213.1 coordinate 650,340,921, forward strand.
TCAAACTCCTCATCTCCAAGCTCAACTCCAAGAAGGATAAGAAGTTTAAATGATGTGTATGCTAGATGTAATTTTTGTGTAGCTGAACCGGAGACCTTTGAAGATGCTAAAAATGAAAAAGTCTGGCAGTTTGCAATGGAAGAAGAAATTCAAGTTATTGAGAAGAACAAGACTTGGGAATTGGTGGAGAGGCCTAAAAATAAAGAGGTCATTGGTGTGAAGTGGACTTACAAAAGAAAGGTTAATCCGGACGGCTCAATCCAAAAGAATAAAGCAAGACTTGTAGCAAAGGGGTATTCTCAACAACCCGGAATTGATTTTCAAGAGACATTTGCACCCGTGGCAAGGCTTGACACAATTAGAGCACTTGTTGCCATGGCCACTCAAAAAGGTTGGTTTTTGTATCAACTTGATGCAAAATCTGCATTCTTGAATGGTGTGTTAAATGAAGCGGTGTACGTTGACCAACCTCAAGGATTCGTGATGAAAGGTGAGGAAGAGAAGGTATACAAGCTGAAAAAGGCCTTGTATGGCTTGAAGCAAGCTCCCCGAGCATGGTATAGTGAGATTGATGCATACTTCAATGAAAGAGGCTTTCAAAGAAGTAAAAGCGAGCCAACCTTGTACATCAAAAGAAGCAGGGCAGCAGGTATTCTTATTGTCTCTCTTTACGTTGATGACTTGGTGTTTACCGGTAGTGATGCAAAAATGATTGAAGATTTCAAAAATGACATGATGAAAAAATATGAAATGAGTGATTTGGGTCTTCTAAATTACTTCTTAGGCATTGAAATTTATCAACAAAAAGATGGTATTTTTATTTGCCAAAAGAAGTATGCTAAAACCCTTCCTGAAAAATTCAAAATGATGAATTGCAAATCGGTGGCTACGCCTTTGGTGGTTAATGAAAAATTATTGAAAGAAGATGGAAGCAAAGAGGTTGATGCATCTATTTATAAAAGTTTGGTTGTAAGTTTATTGTACTTAACGGCTACGAGGCCGAATATCATGTATGCAACTAGTTTATTGTCTCGGTACATGCACAAGCCGAGTCAAACTCATTTTGGGGCTGCAAAAAGAGTGTTGAGGTACATCCAAGGAACTTCTGATTTTGGCATCATGTATAAGAAGAATATTGAGATAAAGTTACTTGGGTTTTGTGATAGTGATTGGGCTGGTTCGATTGATGAGATGAAAAGTACTTCCGGGTATGTATTTTCTCTTGGGTCCGGAGCAGTTTCATGGTCATCAAAGAAGCAACAAACGGTAGCGCAATCATCCGTCAAGGCCGAATATGTGTCGGCATCATTGGCAACTTCACAAGCGATGTGGCTAAGAAGAATTTTGGAGGATGTTGGTGAAAAGCAAGGAGATGCTACTCCAATACTTTGTGACAACCAATCCGCGATTGCCATGACAAAGAATCTCGTCTACCATAGTCGCACCAAGCACATTGCAATCAAACATCATTTTATTAGAGATGATGTGGAGGATGAAGAGATTCAACTCAAATATATCAAGACCGAAGAGCAAGTTGCGGATATCTTCACCAAAGCTCTACCCAAGGACAAGGTTCAATTTCTTAGAGAATGATGGGTGTTCAACAAATGCATTAAGGGGGAGTGTTAAAATTAATGCATAGTTGCTTAGGGGCTGTTTTGGAGCTGCCTTAGGGGCTGCTTAGGAGCTGTTGTAGGGGTTGCCTTAGGGGCTGCTATAGGGATAATTAATGTGTGCCTAAGTGGTCCTAAAGTCTAGTTGTTGTACCTACTTTGTAGGGAATTTAATGTGTCTAGTTAGTTGAAAAATCTGGGCACATAAATTTAACCCATCTCCCATGTTTTAAGTATGTAATCTGTTGAAAATAAAAACAGCACTTCTCTCTCTAAGAACAAGTTTGTCTTCTCCAACTTTTCTTTAATTTTTTATTCACTTCTTCATTTCTTCTAATACAACCATATAGTTCTCATTTAAATTCCAACAGAAATTGCAAAATCAATAGGTCGATGTTTAATGGAGATTTTATCAAAAATCTTTATCGAAATGGGTGGTACACTTTTGAGTTTAAGTTACATGAGAATTGTGAAGTTTTTGTTTACAAACCTTGTGTGCCTAGGGAGGTAATTGCAAGAAATATAATAAAGAGTGTGAAAAGCTTTGGAACAAATGTATAAATAAGATAAAATTAGGGTAGAAGCTTGGAAGGATGAAACATTGAGGGATTATATTTATATATAAGCATATTTGGGAGAACAAAACAAGGGACCGTTGTGTAGGCCACGAGTTCAGGTGCGATGAAGCAAGCCGCAATGGAGGTTAAAACTTCCATAAGGGTAGTGACTAGTGAGACCAGATATGATTGTTGTTAAAATATGATTGGTTGGATATCCAAATACCTTATCCTAAATCCATACCCTTCTTTTGTATCCGGTTATACATGAATAAAAAGGGTTGGACTCTAGCATATATATATATTGGCAACATAATAGTTTATTTATATAAATGAGACGAAAATACCCATTGTTTACCTAAGTCCACCATTTTACAAGACAAAACCCACACACATTTAAACCCACAAACACCTCACACTCGTTAATGTTGAATGTTAATACACATGTAGTTTAACTACGATCTTGATGTTAAACTTATTTAACCTATTTCTCATCGTTTTGAACTTATTTGAAGTGAGGGTTTTGCTCACTTAGTATTCTGAAGATATATATAAGCATGTTAGTGTGTATATATGTATATGATACCAAAAAACGTGCTACCTACTGGCATTATCATTTATTGTGATTTTGTGCAAGAATATGTGATAATAATGGACTAAAAATGAGGTTCTTATGCTATGAAAATTCATAATATAAAATGGGTAATTTTATGAAAGAATTATGCTTAAAAGTTATTATTTCATGCTGAATAATGTTATTGCATGTAATAAAAATGCTAGGGCAACATCTAGGATTTCATGACATAAAACTTGTCATTTTTATGTGTGAAAACTCAAGAAAAGTTCTCTATTATCACTTTTGGTAAATTATGAATATGATTAATGGTGGTTTGTCATTCATAATGTTATCTTCATAAAATAATATGATTTTAAAGTAAAAGAATTAATGAAAATGTTGTTAAACATTATTATGGGGTGCAAGTTGAAATATGTTAAATGTGAAGGCAAATAATATACCTTGTAATATTTAATGATTAAGTTGATAAAATGTATGTAAGACTTGAAAATGAATGGTTCATAAAATGAACTGAAAAGGATGAACTTGTCATTTTACCCCGAGTATGATAGTTTTAGTAAAAGTAGACTTGTTACACAATTTTAAAATGAACACATATATAATGATAATGGTCCTTGAGCTAAAAATGGAAGAATAACCTTACTTTAATAAAATTAAACTGTTGGGTATGCATTGAAATTAAGTAATAATGACTAAACGGAAAAATGCGTTCAAACATGTAAAAAAGATGGCAAGTTGGTATCTACCTTGGGTTTTGGCGTTCAGGCTGGGTAAAATTGTTAAAATAAACAAAAAGGGCATTTTTGCAAATAAAAATAATAGGATATGTCTGGTGTTTGTTATAAATATGGTGTTTGGACTGCAAGTAAATGGACTTCGAGTAAAGTGAAAGAGTTTTCACAAAGTAGTACAGGAAAAGTTTAAGGACCCGAAGCCCTAGGGTGCGACTTATGCTTACACCCAAAATCACTGGCCAAGGAAGTAATGGTTGCAGCATTTATGGCAGACGGTGAAAGCCCTCAAATATAATTGAGATACAATTTACTCCAGGAGGTCAAATGAAATGAATGGATAGATACGAAATTGGTAAATTTTGGGAAAGACAAATGATTAGGCTTATGATAAAGTGTATTACCCTTTCCTATGTCAAGTTTTGAGGAAATTTGGGTTTAATGAAATGTTCATAGACATGATTTGGAGATTAATTTCAAATAATTGGTTCTCTATTTCCATAAATGGGCAAAGTAAAGGATTTTTTCAATCTTTTAGAGGGCTTAGGCAAGGTGACCCCCTGTCTCCTAGCTTGTTTATTATAGCTGTTGCATGTTTAAGTAGAAATATAGATAATTTGTTCAAGAATGGTAAAGCTACTCCTTTTTTCCCATCCAAGGAATTGTAATTTGATTTCTCACTTGGCTTATGCTGATGATATTATAATCTTTGCTAATGGGAATAAGAAAAGTTTACTTGCTATTACTAAATTGTTTAAAACCTATGAAAAAACCTCCGGTCAGTCTATAAACATATCTAAAAGCTCTATTTTTATTGATCAAAATCTATCCCTGTCTATTAGAACTAAGATGGGAACCAATTCTGGTTTATCTATAAAAACTTTGCCCATGAAATATTTAGGTTGCAACATTAATAAAGGGAGAATTAAGTTGTCTCAATTTTCTTATCTTATGAACTCTATTAGAGAGAAGCTTAATTCTTGGTCGTCTAAGTTAATATCTCAAGCTGGTAGGGCCACTCTGATTAGAAGTGTTCTTTTATCCATCCCTATTCACATCATTTCTGTTATTAGCCCCCCTAAAACTATTATTAAAAGATTGCATAATATCTTTTCTAAATTTTATTGGGGTGGTGTTAATAAAGATAAACCTTACCAATGGTCTAAGTGGTATGATATGTGTTTTCCGTTTGAAGAAGGAGGATTAAATTTTAGAAGAATGGAAGATATCATTAATGCTTCTAGCATGAAATTGTATTGGAAATTTTTATTTGATAAAGGTATTTGGGCTTCTTTTATGAGATCTAAATATCATAGTAGAATGTTTTTGAAGTCTGGATACTCTACTATTAGAAGAATTAAATCTATATCTAGCATAGCTGATGATCATATTGACGTTGACAATCAAATATGGACTCCATCATACTGTGGTGATTTCTCTTTGAAAGAAGCATTTCAAATATGTAGAAAAAATAATCCAATTTCTCTCACTTAGAAAATAAATTGGTCTATAGAATGTCCCATAAAAATTTCTAATTTCATTTGGAAATTACTGAATAATTCTGTGCCTTTTGAGACTGAAATCCAAAAAATTGGTATAAGACTTGCTCCGGTTTGTAGGGAATGTTTAGCTAATGAAGATAGCGACAAATATGTTTTGCTAGATTGTAATTTAGCTAAAAAAGTATGGCAATATTTTTGTCATCTTTTCAAAGTAACTCCTAAAAATACTTCTTACAGGGCTATGATTTTATCTTGGTGGATGATTAAAAATAACAAAGATTTTCTTAAAATTCTTTTTGCCATAACTCCTAAAATTATTTTTTGGGAATTATGGAAGGCTAGAAATAAATTGGTTTTTGAAAATTCTAAGTCTTCTGTTAATTTTATAATAAATCAAATTATTTTTTTAGCTTCTTCCGTTCTACAAAATCTAAAAATCTATGATACTCCTAACTCTGAAGATTTTCAAATCATAAACCTATTTCAAGTTCACATTAGTCCTAAAGTTGTTCAGATAATAAAATGCGTTTGGAATCCCCCAAGTGGTGTTTTTAAATTAAATATTGATGGAGCTTCTAAAGTAAATCTTGGAAATATTGGTATTGGAGGGGTTATTAGAGATTCCAACGGGAACTTCATTGATGGGTTTGAAAAATCTATAGGAGTACAATCCTCGTTTTTTGCTGAAAGTTTGGCCTTCGTTGAAGGAATGAAATTGGTTTCTCAATTAAATATTCAAAAAGTGATAGTGGAATCTGATTGCAAGCTCTTAATAGATGTGATATTGAAAAAAGCTAAACCTCATTGGCAAGCTAGAAAGATTCTTCAAGACTTCCAATGCTCTGATGAAGTGATTTTCAATCATATATGGAGACAATCAAACTCAGTCGCTGATCATTTAGCCTCGCGGGCTTCTCTTTTCAACACGAACTCTATATATTGGGATCAAAGCTCTCTCCCTAGGTTGGTTAAAGGTTTACTTAAGCTGGATAGTCTGCATACTCCGCAAATAAGGCATAGAATTTTTAAGATGTAAATGGGGATAAGATAAATCCCCATATTTTCTTTCAAGTTTTCTCTATGTAATGGGGTTATTATAAAATCCCATATTTATTGATTTCTTTCAAGATTATTGGGCCCAACCTCTAGATTTTCAAGTTTGCTTGGGTTTGTAAGCTTCGGAGAGGCTTTTTCTCCTTATTATATTTATAAAACGTGTGGGGGTTCCGTCCCTCTTTGCTAAAAAAAAATAGTAAGTATACCAATAAAATGCCTCATTACTACATGTTAGGTCACATATATTATTAATGGTATCTATTGGAAAATTTTAAACATTAATATCGCTAAATAAAAATACAATAACTAGTCATCCTAACGTCAATGCACCCACCCTCTCATAAAAAAGATATTCTTTTAAATCACCATCATTACTAAGATTCCCCTCATCCCAAAAAGACTACTAACATTCATCACCACCTACAAGAAAATTCCCATAAAGCTTATAACATCCCTTCTTAAGTCATATCACAAGTACCTTTTACTATTCATTATCTCCTAAAAAGAAATCTCCATAAAGCATCCCTAATATCTTATAAGTCATTTCAAACATTCCTTATAAAATATAGTCATCATTACATCAAAGACCCTTGTAAGACCTATATCAAATCATTTTAAAAATGACAAAATAAAGACATGGCATGAGGATGGAGTCAATTCCATGAGTCATAGAGTCGAATCTATAAGAGGAACATCACATATCTTGTATTTCAAAATTTTAATATTTTTCTAAACATCCTGGAACCTATTTTCATATATAAATTTCATGAAAGCACACTATATCCCTCACATATACCCATCCCTTAAACAATCCTAACCTTCACTCACTTGATATTTCAAACCATGAATCTTGGAGGACCTAACAACCTTATTTCCCAAAATTTATCACTTAACGTAAGTGATCATTTTGCAATTAACTCCACTTGTGAAGTTCATTACACTACAGAATTCTACCACCGATCAATTAAACATGGGAGAATTCACTCATCCATTACTCTTCGAGAGGAACTCCCCCACATACATCAAACTTTTCTCATCCAAGGTTGGTTAAGGTTCCTGGAAACCTTAAAAGTAATCTTTCCAGACCTTACGTGAGTATATTCCAACTTTCAGTGTGAAGAGAATGCTATTGAATCATCCATTTTCTTAAACCCCATCCTCATTACCACTCCTTCCTAAAAATCTTCAGCACCTTACTCATGGTGGGATAACCCTATACACTACCCAAAAATGGATTAGCCCTCCAGACTTTCAACCAGTTGAAGCCAGGAACATATTGGCTAAAAACTGAATTTTTAACTCTCCTATATTTAAACTACACTTCAACGATCTATCTACAACATGTAGTATTATACATAACATCATTGTAAAAACCATTATCCCATGAATGGTCACTCCACCATTCCCAAAATTAATGTATTCTTTAATGGGTCTTTGTAAATTTAGGACCTATTGTAATATATATTTTGGAAATAGGACAACAAACATATTATTTATAATTTTAGTCCCTATTTTTTAAATAAAGCCGCTGGCATGGATCCATTTTCATAAAACGTCAACCAATCACAACATGTCACATGTCCTTTTAATTTGAAAATAGGGACTAAAAATGGAAACGAAATGTTTATTGTCCTAAATTTAAAATCAATATTATTTTAAGTCCTAAAAGTACATAATCTATTCTTTAATTGGTTCATTCAAAAGGCGATAATGTTTGGCATCTTCTTTCTCATCATCAAGAATACGAGAACCTACAAAAAGAGAAGTGGTAGTATCCCCCTATACAATATGGTGATCATCATAATGGTACATGCTTTGAAAATCCTCATTATTCCTTTCGATTAACACATACCCATCTTCGAGCATTCATATTTTCAACCAAGACATTTATTGGTTAGTACCAAGGTACTTGTAATTTTATACACCTAACCATAAATAAGGAAACTAAAAAAAAAACAAAGTAATGCGTCATGAAAATTAGGAGGTGAAAACATTTTCTCTTAATAACCATAATCAAGTCAGCTCATCTAACCCACCTAGTTGTGGGTCCTAAAAAGCCTTGTTTTTTAAATTTTTTATTTTTCTCTTGAAATTAACCTTCCAATAAACCCATGTTCAAAAAAAAGATCCAAATAAATTTTGTAGCTATTTTTAAAAAATTCACAAAAACACTGCTTAAAAAACTTTATTTATAAGGGTTTGCGCCAGCAGTTTTTTGTGGATTTTTTTAAAATAGCTACAAAATGTATTTTGGTCTAATTTTTTGAATATGGGTTGATTAGAAGGTTAATTTCAAGGAAAAAATAAAAAAATTTGGAGAAAAAGCTTCTTAGGGCCTACAACTAGATGTGATGTATGGTGTGATGTATACATCATGATATAGGTGACCCTTCCTCTCTCTCTCTCTCTCTATATATATATATATATATATATACATGTGTGTGTGTGTGTGTGTCTCCTCACATATATAGGACACATAAAGCCATCTACCTCCAGTGTCACGCTCGTCCTTTATCGGTAAGTTCGGAAGAATCCCTCATCCATTACAAAACACTCACAAGTGGGGCGGTCCCTATGCAGTACACCATTACACAATCCATACCCCGACGGTGACAATGGATCCTAGCATCTACACCTACCTCCTCGTAAGTGACGTGCTATGTAGGGCCCTAAACAATGACTTACACGAGACGTACGTAACCCTAATCGATAGGTCATCCATGAACATGGGTATGTTCACACAAATAACGAATATATATTTTAGCACATAATATGTATAGGTATTTATCCCTATCATTACCCTCCATGAATCTCACAAATCTTCAAATAATATCCTTACTAAATTCAACTCTTAGTTTATTCCGCCTCCAAACCATGAGTATATCTATCTCTTTTTATGTATACACCAACTCATAACGTACATATATATTTATTTCCTCATTTAACCACTAAGTAAATCACATATACAATAATCTCTCAATAATATAGTTAATTCTCACGCATATGATTTCGGGTTTAACTCCAAATGCCTAATTAATGTTCAGAATTCTCCCCACAGAGTCACTCAACCTAATGAAGTAAGAATCACAAATTAGGCTAGTTAACACAATCTTCAAATTACGGTTCTAACCTAAAGAAAATGGGGAAGTCGATCAATTTTTAACAATTTGGTAAAAATTTCAGGCCTATGCGATATTCATAAAATATTCACTAAAACTCCAAAAATTACAAAACCAACGCCTACGCATTCTTAAATCTATTTAATTAGTACCTTCTTTTTTCACAAAAATTAAATTCATAGATATATTATTCCAAAAATAACTTCAAAATCTCATATTTAGTTCAGAATTTTTCAGCACTACGGGATGTTTAGAAAATAATCATCAAATATTATTCACAACTCTAAAAATACGGGAATTCTCTTCCCACGCGTTCTTAACGTAATTTAGTTACGACAATTTTTCTAAAAAGTTATATTCCCTAGTATCTCATATCAAAAACAGCTTCTAAGTTACTAGTTGTCTTTTTGAAAATTTCTACACAATCCAAACCTCTATTAACGATCCCTTAATCAACTATCCACCATTGTTGCACCCATATTCAAATGTAATCATGCTCAGATTTAAGACCTTACACATGAATACCAATGATCATCAATTAAACGTCCTATAACATGAATTCTAATGCCCAATTCAAGATATACTCAATTTCATATTTCTGGTTTTAATATCAATTTGTTCAATCATTAAACATAAAATGCAGATTTTTTTTCCTCTGCATGCATAGGGCTTAATTTCATCCTATCATCATCAAATCATATATTTTAACCCAAAAATTAAATGAGAAAATAGACCAATGAATCAAAAAGTATATTGGAAATTAATTTTAGCAAGAAAATTATTGTCTTATGTTAAAGATTGAGTGCCTCTGCCCTTGGATAATCTTCTTCTCTCTCACGGTTTTGGTAACTTCTCTCTATGGAGGTGGCGCTGCTAAGTTAAACTTTGCATTAATGAAATGAGTTATCTAAACTCTTTGCTAACTTATAATAGGTGTTAATCCCGAGTTAGCATATAACCTCTATTTTTGGCCCCCAACTCCACCCGAACCCATAATCGGAATGACCCAACAACTCCCCAAATGGTATACCTATACCCCGAGCCCATTTTTAGATGTCTAAAGCATCTAAACGAGTTTTAAAAACATCTCGAACACGTCTAAATTATTTTCACCCAACATACACATTTTTATTATGTTTAAGCAACACATAACCATAAGTTAATTACCATACAATTTATTTTCCACAAGTGAACCATTATGACCAATTGAATCAAATAGATATGAAACTATGAATAAACATTTATTCACAATTTGAATTCTACTAATTTAATTTAAATCTCTACAATTTAATTTATTCGTGAATTTATTTAATTAAGTTCCGATACAATAATTTATTCCAAAAATACGGGGTATTACAATGAATTCTTATATATGACAGATTTTGAGGGAGTTATAAAGTAGATTATCAATGGGTTTGCACAATGAAATTTCTTGAAAAATATTAAATAGTTTGGCGTTATTAGTGCAAAATCATTTAAATTCAAGACATATTACATACTTGAGTAAATTTCATTTGAGTTCAATATTTTACTCCTAAGGTAAAAATTGAGTTCTTTCTTTAGAAGTATCTCATGACTTCATGCACCTAATTTATGAATATTTATGTTGATTTGTCTATGAAAAATGGTCACACAATTACATTATGTTCTCATAATTCAGATATTTTAGTGTTATTTCATGGTGACTATGTATTTTTGTACCTATATGTACTTTTTATTCTTACACTTGAAAATTTTGAAAAACTTCAAAAATAGTGTAACAACCCTCTCTTTTGAGAATCTATTTTATATTTATTTACTATGTGAAGTAATTATATATAAAATGTTGGAATGTGGAGTAAGTATTAATTTAATGAGATAAAAGTTAATATTTACTAAAATGTTGCATATTTACCTTATGTGTAGGTAAATGTCACCACGTGGTGTTTTATTGTGTCATAAGATTTAAAATGACATTATGGTTTAAATGAAACCGGAATTTGAAATGAGTTATAAAATTTCCAAATGATAATTTGGAGGGCGTAGTTAGTCCCAAAATGTGCGAGATGGTCGAAATAAGTGCCATATCGTATTTTGATATTTCGGGCACTTTTGACTGATTATAGTTTAAATGTGTAGTTGTGAGTCATTTTATCGCAATATTTATCATTTAAGTGGGAAATTAGACTTACGCCACGATTTTTAAGTCTTGCATTTCACTTATTTTGTCTTGAGTGCATTTTGTGGCCTAGAGAGTGAGAGAGAGGAAGAGAATTTTGGAGAAAAGAGAGAGATTCAAGCTTGGAGATTGTTTCTACTACAAGAAAATCTAAGATTTCTACACCAAGGCAAGTTTTCTACTTGCAATTATGTGATTTAAGATGAGTAATTAGTATTGATAGTTATGGTTTAACAAAGTTAGGGTTTTTAAGAATTTATGGGTTTTAAAGCCTTGAAAGTTGATTTGAATATTTATTAGTGTAAATTATTGTTGTTAGAAGCATTTATAATCAGCTGGTGGCAATTAATGATCTTGGTTTGGGTAGATTGGAGTTGGGGAAGTTTAAGAGTCCAAGACTCCATAGCCAAACCTGGCAAAATTCGCAGGGGTGAATCGATTCCTCCCTAGGGCGAATCGATTCGCTTAGAGTCAGCTTACAGGTCTGTTAGGACTGAATTGATTCGGCCAAGAAGAATCGATTCGGCAGTTTACAGAGTGCCAGGTTTCTTAGTCCGAACCGATTCGCTTTTTGGGCGAATCGATTCGTCCCTAGGGCGAATCGATTCGTTTTCCTGCTATTTTTGAGTTAGTTTTATAACTCAATCCCAATTCATTTTCTTTAGGTTTAGGACCTAGGAAACTTCTTGTATGAAGTAAACGTAGAGTCCTAGAGTTATAGTTGAGTTGAGTCACTACTCCACCTTAGGGATGGGTTAAACGGGGATTATTTCTGAGGTGTACAAAATGAGGTTAGGGATTTTCTTTCCTTTAGTACTTTATTAAGAGGTTAGGAGTTTTAAGCCCATACTTGGAGACTTTAGGGGCTCATTGGAGATAGATATAAACCTTGGGACTTGTAGAATTATTGTGATCATTTGGAGATTAATCCGGGACTTAAATTATGATGAACGGTAATGAGAACATTCAATGATTACGATTTCGGATAAAATGAAACAAATATGAATAATGGTAATTAAATTAAGATTTAAATGGTAAATGCTAATTTACTTAAACACACCTCTCTAAATGCTATCATAAGGGAATCTCGCGCATGAGGTGATGTCCCCTGACTAGTGAATGCAGGGAGACTATAGTCCTCGGCCATATGCGGGATTCTTATATGTTTTATTCTGCGCTAGTGAGGTAATTTCGAGTGTGGTTATGACTCACTCGCAGGCATATGGCCACTTCCCTACGTGCGTTAGGTACCCAGGTTGTCTTGTTTGATGGGCCCTGGAAGATGATAGTCATTTAGGGGCGCGCCCAGTGGGGAAACTCAGAGGGGCGGTCTTAGAATCGTTATATGTATAAGAATACGACCATTTTAATTCAAGTTGGACATGAAATATGTGAAATGCCATAAGGGCATATGATAGTAATTAAATTCCTGATAAGGAATGGAAAAATGAAATGAATTGGTAAAATAATGGAGACTTTGATTTATGTTGCCTAATTTATTCTCTTGCATAATTAAATAAAAGTATAATCCCTTAAATTCTCTTGTTATACTTTGAGATTTTATTGATAGATTCTCATCTTCATCATTCATGATTAACTGTTCATACCTATCATGCTTCTTATTCATCTGGGAATCATATAAAAATCGGGCCCTGACCCGTTCATTTTTCTTATTGTGCATGTAATTTGTATCCGCCCAGGTGCTCCGTCGTAAGGATGCCCGTTTTGATTACTCTTATTCCAATGCTTTTGAGGAGCTGTAAGATTTTGCGAATATTACAGGATGTGTTGTTAGACCCTTTCTTCTTTTGTATTCTAGATACGATCGGGTCCTTCACTCGGGCGTGTTGCCCAAACCTTTGTAAATGTTTAATGGATGTATTATATAACTATTAAATTGTTGTAACCCATTGTATCTACCTATTGACCGACAGCATATTCGGTCATTTATTGTATATTTGTTGTTGAGGTAATATAAGTTCTTTTGGAATTCCACTTCCTCTTCAGATTGGGTTGTTTAAGCTATTTTCTTAACTTGTAATAAAACTAAATTAAAAATTTTGGCAACTCGTTTTCTGAATTATTGGGTGTTTTTCCCGTATACTTATTTTATTGTTGTGATGCTGAGAATGATTTCCATCCATGATTCCGTTATGTTGGAGTATCGGGCTGGCCACCCCTTATTTCGGATCACTAGTTGTCACAGATGGTATCAGAGCATCAGGTTCTAGAGTCTTTAGGGTCTTTGTGGACTTGTCACGTTCTACCTTAGCGTTCTTTGATATAGAGCCTAATGTTAGGACTGCTTTGTTACTTATAATTGCGATCTTCTGCAAGATAGATTGTTTTGAATAAGTATTCTAACTCCACTGTTTCTTCATCTCAGATGCCACCTAAGAGAGGTCGCCCAGCGAGATGTAATAGAGTTGTAGAAGATGATGTTGGTCCTCTGCCGCCACCATAAGGAACAATTAATATTGCGGATGTAGCAAATATAGTGGCCCAAGCGGTTAATGCGGCTATGACCACAGTGGATCAGAAAATGCCACAAGCTCAACAACGAGCACAGGATGCACAAGCTCCTACGGTACCTTCTCCGTGGGAGAGAGTTAGAAAGTCCTTTTTAAAGGGCCATCCCCCGGAATTTGACGGAGGTTCTGACGTTATTCGAAAAAATCAATGGAAGAAGGATATACAACGGCATCTACAAATGGTGGAATGTAGCGAGGAGAAGAAACAAGTCCTTGTGACTTTCAAGATTGTTGGGGCCGCGTTACATTGGTGGGAGTCAGTGACTACACCAGAACAGAGAGATACCATGATGATCACTGATTTTCGGGTCTTGTTTGACCAAAAGTACTTTCCTCCCGCAGTTCAAAGGGAGATGAGAAGGATACTTCAGGATGTGGTACAGGGAGAACGGTCCGTTGTAGAATACGAAGAGGAATTCACCCGGTTGGAAAGTTTTTTACCGGATGAAGTAACACCGGAAGAGAAGAAGGTTTCGAAGTTCATGGGAGGATTGAACTGGAGAATTCGACAACATTTGTTGGGTAATCCAGCTTTGTAAACTTTTGGTGTGGTAATGAATGCGGCATTGCTCCATTGCCAAGAACACCGGTCCTATATGCAGAGTGGCAAGAAAGCTACAGTAATGGGACAAGCAGGAAAGCCTGGGGGTAGTGGGACTGGAGAAGGAGCCTTTCCCTCGTCCCAATCTTCGAGTATTAAGCAACGTGAAAGGGATCCCTAACGAGGGGACTTGTCAAAAAGGCAATGTTTTGGTGGGTTTAATTCAGGTGGTAATAATAATAGGCACGGTCAGGGTGCCTCGCAATAACAACAACAAACAGGTCGGGGAGGTCATGGGGGTAGGGGCCATCCGGGCTAGGGTATTAACCAGTTTAGAAACAACCGGATCCGTGTTCCGGAGAATATTTTGGGAAGGTGCTTCCAATGTGGGGAGGAGGGTCGTTATAAGAAGGAGTGTCCTCAGTTGGTTAGGGGTCAGCTTCCTAGAGTCCCTCAATAACCCCATGTTCAGTTTCCTCCACAGGCACCAAATTCGATTGTTCCTCCACAGGAGGGGCAACTGCAGTGTAGGAGAGTTTATCATATCCAGGATGCTATGCTTCCTCCTGCTCCGCCATCACCGCCAGCGATTGAGGGTAAGTTCCCTATTCAGGGGCACATGGGTTGCGTTTTGTTTGATACGGGTGCGATGCATTCATTTATTTCTAGAAGTTTTGCTCAGTCTACAGAGTTAATAAAATCTGCGGAGAGCACTTTCACTAAAGTTGAATCTTCTACGGGTGATGGATCACCCATTTTCCTTGTATGTAAACGAATAGGAATTACTCTTAGAAATTTGTGCTTTGAGGCCGATTTGCTCGTCCTAGACATGGTCGGGTATGATGTTATTTTGGGCATGGATTGGCTTGTCAAGTATCATGCAATAGTTAATTTCTACGGCAAGTGTATAGTCTTTGTCGTTCTGGGTCAAGAAATGTTCTTGGTGGTTATGCCTCGTTTAGAAGGAGGTACTAGTACTTATTTGTATTGTCTTGCGAAAGAGACTTCTCGAGATGTAGTTATTACCATGGATTCGATTCCAGTTGTTAGATATTTTGAGGATGTTTTTTGGAAAATAGCGGGTTTTCTTTCGAGTCGGGAGATTGAGCTTGTGATTGATTTAGCGCCCGGGACGAGACCGATTGCGAGTGCTTCGTATCGTATGGCTCCCGCTGAGATGAGGGAGTTAAGAGATCAAATTCAGCAGTTGTTGGAGCAGGGATTCATTAGGCGTAGTACGTCGCCATGGGGGTGCTCCGATGTTGTTTATGAAGAAAAGGGACGGTTCTCTCCGGTTATGTGTTGACTATAGAGAATTGAATAAGGTCACCATCCGGCATAAATACCCTTTGCCTCGTATTGATGATTTGTTTGATAAACTTAGGGGAGCGTCATACTTCTCTAAGATAGACTTGAGGACGGGGTATCACCAGTTGAGTATACGGGAGCAGGATGTATCCAATACCACTTTTCTAATGAGGTATGGGTCCTACGAATTTTTGGTTATGACTTTTGGGCTAACCAATGCCCCCACCGTATATATGGATCTCATGAATAGGGTATTTCGGGACTTCCTGGACCAATTTGTTATTGTATTCATCGATGACATCCTTGTGTATTCTTGAACGGAATCAGACCATGCTACTCATTTGAGGTTGGTCCTACAAAGGTTGAGGGATCACTAATTATATGATAAGTTCGAGAGATGTGGGTTTTGGTTGCAGGAAGTGCATTTTTTGGATCATATTGTGACTTCTCAGGGAACTTCAGTGGACCCAAGCAAGGTGGTTATGGTGAGGGAGTGGGGTCAGCCCACGACACCTACCGAGATACGTAGTTTTCTGGGTTTGGCGGGTTATTACCGTCGATTTATCAAGGGTTTCTCAAAAATTGCTAGCCCTTTGATAAACTTAACCCGAAAGGGGGTGAGGTTTGTTTGGGATAACTCTTGTCAGGCTGCTTTTGACGAGCTCAAAGATAGATTGACTTCTGCTCTAGTCCTTGCATTGCCAAAGACGAGGTTGGAATACCTAGTCTTCACCGACGCATCTCTACAAGTATTGGGAGGTGTACTTCAACAAGAGCGAAGGGCTATTGCTTATGCTTCCCGCAAGCTAAAGACCCATGAAAGAAATTATCCGGTGCATGACTTGGAACTTACTGCAGTTGTCTTTGCCTTGAAGATCTGGAGGCATTATCTCCTAGGGGAGAAATTTAGTATTTTCACGGACCATAAATCGCTGAAATATTTATTTTCACAAAAAGATTTAAATATGCGACAACGCCGATGGTAGGAGTTTGTGAAAGACTATCAATTTGACATCCACTATCATCCGGACAAGGCGAATGTGGTAGCAGATGCTTTGAGTAGAAGGCGCGAGGGAGAGTTAGTTGAGGTATGGAAAGCTAAATGGAAAGAGGTCAATCACGAGGATACGGTTGCTAGGGCGTTCATCTTAGTGATGACCGTTACGCCTACAATTATGGCAAGGGTTGTAGAATCCCAAGGAAGAGATAAAGGTTGTCAGGACAATATACGCCGATTATTGTCTGAGGGAGCGGAATCCTACTCGATAAGTTCAGAGGGTGGACTACGCTTCCATGGAAGACTCATTGTCCCGGATGAAGGGTATTTGAGAAGGGAAGTGATGGCAGAATCTCACGGGTCTAAATTTACGGTACATCTTGGTGGGGACAAGATGTATCAAGATATGCGCCGTCAGTATTGGTGGTCGGGCATGAGGCGGGATATTTCTGAGTTTGTATCCCAATGCACTACTTGTCAATTAGTCAAGATAGATCATCAGCGACCGACAGGTTTGTTGCAACCGTTGGAGATTCCGGTATGGAAGTGGGAGAGCATATTGATGGACTTTATTACAGACTTTCCAAGGTCACAGAGTGGTTGTGATTCTATTTGGGTGATCGTCAGCCGCTTGACTAAGTCGGCACACTTCTTACCCATGCGTACCGACTACGACACTGCTCGCTATGCCCGATTATTCATCGCGGAGGTCGTCAGACTCCATGGGGTTCCCTTAAATATAGTTTTCGATCGCGACAAAATATTTATTTCCCACTTTTGGCAAAGCTTCCAAGAGGCTATGGAAACTGAATTGAAGTTAATCACTTCTTATCATCCTCAAACAGATGGCCAGACTGAACGAGTAAACCAAATGTTGGAGGATATGCTCCGTATGTGTATGATTGATTTCAAGGGTGGTTGGGAATAATATCTCCCTTTGGTCGAGTTTGATTATAACAACTCGTACCAATTTACCATTGGAATGGCGCCCTATGAAGGACTCTATGGCTGGCCTTGTAGATCACCCACGTGTTGGTTGGAAGTGGGGGATAATAAATTACTTGGACCTGAAAGGATCCAAGATACATCTTCTAATATTAAAATCATTCGGAGTCACATTCGGATAGCTCAAGACCGCCAAAAGAGTTATGCCGATGCAAATAGGAGACACATGGAGTTGGAGATTGGGGACCAAGTCTTGGTGCCAGTGTCACCAATGAAAGGTATAAAGCGTTTCGGAAAGAAAGGGAAGCTGGCGTCGCATTTTGTTGGACCTTTTCCCGTTATTGCTAAGGTGGGTCCAGTGGCGTATCAACTTGCCTTACCGGAACATTTACAACAAATTCACGATGTATTCCACGTCTCCTCTTTGTAGAAGTATAAGAGGTGTGAAGGTGCCCTTTGGCATATTCCTTTCGAGGATATCGACTTGCAACCCGACATCTCATAAGAATAACAATCGGTTGCTATTTTAGAGCATGGGGAACGTAAGTTGAGGTCTCGAGTGGTGCCCTTGGTGCGAGTCCAATGGAGTCATCATAATGCCAAGGAATCAAAATGGGAACGTGAGGATGATATGCGGGAAAAGTATCCGCATCTCTTTCTTCAAGGTACGCCTGAATTTTGGGGGCAAAATTCCCTAATTGGGGGAGGAGTATGTAACAACCCTCGCTTTTGAGAATATATTTTATATTTATTTACTATGTGAAGTAATTATATATAAAATGTTGGAATGTGGAGTAAGTATAAATTTAATGAGATAAAAGTTAATATTTACTAAAATGTTGCATATTTACCTATGTGTAGGTAAATGTCAACATGTGGTGTTTTATTGTGTCATAAGATTTAAAATGACATTATGGTTTAAATGAAACCGGAATTTGAAATGAGTTATAAAATTTCGATAATTTGGAGGGCGTAGTTAGTCCCGAAATGTGCGAGATAGTCGAAATAAGTGCCATATCGTATTTTGATGTTTCAGGCACTTTTGACTGATTATAGTTTAAATGTGTAGTTGCGAGTCATTTTATCGCGATATTTATCATTTAAGTGGGAAATTAGACTTACGCCACGATTTTTAAGTCTTGCATTTCACTTATTTCTCTTGTGTGCATTTTGTGAACAAGAGAGTGAGAGAGAGGAAGAGAATTTTGGAGAAAAGAGAGAGATTCAAGCTTGGAGATTGTTTCTACTACAAGAAAATCTAAGATTTCTACACCAAGGTAAGTTTTCTACTTGCAATTATGTGATTTAAGATGAGTAATTAGTATTGATAGTTATGGTTTAACAAAGTTAGGGTTTTTATGAATTTATGGGTTTTAAAGCCTTGAAAGTTAATTTGAATATTTATTGGTGTAAATTATTGTTGATAGAAGCATTTATAATCAGTTGGTGGCAATTAATGATCTTGGTTTGGGTAGATTGGAGTTGGGTAAGTTTAGGAGTCCAAGACTCCATAGCCAAACTTGGCGAATTCGCAGGGGCGAATCGATTCCGCCCCAGGGCGAATCGATTCGCTTAGAGTCAACTTACAGGTCTGTTAGGACCGAATCGATTAGTCCAAGACGAATCTATTCGTCAGTTTATAGAGTGCCAGGTTTCTTAGTCCGAACCAATTTTTTTTTTTGGGCGAATCGATTAGTTTTATAACTCAATCCCAATTCATTTTCTTTAGGTTTAGGACCTAGGAACCTTCTTGTATGAAGTAAACTTAGAGTCCTAGAGTTATAGTTGAGTTGAGTCGCTACTCCACCTTAGGGATGGGTTAAACGGGGCTTATTTCTGAGGTGTACAAAATGAGGTTAGGGATTTTCTTTCCTTTAGTACTTTATTAAGAGGTTAGGAGTTTTAAGCCCATACTAGGAGACTTTAGGGGCTCATTGGAGATAGATATAAACCTTGGGACTTGTAGAATTTTTGTGATCATTTGGACATTAATTCGGGACTTAAATTATGATGAACGGTAATGAGAACATTCAATGATTACGATTTCGGATAAAATGAAACAAATATGAATAATGGTAATTAAATTGAGATTTAAATGGTAAATGCTAATTTACTTAAACACACCTCTCTAAATGCTATCATAAGGGAAGCTCGCGTATTAGGTGATGTCCCCTGACTAGTGAATGCAGGGAGACTATAGTCCTCGGCCATATGCGGGATTGTTATATATTTTATTCTGCGCTAGTGAGGTAATTCCGAGTGAGGTTATGCCTCACTCGCAGGCAAATGGACACTTCCCGACTTGCGTTAGGTACCCAGGTTGTCTTATTTGATGGGCCCTGGAAGATGATAGTCGTTTAGGGGCGCGCCCAGTGGGGAAACTCGGAGGGGCGGTCTTAGAATCGTTATATGTATAAGAATATGACCATTCTAATTCAAGTTGGACATGAAATATGTGAAATGCCACAAGGGCATATGATAGTAATTAAATCCCTGATAAGGAATGGAAAGATGAAATGAATTGGTAAAATGATGGAGACTTTGATTTATGTTGCCTAATTTATTCTCTTGCATAATTAAATAAAAGTATAATCCCTTAAATTCTCTTGTTATACTTTGAGATTTTGTTGATAGATTCTCATCTTCATCATTCATGATCAACTGTTCATACCTATCATACTTCTTATTCATCTGGGAATCATATAAAAATCGGGCCCTGAACGGTTCATTTTCCTTGTTGTGCATGTAATTTGTATCCGCCCAGGTGCTCCGCCGCAAGGACACCCGTTTTGATTACTCTTATTCCAATGCTTTTGAGTAGCTGTAAGATTTTGCGAATATTACAGGATGTGTTGTTAGACGCTTTCTTCTTTTGTATTCTAGATACGATCGGGTCCTTCACTCGGGCGTGTTGCCCAAACCTTTGTAAATGTTTAATGGATGTATTATGTAACTATTAAATTGTTGTAACCCATTGTGTGTACCTGTTGACCAACAGCATATTCGGTCCTTTTTGTATATTTGTTGTTGAGGTAATATAAGTTCTTTTGGAATTACACTTTCTCTTCAGATTGGGTTGTTTAAGATATTTTCTTAACTTGTAATAAAACTAAATTAAAATTTTTGGTAACTCATTTTCTGAATTATTGGGTGTTTTTCTCGTATACTTATTTTATTTTTGAGATGCTGAGAATGATTTCCATCCATGATTCCGTTATGTTGGAGTATCGGGCTGGCCACCCCTTATTTCGGATCACGGGTTGTCACAGATGGTATCAGAGCATCAGGTTCTAGAGTCTTTAGGGTCTATGTGGACTTGTCACGTTCCACCGTAGCGTTCTTTGATATAGAGCCTAATGTTAGGACTGCTTTGTTACTTATAATTGCGATCTTCTGCAAGATAGATTGTTTTGAATAAGTATTCTAACTCCATTGTTTCTTCATCTCAGATGCGGCCTAAGAGATGACGCCCAGCGAGACGTAATAGAGTTGTAGAAGATCATGTTGGTCCTCCGCCGCCGCCACAAGGAACAATTAATGTTACGGATGTAGCAAATATAGTGGCCCGAGCGGTTAATGCGGCTATGACCGCAGTGGCTCAGAAAATGCCACAAGCTCAACAACGAGCACAGGATGCACAAGCTCCTACGGGACCTTCTCCGTGGGAGAGAGTTAGAGAGTCCTTTTTAAAGGGCCATCCCCCAAAATTTGACGGTGGTTCTGATGTTATTCGAGCAAATCAATGGAAGAAGGATATGCAACGGCATCTATAAATGGTGGAATGTGGCGAGGAGAAGAAACAAGGCCTTTCTACTTTCAAGCTTGTTGGGGCCGCGTTACATTGGTGGGAGTCAGTGACTACACTAGAATAGAGAGATACCATGACGATCACTGATTTTTGGGTCTTTTTTTACCAAAAGTACTTTCCTCCCGCAGTTCAAAGGGAGATGACAAGGAGACTTCAGGATGTGGTACAGGGAGAACGGTCCATTGTAGAATACGAAGAGGAATTCACCGGGTTGGAAAGTTTTGTACCGGATGAAGTAATACCGAAAGAGAAGAAGGTTTCGAAGTTCATAGGCGGATTGAACTGGAGAATCCGACAACATTTGCTAGGTAATCCAACTTTGTAAACTTTTGGTGTGGTAATGAATGCGGCATTGCTCCATTGCCAAGAACACCGATTGTATATGCAGAGTGGCAAGAAAGCTACAGTAGTGGGATAAGCAGGAAAGCCTAGGGGTAGTGGGACTGGAGGAGGAGCCTTTCCCTCGTCCCAATCTTTGAGTATTAAGCAACGTGAAAGGGATCCCCAGCAAGGGGACTTGTCAAAAAGGTAATGTTTTGGTGGGTTTAATTCGGGTGGTAATAATAATAGGCACGGTCAAGGTGCCTCGCAACAACAACAACAAATAGGTCGGGGTGGTCATGGGGGTAGGGGCCATCCGGGCCAGGGTATTAACCAGTTTAGAAACAACCGGGGCCATGTTCCAGAGAATATTTTGGGAAGGTGCTTCCAATGTGGGGAGGCGGGTTGTTATAAGAAGGAGTGTCCTCAGTTGGTTGGGGTTCAGCTTCCTAGAGTCCCTCAACAGCCCCATGTTCAATTTCCGCCACAGGCACCAAATTCGATTGTTCCTCCACAGCAGGGACAATTGCAATATAGGAGAGTTTATCATATCCAGGATGCTATGCTTCCTCCTGCTCCGCCATCACCGCCAGCGATTGAGGGTAAGTTCCCTATTCAGGGGCACATGGGTCGCATTTTGTTTGATACGGGTGCGACGCATTAATTTATTTCTAGAATTTTTGCTCAGTCTACAGAGTTAATAAAATCCGCGGAGAGCACTTTCACTAGAGTTGAGTCTTCTATGGGTGATGGTTCACTCATTTTCCTTGTATGTAAACGAATAGGAATTACTCGTGGAAATTTGTGCTCTGAGGCCGATTTGCTCGTCCTAGACATGGTCGGGTATGATGTGATTTTGGGCATGGATTGGCTTGTCAAGTATCATGCAATAGTTAATTGCTAAGGCAAGAATATAGTCTTTGTCGTTCCGGGGCAAGAAATGTTCTTGGTGGTTATTCCTCGTTTAGAAGGAGGTACTAGTACTTATTTGTATTGTATTGCGGAAGAGACTTATCGAGATGTAGTTATTCCCTTGGATTCGATTCCGATTGTTAGAGATTTTGAGGATGTTTTTCGGGAAATACCGAGTTTGCTTCTGAGTCGGGAGATTGAGTTTGTGATTGATTTAGCGCTCGAGACGAGACCGATTGCGAGAGCTTCGTATCGTATGGCTCCCGCTGAGATGAGGGAGTTAAGAGATCAAATTCAGCAGTTGTTGGAGTAGGGATTCATTAGGCGTAGTACGTCGCCATGGGGGTGCTCCGATGTTGTTTGTGAAGAAATGGGATGGTTCTCTCCAGTTATGTGTTGACTATAGAGAATTGAATAAGGTAACCATACGGAATAAATACCCTTTGCCTCGTATTGATGATTTGTTTGATCAACTTAATGGAGCGTCATACTTCTCCAAGATAGACTTGAGGACGGGGTATCACCAGTTGAGGATACGGGAGCAGGATGTATCCAATACCACTTTTCTGATGAGGTATGGGTCCTATGAATTTTTTATTATGCCTTTTGGGCTAACCAATGCCCCCGCCGTATATATGGATCTCATGAATAGGGTATTTCGGGACTTCCTGGACCAATTTGTTATTGTATTCATCGATGATATCCTTGTGTATTCTCGAACGGAATCAGACCATGCTACTCATTTGAGGTTGGTCCTACAAAGGTTGAGGGATCACCAATTGTATGATAAGTTCGAGAAATGTGGTTTTTGGTTGCAGGAAGTGCAGTTTTTTGGTCGTATTGTGACTTCTCAGGGCATTTCAGGGGACCCAAGCAAGGTGGTTGTGGTGAGCGAGTGGGGTCAGCCCACGACACCTACCGAGATAAGTAGTTTTTTGGGTTTGGCGGGTTATTACCGTCGATTTATCAAGGGTTTCTCAAAAATTGCTAGCCCTTTGATAAACTTAACCCAAAAAGGGGTGAGGTTTGTTTGGGATAACTCTTGTCAGGCTGCTTTTGACGAGCTCAAAGATAGATTAACTTCTGCTCCAGTCCTTGCATTGCCAAAGACGGGGTTGGAATACCTAGTCTTCACCGACGCATCTTTACAAGCATTGGGAGGTGTACTTCTACAAGAGCAAAGGTCTATTGCTTATGCTTCCCGCAAGCTAAAGCCCCATGAAAGAAATTATTCGGTGTATGACTTGGAACTTGCTGCAGTTGTCTTTGCCTTGAAGATCTAGAGGTATTATCTCCTAGGGGAGAAATTTAGTCTTTTCACGGACCATAAATCGCTACAATATTTATTTTCACAAAAAGATTTAAATATGCGACAACGCCGATGGTAGGAGTTTATGAAAGACTATCAATTTGACATCCACTATCATCCAGACAAGGCGAATGTGGTAGCGGATGCTTTGAGTAGAAGGCGCAAGGGAGAGTTAGCTGAGGTATGGAAAGCTAAATGGAAAGAGCTCAGTCACGAGGATACGGTTGCTAGGGCGTTCATCTTAGTGATGACCGTTACGCCTATAATTGTGGCAAGGGTTGTAGAAGCCCAAGGAAGAGATAAAGGTTGTCAGGACAATATACGTCGATTATTGTCTGAGGGAGCGGAATCCTACTCGATAAGTTCAAAGGGTGGACTACGCTTCCATGGAAGACTCATTATCCCGGATAAAGGGTATTTGAGAAGGGAAGTGATGGCAGAATCTCACGGGTCTAAATTTACGGTACATCTTGGTGGGGACAAGATGTATCAAGATATGCGCCGTCAGTATTGGTGGTCGGGCATGAGGCGGGATATTTCTGAGTTTGTATCCCAATGCACTACTTGTCAATTAGTCAAGATAGATCATCAACGACCGACAGGTTTGTTGCAACCGTTGGAGATTCCGGTATGTAAGTGGGAGAGCATATTGATGGACTTTATTACAGGCTTTCCAAGGTCACAGAGTGGTTGTGATTTTATTTGGGTAATCGTCGACCGCTTGACTAAGTCGACACACTTCCTACCCGTGCGTACCGACTACGACACTGCTCGATATGCCCGATTATTCATCGCGGAGGTCGTCAGACTCCATGGTGTGCCCTTAAATATAGTTTTTGATCGCGACAAAATCTTTGTTTCCCACTTTTGGCGAAGTTTCCAAGAGGCTATGGGAACTGAATTGAAGTTAAGCACTTCTTATCATCCTCAAACAGGTGGCCAGACTGAACGAGTAAACCAAATGTTGGAGGATATGCTCCGTATGTGTATGCTTGATTTCAAGGGTGGTTGGGAATAATCTCCCTTTGGTCGAGTTTGATTATAACAACTCGTACCAATTTACCATTGGAATGGCGCCCTATGAAGTACTCTATGGCCGGCCTTGTAGATCACCCACGTGTTGGTTAGAAGTGGGGGATAATAAATTCCTTGGACCTGAAATGATCCAAGATACTTCTTCTAATATTGAAATCATTCGGAGTCGCATTCGGATAGCTCAAGACCGCCAAAAGAGTTATGCCGATGCAAATAGGAGACACATGGAGTTGGAGATTGGGGACCAAGTCTTGGTGCCAGTGTCACCAATGAAAGGTATAAAGCATTTCGGAAAGAAAGGGAAGCTGGCGCCGCATTTTGTTAGACCTTTTCCCGTTATTGCTAAGGTGGGTCCAGTGGCGTATCAACTTGCCTTACCGGTACATTTACAACAAATTCACGATGTATTCCATGTCTCCTCTTTGTATAAGTATAAGAGGTGTGAAGGTGCCTTTTGGCATATTCCTTTCGAGGATATCGACTTGCAACCCGACATCTCAAAAGAATAACAATCGGTTGCTATTTTAGAGCATGGGGAACGTAAGTTGAGGTCTCTAGTGGTGCCCTTGGTGCGAGTCCAATGGAGTCATCATAACGCCAAGGAATCAACATGGGAACGTGAGGATGATATGCGGGAAATGTATCCCCATCTCTTTATTCAAGGTACGCCTGAATTTTGGGGGAAAAATTCCCTTATAGGGGGGGAGTATGTAACAACCCTCGCCTTTGAGAATCTACTTTATATTTATTTACTATGTGAAGTAATTATATATAAAATGTTGGAATGTGGAGTAAGTATTAATTTAATGAGATAAAAGTTAATATTTACTAAAATGTTGCATATTTACCTTATGTGTAGGTAAATGTCACCATGTGGTGTTTTATTGTGTCATAAGATTTAAAATGACATTATGGTTTAAATGAAACCGGAATTTGAAATGAGTTATAAAATTTCCAAATGATAATTTGGAGGGCGTAGTTACTCCCGAAATGTGCGAGATAGTCGAAATAAGTGTCATATCGTATTTTGATGTTTCGAGCACTTTTGACTGATTATAGTTTAAATGTGTAGTTGCGAGTCATTTTATCGCGATATTTATCATTTAAGTGGGAAATTAGACTTACGCCACGATTTTTAAGTCTTGCATTTCACTTATTTTGTCTTGAGTGCATTTTGTGGCCTAGAGAGTGAGAGAGAGGAAGAGAATTTTGGAGAAAATAGAGAGATTCAAGCTTGGAGATTGTTTCTACTACAAGAATATCTAAGATTTCTACACCAAGGCAAGTTTTCTACTTGAAATTATGTGATTTAAGATGAGTAATTAGTATTGATAGTTATGGTTTAACAAAGTTAGGGTTTTTATGAATTTATGGGTTTTAAAGCCTTGAAAGTTGATTTGAATATTTGTTGGTGTAAATTATTGTTGTTAGAAGCATTTATAATCAATTTGTGGCAATTAATGATCTTGGTTTGGGTAGATTGGAGTTGGGGAAGTTTAGGAGTCCAAGACTCCATAGCCAAACTTGGCAAATTCGCAAGGGCGAATCGATTTCGCCCCAGGGCAAATCGATTCGCTTAGAGTCAGCTTACAGGTCTGTTAGGACCGAATTGATTCAGCCTAGACGAATCAATTCGGCAATTTACAGAGTTCCAGGTTTCTTAGTCCGAACCGATTCGCTTTTTGGGCGAATCGATTCGCTATGGCGAATCGATTCGGCCCTAGGGCGAATCGATTCGTTTTCCTGTTATTTTTTAGTTAGTTTTATAACTCAATCCCAATTCATTTTCTTTAGGTTTAGGACCTAGGAACCTTATTATATGAAGTAAACTTAGAATCCTAGAGTTATAGTTGAGTTGAGTCACTACTCCACCTTAGGGATGGGTTAAACGGGGCTTATTTCTGAGGTGTACAAAATGAGGTTAGGAATTTTCTTTCCTTTAGTACTTTATTAAGAGGTTAGGAGTTTTAATCCCATACTTGGAGACTTTAGGGGGTCATTGGAGATAGATAGAAACCTTGGGACTTGTAGAATTATTGTGATCATTTGAAGATTAATTCGGGACTTAAATTATGATGAACGGTAATGAGAACATTCAATGATTACGATTTCGGATAAAATGAAACAAATATGAATAATGGTAATGAAATTGAGATTTAAATGGTAAATGCTAATTTACTTAAACACCTCTCTCTAAATGCTATCATAAGGGAAGCTCGCGCATGAGGTGATGTCCCCTGACTAGTGAATGCAGGGAGACTATAGTCCTCGGCCATATGCGGGATTGTTATATGTTTTATTCTACGCTAGTGAGGTAATTTCGAGTGTGGTTATGACTCACTCGCAGGCATATGGACACTTCCCGACGTGCGTTAGGTACCCAGGTTGTCTTGTTTGATGGGCCCTGGAAGATGATAGTCATTTAGGGGCGCGCCCAGTGGGGAAACTCGGAGGGGCGGTCTTAGAATCGTTATATGTATAAGAATATGACCATTCTAATTCAAGTTGGACATGAAATATGTGAAATGCCATAAGGGCATATGGTAGTAATTAAATTCCTGATAAGGAATGGAAAGATAAAATGAATTGGTAAAATGATGGAGACTTTGATTTATTTTGCCTAATTTATTCTCTTGCATAATTAAATAAATGTATAATCCCTTAAATTCTCTTGTTATACTTTGAGATTTTGTTGATAGATTCTCATCTTCATCATTCATGATTAAATGTTCATACCTGTCATGCTTCTTATTCATCTGGGAATCATATAAAAATCGGACTCTGACCCGTTCATTTTCCTTGTTGTGCATGTAATTTGTATCCACCCAGGTGCTCCACCGCAAGGACGCCCGTTTTGATTACTCTTATTCCAATGCTTTTGAGGAGCTGTAAAATTTTGCAGATATTACAGGATGTGTTGTTAGACGCTTTCTTCTTTTGTATTCTAGATACGATCGGGTCCTTCACTCGGGCGTGTTGCCCAAACCTTTGTATATGTTTAATGGATGTATTATGTAACTATTAAATTGTTGTAACCCATTGTATGTACCTGTTGACCGACAGCATATTCGGTCATTTATTGTATAATTGTTGTTGAGGTAATATAAGTTCTTTTGGAATTCCACTTTCTCTTCAGATTGGTTTGTTTAAGCTATTTTCTTAACTTGTAATAAAACGAAATTAAAAATTTTGGCAACTCGTTTTCTGAATTATTGGGTGTTTTTCCCGTATACTTATTTTATTGTTGTGATGCTGAGAATGATTTCCATCCATGATTCCGTTATGTTGGAGTATCGGGCTGGCCACCCCTTATTTAGAATCATGGGTTGTCACAAATAGTAGGTGGAATTATATGCCTTTTGAGATTATCACTATATGTGCTCTAATTTATTATCTTTGTGATGATGTCGTGTTTCTTCATGTGATCTTTTTATTCATGCTTAGCTTCTAACCCTTTATCTATTACAGACAAAAAGGGGGAGAAAAAATTGAGGGAGAATTTTATTTTTCTTTAAAACTCATACGCGTCATAGTAATTTTTTGTTTCATGTATATAAGTCTCTTCCGCTTTCATAATAATTTCGTGGAATAAACAAGATGAAGACATAGCTAGACCAAGATTCAGTCGAAGACAAAATTTAGATGTCATTCCATTTCTAGGGGTGGGAGGACATTAGGATTCATTGTCTTGGAGGGTTTTATTGTAATTTGGTTTTTGATTTTGCTTCATACCGAAATAGCCAAAGGGGAGATTTGTAAGAGCGAGATTTTACAACTGTTCATACCTTAGGCATATTTATAGTTTTGGCCTATCCCGTTACAAACTGGCATATCAAACCAAACGCTCTATCTCCAAGTTCATTCGAAGACACGTTAAACTTTATCTCCAAGTTCATTCTAAGACACTTTAGTGATCGAGCTCCGTTTCTGGATTCGTCACCAACACTTTATAAAGGTATAAAACATGTGGTTTTCATGAATTTATATGAATCATATACTGTAGTGTTTTATTTTAAAATTGAGGCTTTTTAAAAAAGGAATTTAAAATCCAATGTTTTTCTTTATCTCATTCGAAAGAGATATGCAGTCTCGTTAGAACCACCATCAAATAACCTTTAAATGAGACATCTCTGCCTCGATAGATATTGGTTGTAAGAAGGTAGCTTGAACAAGAATGGGCTTTCATTATAACGAACCTGGATGTGCTTCGAACCAAACTATTATTTCTGTTTGAATGAGGTCTAATTTTGTTCGAACAACCATGTTGCCTCAAAATTCGTATTCTTGTTATAAAAAA
Organism: Sambucus nigra; assembly: GCA_949130495.1. Classification (NCBI taxonomy): domain Eukaryota; kingdom Viridiplantae; phylum Streptophyta; class Magnoliopsida; order Dipsacales; family Adoxaceae; genus Sambucus; species Sambucus nigra. The sequence continues at coordinate 650,370,238 of OX422213.1, forward strand.
CAGTTTGTTCAGAATTTCTCAAGAACTTTGGCGAAGATGATTTTTCAATTACTGTTCCAAAGTTTTCCATATTTGGTTTTTTAAAACCACTTTTTGTTTTCCAAATCATACATCCCCACATGTGATTTGTGAGTTTATAAAGCCCTAGTTTTCATACACCTTGCATAAACCCTTGTAAAGTCCATCTCTACTGCTAACTTGTTGAATTGAGGCTTTACTGTTGAAGAATAAGAAGGTTGAACAGTGGATACTGAGGGAAGACTGCTTCTTGTGGACGAAACTGGACTGGCTCATATTTTGTAGAAGAGTTGAAAACTCTACGCATTATACTTAGTCGTTCTAAGAAGTCTGTAAATCGACTATGTTTATTAATTACTCTACAGTGCTAATGAATTTTGTTTGCCCTTTTTAGGGATTTTTTCTTACTTCTTTGCATGCGAGTTTTTTTATTGTGTGATTGATTAGAATTGAATTGGAAATTATCGTAGAATGTATACCAAATTGCTAATAAAGATAACATTTAACTAAAATTTAAACTTGTGTGTGAGGAACCAAGCTACGAATCAATCCATAGAATCCTACATTCTCAGTATCTTAGTTCGGCGCCTTATATCACCATCATCCAGAGATTGATAGGGAAATTTGTTGAGGTCAAGGTGGAGAGGCACCCAATAACAATGAACCATTATGCAGATGCTTATGCCATAATTGCTCATAAAGTGCTCATGGGTGGTGAATCTACAATGTAACTCCCCATGATTTTTAAAACTGTAAAATCTCTTAAAAATTAAAAATTTCGAGAAAAATAAATTTTTAGAATTTAATAATTTCTATACTTAAAAATGTTGGTTTTGATTTAAGTAAAATGATATTTTAATCGAAATTGAAATTGAGATTTAATTTGAGCAATTATAACTATTTATATAAAATTGGGGGACTTCGATCTATCAGGCCATTCGAACCGGTTCGGTGCTGGGAGCAAACCGGTTTGCTCCAACTGTGGGCAAAAATTGGGGTTCTTTTTGAAGTGTTTGTGTAGGAATCAAAATCTTTTCTTTTATTAAAATAAAAAGGCGCGGGTTTAGTATTTTTAAAACACCTTTGAACCTTTGCACAAAGCAGTAGCTTCCAATGTTTATACCTCCTCTCATCTACAAAACCTAAACCCCATTTAAATAAAAATTCAACCAAAGTTTTGAAGAGCTAATCTCAAGATCGTCCAAGAATGCGCCTTTATTATTTTTTTGAGAAGAACACAACCGTGCAATCAGATTCTTCAAATGACATTTTATAGCAATGAATACTTTGATTATTCCCCTTTAGTATTATGCATTTCAAATGTTGCCTAAATACTAATAATCATTCTTTTCTTAAAATAAAGTAGAGAGACTAATTAAGAAAAGTAATTTGGGACTATTTTTATTCAAATCTCTAATATGAACTAAGACTCAAAACTCTCGCATGCTTAGATTAGAGGTTGGAATTTCATAAAAATAAATGAACGTTCGCATGTTAAAATAAATCGTATGGACTTTATAAATTTAATTCGACTCGTAAAATAATGTTACTAATCTGTAGCTTGTAGAATAGAAATTTATGGTTGTATGCCCTGAAAATATGCATGTGAATGAAAATTATGCGAGTTGTTGAAAAAGAAAGGAATTGCTAAATTGATATTATAATTATAATTAAATGGACATAATTTGGATAAATAGTAATCTTATAATTAATTGAAAGATTTATTATGATAGGTTGAAAATACACCTTATGTGATCGTTATTTGTGTCAATACTCAATACCGCGGGGACGATGGGATTTTTGGGGTAGTCATGCTTTCACTTTACTTTTAGGTTCCTTACTAGGTATGGGACTAGTAGGTAGGCCTTGGTTGTTGTTAACACTTTTTGGGTATGGGACTATTTAGTATAGTTTTTACTAATGGGTAATTCTGGGGTGGGGCTAAATTTATACGTTGTTCCGTTAGTTCATTAGCTTAGTTGTGAGACTAGGTAGCAGCTATTGGTAGGTATTCTTCCTAAATGATAGGTTAGGATATACTAGTGTTTCGGAGATTTCTAGGTATGGGACTAGGGTAGTTTGAGGATTTATGCTCGATTAAAGGGTGGGGCTAATAGAAAATAATGATAATTTGATAATAAATTGAAAATTAAAGCCTAGGATAAAGAACGAGTATTAAAATAGATTTGCGTCGTGAATATGTGCAGGGCTAACAATTTGGGTGAACTGGTTATAGAGACGTGGGTGTGTGTGTTGGCATCATGAGTATGTGTAGGGCTAATGAAATAGGGCAAACTGATTATAGTGGCGTGTCATGCGTGGAACCTCACGAGTATGTGCAGTGCTAATGAAATTGGGCGAACTGGATATAGTGAGGGGACTATGTATGGTGTAGAACTTAAGCGGGCCAGGAGTTTGTGCAGGAACCATAATAAGGTGAATTGGCTATACTAGTGTCACATAAATAAAATGGATTGAATTGATTTAATTAAATTGAAAAACCAGAATTTATGTTAAAACATCATAATTGGACTTGAATCTTAGGGTGGCCTAGTTATGTGGGTAGATAGTGAGATTATTTTACTCACATTGTTAATATATCTCATCTAATTTAAAATACTCTCTCGTGATACCTATTATGTATAATGCTACTATCTGGGTTTACGGACCCTAATTGGGAGGAGTAGCTAGTATTCATGCAGTGAGCTCTAACCCATTGCATTGATTAACATTTCAGGTATAGTGCTGGAGTAGCTGCAGAGGTGGATTGGAGATCTTTGGAGTGCAGCTGGAGTTAATTAAATTTTCTTTAGTAGTTCATCTTATCCTTCCATTCCATCATTTTTATGATGAAACTTTTCGTTTATGAATTTGGTGGGCCAATCGGTTCCACCATTGTTTATGGTTTCAGTCAGATATTTATAGTTGAATTATTTCATTTGAGTTTTAATAATTTGGAGTTGGATTTATTTGGGGGATAGCATGGTTATGGATTTTAATTTGCATTTATTTTTACATATGTTGGATAAATTTGAATATATCTTGCGGATAAAAAAATTTAATGTCTCATATTTCTGTCACATTCTGAGAATAATAATTTATTTAGTGACGCCCGACGTAGTTTGGCGGCGGTGGCTAGCCACCACACTTGCCAGAATGAGCGGGGTGTTACAAATGGTATTAGAGCATGGTCTTTAGTCTCGTCGATTGTGATTCCATTTTAGCTTCTGCATTGCCTATCTTTGATTCCTTTTTATGATTTGTACCCTTAGTTATTCTGAGTCTAATTGTTGTTTGTTTCTATCTTTTCAAATAGCGAACACTAGGAGATGTGGAGATAGGAAAGAGGGTTTGATTTCTCGTCTCGTAGTTTCGAAAAGGCAGGGTCAATTTGGTTTGGGTGCCGCGGAGTTAGCAGATATCGTTGATGACACTTCTGCAGCCAATATTGAGATAGGGAGACGGAGGTGGGGAAACTTAGAGGTGCAGAAGTAGGGCACAATACCTTAATTTGGGACAGGATGAGGGCCAGTTTTCAAAAGAGTAATCCTCCCCCATTCGTAGGGGGGTCTAACCCAAAGGTTTATCACCAATGGAGGAGGGATATGGAAAGACACTTGAAGATGGTAGATTGTACTGATGTGCAGAAGCAGATGTTGGCTACGTTCAAGTTGAGTGGAGATGCATTGCAGTGGTGGGAGAGTGTCACCATATCTGAGGATAGGGATCGTCTGATTATGGAGGATTTTTTATAAAATTTAATGACAAATATTTTCCTCATTCAATTAGGAGCACGAAGAAGAAGGAGTTCCTAGATTTAGAGCAGGGTTCGAAATCAGTCACTGAGTATGAGCAGCAGTTCACAAATCTGTCAATGTTTATACCGGAGGAGGTGAATACCGAGGCAAATAAGATGGAATATTTCATTAAGGTTCCGTCATGGTCTATTAAGTAGATAGTGTTGGTGAATTCGGCGTACACTGCTTAACCCATGTGGTGGATGTCGCGCTGTTGTTGTGGCAGGAGAAAGTGAATTACCAGAAGAAGTTGGGTAAGAGGCAGAAGTCAAATGCACAGGAACGGAACAGGATGAATGGGGAGAACAAGGGTCACAATGACCAACCGTGGAAAAGGCAGCGAGCAGGTCAGGAGCAGCAGGCTTTTCAGTAAGAAAATGGCATCCCACAAGGCCATCGAGGACAGGGACAGGGACAGTAAGGTGAGCGGGCGCCAACTAGCCAGTTTGGACCTTTTAGGGGCACGTGTTACAATTATGGGGAGATAGGACATCTAGTTGTCAAGTGTTCGAGAAGAAGAACCAGAAGGGACAAAGGCCTCCAGCACCGGTATAACCATGTGCACAAGGAGAGCCAACAGGATCCGTGGTGGGTAGGTGTTATTTACTTCCGACTTGGGAACCTCAGGCAGGGCAACCGCAGCAGGAGCCAAGACGTGGCTAGTAGGGTAGTAAGGTATGAATTATTTCCATAGATATGTTTATTTATATATAGTGGATATATATTATACTTTTCTCGCAAGGAAGGTGCGTGTAGGATTGAGTGTATGAGCGCCCAATCGTGGCATTCTATGGGTAGGCATATGAAAGCCTTATTTTATTTGCACGATTTACGTTTGACGTTTACGCTTTGCCAAATTTCGAGGACAAAATTCCAGTACTAATGGGGGAATATGTAACACCCCGTGATTTTTAAAACTGTAAAATCTCTTAGAAATTAAAAATTTTGAGAAAAATAAATTTTTAGAATTTATTAATTTTTATACTTAAAATGTCGATTTTGATTTTAGTAAAATGATATTTTAATCAAAATAAAAATCGGGATTTAATTCGAGAAATTATAAATTTTATATAAAATTAGAGGACTTCGATTTGTCAGGCCATTCGAACCGGTTCGGCCCTGGGGGCGAACCGGTTCGCTCCAACAATGGACGAAAATTGGGGTTATATTTGTAGTGTTTGTGTAGGATTCAAACTCTTTTCTTTTATTAAAATAAAAAGGCACGAGTTTAGGGTTTTTGAAACACCTTTTATCCTTCTCAAAAAAATGTAGGCTCCAATATTTATACCTCCTCTCATCTACAAAACCTAAACCCGTTTTAAATCAACTTTCAACCCAAGTTTTGAAGATATAAACCAGGTTTTCTAAAGATCGTCCAAAAAGCGTCTTTATTGTTTGCTTCAGAGGAACGCGATCGTGCAATCGGATTCTTCAAACGACTTTTTATAGGCATGAGAACTTCTATTATTTACCTTTAGTATTATGCATTTTAAATGTTGATTAAACACTAATAATCACTGTTTTCTTAAAATAAATTAGAGAGACTAATAGGAAAAGTGAAACTAAATTTGGGACTGTTTTTATTCAAATCTTTAATAGGAATTAAGACTCAAAACTCTCGTATGGTTAGATTAGAGGTTGGGATTTCGTTAGAATATATGAACGTCCTCATGTTAAAATAAATCATATGGACTTTATAAATTGAATTCCACTCGTAAAATCATGTTACTTATGTGTAGCTTGTAGAATATAAATGTATTGTTGTATGCCCCGAAAATATGCATGTGAATGGAAATTATGCGAGCTGTTAAAAAAGAAAGGAATTGCTCAATTGATATTATAGTTATAATTAAACGGACATAATTTGGATAAATAGTAATCTTGTGATTAATTGGAAGAATTATTGTGAAAGGTTGAAAATACGCCTTATGTGATCTTTATTTGTGCTAATACTCAATACCGCGGGGAGGGCGGGATTTTTGGGGTAGTCATTATTTCACCTTACTTTTAGGTTGTTTGCTAGGTATGGGACTAATAGGTAGGCCTTGGTTATTGTTAACACTTTCTAGGAATGGGACTAGTTAGTGTAGGTTTTACGGATGGATAATTTTCGGGTGGGGCTGAATTTATACGTCGTTTCGTTGGTTCGTTAGCTTTGGTGCGAGACTGGGTAGTAGTTATTGGTAGGTATTCTTTATAAATGATAGCTTAGGATATACTTGTGTTTTTAAGACCTCTAGGTATGGGACTAGGGGTGGTTTGAGGATTTATGCTCGATTAAAGGGTGGGGCTAATAGAAAATAATGAAATATTGGTAACTAAAATTGATGCCTAAGACAAAGAATGGGTATTAAAATGGATTTGCGTCACGAATATGTGAAGGGCTAACAATTTGGGCGAATTGGCTATAGAGACGTGGGTGTGTGTTAGCGTCACGAGTATGTGCAGGGCTAACGAAATTGGGCGAACTGGTTATACTGACGTGTCGTGCATGGAACCTCACGAGTACATAGAGTGATAATGAAATTGGGTAAACTGACTATAGTGAGGGGAATGTGTGTGGTGTAGAATTTAACCGGTCCATAAGTTTGTGCATGACCTGTAATAGGGTGAACTGGCTATACTGGGGTTGCATAAATAAAATAGATCGAATTAATTGAATTAAATTGGAAACTTGAATTTATGTTAAAACATAATATTTGGACTTGAATCTGGAGGTGGACAAGTTATGTGGGTAGATAGTGATTTTATTTTACTCACATTGTTAATATATCTCGTCTAAGTTTAAATACTCTACTGTGATATGTATTATGTATAATGCTATTATCTCGATTTACGAACCCTAATTGAGAGGAGTAGCTAGTATTCATGCGGTGGGCTCTGACCCATTGCATTGACTAACATTTCAAGTATAGTGCTAGAGTAACTGCATAGGTGGATTGGAGATCTTCGGAGTGAAGCTAGAGCTTATTTTATTTGATTTAGTAGTTTAGCTTATCCTTCCATTCCATCGTTTTTATTATGAGACTTTCATTTATGGATTTAGTGGGCCAATCGGTTCCATGATTGTTCATGGTTTTAGTTTATAATTGGATTATTTCATTTAAGTTTTAATAATTTAGAGTTGGATTTATTTTGGGGATAGCATAGTGGTGGATTTTAATTTGCATGAATGTTTAAATTTGTTGGATAAATTTGAATATATCTTGTGGATAAAGTTTTTAATTGTCTCATATTTTTGTCACATGATGATAATGATAACTTATTTAGTGAAGCTCGACGTAGTTTGGCGGGGGCAGCTAGCCAGTACGCTTGCCAGAATACGCGGGGTGTTACATACAACTATGGTGATTCTTTAAAGAACAACTCCATCATTTTTACTCTAAGTCTTTCATAGCGATGATGGTTCAGATTGGAGAGGAGAGACAAGGAAGCATTTATAGAATAGAGAGTTAGGCAAGATGAAGCTTATTAAGTTATCATAATATTTCCTTCTCCAAGGAAGTTTGTACTAAAAAAATAATGGAGGCATGTTTTCTAGATGTATAGGTCCAGAGGAAGCACAAAATGGTTAAAGAAAACTCATGATAAGCATTGTGAAACCACTTAGATTACCATCTATAGAATAATTCACAAGGAGTGGTATTTTTGGCCAACGATGAAGCAAGATGCAATAGCAATACAAAGAGAATGTGCTAATTGTCAAGCTTTCTTTCAACAATTGAGTGTAACTTCTTAGATTCTGAAATGAACTGGAGGGAGACATACATTGACTTTATCAGATATGGAGTTGTCCCAATAGAGAATGCAAATGCTATAGGAATCAAAAGAAATGATCCAAGGTTTTACCTCTTAGAGGAGCAACTCTATCAAAGAAGTTACTTCAACAGGCTATTATGATGCATCATAAGGGAAGAAGCAGAGGAAGCCCTCAAGCAAGCCCATAATCCACCTCATATTGGAGGAGCCAAACTATATGATCAAATCATGACACTTCGCTATTACTGGCCAACGATGGAAAAATAATCATCTACGTTAGTTCTAAAATACAACGCTTTCCAACTTAAGGGTAACCTCGTTCATGCCCGTCGGTGGAAGTCCATTCATGAGCAACTCCTTATCCTTTCCATACTTAGGTGTTGGGGAAAAATTTGGACTGTCGTAGCAACAGAATGTTTTACAAAGTGGGTAAAGGAAACACCTTTGAAAAGGGAAACATCTCATGTGGTGTCACGGTTTATTAAAGAGTGCATAATTTATCAATTTAGAATTCCTAAGGTTATTATGTCACATAATGGAACTCCATTTATCAACAAAGAGATGGCAATGCTAACTGACAAAAACTCCATCATCTATCATGCCTCAACAGTGGTTTACTCCCAAAGCCAAGGGTCAAGATGAGGCCACAAATAAGACCTTGGTTAAAGTTTAGCCAAGATGATGGAATATTTTCTTGGTGCATGGGATGACAAGTTTCTTATGGTGCTTTGGGATTATCGAACAACTAATAGGCTACATGCCTTTTTCCTTTGTTTTCGGAGCTGAAGAAATTCTTCTGGTGGAGTTAGAAGTACCATCTACCAGATAGGCTTTTCAAATTAGCATGCTTCTACAGAGTAGTCACGTTCAACTAGAAACACTAGATGAACATAAAGACAATGAGAGAAAGAACTTCCAGATCTACATAAATCAACTCTCTAGAGCTTATGAGAACTTGGTAAAACCAAGAAAATCTATGGAAGGTGACTTAATTTTTAAAGTATTGTCAACCAAATTAGAGGACTTCCTTTACCAAAAATTTTGGCAAAATCGGGAGGGATCATATGTTGTTAAGGAGGTACATGGTTCTGGTTATTATTTGATCTCAATATTGAGAACCACACGCCTTTAAAAGTTAATAACAAATGGTTGAAGGTTTATTATGTATAAAGAGCATATGCAAATTTTTGTTTGTTCTCACTTTTGTACTTAGAGATTGTAATAAAACACATGTGAATTATGGTTCCAGTTATTATAAATAGAAAAATATTGAAGCAATAAAAATGAGTAATGTACACACATATTCAAGAACAAACTTCTTTTATAATTCACTTGTAAAATAGTTACAAAGAAAAATTAGGACTATTGCCCAAAAATACAATAAAGAAAATCTACTCTAAGAGGAACTATAAATGGGAAAAGTGAATAAACCCTCCTCAATCAAACTGGATACGTCTGAAGCAACTTCCCGTTGATACTCAAACATAGCAAATATGTTCACTTAAACTTCTACCTTTAGCTTGAGTTTATCTCCATGTTTACTTTTTACATTCGCCAAAGCTTCTTCGATCGCTGTCACTTCTTAGTTACACTCTTCAATTTGGGGGGTAAGCTCTCTCACTTTCCCTTCTTCAACCTTTAGATCGTCCATATTCTTGAGGTTATGGGAATGATAAGTTGCCATCTAGGGATATTTAAGGTACCTTAGACGGTTGATGATCCAAGATAAATCAAACCCATTCTTCCTTTGATTTTTTAGGATGCCAAGTGTTGATTAAGTTCTGATCTCTCTAGGGAAAAAATTAGTGTATTCACAATTTCAGACACCACAGATGCCATACCTTGAAGTCGATATTCAATTATCATGTTGTGGAGATTCAAACATTTAACAGTCAAAGTTTCCAAATGGGAGGTAATTAATTGTTAAAAAATAGTGTGTAAGGAGCTTGTACTGAAGGTACTACCTTGAAGTATTTGCCTACAAAACTCTATTGGTTAAACTTTGGCATTGAGGCACCACAAGCATAATAATTTTCCTCCCTATTGAGATTGATCGTTGAACCATAATCACTTTAGTTGGAAGACTCGACTTAAGCAGGTGTAACTATAATGGGATCAACCACCATCACTTTCACAAGCACATTAACTTCAAGAAGTGCCACTTAAGGTGCAACATGAGGGTTGTAGTTTATAAAAAGATGTAAAATAAAGGAAATAAAAGTGTTAGTCGAAACTTGGTGATAAATTTTATTTTGTAAACTAGGTTAATTGAGAGAATCTTAACAAGATTTGAGCTAAGTCACCAAACAGGTGTATTTTTTTAGAGTAACCACATCGAAGTCGGGTAAATCACCAAGCAGGTGATAAAACTTGAGAGTGTTACTTAATTGAGAGAGTAAATCACCAAGCACGTGATAATATTTTGTGAACATTACTCAATAAAAGACAGTAAATCACCATGCATCACTACACCAAAACTGTTGAATTGTCACGGTCATTGACTGTGACAAGTCTGAGGATGAAAACTGTTTTTGTAACTCAGTTATCACTCGTGACAAGTTCATTAGACTTTTCACTGTCTTTGATCATGACAAGTAGGTGACAAACTCTAAAAAATTATCACGGTCATTGACGGTGACAAGTCCGTGACAAGTTTTATTTATCACGAACTTGTCATGGTCAATGACCATGATAAATCTGGGTAGAATTTAAAAAATATTTGCTGGACTGTTTGGCCACTGCCACTGCCCAGTAGTATATTTGTGCCTGTTATAGCAAAATTGTACATGTTCAAACAGCATATATCCAAATAAAATAGATTTAATGCACCAAATATAAAATTCCATATCCAAATAAAATAAAAATACAATCCATATTCAATCCAAAAGTAACAAATCAAAACAATTCAAATATAATCCAAGGGTAATAAAAATAGATACAAATAATGTCACGCCATAGAGTCTGGGGTAGGTTCGAGGAGGAAGGAAGGTCACATGATATATGCATTGAGACACCCCTCAATATGCGTCACGCCACATTTTTCATGCAATCACTATGCGGAGTTCTCTTTATTGGTTATCACATGCATGACGAGCACCTTGGCCTCGATGTTTTGAAGGTTACGTCCATGAACCGGCATACCCGTGATGGTATTTTGGTCCCTCAACCCCCTCGCTATCCGCTGGACATCATATATGTCGCGTAAAAACACACTCGGACAATCGATTATTGGCATAGGCCATCGGAAGAGAGCCAAGTAGAGGACTGGATCATTAAGCGGTGAGTCTACGCGTATCGGCGATGAACTACCGACGTCCACGTGCTCATCCTCATCCTCATCCACCTCCTCCTCCACCATATTCTCCATCCCTTTGCCCTTGCCCTTTCCATCCAATTGATGCTTCATAAATGCGTACATATGTAGGACCGTTGGATCCAACCTTGATATCTTCGTGTCATGCGTGTCCAACTGATGAGCCAACCTGGTGTTGATCGTCTCCATTCTGATGATCCTAGATTTTCCCAACCATGAGCTCACCCCCTAGTCCTCTCCTTGCGATCAGCTTCGAGCACTTGACAGAGTGCGTTCGTGGACAAATATGCCTTGTCGGCATCAGACTGTGACTCATGCACTTCCTTAAGCTTTACCTGAAACGACAAAAAGCACACGATTAGTTAATTATGTAAATAAAAAAATTATAATGTAATTAACCAAAATTAAATTGTCGGATTACTTACAATCATGGCCGCGGCACTCTGGGACACCTCCTTATCCTTGCCCTTCTTCGTTCGAATTGACACATAGGAATCGAACCTACATGTCCTACCTCCAGGGCCACTCCTCATCCCCTGAAATAAAATACTGCAAAACTATTAAGTAACACAAAGTAAAATAATGCAGAATAACATATTCCTATAATTATAGAAAAATAAAAACTTATCATCCTATGCTCCACCTCGGCGTAAGACGTCCGGCCGAAGTAGTGCACGTCCATCTTTTTCGTTCGATTTTCCTTCCCCTATTAGCAAGTTGACAGTTGTCTCTCCTCGATCTCATTGTAGGTGAAATTTTTCTGCTTTGCCAATGAGATCGGCTCCTTCGGTGGGACGGTCTCACGTAGTCTGAGAATGGAGTCCTGGGTCTTCCCAAAGTACCGAGCTCGCAAATTTTTCTTCCACGTCTTATGTTGTTCCCTCAATTGCTCCAATACAGAATTGTGGAGTTGTGGGGGCAGGTTGAATTATTCCTTTCAAATAAATACCAAACAAAACGAAAGTAAGTATTATTTGCTAATAAATATAAATTGAAATTGAAACTGAAATTGAAATTGAAAATAAAATATAAATATAAATATAATACGTGTAGTGCCGCCCAAACAGCCAACTTGAGCTCATTTGGCACCTCCTCCAACTAGTGTACCCCGAGCCGATAATAGTCTTCACCAACTCGAGGGATCTAGCCAATATTCCCATCTTGTTCTCAACGGTTGATCCCAATTTGCCCCATTTTGGGAGCTTAGGGGCCAAGGAGCCCTCGTCACCTCCACCACCGCCAAACCCTGAAGAAGACATTTTCTGTAAAAATTATTGTTATTAGTACAAATCCATCTTAATTATAAGAATACAAAGCACTAACCGTATTATAACAAAACACTGGCAACTTTGAATTAATGCACTAAACTGATCAAGTACAAATGAATTACAAGCATCAAACTGAAGTCCAATAATAATAAAACACTAGAATAATACACCCACTCGACTTGGACTTTAAATTAATGCATAAGAATGAAATCTAAATATTAAATGCAGTAAACGGATCAAGTACAAATGAATTAAAAGAATTAAACTAATGTTCAATAATTGGAATACTTATTACAAATCTAAAAATTATTTCAAATTCGGGTTATCATAAAAAATGGATTGATATTCGGTAGGAGCAACTAAGTCATCCACACTATCGTTTAGACGCTTTGGCGCATGTAGGACAATTGATCACGGCTCATTGTTGATATACTCCGGGTAAAACACTTGCTTAACCTTTTGAAATGCACAAACAAATGGCTCACCACTCACGTGTTAGTTGTTCTTCAACTTTGACAAGTTAACCATGATCAAATTGGTGTACAAGTATTTTTATCCTCAACTCTTACCCAATCACAGTAAAATACAACCTCTTTGAATCTTACATAGTCCAATTCAAATATATTTTGAATTACACCATAATAAGTCATTTCAGCTTCAACAAGGTTTTCATCTTCCGCGCTCGCTCGAAAGAAAGTAAGATCCTTGTATAAAATGCCCGAGTTCTGTACATTTGTACTTTTCTCGTACACTCTTGCACCGAATACGTGACCGTTCAATCGATACTTTTTGTACTCTTGTGCCATGAACAAGGGTCCAGTGGCTAAACGAGCAAGCCTTGATGTTGCATCACCCGTCTTTAAGAGTTGAGAATATAAATAAACTAATTGGGTTAGTTGTAAAGTTTTATTGTAATGTAACATTATATAACATCCATTTTCATTATAATTATCTCATGTGACAATTACTGCCTAAATTCATTGTCTGATTGTGCCATTGTTTTTCATCTTTTATTGTTCTCACATGCTTCATAATTTCTGCATAAAATTAATGTGTCGAACGTATTAAAAAATTAATCATGTATAAAATAATCTATAATGATGTAAAACTTAAAATAATTTAAACTTACTTTATCCATTCTTCGACATCTTCATGTGTGTCAAATAGATAACGAGTTACTTGCTCATGTTGCAAACTCGTTAATTTCACTCGTTTGCCCATCACATGACCACCCTCATCTACGAACTCATCAATGTCAATGACATTGGTCGAGTCAGGCATATATTCCCGAGTATAGATTGATGACTCCACGGTTATGTATTCCTCTGCAATTGATCCTACAATGTATCGTGTATTCTTAACATAATCTTTTAAAACTTTCATCAATCTTTCAAACGGATACATCCCCTGATATCTAACTAGACCGCAAAGAAGTGCCTCATCGCATAGGTGTACCAACAAGTGAACATTTATGTCAAAGAATGATGGGCTAAATTACTTCTCCAACACACAAATCGCTTCGGAAATCGCCAATTTTACGGCCACTATGTGTTCTCGATTGACTACCTTCTCACATAAAAGTGAGAAGCAGATACTAATTTGCATAATAACCCTTCGTAAATCCTTGTGCTTGGAGAAACAGTGCTTAAACAATAGAGGAACCATTTGCATGATCATATGTCAATCGTGGGACCTACACTTATGTAAATCATGGGTAACATAATTCACAATCCTTTGCAAGTTGGACGAAAAATTATATGGAACCTTCAAATTATATATTGTGTCTAAAAGCACCTTCATTTCCTCACTCGTCAAAGTAAATGCAACAGGGGGAATTATTGTCCTTGCCATACTATCTTCTTTCAACCATAGTTATGGCTTAAGTTTCAACGATTTAATGTCTTTTAGTGAATCTTTTCCATCCTTAGAATGACTCCCCCCAAGGCATGTGCCCATAATATGTTCAGCGATGTTCTTATCTATGTGCATCACATCCAATACATGGTGCACCGATTTATTCTTCCAATAAGGGAGGTCAAATAAAGTTAACCTTCTAAGCCATGCCTTTCTTGTCTCAGTTTCATTGCCAGTTGGGCTCTTCTTATGCTTGACATTCTTAAATTTAGGATTTTTACCTGGAATATTAGGGACACAATCAGAAGATTTACTTTTAATTTCTGAACCTGAACGTTTTCTCGACGGTAATCTATGTTCAACCCCTCCCAATAAAAAATTGGAACCATTCTCCAATCTAAAACTATGATCGGGGGTAAAAACCTCCTATGGCACTGGTATACATTTTTTGAGCTAGCGAAGAGACGAAAAATTCATTCTCCTTTCCATAAATAGGACACCCCAAATAACTATTTACTACACAATCAGATAATATCCCACAAGCTGGAAAATCATGAATTTCCCACATCAACATAGCTTTCAGCGTAAACACTTGTTATATAAAATAGTCAAATTCTTAAACACCCACTTCTCATAACTCATTTAATTATTTTACCAAAGGAGCCAGGTAGACATCGATGTCATCATTTGGTGCCTTTGTCCCAGTTATTAACAAAAATAGCATCAAAAATTCAAGTCTCATGCACTATAAAGGAGGGAGGTTAAGTGGGGCTAGGATCACTGTCCATACACTCTGATTGGTGCTTAAATTTTAAATGGATTAAAACAATCTATTGATTTTGCCAAACGAATGTTACGCTATTGTCGAGAAAAATTGGGATACTTATAACTCATCCTCCTCCAAGCTGTAGAATCAATAGGATAACGGATGAGATTATCCCCTACTTCTGCCCTAGCATGCCAGGTCATTTCCTCCGTTATCTATGGTACTATGAACAACTGATTTAATCTAGGCCCAACGGGAAAATATTTCAGCACTTTTTGAGGCACTTTTGAGCTTATTCCTTCCTTTCCAGTAGATTGGACATATCAAGGTTCATCTCATACCGAACACCGATCAGGATTTTCATACTCCTTTCGATATAGTATGATGTCATAAACACAAGCATGAACCAATTTATACTTAATTCCCAAACCTTTTAAACTGTTCTTCATAAGAAGATAGCTATTTGGAAGCGTATTCTCCTTGGGTAGCAAGCCTTTCACCCAATTCAGAATTCATGTCACGCTATTGCTAGACAAATCGTATTGGGTCTTCAAACTATACAAACCAACCATGGCATGTAAAGTTGTTTGATCTTTCTCACAACTAGAGTATAACAGTTGGATCGCATTAAATTTTAAAACTTTGGTAGTCATCGTCAAGGTTTATCCTAGTATCTTCATGAGCACCTTAACCTTGTACATCGTCAGTGGCCTTATTCTCTTCCACTTCAGGAACTCCATAAGCGTCATCAACTAAATCCTCTAACATATTATGATCTATGTCGGCCCCTTGTACATTTATCCTACTTGTTGAAGATTGTTGTAGAGGTTGCTCGGGGATAAAAAGAACTTTCGATTCCCCGTGAAAACTCCAAAATCGATAACTATCTTGAATACCCCATCTTAACAAATGTAGTTCAACTGTTTTTCACTCAAACACCTTACTAGTCTCACACCTAGCATACGAACACAGAAACTCTTCATCATTATGACATCTCTTTGTGTATTTCACAAATTCATTATCACCTCTGCGAAACACATCCCCCAATCTATTTGTCTCACCTATCCACTCTTTGTATTTAGGATATCCCATCATAGCTACTCCACTCAATCACCTATTATATGTAATAAGTGTATATTCATGGATTAATATACACAAAAGTGTGAACATTTAGTTCCCATTAGTATAAACAATCACCTATTACTTGTTGTATAAAATTTATAGTATGTTTCATTTAATTATGTCTTATTTAAATTCGATTTTTAAATTTTAAATTCAAATTCAATTTATAATATTAATTCCTATTTCCTCCACCTCCTCTAAATGGTAAGGGGTTTTATCCCATTCATGAGCGCATATTTATGTAATATGCTTAACAGCTCATGCACATTCTTCCAATTTGAGGAAAATTTGGCAGCATGTCCCCATAGTTCTCCAAGTACACGTCGTAGATTTGTAAGTGTGAGTGTTATTTCAATTGAAAATTGAAATAACACTCAATATTGTATCATCTAGTATGTACCTGCAGAACATTAAGATGTGACTGTAGAACTTCCTCCAAAAGTAACAAGTTAAGCCACTAACAATATTATTATACAGAAACTATGTAATCCCAAACGGGACAATTCGAGAGATGTCATTACAGGGGTAGTGACTCTCGAACGGGTCTGAGGGCTATTGAATGCGTACGCATAAGACCTATAAAGCTATTATCGATGAGGATGATGTGTAATTTCAAGTATGTTTCATTTAATTATGATAATTTCATGGTCATGCCACTCTCGAACGAGTCGTGATAAAAAAAATTAGAAAAAAGTTGAAAACTCCCCCTCCCCCATTTTGACAATAATCCAATGGTCGTGCAACTTTCACAATTAACCAACCCAACAAAGTAAGACAATATAATTATTTAAGGATTTATTATTGTGAATTAAATTAAGGAACAATATTTATAGCGTTCGTCCAATATAATCCAACAACAACAACAAACCAACAAATGTGTATCCCGTACTCCTTCCAGTTCATTTACTCAATTAATTCAACATTAACAATTTCAAACCTAAATAAAAATATTGAAACAATATTTATAATGTCAAATTAATTTTATTCTCCAAATAATAAGATTCAATCAATATTAACAATACGTATTAATTTCAATCCCAACTAACATCACCCAATCAACATTAACAATTAATTTCAAGTCCTAAACTAAGCATTAATTTCAAGTCCCCAATCAACATTAACAATTAATTTCAAGTCCTAAACTAAATATTAATTTCAAGTCATAAATTAACAATTGATTTCAAGTCCTAAACATAAACAATTAATTTCAACACACACATACACACACCTCCCCCACCCACCACACCCACACGCACGCACGCACGTACACCCACATGAACACACACACACCACCCCCATACCCTTGCCCCACCACCCCTGCCTTCTCCCCTCAACACACACATGCGTGCACACACACACACCCGTACACACAAACACACAACACCCGCACATACACGCACACACACACATATATACATACACACATGTATACAAAGGAAAGAAAAAGAGAGGAAAAAACTAACCTAAAAATCGCTTAGAGAGAGAGAGAGCAGTCGCTTAGCGAGAGAAAAAAGTGGGAAGTGAAAACGGTGAGAAAAAAGAAGAGGGAAGGGTTTTTTTACTGACAAAGTTGTCACGGACTTGTCACGGTCTTTGACCGTGACAAGGGTGCCCGATTGAAAGGTGAAAATTTGGACTTTTGGTGTAGTAAATGTGTGGATTTTTGTTAAGTTACAACCAAATATCTTACAACAATAATAAAAACAATTCATTTATATAAAAGAATTATGAGAGTTATGACAACTACGTTATCAATAGCTAGTTAATTAGCTAGGGATAGAGGAATGTTCGCATCCTCGTAATGATCTTAAGCTTGAAACATTGCATCATCCTCAAGAGCCAAAATAATGGGCTCCGTTAGAGGAAAATAAACCACCATAGATGAAGGAGCAACATCCACTAGGGATATATTAACATCAGGGGAAAAGTTATCTACTCCCCTGCTTCATTACTATCAGTCGAAAACAGTACAAATAGAGGAAGCTTATAATGAGGTTATGTTCGAGTGGAAAAACCGAGCGTCCGTGTAATATGCTAGTCGTTGTTATCGGCTTCCAACCTCAATACAAAAAAAACTAAACTTGTAACTACACTTCTTAAGGAGTATAGTGGCGAGTCTGGGTATCGAATCCACAGGGAATGGTTGATAGAATTTAATTGATTTATTACTTCTAAAGAAAAAATGAAAAAGATGATGATGGTTGAAAAGGAAAAAAAATAAGTAAATAAAGAAATTAAATTAATTAAGATGAATGAGAAAGTAGGTTGAAATACAATCCCCCTAACCCTAGTAATTTACCGTATAAAAACCTAGAATTGTAAATTATAAATTTGAATGAATCCAGTCTTTATAGATCCTAAGCATTACATATATGAGGATAAAGCCCGCACCATATGAAATCAAAGGTAAATATAAAGCGGTGATAAATAATTTTACGCACATCATATTCTTAAACATCCTAAGTACCTAGGGCAAGAGAGATTAAAAGATCTACAATGGTTGTAAAATTATCTCGCACGACTCTATCAAATTTTTAATTTAAATTTTATTTTCTACATAAGTAATTTACATTGGGATGGGTTCATGCATCCCAACCCTTAAAAACTTAGCTTAACATGATGAAATCAAAATAAAACTTACAAATTAAAGTGCAGGAATTCATAACTAAATCTAGAAAATTGAGAACATGACTTGAATTGGGAATGGAAAACTAGAAATCAACAATTAATTAAACTAACTAGGAAAGCAGTAAAAACAATAAATTAAAATTACTTGCAATGGGTGAATGATGAATCTTGAATAGAACTTTGAATGTTTAATAGTAGACAAACTTCAAAAACTAGGGTTCTTGTTTACAAGAATCCTCTAAAAACTAACTACAAAGAAACCCTACCTACTAACCTCCTACAACTTGACAAAACAACTCCCCCCTCTTCCCCTTAGGGTTTGGCCTTTTATAACACCAACTAGCACGAATTTGACAACTAATATCGATGAGTTGTGCAAGATATTCCAAGAGTTGCACCGCTTTAACTGCATAATTAATTGCCAGAAATTACAGCAGCCGGATCGGTTCTGCCCGGATCGGTTCTTTTTTTCCTGACCGGACCGGTCCGGTCCCACCCGGATCGGTTTGGTTCCATCCGGATCGGTCCTGTTTTTCTGGTCAATTTCTCTTCATTATCTCGCAACTTCAAAACCTCGTAACTTCTTCACCGTAGCTTGGATTGAGGTGTCGTTTTTTCCAGTGTTCTTGTAATTTAAAGCTCTTCCTCCGGACTAAGGCTGGAAAATTACTAAAATGCCCTTGAACTCTCTATTTCTTGGTTTCTTTCACTGTTTTGAGTTCTCCTTTGCACTAACTTGCATGAAATACCTGTAAAACACATGAGAAATACACAAAACACGAAATACTTGCCAAAAGGGGTTAGTAGCATAAATACTAGACAAATCCAAGATATTTACACTGCACGGGATCATAAAATTACCGAAATTAAGGGGATAAATATGAAGAATATGTGCCTAATCACACCCCCTAACTTAGAACTTTGCGCGTCCCAAGCAATGTAAATGAATCCTATCAAGGCTCAACTCTTGAAAATTCCTTTATTAAAATAAAATTCCACTTTCGCAGGCAAGCGATTGCATTTAGCGTATGCAACAAGCCTTTAAACCCCTAGGTTATCCTAGTAGGACGAGTTTTGTCTCGTGAGGGTTTGCAGTGAATACACCCACAAAATTCTTTATTGACTCAAATAAATATCAAAATACTTAAAAATTGTACAATTTAAACTTTTCGAAAAATAATCACCATAAATTCATATTCAACTGTCTCAAACCATAGTGTGTGTGTGTAAAGCCAAAAATTAAACCTCAAATTTCCACCGATTGAGCATTACGTTACTTTCCAAAAATTCGTTTTGATTCAAATTCTTACGGATGCACTCACAAATGAATCACTCAGAATGTGGTTATTTTCTCTCGGTATACCTGATATAAAGAGTAAATATAATGGACACAAATTCATGCATACAAAATTGAAAAGAAGGAAATATATGGTGAAAATATCTCATCATCGGAATACAGTTATTAGTAAACGGGAAACATCATCTCTTAATCACACCATTTTAATCTCTCATATTATCTTTTCATGTCTTATCTCTCCATGCAGTAATTAATTTCGCCATTCGGACTCGGTTAGGACTTTTTGGGGTTATAAGGTGTAAAGGGTAAAATTGGGAATGGTAGGGAATGTTGGAATTGGAAAATTTTCTTATGATGTCCATTTGTGCTTTTTCGGGCATTTGCTCATTTTTCTCTTTTTTTTTCTCTTTTCATTTTTTTCTTGCTATTTTTTGTTTCGAGCATTTTTTTCTATTTTTCTCTTGCCCCTTTTTATTGCACAATTTGGACTTACTTGATGAATTTTCTCAATTTTCACAATTCCGGGTTTTTTTCGGGTTATGAAACGAAAAGATAAATTTTCTTTGGCTCAACTTGGGTTGCAAAGGGATAATTTTATTTTTCACAACTTTTTTTATGGCTAATATTTTTGGGTAACAAACGATGGCCTACTTCATTGTCCAAATTGCTAATCACATTACCATATGCATCTCGAGATTAATTAAGTTTAGAGATATATTTAGCACGAATTTTGAGACAACATTACACACATTTCTCATAACCGATTAAAATAAAGGATTGAGATCATCAACGGCTTATTAAAACGCTGAAAAGAACTTTGAGTTAATCATAAACTCGGATTGATTTAAAAACTCAAAAAGATCGATAGGCTCGAAATCTCACCGGGTTTGATCAATCTCCACACTTATTCGTTAAGTCGTCAATTTTCTTTCAATTTCCATCTTCGGTCAATTTTGGCTTAGTGCAATTTAATTGTTAACAATTTGAGACTTTAAATAGAATAAAGGTGATATTTTTGAAAAATTTAAATTCCAATTTTTATTTATTTTGAACAAAAATATTTTTGACTTTTTCTAAATTTTTCATTTTTTTTAAATAAAATAAAAAATATACTTGGAACAAACATGTGATCGAATCAATGAATCTAAACAATAAACGGGAAGAATATCCCACACCCCCTAACTTAAATGTTGCATTGTCCTCAATGCGAATCAAGAACACAACATAAAGAGAGGAAAAGAAAGATATTACCCAAATGGAGCGATCCCCGATGAGTACGAGTCCATTGAATCTACAAAATACGTTAGAACCAAGCATAGCAAAAATAATAACAAAAACTCTAACTATCGAAACTAGACAATAATAAAAGAAAAAAAACTACCTATTTACAACCTAAAATTGGAACGGCTAATAAATCATACACTAAAAGTCGAAAAATTTGAGGGTCCACCCAAAATACAATCTGATTTTGAGGGATTAATAGTGTACCCTCACTATAAAGCATGCCTCCCGAAAAATAAGAATTCCGTTTGAAAAACGGAAGGCATGTGCAAATTTTAAAAAATGAACCATCACCAATTAAAAAATTTAGGGGGATAATGAAGGATTTGAGTGCACAGGGGGACAAGTACCATTGGGATCCAAGAAAAATAGGATCACTTCCTAAAGATTTTTCAAGTAGTATGGGAAGCGGATTACACAAACAGAAAGAGTCCATCTTGGAAAATAATTTAAGCATAGAGTCCTTGTCCTCAAAACCTTCTCCCCCAAAATTTTTAGTTGGATCTGGTGCAGTGACACGTCTAAGTATATGGCCCGTAAGATGAAGCATCTCAAAATAATATTCCCATACATGAATCGAATCAACATCCTCAAGACATTCATCCAGTTCTTGTGATGGATTTAACGGTTAGATAATAGTGAATGAGAATGGTGAGGAGATAAATTCAAGCTCAAGTGATTCTTCATTGGATTCCTCATTTGGTTGAAAACATTCTTTAGTCTCAAAAATACCAAAAGAAAATCGTCATTGGATTCGAATAATGCATCCAACTCTTGCTCCCAAAAACGATTTTTTTCCCTATATTCTTTTTCACGCCTTTCTTCTTCAAGCCTTTCATTTTGATAAATTTGGATGGCTTTAGCACTGGGCATGTATTTATGAGACTCATATTTAGTAATATTGATCCAATGTTCATAAATTGTAAGTTCATTCTCCTCCTCACTATTAGCATAACAATTAAATCCACCAAAAGAGTTAAAATAAGACATTTCAAAATGGGCAATTCAAGAACGTGACACACAAATTTTTTTTTTTTATTTACTTCTTCTTCTTTTTTTTTTTTACGAAGTAGTAAGTCAATTATAATCTATAACAAACACTCCCCGGCAACGGCGCCATTTTGTTCGAGTGGAAAAACCGAGCGTCCGTGTAATACGCTAGTCGTTGTTATCGGCTTCCAACCTCAATACAAAAAAAAACTAAACTTGTAACTACACTTCTTAAGGAGTATAGTGGCGAGTCTGGGTATCGAATCCACAGGGAATGGTTGATAGAATTTAATTGATTTATTACTTCTAAAGAAAAAATGAAAAAGATGATGATGGTTGAAAAGGAAAAAAAAATAAGTAAATAAAGAAATTAAATTAATTAAGATGAATGAGAAAGTAGGATGGAATACAATCCCCCTAACCCTAGTAATTTACCGTATAGAAACCTAGAATTGTAAATTATAAATTTGAATGAATCCATTCTTTATAGATCCTAAGCATTACATATATGAGGATAAAGCCCGCACCATATGAAATCAAAGGTAAATATAAAGCGGTGATAAATAATTTTACGCACATCATATTCTTAAACATCCCAAGTACCTAGGGCAAGAGAGATTAAAAGATCTACAATGGTTGTAAAATTGTCTCGCACAACTCTATAAAAATTTTAATTTAAATTGTATTTTCTGCATAAGTAATTTACATTGGGATGGGTTCATGCATCCCAACCCTTAAAAACTTAGCTTAACATGATGAAATCAAAATAAAACTTACAAATTAAAGTGCAGGAATTCATAACTAACTCTAGAAAATTGAGAACATGACTTGAATTGGGAATGGAAAACTAGAAATCAACAATTAATTAAACTAACTAGGAAATCAGTAAAAACAATAAATTAAAATTACTTGCAATGGATGAATGATGAATCTTGAATAGAACTTTGAATCTTGAATAGTAGACAAACTTTAAAAACTAGGGTTCTTGGTTACAAGAATCCTCTAAAAACTAACTACAAAGAAACCCTACCTACCAACCTCCTACAACTTGATAAAACAACTCCCCCCTCTTCCCCTTAGGGTTTGGCCTTTTATAACACCAACTAGCACGAATTTGACAGCTAATATCGATGAGTTGTGCAAGATATTCCAAGAGTTGCACCGCTTTAACTGCATAATTAATTGCCAGAAATTACAGCAGCCGGATCGGTTCTACCCAGATCGGTTTGGTAACTGGATCGGTTCTTTTTTTCCTGACCGGACCGGTCCGGTCCCACCCGGATCGGTTTGGTTCCATCCGGATCGGTCCTGTTTTTCTGGTCAATTTCTCTTCATTATCTCGCAACTTCAAAACCTCGTAACTTCTTCACCGTAGCTCGGATTGAGGTGCCATTTTTTCCAGTGTTCTTGTAATTTAAATCTCTTCAAATTTCTAATTGGCCCCACCTCCGGACTAAGGCTGGAAAATTACTAAAATGCCCTTGAACTCTCCATTTCTTGGTTTCTTTCACTGTTTTGAGTTCTCCTTTGCACTAACTTGCATGAAATACCTGTAAAACACATGAGAAATACACAAAACAAGAAATACTTGCCAAAAGGGGTTAGTAGCATAAATACGAGACAAATCCAAGATATTTACACTACACGGGATCATAAAATTACCGAAATTAAGGGGATAAATATGAAGAATATGTGTCTAATCAGGTTACAAATGAGAAAGCAAAGTGAAAGTTAGAGAAAAAAATTGCAAAACATATACCTCAATGGTAGTTAGGATAATGTGGGAGAATATATCCAGAGGTACCACAGAAGAAGGTGTGACAACTGGAAGGTCCAAATTAATACCTGGCCTTACAAAACTACGTCGAAGGGTCTCCCTATTTATAGGCATCATAAGGTCCAATAAATCCACAAAAGGACCAAAATGTGGAAGTATTTCAGCCACCTGCAAATGCAAAATTCAACTAAGTCTTGAAAATCACAAACACGAGAGCAACTAGGTGATCAAACCAAAGTTCAGTGCAAATTACCTCAGTTGAAGGAGCTAGAGTAATAATAACCAGTAAAAGTTCGAGTGAAACTAGGGTAGTAATTGGACTAGAAGTTTCAACAGCTCCACTTGAGCCCTCCAATGTTTCATCATTAATGGGCAATGTTCTTATCACAGACGAAGCACGCACAGATGGAGCACGTCGGGAATGAGTTCACCAAGTCCTTGAAGTTTGGAGCAATTGAGAACTTAGAATAATATCTACTTCAATGATTAGGCTCAAAGGATCCCTCGGGGGAGGAGTGTCATCAGGGATAGACACAACTTCTATGGATGGAAAATGGGAATCCTAAAAAATGAAAAATAATGCTACAAATAAAATTCTTCAACTAGAAACAATTCCATACTTAGATATATTTTAACTCTTAAATAAATAAAAGAGTTACTTATTGGATATCTTGAAGGGGCACAGAGGTAACATCTTGGGTGGAAGTATCCGTCCTATTATTACATGACATGTCCTTAGAGTTTTGCTCAGAGTAACCAGAGGGCATGGGAGTTAGAGATGAATTAACGTGGGTTACACTAAGTTTCCTCCTCAATATATTTTTTCATTGAGGAGGTCCACCTGTGGGAGATAATTAGCCTACTTGATCAACAAGTTCAGACTTCTTATAAGTAACTTGAGAAATAAAAAAGTCAACAATCGGATAGTGTCTGTACAAACCAACTATAATTTCATTAGCAATCACATGAGTAGACTCTGACTTAGAAATAGCTTCGAAAACTAAGCACTTTCTTTCTCGAATAATTCTTGAGGTACTGAAGAAACACTCACATGTTTGGAGGATAGCTTAGGCACATTTAATTTCTTGATAACTTGAGAAGTAGTTTCCCCTTTAGAGGAACTTGTTACCGTTGAAGCTTTTCATTTAGTATCAGCAGTTGCAGCGTCATCCTTCTTCTTGTCATTCTTTGACTCTTGTGTAACTTAGCCCATTGCAGCCAAAGGAGTCATTTCCTTTGGAAGAGTTCTCTTGGTGTTACTCATCTCAAACTCAATCCCAATAGTTGAGATATTTTTCAGACCAAGTTCTAAAGGTCCATAGTGTTCCAGTACAGGATATATAGGCTATGTTTTAGTGAACGCCTTGAAAGCCCTAAGTTGGGTTGGCTAATAATGGCAGACCTAACCTGTAGACACATTGCGCTGCTTCTTTTTGTTAGGAATCACCAACTTGTCATGAAATTTTGTGCATAGAGCAGACACATTGCGATGGCTGAAGTCAAGGAAGACACTATAAAAGGAATCATCAAATTTGATGATGCGGCAAAGTGGTTTGGTGATTCTTAGGTTATAACCAAATTGCCTAGCACATTGATGAGGGTTGTAGGCCTCACTTTTTTTATCCCAACCTGTAAACAAGGGAGGGTTGTTAGATGTGAGAAGAAGTACCATAGCCAGACAAGGTTCATCAATAACATCCTACTCCCCTGGGATGATCTGAAATGTGTAAGTTTCATCTTTAAAAAATGACCACGTTTGAGCATGAGTATCCTCG
Organism: Sambucus nigra; assembly: GCA_949130495.1. Classification (NCBI taxonomy): domain Eukaryota; kingdom Viridiplantae; phylum Streptophyta; class Magnoliopsida; order Dipsacales; family Adoxaceae; genus Sambucus; species Sambucus nigra. The sequence continues at coordinate 650,395,883 of OX422213.1, forward strand.
GAATAAGGTCACTCATAAAAAGCATTGAAGTCATAAACAAAGGAAAAAATTCCTTCTTACTCTGCTTCCTCCTCCAATGCATTAACTTTGTACGTTTGGTAGGGAAGTTATTGATTGGCAGTTCTTTAGGAGCAAGTTTCGGGAACCTGGAAGAGAATGGTGTTGGCAAAGTTAGACACATTATAATGACCAACTCAGCGTTGCATATCCAAATGAGTTATGTATACCCAAGTACATAAAGATTCAAGCGTAAGAGAAGCTGTAGCAACGTTTACTCCACGAGTCAACTGTAACACCCTTTTATTAATTAATTTAATTAATTAATTAATTGGAATATTTGAGAAAAATAACATTTTGGATTTAATGGCCTTTAAGAATTTTACTAGGTTTTTTTTAGTAAATTTTCAATCGGGAATTAATTCGGGTCTAAGATAAAAAGGTTATAAGGATTTTTATCGTTTAACTAGAAGGTGCGTTTTTAAGAATATTTATCAGATTAAAAATTCAAATTTTAAAAGATTTCATTTTGGATGTGGGGGTCGTTCAAATGGCAGCGTATGGCGTTCAAATGATAGCGTAAGTCGTTCAAACGACGTCGTATGTCGTTCGAACGACAGTTGTCCTCATTCGAGGGACAGTAAGGCGGTGGATGATTAGGCTACTAATTGTGTTTTAACTCTTAAACCTTTTAAATACTAAACTGTGATGGGGTTGGGACTCTTAAAAATCGCTTTTTCTCAAACTTTCTCCATAAAGGTTTTCCAAACCTATTTCCTCTCATATTCAACACCTAGCCCCAACTTTTAAAAGGAGTGAATGTTCCATTGGTGTTTCATCTAGAGGAGTTCAACAGTCTAGTAAGATTTTGATTAAATTAATCACGGGCATGAATACTCTATTCCTTTCCTCTAGTATTATGCATTTTAAGTGTTGCTTAAATCCTTAATCACGTATTTTTTATTAAAATCAATTAGCAACCTTATTAGAGAAAGTGGACATAAAATCTTGGGGTTGTTTTGTTTATAAAAATATTTTAATATGAATAATATTCATAACCCTTGGGTTCGTAGGATTCATGAGTGGATTTGGGTTTTATTGGTATAGATTGCATGTAAAAAAAACTTGGTTAAGAATTAAATGAATTTTCATGTAAATTTTGTAGGGAAAATGAAGTGGCCAATTTGATGCGTTAAAAATGAAATCTCGGTGTATTTAATTTAAAATAATTAAATGGGATTAATTGGGTGTTTATGATGATGTGATAATTCCATTAAAATTTAATCCAATGGGACTATTATGCGTAGTTTTAAACGTGGACTAATTATGCTTGTTTGTGCGACTTGTTGGTATTATTTAATTGCCATTTGCGATGACGAGTTGTTGGGTATTTATGCTCTCCCTATATTTTAGGATGCCTTCTAGGTATGGGACTAGTGGGTAGGCATTTTGATGATTTGGTCCTTCTAGGTATGTGACTAGTGAGGATTGATTATTACGACTTTATTATGTCGGGGGTGGGCGGATTTTTGATACTTTACCTTCGTTACTCTAGTCTATGCATGATACTAGGATGATTAAATGTTGGAAATTCATCTTATACGTAGGATAGGACGTATATGTACTTTGGGAATCCTTAGGTATGGGAATAAGGGGAATTTTGAGGATATCACATCGATTAAAAGGGTGGGGTGATTTGTTAATCTCGAAATTGAGAATATGAGAATTTAATACCTAACATAATAAGACGGGTACTAAAATATATTGGTGGCATACTCAGCGAGGGCCGACAGTTTAAATGTCCACTCGGCATTTTATATCGTGTCGTGTGTGGAACCCCGTCAATCAGCAGGGGTCGACAGTTAAAACGGATCAGCTGGTGTTTTGACGAGTTGATGTGAATTTTGGTGGAGAAATCACCCGTGGCGGGAGGACCGCCATAATGCATTTTGGTGGGAGTACCATTCGAGGCTGGAGGACTGCTATACCAAATAATTATTAAAGTAAGAACATTAAGCGGGAGAAATCGCAGAGATAAAATAAATTGAAAAGATGATAACTTGGGTTAATTTAATGAAATTATTAACGCTTTGGGGGCTGTGGGGCAATTAAAATGATAGTGGTGTGTTTTTATCAGAGTCTTTGGGTGTGGTTAAAAATTTATCTTTTCGCGTTTAAGTATATTCGTATTTAAAATAATCAATTTTGATATTTATTGCGTATAATGCTACTGTCTGGATTCAAGGATCCTATTTGAAGGGAGTAGCGTGTATTCATGCTCGGGGCTTTAACCTCGTGTGTTGATTAAATTTTTCAGGATAAGTTTTGGAGAAGCTGCATAGGATTATCGGAGTTTCTCGTTTGGAGGTGCAACTGGAGTTCATTCATTTTATTTCTTTATTTAGTTAGACTTTCTTTTTCAGTTGTATTCAATTATGAGACTTCATTTAGGTTTTATTGGGCCATTCTGTACCAAAGTTGTTAGAGGATTTCCGTTGGATTGTTTAAAGTTGGTCTATTACTCAGTTTTTTTAATTAATCATTATTGGAAATTGGGTTTTATTTGGAGTTTTATCATGTGATGGATCTTTTGTTGCCCAGTTGTTATTATTATTTGGGATTGATTCAATTATTTATCTTATGTACTGATTTATTTATGTCTCATACTTGTCTCATTCTAATAATGGTATTTATTTAGCTCACACTCGGCGTAGTCCGACAGCGGTGGCTGACCACCCCGTCTGTCGGATAGCGCGGGGTGTGAAAGATGGTATCAGAGCATGATCTTAGGTCTCATAGGTTATGAGTCCGTTTAGCTTCCGCGTTACCGATCTTTGATTCCCTTTATTTATTCGTATTCCTTAAGGTAGAGGGTTCAGCATGCGTGTTAGATGTGTTTCTTTGGAGATATGGAGTTTAGTATTAAGGACGTTGTAGGCATTGAGTTTAGAATTGGTGCCTTAGAGTTGATTTTGGAGACGTAAATTATTTAGGAGAATATTAGTATAAATTTTGGGTATGTCTTATATCGATGTAGCGAGGTGATTAGATTTGAGAATTTAGGGTTGCGAAGATTATCAGAGTTAGAATCGAGTGGTGATTTGCGAGAGTGAGTGGTATGCCGTTATTTTCATATATATATATATATATATATATATATATATAGAGAGAGAGAGAGAGATTATTTTATTGTTCGTGGGGTAGGTGCGCATAGGATTGGGTGTATGGGTGCCCAATTATACCACTCTACGAGTACGCATATGTGAGCCTTATTTTGTCTTATGCGTTTGCATTTTCAATGAATTTCTAGGGCGAAATTCCTTCTCAAATGGAGAAGTATGTAACACCCCGTGTTTTTATTAATTAATTTAATAAATTAACTAAATGGAATATTTGAGAAAAACAAAATTTTGGATTTAATGGCCTTTAAGAATTTAACTTAGTTTTTTTTAGTAAACTTTTAATCGGGAATTAATTCGGGTCTATTATAAAAAGGAGGATCTTTATCGTTTAACTAGAAGGTGCGTTTTTAAGAATATTTATCAGATTAAAAAGTCAAATTTTAAAAGATTGCATTTTGGATGTGGGGGTCTTTCAAACGATAGCATATGTCGTTCGAACGACGTCGTATGTCGTTCGAACGACGTCGTATGTCGTTCGAACGACAGTTGTCCTCATTCGAGTGACAGTAAGGCGGTGGATGATTAGACTCCTAATTGTATTTTAACTCTTAAACCTTTTAAATACCAAACTGTGACGGGGCTGGGACTCTTAAAAATAACTTTTCTCTCAAACTTTCTCCAGAAATCTTTTCCAAACCTATTTCCTCTCATATTCAACCCCTAGCCCCGACTTTTAAAAGAAGTGAAGGTTCCATTGATGTTTCATCTAGAGGAGTTCAACAGTCTACTCAGATTTTGATTAAATTAATCACGGGAATGAATACTCTATTCCTTTCTTTTAGTATTACGCGTTTTAAGTGTTGCCTAAATCCTTAATCATGCATTTTTTATTAAAATCAATTAGCAACCTAATTAGAGAAAGTGAACATAAAATCTTGGGGCTATTTTTTTATGAAAATCTTTTAATATGAATAATATTCATAACTCTTGGGTACGTAGGATTCATGAGTGGATTTGGGATTTTATTGGTATAGGTTGCATGCAGAAAAACTTTGGTTAAGAATTAAATGAATTTTGGGGACGTATAACTCATGTAAATTTTGTAGAGATAATGAAGTTGGCAATATGATGTGTTAATGATGAAATTTCAGTGTATTTGATTTAAAATAATTAAATGGGATTAATGGGTGTTTATGACGATGTGATAATTCAATTAAGATTTAATTGAATTGGACTATTATTCGTAGTTTTATATGTGGATTAATTATGCTTGTTTGTGCGACTTGTTGGTATTATTTAATTGCCATTTGCGATAACGGGTCGTTGGGTATTTATGCTCTCCCTATATTTTAGGATGCCTTCTAGGTATGGGACTAGTGGGTAGGCATTTTGATGATTTACGCCTTCTAGGTATGTGACTAGTGAGGATAGATTATTACAGCTTTATTATATCGGGGGTGGGCGGATTTTTAATACTTTATCGTCATTACGCTAGTCTAGCCTAAACCTTAAAACACCATAAAAGATGAGATAACCTCCCTAAGTTTTGTCCTTTGGTTCATTCTCCATTAAAAAAGGATTCTCTATACCCTTCACAGTTAGGGAAAATACTTTGGTTTCATACTAAAACTTATCACCGTCTCCAAATAATGGAGCACGGTGGTAGAGATCATACAAAGCCTCTCGCTCAGCTATTTTTGATGCCTCGGTCTTACCGGCATCCTTGCTGGAAACTTTATAAATCTTCCATCAAAAAAGCCATAGAACGCTTTAAGGGTTTTTTAACGGTGGGAAAAGATTAAAAAAAGTGTAAAAATGGTACCGGAAGAAATTGATCGATGAAAATGAATTTAAATGGAGTTTTGATGTGAGTTTTAAGCAATAAAGACACTTTCTCTCCCTAGAAAACGAAAGCTTTGAATTCGTTAATGGCGAGATGTGTAAAAAGTTTGAGAAGATGAGATAATGGGGAATTTAAAGGGTTAGGAAATATAGTCGTTCAGGATAGATTGACGGTTCATTATCCCACATAATTTTATGAAAATTGGAGGTAAATGGTGATTGCATGAAATGAGGGAGCTCAGAGTTCACCTCGTGGTGCCTGTGGACACCCCGATTTACAATCAGGGTGTGGGTAATTTTGTCCTATTCATTAAATACCCTTAACCCAATAAAAACCCTAAGAACAAAACTCTTAGGAGACAAAAATACAAATAATAAAAAGAAAAAAACCTCTAGAGGGGTCCTTTAACCGATCGTTTAAAGTCACCCATCCAGGCATTGACCAGTCGATCATCCTTCCCCTAGAAATCATTGCGAGATATTTGGAGATCTTTTCTTCACCTTACACGTGTCCCTCAGCCCCCATCCTCCATACATATGTCATCATGGATGGTCCATCGATCAAAAGTCACGACTGACCGGTAACTCAAAGGAACCAATCAGACCCTATAAATAGAGGTCCCCACCAATATTGAAAAGCACCCAAAAACCCAACATTGATTCAATTTTTTAACTTCATTAAATTTAAATCACACAAGATACTTAAGCTCATTTTGAAAACTCCCGAAGAAGTTCATACTTCGAAAAAGTCGCTTATCCGAGGAAAGTTTGTACTTTTGAAAAATCGCTTGCCCCCGAGTTAAGTTCATACTTATGAAGTCGCTCCCTTTATAAAACGGAGGCAACCCTATGCGTGCATTTCATGAAAGCCGATGCTTCTAAACGAAGCTCTTTCCAACTGGGCACCTCAAGTGGGGATACACCCCTAAAAAAATTCGGCTCAAGCTAGAAGGGTGAAGAAACTCTGCATGAATCTCTGGGCAATACGCCATATATATTATGATAAATTATCCATATATGTTTATCTATGTTTTCCCAGCCCCCATTTAGGGGATCGAGTATGCACTATACAGCATTTATATTTTAAATCCTTGCTTTTAACCTAGCACCTCTGTTTATCGAATTGACATACTCATATGTGAAATAAATGCTAATCAAATGCCATGATGACTAAACAAAAACATGAAAACATACCTTTTAAAATTGTTCTCAGGACAGTGTCAGTGAGTCGAGTCAATCTGAAACTTTGCACAAGACAAAGTCTAAGATCGGACTACTCCCACCATTTCTCTAAGCGAAAAACGCATGTCGCTACGATGGCACTCCTGAATATGTATTTTCATACAAATACTTCTTAACCATAGGCCTTTGATTAACAAATTTTTAACGATAAATATAGAAATCCTATAAGAAGAAAATGTTATATTAAGGACTAGGCTCCATAAATACCATAATGATGTATATTGTATACCCGGTGTCCCATCGCCTACACTCATAAATATATCTCGTTTGTTGGAACTACGTTGGCTTTGATCCCAAGTCTCCTTGGGTACGTAGGTGCTATACCGAACCAAATTTGCGAAGCCCAAACCTTATAATACCTCCCTAGGCATATTATATTTATGGATGTCTCCATATCTAGTCCACCCCCATATATAACTAAGTTGGCTTTGAATTTAAGTCTCCTTGGGTATGTAAGCGCTACACTAAGCTAAACTCGTGCACCCCAAGCCTTGTAGTATGTTTCTTCACATGTTAACTATATGGAATGCCTCCATCTTTAGTTCAAATATGGAGTAACCTACCCGAGGACTACGACACCTCTGGGATTTTAGTCATAGTGATCAGGGGTACATAGATTTCTGTCAGTGTCTTCTAGTACATTCCATTACTAAATACGTCCCCTCTCTCCGTATACACCTCCAAACTAGTCTGAAGGACAATACCTACCAGCTAGTGATCACCTGATAATCATAATATAACATGCAAATATCAATAATCTTAGGGTCCACTCCCATTTTGAACCTCCACTGAAGATACACTTTGTCCTACAGATAGCTTCTCGCCCTCTCTGAGCCAAGTCCAACACTTGCACACACATCACTTTGGAACACGTGAATAATTAAACAATATAGGCTTTGATCTCTTGGCTAAGTTAGTACATAGACACAATAAGGAGTCCTTCTCATGAGAACAAGCCTTGACAATATGTCGTATGATATGTTGTCACAAAAAAAATGCACGCTTCTCTCATATTACCTTTTTATCTCTCCTCAGACTTCGAGTGAGATATCAAATTACCTCAAGACAAGAATTATAGCGCACATCTACATACATTAGCCACCATCCGTCGCCTAAGCCAAACTTTCTCGCACACTTACATACATATTAATAGCCACCCGTTAACCCGAATAAAGAGTCATACACAAGCACTCTTATATACCCCCAAATATTTAAGTGACGTTCATACACCTCTCATAAATATTGTTTTCATAATGAAGCACCCATTTATGTTTTAAGGGATTCTCAAACTAAGGTCTCTAAGTATGTTCTAAAATAAACTAAAAAGTAATCAAATGATGTTAAGAGTTATAATAAGTATATAATTAAGGAAGCATAAAGAACAAGTGGGATGCCTAACACCTTCTCCACTCTTAAACCAGTTCCCGAACCCACACAAAAAGAATCTCTGGACCATTTGCAGACTTAATATGCCTTAGGATTAGCTTAAAAGGGCTAACATGAACCTTTTGTTTGTCTTTGTATAAAACAAACTGGCGACTCTAAACAACCGATAACCCCTTGTACGAAAAATACACTTATTCATAAGCCTAAAATAAGGGGAGTGCAAAAAAAACTTGGCATGGTATCAAATAGCTTCCATGGGAAAATCATCGAACCACTTTGAATTGATAACCTGACCTCGGGGCGACAGACCAGGGGATAAGCTCTCTGGCATCCACCATAAATAATCTTCCCACCGAGCGTATCACCGCTCAGGGCTCGTAATACCAAGGTGTCATGTGTCAAAAAGTAATAGATTTGGCAGGTGATGGGACACCAACATGTAATGCTAGAGATATTTGAATATTCTGTTGACAAGCGCAGAATCGAGTTGTGTCAATTAAGGTGCTTCAAGTTGTTTCATACTAAAACTTCTTATTTCCCAATAACTTTCTCTATGAGGGGCTTAGATCAAGTCAAAGTGGAGCTTAATCGAATATTAAGGAAAACTTCCAGAAGAATCTAGTTGAGGAACCACGTATTTCGTCTATTTATTTATGTAAATAATGAGTTGTGTTATAATAGTGATGAGGATATTCGGTACCAGAGATGGACCAGGTCTGGCAAGACTTGGATAAGCTTTCATGCTTTATCGAACAACCTCACTTGGAAAAATTTGAGGGAACTGCTTTAGAGGATAGATAGCAAGGCAACATTAAGGCATTACTTGACCACCTTAGATACACCCAAGTAAAATACCCAGGTTTGATCGATTGAGCTTTACTTGAGAAACCATAAGCTTCCTCGGCTATAGAGTTCTGACACCAAAGATAATATATTTTCATAAAAGATCTAAGTAATTTCATACTATACCTAACACATGTCAAATCAAACTTACATCAAACAATGATGGCTTGGTGAACAGTTGGTTAATGAGGCACTGACACAGCGACTCGTCACTCGAGATTTTAATCAGCATTTAATGCTAATGCTATGTTAGGTATGGAAGTTTGACCTAACATTTAATGCACCTGAGGTTCATCGAGTGTAATATGAGTCTATATATACCCCCATTTATCCTTTGATAAACCATGTGATCTTTGAGCTAAAAGATCACTTTGAGATATTTATTGCAAAGCGGAGTAGTAGATCTGCTATTTTTTTTAATATAAGCTATTGAGATATTCATGTATTTAAATAACTTTGAGATATTTAAATAATGGTATCAATAACTTCTTTGAGATATTCATGTATATACAGTTGTGCTAGATGAATTTATGCCACTAATGAAGGAATAAAATCTATTAATTTTAACACAGCTTAGGATTTAGCCTAATTGGCTGAATGATACAAATAATTTGGATGTAAGTGGTCGTTAAAACCGAACGAAATTCCAAAAGGAAACATCGAAGGACTTAGAGCTATACTTGTTGCCAAATATTTTAATCAACAAAAAGGCATTTATTACATGACACCTTATATAAGGTTTCAAATAAGTATTCTCTTAGAATCATCTTATAACATTGTTGGCTCATTATGATTTGGATTTACACCAAATGGATGTGATAATGGATTTTCTAAATGGGAGTTTACATGAAACAACTAGAAGGATGCATAAACGAGGGAAAGGAAAACACAATTATTAGTTAAATAAAAAAATATATGGACCTAAATGAGATTCCCGATAATAGTACTTTAAGTTATTGATACCATAACTTCTAGGGTTCAAAGAAGACACCATGGACCTTTGTATATACATGAATATAAGTGGGAGTAAGATTTATTTTATTATTACATGTTGATGATGTGCTTATAGATAGCAGTGATCTTGGTTTATGGGAAACCAAGTACTATCAATTGAAAACTCTAAACTAGATATGGGTGAGGCTTCTTTCATCATTGGAATACAGATGTTTCGAAATGATCACTTGGATTATTTGCATTGCCTTAAGAGGCTAACACTGAGAAAGTTTTAGAAAGATTTATCATGCAGTATTGCAGCTCCATGTAAGGGCATGATTTTATAAATGTCCGTTATCAATTTAGTATGTCGTATACCAATATACCGTCGAAGAATATTCAAGATCATACAAGCATCGAGTCGGATCCGATTATCAAGCTTCTTCAACATTCAATCCGAACAAGGATGAATTTGGTAAAATGTGTTTTAAGTTCCATTTACATTTTACATTAAAAGTGTTGGGATAATTTTGTGAAAAATAAATATTTTTCTATTTATGAAAAATAATTTTTTAAATGATTTTAATCATAAAAAATTTTGGATAAACGTTTTCAGGTTCGTAAGAGTTTTGGTTTTAAGGTTTCCAAAGTTTTTAAAACTCTGCTGACGAATCACGAGATTTTATGTTGCGTGAAACACTTCTCGTGAGATACCTTGTCGTTCGAACGACATGCTGTCTCGTTCGAGCGACCTCTGGAGAATTTATTTTCTCTTTTGTTGCAGTATCTTGAGTTCATTGGTTACATTATTGGTACTACTGGTTGCTTCTGGAACAGTTTATATACAGTTATTCTTAGATTTCATGCTTAATTGCTAACACTTCATTGTTCATTTAATTACACATGCATTGACTAAGAATTCATTTGTGTGATTTATGTTTGATGACTTTCATGCTTATATTATGCCTGTTGCTGATTGTACTACATTTGCCATATATTTTTTTTTTTAAATCAAAAATATTTTCGGTTTTGAAAAAGACAAAAAGATTTTTGTATTTTGTTTTACACCGTATATGAGTGGACATTTAGGATGATCGAGTCATAATTTCATTCCATTTTTCCATGTGACAATTTGATAGTATTTTGAGACAATATATCATGCCATCCATGTGTTTTATAATGTTTTGAGTCATTAAGATGTTATTAGATGATACTTCCTACATGTTTGACTCATTGTGTCCTTTACTGCACACTTGCACGAATTTATTTAATTATTGTACTTGTCTATCACATGTTGGTCGAGTGTTTTCATCTCAATCTTGTTCTTAACATGAACCGAGTGCAATAATACGAGAGTAATAAAAATAGCTCATGTAAAAACCATTGTCCGTGAGGAATTTGTTTAAATTTGAAAAAATGATGAGTGGCACGGGAAAGGGATGCGAGTGAATAACTATCACGTCATGAAAGCCACCGTGTGAAAAGAGCCCGAACAAAAAATTAAGGCAATAAAAAGATGAAATATGCCAAAATTGGGGCCAATTGGTTTTCTCTAAATTGAGAATTTAGTACCTCATTAGATATAAAAAAAAATTGTATTATTTTATACAAGGGAGTTTGGTTGGAAAGTAATCAATGGGTTTGCACGTCCTTGAAAAGTTTTTGAAACGGCACTAAATAGTTTTGGACATTATTGGTGTGAAAATCACTTAGGCTTTGATTTATTGATTTGATTTAGTCGATATAATCTAAATTCAACAACTTTACACCTAAGGATGATTTTGTTGTTCATTCGATAGGAGTACATGTATGAATCATGCATATATGCTTGATTAAGTTTTATTACCTATTGAATTTGTTCATACACATTCATTCGATATCCCTGATTTGGTTATCTTAGTAAAAATTCAAGGTGTGTGATTTTTATAAACATCGCTTTTGCTTTCTTTTTTTTTAAATCAAAAATAGTTTGTGTATCTTTTGAGTATTTCCTCTTCATGCACGTAGTTTGATCCATATTTGTGCTTACTTGTCGTGACAACTCCATGCCTTATTGTGTTTATTCTTTCCTTGTCTATTTTGGTCAAATAAAAATGGGTGAACGAATAATGGAGGAGTTTTGCATTATGGCGGAGATTTGATTATATTGATTGATTTATTCTTATATCATTTCAAACTCGATGCATCACGAAGGTATTTGCTTTGTCTCATGTGTGTAGGTACGAAGAATTGATGATTACTAAATTGCACACCCTCATGAAAAAAGCCGATTTGATATTGAATACTTTTGAAGAAAAATTGAAAGACTTGCATTTTTAGTACATTTTCATTTTGGGTTCATGGGAGGGTATTAAATTTGTATAGGCATTCTCATTAGATAATTCAAATATTTTTATTTTGTACCGGCATAGACAGAGGGGGAGATTTGTAAGGACATGATTTTATAAATTTCCGTTATCAATTTAGTATGTCGTATACCGATACACCGTCGAAGAATGTTCAAGATCATACAAGTATCGAGACGGATCCGATTATCAAGCTTCTTCAACATTCAAGCCCAACAAGGATGAATTTGGTAAATTGTGTTTTAAGTTCTATTTACATTTTACATTAAAAGTGTTGGGATAATTTTGTGAAAAATTAAATATTTTCTATTTATGAAAAATATTTTTTAAAAGATTTTAATCATAAAAGGTTTTGGATAAACGTTTTCAGGTTCGTAAGAGTTTTGGTTTTAAGGTCTCCAAAGTTTTTAAAACTCTGCTGATGAATCTCGAGATTTGTGCCTAGTCGTTCAAAGGAGATAAGATCTCTTTCGAACAAGATCAGAGATGGTTCGAACGACATTACAGTTTGTTCGAATGATAAAGTTTATTCCTGACATGTCATCGCCTTGAATTTTAGTATTTGATGGGTGTCAAGATACTGATTTTTGGTGGAGAAACACTGATTTTAAAATAGAATACGATTTTGAGTATTTTGGTTTACTCTCCAACATTTTAAGAGTTTAATCTCTTATTTTACAATTCAAAAAATCCCAAGTACTTTTGTGTGAGTTGTTTTGTGGAACTCAAGAACATTACTTTGCTTTTGTTCATTCTTTGTGGGGAGATCTCTACAACCGAGAGTTGCGTGCTATTATGGAGTGAGTCGCTATGAAGTTTATGATTGCATGTCATTGAGGATCTTCTGCGTGTTAATTCTTTGCTGATTTGGACTGAGGTTCATAGGGAGTGCAACGGTATTCCTGGGCTGACGATAGGACTGTGGTTCTTATGGGTTTGCTACGTGTGTATCAATTGCTAATGACACCGACCGACGCCTGAGGGTATTCGTGTGTCAAAAATCTATTTCATTGTAATCCGTTGTAAGTTGCGATTTACTAATTATAGTGAAATAAAAGGTTTTGCCCCTGTGGGGAATTTTTCTTGAAATTTGGTTTCCTTTACATGCTTACTGTTTTATGATTTCATATCACTTAGATGCATTTGTTAGGACTAAATTAAAACTTGGGTTTCATTAAAACTAGTTTGGTTAACACACAATTAAAATTGATTTATTTGAGAAGTCGCATTTATTCCGGTGTAGCGCACTCTCACTCCATTATCATTCCAAATAAAAAAATGGATAGTTCAGCTTAAGTTCATGTCCATAAAGTGAATTCGAACGGGAATTCATGAACGTTGTGTATTGTGCTTTTCTTATTGGGAGTTTGATGTCTGCACAAGTTCGCACTAGACCATATATCGATTTTGACATTAGGATGCAAGGAAGATATCAAAGTAATTATGTATGTGATGATCGAAAATTTGCAACAAAAGCATTAAGGTGCTTTTAAGGAACAAAGTAGTGTATGCTCACATTTAGGAAAATCGATAACCTTGAGGTTGTTAGGTATGCAGACAGCAGAAAGACCTCGAGTTATGTCTTACTTCTCATAGAAGTTGTCGTCTCATGAAAAAATGTTAAGTGGAGTTGTATTGCTCCATCCACCATGGAAGCTCAGTTTGTAGCTTATTTTGAAGGTGCAAATCTTGGATTATGGTCGTGCAATTTTATTTCAAGACTTAGATTATGGATTCAATTCCTAAACCGCTGAAAATTAATATGATGATATAGTAGCAGTCTTGTTTCCATTAAAATTATTGGTATACTAAAGTAGCCAAGCACTTATTTGCCAAAGAAGAATTTGTTAAACTAAATTTCAATGAAACACATTAATACGAGTGCTAAAATTATAGATCCGCCCACAAAAGGGTTATCTCTGATAAAATTTATGAAACATACTGAAGAGATGGGTCTTGAATAGTTTAGTTTTGGATTGGTAGTGATTATTTATTTGACACTAGATTATGATATCAATAAAGTTATTCTTAATTAATGTTTGTCTTGCAATAACGTATTCATGCATATGAATGTATAAATATAACTGAAATAGTCTTTTTATAAAGACATTATGGGTATTAATTAACCCAAATTATAGGCCTCGTTGAATAAGACATTAATGGCATGGTACATGGAACCATGCTTTTAAATTGGTGGGGAACTACCATGACTAACATTAATGTATTATTTGATAATGATAAATAATTAATGATGATTATTCTAAATATATTTCCTTAAATGAAACCCTAAAGAGCAATTATCAAATCGACTAAGTGGGAGACTGTTGGATTATATTAAAATATTTAATTACCTTTGGAATAATGCAAATTTATAATTAATTAATTGATTAAGTGTTAGTGGCCTATTTATTGTGGTCCGTATAAGAATTCAGATGTGCTAAAGATTCTTTTAGATAAGTCATTAAAATTTTAAAGATAATAATGGTGTGTTAGTTTCCTAATCAAAGTTTACTATGATGTATGGTAGAATTCATGTATACCAAGAAAATTTGGGTCATCTCTCTCCTTGTATACCATAGAAAAATTACATCAATAATCTACACCAAAACAACGCATTAAAGATATTGGGCAAGAGGAAGAACATGAAAATTCCAATTAATTTTCAGTCAATGGCAAGATTTTTTTCTCCAACAAGTGTCGAGAAGATTCAGGGAAGATTTTTCAATCAAAAAAAAGTTAGATCTATGGACCAAGTTATGTCTTCTTGATCAATTAAACTAGACACAATTCGTGAAAACATTAAGTTCTAAGGTCTTGTATATGTATCGGAGTTTAAAAAAGAAAATATATAATAGAAAATTTTAATAAGAGAGAAGAGAAAGAAAGAGAAAATGAAGTTTTAATAAGAGAATGAAAAAATAATAGAAAATAAGATCATTTTTGTTTTGATTTAGGCCACTAATGCCCCTCTAATATATCAAGGTGTTTCATTCAAGTTCCTGAATCAGGCATTCTCATACTATATTGTGTGGATAAATGCAGTAAGAGATATAGTTAAGTAACTGGGATTAGATAATTTCATTCAAAAAATAATACCAATGTTAACTCATAACAAGTTGTTCTACAACAAATTTTAATGCTTGAACCACCCTTTGAGGAAAATATGGTGCCTGGAGAAAACATTTTGACCCTCTAACAAAGAATGAAAGAAAGAACTGTCAAGGAAAATGTTAAAAATGTGTATTATCAAGTTATACTTTACACAAACTTGGAAAAAAAATTCAAGGTAAATATATGCAAATAAACACTACTACATCTAAAATTTGAAAATTCCAAAAAAAATATTTTTTAGGGTAAATGTTGCAACGAAACACACCCTGAGCATTATAGTGGTATACTCACACCATGCTTAAGAAACAAATGGAGAAACAAAGGGATAAGTGAGGAATAACTTTTTTTTCTCTCTTCAAGAGTCATCCTTTAAAGTTTAGCTTAAAGTTTCACAAAATCAGTATCATACGCGAAAAAATAGTGTGGGGGTGAAGTGACAGTCATTTTAGCTTGAGGAGGAAAACATCAAAGTTGTTGCACAAGAGTTCATACAAAATTCTGTTTGAAACAACCTCGTAAAAAAAACCTAAGCTTGATCATAATTGTAAGCTCGTTGTCGTATTTAGCTTAACTCAAATTCAACAAAATTACTAATAATCATACTTATATAGTAGAAAACAACAAAGTATAGCTCAATCTGTCTGCTTGCTTAGGAACTTGTTTAAGCTAATGAGCCAATGTTAATGAAAGAGCCTCTATAGCAGAAATAAATGCAACTTATCAAATAAACCAATTTTAATTTGCGCCAACCAAATCAGTCTTAATGAAAACCCAAATTTTAATTCAGTCCTAAAAATATGCATCTAAATAATATGGAATCATAGCGTAATAAGCATGCAAAGGAAACCAAATTTCAAGAAAAATCCCCCACAGGGGCAAAACCTTTTATTTCTTCAACTTTGAAAAGTTTACAAGACCATTGACTTACATACAACTTTCCTCAAGTTTAACGCACGGTGCCTTCGTCAAACCTTCAAAGCATCGACTAGAAATTTACAGTGGTTCATGCACAGCTATACCACAAGGACACGTAGTCTGATCAACCCAGGAATACCCAAAAGCACTCCCTATAACACGCACTCAAAAAGCTTTATAGAGACTCCCTCCACAATAGCACGCAGCCCTCCGATTGTAGATATCTCCCCAGAAAGTATGAACAATAGCAAAGTTCTGTTCTTGGGTTCCAAAACAATTCACACAAAAAGATATTGGGATTTTGTGAATTGTAAAATAAGAGAATGAATTCTTTTAATGTTGGAGAATAAAGTAAAACACTCAAAATCATATTCTGTTTAAAACCAGTGTTTCTCCACACGAAATCCAGTAGTCTGACACCCTGTAAATACTAAACATCAAGGCGTTGACGTGTCACAAAATAACTCTTCTCGTTCAAATGACATACAATGTCGTTTGAACGAGATTATATCTCGTTCGAATGACATCCTATCTCATTTGAACGACCTATCATTTCAGGCCATGATAGTAGATAATTTCGACACGAACGCGTGGCCGTTGATTTCATATTTTTCTGATTTTTTATGAATTAGTTATGATTTTTCTATGGAAAGGTGCCCGAGAACAAAATCTTTAGATAGTATGAATTCAAAAAAATAATTAATAAAAAACTTTAAAGCTCCGCTCCAATACTTAGAAAATATTTTATGAAAAATAATCCTAATACTCTAAGTGCATTATTAAGGTACTCTAAAACATAACCTTACCAAAGTTAACCTTGCGAAGACTGTTTGTTGAAGAACCTTGATTATTTGAATCCGTCTTTATGTGAATGTGATATTGATCTTCTTCGGCGGTGTAGCGGTATACGACATATAAATTGATAACGGACAAAAATTTCCTAACAGTTAAACATATATTTAAGTTCATTCAGCTTTTCAAACCAAACATGAGCAACCTTAGGTTAGGCTAGTTTGGGATTCCCAAATTTCATTTTAAAAGGTAATATATATCTCAAGACAAATGAATGATTTGGGTAGAAAAGTCAAATATCAATATATCCAAAGATGTGTTTTGGCACATGATTAATAAAGGGAGTTTATAAGGGCACCACACTTGTTGTTACAAAATCCGACAAGATAAAAAAATATCTTTTTTTGCTAAGAGCCACCACATTGTATATATATTTTTTCACAATTATTTCAACACAAAACCCGACACATTATCTCTCTCTACCCACTACACTCCAAAGCCTACCTTTTGTCTTCTTTACAAAACACAAGACAACTTTGTCTACATTGATCCAACCTTCTTCAAGTTTGTCTTCTTCTACCAACCATCTACAACATTATTAAAGTTTTCTTCCATTGGTCCCCATACACTTATTAGATTTCTTCTTGCCCAACACACCAACCATTTTCAACTACATTATTAAACTAGAGTTTTATTGGTAAATACACAAATACCAATGGATAATCTAATCAAAGACAATGACAACAC
Source organism: Sambucus nigra (assembly GCA_949130495.1). Lineage (NCBI taxonomy): Eukaryota > Viridiplantae > Streptophyta > Magnoliopsida > Dipsacales > Adoxaceae > Sambucus > Sambucus nigra. The sequence goes on from OX422213.1 coordinate 650,413,158, forward strand.
ATTCAAAGCAAATGAAAACTCCACAAATGACATTTATGAGGTAAACTTTGGGTCCCATTATATAAATATTTGTATATTCTAAGGGATTGAATAAATAAAAACATTCAAAAATCGTGCAAATACATGTCAGTGATTCGGGATCGGGGCCCCAAAATGAAGTCCAAATTTTGGGGTAACCATCCCGAACAAAACTTAAATTTTTTTTCCGAACTAGGTCCATTCGGTATAATAACCCCGATTCTCCTTATATTATTCGGTATAAATATGTCGAAGTGTTGAGCTTAATTAGTGATAGTCACCCCAAATAAACATGTATTGACTCGAGGTCATTACCCCGAAATACTGTAATAATTTCGACAGATTCATGTCGAATGGAATTGAAACACAGTTAAGTAATTAAATCCAAACATTTAAGTAATTCAAATGACCAACGCATGTAGTAATATATACATACACTCAAATAGGATTCCCAAACATTCAACCCTTATATTGATTGACATGCTGTTATCGTTATTCAACTCATAATATTTTTACTTATACGGGATGCCTTCTTAGATTTTAATTCCGTATTATTTGACGAGGCGTTAGAAAATATGGAGATACCCAACAAAGGGGATGATGCTTCTTTAGGAGTTGATGTTAGCATGATATTTTTTAGTGATAAAGTGTTTCCCACGCGACAAGAGTTAGTTAATTGGGCTCAAGAGCAAGCCCGATCCGTTAAAATAGTAATAGTCATCACAAAGTCCGATACACCTTCTGCAATGCGTAAGGGGCATCTACACATTGGTTGTACGAAAGGAGGTGAGCACCGTGATCATCACGAGAATAATGTTGAGAACGAAGGTAGTAGCCAAGAGAAAAAAGTTAGGAAGAGGGACACGGCCACTCGGAAGTGCAACTGTCCATTTTTGTTGAAGGGCATTCCGATTGACAATGGGAAGTGGATGTTGTTTGTCGTTAGCGGCGTTTACAATCACCAATTGCCGAAAACATTGGTTGGACATGCATATGCCAGTCGACTTACTTAGGTGGAAAAAATATTGTTGAAGAGATGTCCTTGAGCAGAGTAAAATCGGCCACCATTCTAACGACGATTAAAAGTCATAATCTTAGTAATGTTTCGACCATGAAAATGATTTACAATGACAATGGTAAGTTGAGGATGAGAGGGTAGAACGACGATGCAATAGTTAATGAAGTTGCTTGGCGATAAACATTATGTGTATTGGTATAAAATGAATTAGTTTACCATGGAGGTTGAAGACATTTTTGGGGCGCATCCAAACTCAATCCAACTAGCCAAGTGTTTTTCGTCCATTATCGTTGTTGACTACACATACAAGACCAAATGATACAAGATGCCTTTGTTCGAGATGGTTGGAATAACGTCGTGCAGTAGGACTTTCAATATTTTCTTTGTATTTTTAGCAACAAAAAAGTTGGAGAACTATCGATGGGCGTTGGGACGTTTGAAATCCATATTCGATCCGTTTGTATATCCCACGATTTTCATCACAGATCGGGAGTTGCATGCATGAACGCGTAGCGGGTTGTGTTCCCCGAGGTGAGAACTATGGTTTTCTCCTTCCACGTTCATCGTAATGTGGAGCTCCATGCTAGGAAAGAGATCAACTATGAGGATACATTTAAGAAGTTCATGAGGGATTGGATGCATTTGGTTGAATCCCTCATCGAGAGTGATTTTAAAGAAGAGTGGTTGCTTTTTCACTGTGATTGGGTTGCGTTCCCGAACACACTTCAATGCATAAATTGTACATGGTACAATCTAAGAGAGATTTTCGTTCATGTGTGGACAAATATGGTTAGGCACCTGGGCAACCGAACTACTAATTGTTGTGAATGAGCATATGGTAAGTTGAAGAGGCACTTGAAGAGTTCTCAACTTCCTTTTGATAAGGTTTTTACCGGCATACACAATTACATTGAGTTGCAAGTGACGGAAATTATGATGGAGTTTGAAGGTTCTTTGCAAAAATTAAAGCACTCCCACAATATTCCTGTTTTACGAGAGCTCATAGGTCGGGTTTCTCATTATGCCATTGGCCTAATTCTTGAGGAGATGAAGACTTATGATACCATTAGCATGGATGTTAAATTCTGCCTACACTTGACACACAACATCTATGATCTAATGTGCGCTCATGAATTGGTCATCTACCGAATGGAGGGTAGGGCGATACTATGGGGGGATATTGATACACATCGACGCAAATTAATAATAGTGGCCCAATTAGCAAAGTACCATATGGTTGACTACGAGATATAAATGATACTTTTTAAACAAAGGTAGGAACATTCAACTATCGATGAGTAAAGGGCCATGTTGTGAAAACGCAAGGACATCGAGTGTCCCACAACCGCTAAGCTATTTGAGCCATCCGTGCTAAAGCATTGTAAGGGTCAACCGTGAGTCAAAAACCAACTTCTAAAGAGCAAAAGTATAAGAAGTCAACTGAAAGGGATCCCTAGGGATTCGAACTTGCTAGGAAATCAACAGAAAAGGAAACCCCGTGGTCCAAAGGCCTAAGAAGAAAATTAATTTTACGCAGTTCACCGGCCCCTCACCATGGTGCCCGAACTACTCCGTCGCATAGAAATAATATATCAATGAGATACCGATCTTTTATAAACATTACGTAGAAGATTTCATCGAGGTTGAAGCTGATGGAAATTGTGGGTTTAGATGCATTGCTAAATGCCTCAGATTTGGGCTCGATGGATGGAGACAGGTGAGATCAGACTTGATTGAAGAAGTCACAACAAATACTGAATTCTATGCACATTGTTTTGGTGATTGGTTTCCAAGCATTGTTATACATATTTTCGACGATTATTCAAGCCCATGTATGCCCAAGTCTTGGATGATCATGCCCGAGTACGACTATTTTTTTGTGGAAACTTACAAGTGCACGTGTGTCCTCATTTCGAAGAGATGGTGTCTCACATTTCTATCGATGAGACATGAATGAACCGTGCACCCCATGTTCATAGAGATTGCTCATGTATGCGGGAATCACTTTGTATCTTTGAAGTTGAAGTACGGTTGTCCAATTACCCAGGTATAAAGTAACTGGCATAGTTGCTTAATGCCAGAAGAAAAATCGTGGATTGATAAATTGTAATACCCTGTATTTTTGTGATATTTATTTATGGGATTAATTGAATTAAGTGCGTATTAATTGGAAATTAATCCGGATAAAAATACTAGCGATATGCGAGTTAGTATTTGATATTAATGAGTATATATGGCTATATATGAATATGGAATTATTGATTTGTCGTGAGATAGAAATACGGTAATTTGGAAATCTTGTTGAGACGCGCGTGACAGTCGCGTCATGGAATATAATTATGATAATTAAAAAGTGAATTTTATTTCTATAAACCGTATGATCATTTTGAGTGCGCCAACGCATCCGGAAGGGTCGAAATAGTCAGAAAACACTAGCCGAGGGTTTAGTTTGGGTCCCGGGGCATTTTTAGGCCATATTGGAAACGTATAAGGGTAGTTTGGTAATTTTAGAATTTTGGGATTTTTGATTAACGAATTTTAGGAGTTTTAAATGGAAAATTAAAATACCCACTAACCCATTACCAGCCATTAACTGATTAGAGGGCTACGGGGGTTATTAGAATTAACCCCAAAAGTTCCTAAGACAAACCCTAGCCTCCATTGCCACCATTAGAGAAGAGCTTGTAGAGGGAGAGAGAAGAGAGGAGAATTCTGCAGAGAGAGATAGAGAAACTCATCAATTCGTCATCAAATTTAGAGATACACATAAGGCAAGTGGTTTTATTTCATTATTTTGCAGAGAATGCTTCTTCCATGCGTAGGAAATTCAAATAAATTGTATTGTTCTTGGTGTATGATGAAAACCCATTTAATTGGATGTAGAGATTTAAGAATCTATTGAGGAAATTGCATGTAGAACGTTGATAGGATGATTAGTCAGATGAAAATACATCTTTTACATCATAAAAACGGATTTAGTTATGTCTATGAATGACTTGATTTTTCTAGGGTTCATGTTCTTGAGATTTGAAAAATAAATGTTGGAGATTTGATAATTTGATGTAGTTTAGGGTGATTTGAACCCATATAAATGTTGTAATACATTTGAAACATGTTTAGGAAGGATTAGATACCTTGAAACATTGTTGGAATAACATTTAGGTGAGATTAGAGGTGAAGAGAAGTTGGAAAAACTAGTTAAGGAAAATCTGGGCTCGAATCTGGCCACTCGTTAGAAGACCTGCCCAGGTCGTTCAAACGAGCTCGTTCGAACGAGCTTCTAACGAGTTGACAGTTTGACTTCTAACGAGAGGGATGTTCATTCGATGAATTTCGTTCGAATGAGATCTCGTTAGAAGGCCCAGTTCGTTCGAACGAACTCTCGTTCGAACAGCCTCGTTCGAACGAGACTTCTAACGAGTTGACAGTTTAGGCTTTTTAGCCTGTTTTGATTTCGCATGTCCCGTAACCTTATTTAATGGTAGAGATAACCTTCCCTTGATGATAAATTGATATAGTAGGGACATTTGAGATATAATGAGGAGCAAAACCTAGAAGTGTAATTGAACCTAAGGGAAATTATGAAGTAGGACGTGAGTGTCTATTACGATGCGAGAAATATTGACGGCCTAAATTACTATATTAATCGGGAACATATAAATTGTGTAGCATTATATGTCAGTACGAGATTGAGAAGTGTACCACCAATATATTATGGTGATTTCTAAGATGTGTGCATACTTAGTATATGTATTGATTTTATGTGTATGACATACCTACCATACTTGCTATCACGGGAGGTTTACGTTCGCTTAGGGCCCTCTAATCTTTGTGTTGCCCGAATTTAGACTGGTACCTCGATGAACATAGATCAGAGAAGGACTTATTGGGATGTTAATAAGTCTGCTGATCGTGGGAGCGCAGGTATGTGCGTGACCCATGTGATGTGACTATGTTCGCCTCCATTATTTGTAATGTTGTTATCTGAGAACGATTCCTGAGAGATTCGGAATGCGTGATCCTTATGTACGTGACGTACCGGGATGGATAGCAGAGTATGTGTGCACCGCAGCTAGTCTCGGGGTGCTTGTTTTGTATATTTATGACGGGAATAATATACACTTAATTAATGGGAACTTTCATGTTAATATTGTGAATATAATTATTGTATTGTTTTGAGAAAACATAACGGGTTAATTGATAGTGAATTGTATTACTAATTGAGAATCTGAGTTTAAGTAAAGCCATATATTTAATTGATAACGCTAGAATGCATTATGGGGATCGAGTAGTAAGGGGTAGAACTTATTACGTTTTGGTTAGATATATATGTCATTTAGATGGGTAAGGTACGTTAGGAGTGCACATGTAGTCGAGAGGTGAGAATTTCATGTGAGTGCACGTCCTAACATGTATTTTGCATTTAATGTTTTAATGTTATTAAAACACTTGCTGTTTTTAAAATGATTTCCACTTTCGGGCTCTGACCCATTTGCTTTCAAATCTATTTTTGTAAAAACCATTTTAGGTGCCCAGCCACAAGGACACCATGCTTAGGATCCTCATTCAGGTGACGAGCTGTAGCTGTTTGTGGAAGTTACAGGACTTTGCTTGTAGACGCTTCATCTATCTTGACTCTATATTCAGCACTTATCAGTTGTAGGGCATGTCGCCCATTTCTTTTAGAGACTTTTCATTTATTTCAGTTATTCGGACTTCTGGCATGTAATTAATTCAGGATTCAGACTTGTCATTTTATTTTTCAGTTGTGGGATTGTTGTGAGGAGTTTTCCTCCGGACTTATTATTATTTGTTGATTATTTCATTACTTCGTTATGGTGAATGGATTATGTTGTTCTTCCATTAGTTTTTTATCGCATGTTAATCAGACTTAAATTAAAATTTGGCAACTTACTTTTTAAATACTAGGTTGTTAGTAATTATTAAAATGTTTTCGACAGTGACACTATTAACTGAACCAACTTGGCATTTTGTATTGATTTAATAAAGGAGTAGCTACCCGGTATTTAATTAGTCGGGGTGTCACAGGTGGTATCAGAGCATCAGGTTCTAGTGTCATTTAGGATCTGTACGGCTTATTATGTTTCCGTTAAGCTTTCTTTAATGTAGAGCCCTATATTTTAGGACTGTTGTATTCTTTTGTATATGCTACGTTCTTCAGCTATTTTAAGTTTATAACTGCGAACTTATAGACTTTATTCTTGTCTCAGAATGCCTCCACGACGTGCACAAAGGATTCCCAGGGATGCAACGCCAGAACCACAACCCGCACCAGTTCAGGGCACGATGAATGCCGCCGAGGTTGCAGCCATTGTGGCCCAGGCGGTAAATGACGCATTAGCCGTAGTTCAGCAGGCACCACCTCAGGCGCCAGTAGCCGCGCCGGTTCAGGCACATGCATTCTCGTCTGCTTGGGAACGTGTTCGTGATACTTTTCAGAAAGCACACCCACCGGAGTTCGCAGGTAGCTCCGATGTCGTAGTTTCGAGTCAGTGGAGGAAGGATATTCAGCCGCACTTGAGGATGTACGAGTGCACTGAGGTTCAGAAGCAGATACTAGCTACCTTTAAGCTAGTGGGGTCTGCACTGCAGTGGTGGGAGTCTATTACCACCGTGGAAGAGAGAGACACTCTCACTATTCAGGAGTTCTGGGTGCGGTTCGACCGCAAGTACTTTCCGTCAGCTGTTCATACGAAAATGAGGAGGAAGTTGATGAGCCTTCGACAGGAGGGTAAGACTGTGGCCGAGTATGAGGCCGAATTCACTAATCTTCTGAACATTGTTCCGGATGAGATACCGACAGAGGAGAAGAAGATACAAAAATTAACTGACGGGTTGACATGGAGGATTCATCAGCACTTGTTAGGGAACCTCTCGTTAGCCCCTTATTCTGATGTGGTTAACGCTGCATTGCTCCATTGCCAGGATCACCACTTTCACATGGCTGAGGGCAAGCGATCGGGAGAGTCCAGCCATCAGGGCAGGACTGGAGGGAATGGTGCCAGTGGGGCATAATCTGTTCAGGGACAGAGACAGGGCGACCAGGGTTCCCAGCAGGGGGATCACAAGAGGTTCAGGTCAGGAAATTTCAGGCACGGACAGGGAGGTTTCCGGCAGGGCCATCAGGGTCCGAACGGCCATCAGAACCAGCAGGGTCAGAATGGTCAACAACAGTTTCAGCAGGGCCAGTGGAGGAACGGTAACGGCCACCAGGGTCGGGGGCAGCAGGGGCAGAGAGGGGGAAACTTCCCGGGGAAGTGTTTCATTTGTGGCAAGACTGGCCATAAACGCCAGGACTGTCCTGATAGGGTCAGGGCCCCGCAGCAGCAGCAGCAGGGTGCTCGACATGAGCCACAGATGCCACTTTTTCCACCTGCTCTCCCAGCTCCAGCCCAAGTACCAGCACTACCGGCCATTCCAGCAGTTCCTGTGTAGCAGGGACAGTTACAGTATGGACGTGTCTATAACGTCCACCAGGCAGCAGCTCCACAGGCACCACCCGCGATTGAGGGTATGTTTCCTATCCATGGTACTATGGGTCGGGTTTTGTTTGATACGGGGGCAACGCACTGTTTTATAGCTACACATTTTGCGAAAGCCTTAGGGTTGTTAGCCACAGCAGAGATCACAGTGACGTGTGTAGACTCACCATTGGGGAGTGGGTCACTTATTTTCTTTATATGCCGGGGAGTGGGGGTAGAGATTGGTAGTCTGGTATTACCTGCAGACATGTTGGTATTAGATATGCATGTGCACGATGTGATTATCGGTATGGATTAGCTCGCTGATTATAGAGCCATGATTGATTGCTTCGGTGGGAGCATTGTTTTTGCCATTCCGGGGCAAGAGATATTTGTAGTGGCGATGCCTCGCCCAGAGGGAGGTTCGATCGCTCATTTGTACTACATAGAGGAGGATACCTCTAAGGAGGTTGTGATTCCTTTAGATTCGATCCCAGTTGTCAGGGAGTATTCAGATGTGTTTCATGAGATATCAGGCCTACCCCCCAGTCGAGAGATAGACTTTATCATAGAATTATTACCAGATACGTGTGACACCCCGACTAATTAAATACCGGGTAGCTACTCCTTTATAAAATTAATTCAAAATGCCAAGTTGGCTCAGTTAGTAGCATCACTGTCGAAAACATTTTTTTTTTTTTTTTATTTTACTAACCACCTAGTATTTAAAAGCAAGTTGCCAAATTTTAATGTAAGTCTGATTAACATGCAACAAATGTAATGAAGAAATAAATAACACCATACACCATACTGAAGTAAAATGAATAATCATCACATAGCGTAAATAAAGTCTGGAGGAAACCCCTCACTACAATCCCATAACTGAAATAAATAAACTGAAACAATACATGCTAAAGTCTGAAAACTGAAATGTAAAAGATGTCTCTAAAGAAATGGGCAACATGCCCTACAACTGATAGATAGTGACTCTGGAATCCAAAGAGATAGAAGCGTCTACATGCAAATCCCTGTAGCTTCCACAAGCAGCTACAGCTCGTCACCTGAATGAGTACCTATGCTTGGTGTCCTTGTGGCTGGGCACCTAAAATGGTTTTACAGAGAAAAAGATTTGAAAAGCAAACGGGTCAGAGCCCGAATGTGGAGTTATATTTTAAAAACCTGCAAGTGCTTTAAAAACATTTAAAACATTAAATGCAAAGTACATGTTAGGACGTGCACTCACATTATATTCTCACCCCTCGTCTAACTGTGCACTCCTAACGCAAGTACCCATCTATATTTATCCATACAACTATCTAAGTGACTACATAACTAGCTAGACTGCCAAAGGTTCTACCCATATTACTCGGTTCCATTTAACATAACAACGCTCGTAATTAAATAGGGGTTTAACGTGAACTCAGTTACTAAATATACCATTGATATAACTATCAGTTAACTCATTATATAACTCGAAATAATACCATAATATTTTTACAACATTAACATGAGGATTCCCATTAATTTATTGTATATTATTCACATCGTAGATATACGATGCAAGCACCCTGCAATCTAAGCTATGGTGCACACATACTCTGTTATCCATCCCGGTACATCACGTACATAAGGATTACATATTCTGAATCTCTCAGGAATAGTTTACCGATAACAACATCACAAATAATGGAGGCGAACACAGTCACCATCACATGGGTCACGCACATACCTACGCTCCCATGGTCAGCGGACTTATTAATATCACAATAAGTCTTTCTTTGACCTATGTTCATCGAGGTACCAGTCTATATCCCCCCCGTAGGCACACAAGGATTAGAGGGTCCTAAGCGAACGCAACCTCCCGTGATAGCAAGTATGGTAGGTATGTCATACACACAATCCATATACTAATACTAAGTAAACACACATCTTAGTAATACCGTATTTTAATCATAGTACATATCGCATTCTCGTACTAACTATAATTATCACCATTCGTACTATTCCGGTTTGTAATTGTACGCGCTATAATTCATCCTCACATCGTAGAAGACACTCACGTCTCAGCCCAAATGGTTCATTGAATATAACTCTCGTATATAATTTACTCCTCTCAATGACCCAAAAGTCCCAAGTCTAACCTCACATCAATAGAGGAAGGTTATCTATATCCTCGAACAAGTTTACGGGACTCCAAAAAGTCAAAACAGTCCAAAAAGGACCAAACTGTCAACTCGTTAGAAGTCTCGTTCGAACGAGGCTGTTCGAACGAGATCCAGTTCGTTCGAACGAACTGTCCCTTCTAACGATATCTCGTTCGAACGAGATCACTACTCGTTAGTAACGACTGGTCAACTCGTTAGAAGCTCGTTCGAACGAGTTCGTTCGAACGACCTGGGGGCTGCTTCTAACGAGCTTCCAGCTTCGGCCCAGAATTTTCCCATCTCGTTTTTGTCACCATTTTTATCACTTCAATCCTTCTCCAAAGTTCGTTCTAACAATGATTTAAGTCCTCTAATCATACTAAAACATGCTTAGGTCATAAACTAACGTCTTTTAAGGCAATAAGGCATCCTAAACATCATTAAATCCCAAGATTTTATACTTTTCCCCAATATCATCAAGAACATGAACCCTAGATATATATCAACATCAAATTCCAGAATTTAATTCGTTTTTCTTTCACCCAAACATGTATTAACATCAGATTAATTGTCTCCCAACTATTCTACATGCAATTCTCTTCACAATTTCTCAAGTTCTATGATCTAAACTACATGGGTTTTCATATTTTATCAAGAACAAGCCATAAATCCGAATTTTCTAACATGGAAAAGACATTCTCAGAAATTAAATGGAATAAAGTCACTTGCCTTGGTTGTCTCTGAGTTTGGTGTAGATTAGATGAAGTTTTCTGCAGAAATTCCTCTCTCCAAGCTCTTCTCCAATGGTGGCTTAAGGTGGCTAGGGTTTTGATTTGGGGAAACTTAGAAAACCTAAATGACAACCTACGTAGCCTTCTAGGTTAATATGGGTTGGTTAATGGGCTTAATGGGTTTAATCCACATCAGATTTACATCTCTAATTTTCGTCACTTTTAATTCCTAAAAATGTAAAATTACCAAAATACCCTTTAAGTTACCGGTATGGCCTAAAAATACCCCGGGACCCAAACTATACCCCCGGCTAGTGTTTTCTGACTATCTCGACCCTTCCGGACGCGTTGGCGCACTCAAAACGACCATACGAATTATAGATTTTAAATTCACTTTTATTATCAAAATATTATACCGTGACGCGGCGGTCCCACGCGTCTCAACAAATTTCTAAAATGCCGTATCTAAATCTCACGACAAATTTTATAATACCAAGTACATATATAATCATATATGCACATAATCAAATACCAATTCGCATCACATTAGTATTTATAACCCGAATTAATTATCAATTAATACGCATTTAATTAATTATTCCCAAAAATAAATATAGTCAAAAGTACGGGGTATTACATACTTCCCCCCTAATAACTGAATTTCGTCCCGAAATTCGAAACTAGAAAGTACCTGCTAAAAACAGCTCTGGATAACGTTCGCGCATCTCATCCTCGCGCTCCCATGTGGACTCCTCGACATTGTGATGTCGCCACTGAACACGCACTAACGGGACTATCTTTGACCGCAGTTTCCTCTCGCTTCGGTCCAAAATAGCAATTGGCCCCTCCTCGTAGGAGCTATCTGGCTGGAGATCGATGTCCTCCACAGCAATGTGAGAATGAGCCAAATCATCTCTAAGGTATTTCCTCAGCGAGGAAATATGGAACACGTCGTGAATCCGATGCAAGTGCTCCGGTAGTCCAAGTCTATACGCAACCGGTCCGATCCGCTCAATAATAGGAAACGGCCCCACATACCTCGGTGCCAACTTCCCCTTCTTCCCGAATCGCATAATCCCCTTCATTGGAGATACCCTGAGCAAAACCTGGTCCCCTACTTGGAACTCCCTGAAAAACCTCTTCGCATCAGCATAACTCTTCGGCCTGTCTTGAGCTACCCGAATGCGACTCCGAATCAACTCAATCCTTGCCAAAGTATCCTGAATCACTTCCGGCCCAAGTAGTTTGTTATCCCCCACCTCCAACCAACATGCTGGGGAACGACAAGGCCTACCGTACAATGCCTCAAGCGGAGCCATGCCAATCGTGAACTGATAGGAGTTGTTGTAAGCAAACTCCACCAGTGGAAGGTACTGCTCCCATCCACCCCCGAAGTCAATAATGCACATGCGTAGCATGTCCTCCAACATCTGATTGGTGCGCTCTGTCTGCCCATCGGTCTGCGGATGATAAGCCGTACTCAACCGCAATTCCGTGCCCATTGCCTCTTGGAAACTCTCCCAGAACCTCGAAACAAATATCTTGTCTCTGTCAGACACGATATTCAGGGGCACACCGTGAAGTCTCACAATCTCGGAAATGAAGAGCTGGGCATACTGTCCCATAGTGTAGTCAGTCCTTACGGGTAAGAAGTGAGCGACCTTGGACAACCTGTCCACAATTACCCAAACGGAGTCGTGACCCCTCTGCGACGTAGGCAACCCCGTGACAAAATCCATGGATATGCTCTCCCACATCCACACCGGAACCTCCAACGGCTGTAGCAATCCTGCTGGTCTCTGATGATCCACTTTTACGAGCTGACAAGTGGCGCATTTCGAGACAAACTCAGCGATATCTCTCTTCATACCGCTCCACCAATATTGCCGTCTCATGTCTTGGTACATTTTGTCCCCTCCGGGATGTACCGCGAACCGTGAGTCGTGCGACTCTGCCATAACATCGTGCCGTAATTCTTCCCCTTCCGGAACTACCAATCTCCCATTGAAGCGCAATCCCCCGTCTGAGCTAACGGTATAGGATTCGTCTCCCTCTGCTAGCAATCGAACTATCTGCTCCTGACAGAACGGGTCATTAGCCTGTGCCCGTACTATCCTCGTGATAATCTGTGGTGTAACGGTCATTACAGACATGAAAGATCGGGCCACTGCATCCTGGTATCCCAATTCCTTCCACTTAGCCTTCCACACCTCTGCCACCTCATCTGCTGGCCTGCGGCTCAACGCGTCTGCTACCACGTTAGCCTTACCCGGTTGGTACTGGATGTCGAACTGGTAGTCCTTCACAAACTCAATCCACCTACGCTGCCTCATATTCAACTCCTTCTGCGTAAACAGATACTGTAGTGACTTGTGGTCCGTGAACAGCTGAAACTTCTCCCCCAAAAGATAGTGCCTCCAAATCCGTAAGGCAAATACTACCGCTGCCAACTCCAAATCATGCGTGGGGTAATTCTTCTCATGAGGCTTAAGCTTACGGGAAGCATAAGCTATGGCCTGTCTCTCCTGCTGCAATACACCTCCCAGTCCTTGCAAAGACGCGTCGGTGTAAACCAAATACTCAACTCCCAGTCTCGGCAATGCTAACACAGGTGCTGAGGTCAACTTGTCCTTCAATTCATCGAATGCCAACTGACAGGCATCACTCCAAATGAACGGCACACCTTTACGAGTAAGATGTGTCAAAGAACCTGCTATCTCTGAGAAACCCCGAATAAACCTCCTGTAGTATCCTGCTAGACCCAAGAAACTACGAATCTCCGTTGGCGTCGTGGGCTGTCCCCACTCCCTCACCGCTGATACCTTCCCCGTATCAACTGATATTCCCTGGTCGGAAATAATGTGACCCAAGAACTGGACTTCCTTCAACCAAAACCCGTACTTCTCATATTTTGCATACAGCTCGTTCTGACGAAGTGTCTGCAAAACCTGCCTCAAATGCTCGGCGTGCTCCTCCTCTGTCTGAGAGTAAACCAGAATGTCATCAATGAAGACAATGACAAACTGATCTAGGAAATCTCTGAACACCCTGTTCATCAAGTCCATAAACACTGCTGGAGCGTTGGTCAAGCCGAAAGGCATAACCCGAAACTCATAAGAACCATATCTCGACAAGAACGCAGTCTTCGAGACATCCTCCTCCCTGATACGCAACTGATGGTATCCCGACCTCAAGTCAATCTTCGAGAAGAAAGAAGCTCCCCTCAACTGGTCGAATAAGTCATCGATTCGAGGCAACGGATACTTATTCCGTATCGTGACCTTATTCAACTCTCGGTAGTCCACGCACAATCTCAGTGAACCATCCCTCTTCTTCACAAACAAAACTGGAGCGCCCCAAGGTGAGGTACTCCTGCGAATAAAGCCCTGCCCTAACAGCTGCTCTATCTAATCCCGTAGCTCTCGCATCTCAGCTGGAGCCATACGGTACGGTGCACGTACTATAGGTCTCGTACCTGGTAGCAAATCTATAACGAAGTCTATCTCCCGACTGGGCGGTAAGCCTGGTATCTCCTGAAACACATCTGAATACTCCCTGACAACCGGGATCGAATCCAAAGGAATCACAACCTCCTTAGAGGTATCCTCCTCTATGTAATACAGATGAGCGGTCGATCCTCCCTCTGGGCGAGGCATCGCCACTATAAACATCTCTTGCCCCGGAATGGCAAAAACAATGCTCCCGCTGAAGCAATCAATCATGGCCCTATATGCTACGAGCCAATCCATACCGATGATCACATCGTGAACATGCATATCTAACACTAACATATCTGCAGGCAATACCAAACCACCGATCTCTACCCCCACTCCCCGGCATATAAAGAAAATAAGTGACCCACTCCCTAATGGTGAGTCGACACACGTCACTGTGCTCTCTGCCGTACCTAACAATCCTAAAGCTTTCGCGAAGTGTGTAGCTATGAAACAATGTGTAGCACCCGTATCAAATAACACCCGACCCATAGTGCCATGGATAGGAAACGTACCCTCGATCGCGGGCGGTGCCTGTGGAACTGCAGCCTGGTGAACGTTGTAGACACGTCCATACTGTAGCTGCCCCTGCTGAGCTGGGACTGCTGGAATGGGTGGCAATGCTGCCATCTGTGGCGGTGCGGGAAGAGCAGCGGGAAATATAGGTCTCTGTGGCTCCTGGCGAGCACCCTGCTGCTGCTGCTGTGGGGCCCTGCCCCTATCAGGACAATCCTGCTTCTTATGGCCAGTCTTGCCACAAGTAAAGCACTTCCCTGGGAAGTTCCCTCCCCTCTGCCCCTGCTGTCCCCGGCCCTGGTGGCCGTTACCATTCCTCCCTTGGCCCTGCTGGCCCTGATAAAATTGTTGCCCATTCTGCCCCTGCTGGCATTGATGGCCGTTTGGACCCTGATGGCCCTGACGTAAACCTCCCTGTCCCTGCCTGTAGTTCCCTGACCGGAACCTCTTATTATCCCCCTGCTGGGTACCCTGCTCATTCTGTCTCTGCCCCTGACCCGATTGTGCCCCGCTGGCACTATGTCCTCCAGTCCTGTCCTGATGGCCAGACTCCCCCGACCGCTTGCCCTCGGCCATATGAAAACGGTGGTCCTGGCAGTGCAATAATGCAGCGTTAACCGCATCAGAATACGTGGCCAACGATAGGTTCCCTAGCAGATGTTGATGAATCCTCCAATTCAACCCATCGGTGAACTTCTCTATTTTCTTCTTCTCTGTTGGAATCTCGTCTGGAACGATATTCAACAGGTTAGTGAACTCGGCCTCATACTCGGCCACTTTCTTGCCCTCCTACTTCAAACTCATCAGCTTCCTCCTCATCTCTGTATGAACTGCGGACGGAAAGTACTTGCGGTCAAACCGCACCCAGAACTCCTGAATCGTAAGGGTATCCCTCTCCTCCGCGGTGGTAATAGACTCCCACCACTGTAGTGCAGATCCCACTAGCTTGAAAGTAGCTAGCACCTGTTTCTGAACATCAGTGCACTCATGCATCCTCAAATGCCTCTGTATGTCCTTCCTCCATTGGCTCGAGACTACCACGTCTGATATACCTGCAAACTCTGGCGGATGCGCTTTCTGAAAAGCGTCACGTACACGCTCCCAAGCAGACGGGAATGCATTAACCTGTAATGGCGCGGCAACCGGCGCCTGAGGTGGTGCCTGCTGAATCACGGCAATCGCGGCATTTACCGCTTGGGCTACTATAGCAGCAACCTCAGTGGCGTTCATCATGCCCTGAACTGGAGCGGGCTGGGGTTCGGGCATTGCATTCCTGGGAACTCGTCGTGCACGTCGTGGGGGCATCTGAAATAAGAACAAAGTTTATAAGTCCGCAGTTTATAAACTTAAAATAGCTGAAGAACGAAGCATACACAAAAAGAGTACAACAGTCCTAAAATATAGGGCTCTATATCAAAGAAACGTAGCAGAAACATAATAGCCGTACAGATCCTAAAGGACACTAGAACCTGATGCTCTGATACCACCTGTGACACCCCGACTAATTAAATACCGGGTAGCTACTCCTTTATAAAATTAATTCAAAATGCCAAGTTGGCTCAGTTAATATCATCACTGTCGAAAACATTTTTTTTTTTTTTATTTTACTAACCACCTAGTATTTAAAAGCAAGTTGCCAAATTTTAATTTAAGTCTGATTAACATGCAACAAATGTAATGAAGAAATAAATAACACCATACACCATACTGAAGTAAAATGAATAATCATCACATAGCGTAAATAAAGTCTGGAGGAAACCCCTCACTACAATCCCATAACTGAAATAAATAAACTGAAACAATACATGCTAAAGTCTGAAAACTGAAATGTAAAAGATGTCTCTAAAGAAATGGGCAACATGCCCTACAACTGATAGATAGTGACTCTGGAATCCAAAGAGATAGAAGCGTCTACATGCAAATCCCTGTAGCTTCCACAAGCAGCTACAGCTCGTCACCTGAATGAGTACCTATGCTTGGTGTCCTTGTGGCTGGGCACCTAAAATGGTTTTACAGAGAAAAAGATTTGAAAAGCAAACGGGTCAGAGCCCGAATGTGGAGTTATATTTTAAAAACCTGCAAGTGCTTTAAAAACATTTAAAACATTAAATGCAAAGTACATGTTAGGACGTGCACTCACATTATATTCTCACCCCTCGTCTAACTGTGCACTCCTAACGCAAGTACCCATCTATATATATCCATACAACTAGCTAAGTGACTACATAACTAGCTAGACTGCCAAAGGTTCTACCCATATTACTCAGTTCCATTTAACATAACAACGCTCGTAATTAAATAGGGTTTTAACGTGAACTCAGTTACTAAATATACCATTGATATAACTATCAGTTAACTCATTATATAACTCGAAATAATATCGTAATATTTTTACAACATTAACATGAGGATTCCCATTAATTTAATGTATATTATTCACATCATAGATATACGATACAAGCACCCTGCAATCTAAGCTATGGTGCACACATACTCTGTTATCCATCCCGGTACATCACGTACATAAGGATTACATATTCCGAATCTCTCAGGAATAGTTTACCGATAACAACATCACAAATAATGGAGGCGAACACAGTCACCATCACATGGGTCACGCACATACCTACGCTCCCATGGTCAGCGGACTTATTAATATCACAATAAGTCTTTCTATGACCTATGTTCATCGAGGTACCAGTCTATATCCCCCCCGTAGGCACACAAGGATTAGAGGGTCCTAAGCGAACGCAACCTCCCGTGATAGCAAGTATGGTAGGTATGTCATACACACAATCCATATACTAATACTAAGTAAACACACATCTTAGTAATACCGTATTTTAATCGTAGTACATATCGCATTCTCGTACTAACTATAATTATCACCATTCGTACTATTCCGGTTTGTAATTGTACGCGCTATAATTCATCCTCACATCGTAGAAGACACTCACGTCTCAGCCCAAATGGTTCATTGAATATAACTCTCGTATATAATTTACTCCTCTCAATGACCCAAAAGTCCCAAGTCTAACCTCACATCAATAGAGGAAGGTCATCTATATCCTCGAACAAGTTTACGGGACTCTAAAAAGTCAAAACAGTCCAAAAAGGACCAAACTGTCAACTCGTTAGAAGTCTCGTTCGAACGAGGCTGTTCGAACGAGATCCAGTTCGTTCGAACGAACTGTCCCTTCTAACGATATCTCGTTCGAACGAGATATCGAACGAGATCACTACTCGTTAGTAACGACTGGTCAACTCGTTAGAAGCTCGTTCGAACGAGTTCGTTCGAACGACCTGGGGGCTGCTTCTAACGAGCTTCCAGCTTCGGCCCAGAATTTTCCCATCTCATTTTTTCACCATTTTTATCACTTCAATCCTTCTCCAAAGTTCGTTCTAACACTGATTTAAGTCCTCTAATCATACTAAAACATGCTTAGGTCATAAACTAACGTCTTTTAAGGCAATAAGGCATCCTAAACATCATTAAATCCCAAGATTTTATACTTTTCCCCAATATCATCAAGAACATGAACCCTAGATATATATCAACATCAAATTCCAGAATTTAATTCGTTTTTCTTTCACCCAAACATGTATTAACATCAGATTAATTGTCTCCCAACTATTCTACATGCAATTCTCTTCACAATTTCTCAAGTTCTATGATCTAAACTACATGGGTTTTCATATTTTATCAAGAACAAGCCATAAATCCGAATTTTCTAACATGGAAAAGACATTCTCAGAAATTAAATGGAATAAAGTCACTTGCCTTGGTTGTCTCTGAGTTTGGTGTAGATTAGATGAAGTTTTCTGCAGAAATTCCTCTCTCCAAGCTCTTCTCCAATGGTGGCTTAAGGTGGCTAGGGTTTTGATTTGGGGAAACTTAGAAAACCTAAATGACAACCTACGTAGCCTTCTAGGTTAATATGGGTTGGTTAATGGGCTTAATGGGTTTAATCCACATCAGATTTACATCTCTAATTTTCGTCACTTTTAATTCCTAAAAATGTAAAATTACCAAAATACCCTTTAAGTTACCGGTATGGCCTAAAAATACCCCGGGACCCAAACTATACCCCCGGCTAGTGTTTTCTAACTATCTCGACCCTTCCGGACGCGTTGGCGCACTCAAAACGACCATACGAATTATAGATTTTAAATTCACTTTTATTATCAAAATATTATACCGTGACGCGGCGGTCCCACGCGTCTCAACAAATTTCTAAAATGCCGTATCTAAATCTCACGACAAATTTTATAATACCAAGTACATATATAATCATATATGAACATAATCAAATACCAATTCGCATCACATGAGTATTTATAACCCGGATTAATTATCAATTAATACGCATTTAATTAATTATTCCCAAAAATAAATATAGTCAAAAGTACGGGGTATTACAATACGAGACCTATAGCACGCGCACCGTACTGTATGACTCCAGCTGAGATGAGGGAGTTACGGGATCAGATTGAGCAGTTATTGGGTCAGGGGTTTATACGGAGGAGTACTTCGCCGTGGGGTGCCCCTGTGTTGTTTGTGAAGAAGAGAGATGGTTCACTGAGATTGTGTGTGGACTACCGAGAGTTGAACAAGGTCACGATACGGAATAAGTATCCGTTGCCTCGAATCGATGACCTATTCGACCAGTTGAGAGGAGCTTCTTTCTTCTCGAAGATTGATTTGCGATCGGGATACCATCAGTTGCGTATCAGGGAAGAGGATGTCTCGAAGACTGCGTTCTTATCGAGATATGGATCTTACGAGTTTCGGGTTATGCCTTTTGGTTTGACCAATGCTCCAGCCGTGTTTATGGACTTAATGAATAGGGTGTTCAGGGATTTCCTAGATCAGTTTGTCATTGTCTTCATCGATGATATTCTTGTTTACTCCCAGACAGTGGAGGATCACGCCGAGCATTTGAAGCAAGTTTTACAGACGCTACGTCAGAACGAGCTGTATGCAAAATATGAGAAGTGCGGGTTTTGGCTGAAGGAGGTCCAGTTTTTGGGACATATTATTTCCGATCGGGGGATATCTGTTGATCCGGGGAAAGTATCCGCGGTGAGGGAGTGGGGACATCCCACGACACCGACGGAGATCCGTAGTTTCTTGGGATTAGCAGGATACTACAGGAGGTTCATTCGGGGATTTTCGAAGATAGCAGGTCCTTTGACACATGTGACTCGTAAGGGTGTGCCATTCATCTGGAGTGATGCCTGTCGGTTGGCATTCGATGAGTTGAAGGATAAGTTGACCTCAGCACCTGTGTTAGCATTGCCAAGACCGGGAGTTGAGTATCTAGTCTACACCGATACGTCCTTGCAAGGACTTGGAGGTGTATTACAGCAGGAGAGTCAGGTCATTGCTTATGCATCCCGTAAGCTAAAGCCTCACGAGAAGAATTACCCCATGCATGACTTGGAGTTGGCGGCAGTTGTATTTGCCCTTCGTATTTGGAGACATTACCTTTTGGGGGAGAAGTTTTGATTGTTCACGGACCACAAGTCCCTACAGTACCTATTCACGCAGAAGGAGTTGAATATGCGGCAACGGAGGTGGCTTGAGTTCGTGAAGGATTATCAGTTCGATATCCAATACCACCCGGGGAAGGCTAACGTGGTAGCAGACGCGTTGAGCCGCAGACCTGTTGATGAAGTGGCAGGGGTGTGGAAGGCAAAGTGGAAAGAATTGGGACACCAGGATGCAGTGGCCCGATCATTCATGTCGGTAATGACTGTTACACCGCAGATTGTCACGAGAGTGGTAAAGGCACAAGCAGATGACTCGTTTTGTCAGGAGCTGATAGTTTGATTACTAGCAGAGGGAGCTGAATCCTATACCGTTAGCTCAGACGGGGGATTACGGTTCAATGGGATATTGGTAGTTTCAGAAGGGGAGGAATTGAGGCACGAGGTGATGGCAGAGTCGCACGGCTCACGATTCGCGGTACATCCCGGTGGGGACAAAATGTACCAAGACATGAGACGTCAGTATTGGTGGAGCGGGATGAAGAGAGATATTGCCGTGTTTGTTTCTAAATGCGCCACTTGTCAGCTGGTAAAAGTGGATCATCAGAGACCGGCAGGACTTTTACAGCCATTGAAGGTCCCGATGTGGATGTGGGAGAGCATATCCATGGACTTTATCACGGGGTTGCCTACGTCACAGAGAGGTCACGACTCCATTTGGGTAATTATGGACAGGTTGACCAAAGTCGCTCATTTCCTACCCGTAAGGACAGACTACACTACGGGACAGTATGCCCAGCTCTTTATTTCAGAGATAGTGAGACTTCACGGTGTGCCCTTAAATACCGTGTCTGACCGAGACAAATTATTTATTTCACGGTTTTGGGAGAGTTTTCAGGAGGCCATGGGCACGGAATTGCGGTTGAGTACGGCGTATCACCCGCAGACCGATGGGCAGACCGAGCGTACAAACCAGATGTTGGAGGACATGCTACGTATGTGCATCATGGATTTCGGGGGTGGATGGGAGCAGTATCTTCCACTGGTAGAGTTTGCTTACAATAACTCCTACCAGTTCACCATTGGCATGGCTCCATTTGAGGCGTTATACGGTAGACCTTGTCGTTCCCCAGCATGTTGGTTGGAGGTGGGGGACAACAAACTACTTGGGTCGGAAGTGATTCAGGATACTTCGACAAGGATAGAATTGATTCGAAGTCGCATTCGGGTAGCTCAGGATCGGCAGAAGAGCTATGCTGATGCGAAGAGATTCTTCAGGGAGTTCCAAGTGGGGGACCAGGTTTTGCTCAGAGTATCTCCTATGAAGGGGATTATGCGCTTCGGGAAGAAAGGGAAGTAGGCACCGAGATATGTGGGACCATTTCCTATTATTGAGCGGATTGGATCGGTTGCTTATAGGCTTGGATTACCGGAGCATTTGCATCGGATTCACGATGTATTTCATATTTCCTCGCTAAGGAAATATCTTAGAGATGATTTGGCTCATTCTCATATTGCTTTGGAGGACATCGATCTCCAGCCTGATAGTTCCTACGAGGAAGGGCCGATTGCTATTTTGGACCGAAGTGAGCGGAAACTACGGTCAAAGATAGTTCCGTTAGTGCGCGTTCAGTGGCGACATCATAATGTCGAGGAGTCCACATGGGAGCGTGAGGATGACATGCAAGAACGTTATCCAGAGTTGTTCTTACCAGGTACTTCCTAGTTCCGAATTTTGGGACGAAATTCAGTTATTAGGGGGGAAGTATGTAATACCCCGTATTTTTGTGATATTTATTTATGGGATTAATTGAATTAAATGCGTATTAATTGGAAATTAATCCGGATAAAAATACTAGCGAGATGCGAGTTAGTATTTGATATTAATGAGTATATATGGCTATATATGAATATGGAATTATTGATTTGTCGTGAGATAGAAATACGACAATTTGGAAATCTTGTTGAGACGCGCGTGACAGTCGTGTCATGGAATATAATTATGATAATTAAAAAGTGAATTTTATTTCTATAAATCGTATGGTCATTTTGAGTACGCCAACGCGTCCGGAAGGGTCGAAATAGTCATAAAACACTAGCCGGGAGTTTAGTTTGGGTCCCGGGGCATTTTTAGGCCATACCGGCAATGTATAAGGGTAGTTTGGTAATTTTAGAATTTTGGGATTTTTTATTAACGAATTTTAGGAGTTTTAAATGGAAAATTAAAAGACCCACTAACCCATTACTAGCCATTAACTGATTAGAGGGCTACGGGGGTTATTAGAATTAACCCCAAAAGTTCCTAAGACAAACCCCAGCCTCCATTGCCACCATTAGAGAAGAGCTTGTAGAGGGAGAGAGGAGAGAGGAGAATTCTGCACACAGAGAGAGAGAAACTCATCAATTCGTCATCAAATTCAGAGATACACATAAGGCAAGTGGTTTTATTTCATTATTTTGCAGAGAATGCTTCTTCCATGCGTAGGAAATTCAAATAAATTGTATTGTTCTTGGTGTATGATGAAAACCCATTTAATTGGATGTAGAGATTTAAGAATCTATTGAGGAAATTGCATGTAGAATGTTGATAGGATGATAAGTCAGATGAAAATACATCTTTTACATCATAAAAATGGATTTAGTTATGTCTATGAATGACTTGATTTTTTTAGGGTTCATGTTCTTGAGATTTGAAAAATAAATGTTGGAGATTTGATAATTTGATGTAGTTTAGGGTGATTTGAACCCATATAAATGTTGTAATACGGTTGAAACATGTTTAGGAAGGATTAGATACCTTGAAACCTTGTTGGAATAACATTTAGGTGAGATTAGAGGTGAAGAGAAGTTGGAAAAACGAGTTAAGGAAAATTTGGGCTCGAATCTGACCACTCGTTAGAAGACCTGCCCAGGTCGTTCGAACGAGCTCGTTCGAACGAGCTTCTAACGAGTTGACAGTTTGACTTCTAACGAGAGGGATATTCATTCGATGACTTTCGTTCGAACGAGATCTCGTTAGAAGGCCCAGTTCGTTCGAACGAACTCTCGTTCGAACAGCCTCGTTCGAACGAGACTTTTAACGAGTTGACAGTTTAGTGTTTTTAGCCTGTTTTGATTTCGCATGTCCCGTAACCTTATTTAATGGTAGAGATAACCTTCCCTTGATGATAAATTGATATAGTAGGGACATTTGAGATATAATGAGGAGCAAAACCTAGAAGTGTAATTGAACCTAAGGGAAATTATGAAGTAGGACGTGAATGTCTATTACGATGCGAGAAATATTGACGGCCTAAATTACTATATTAATTGGGAACATATAAATTGTGTAGCATTATATGTCGGTACGAGATTGAGAAGTGTACCACCAATATATTATGGTGATTTCTAAGATGTGTGCATACTTAGTATATGTATTGATTTTATGTGTATGACATACCTACCATACTTTCTATCACGGGAGGTTTACGTTCGCTTAGGGCCCTCTAATCCTTGTGTTGCCCGGATTTAGACTGGTACCTCGATGAACATAGATCAGAGAAGGACTTATTGGGATGTTAATAAGTCTGTTGATCGTGGGAGCGCAGGTATGTGCGTGACCCATGTGATGTGACTGTGTTCGCCTCCATTATTTGTGATGTTGTTATCTGAGAACGATTCCTGAGAGATTCGAAATGCGTGATCCTTATGTACGTGATGTACCGGGATGGATAGCAGAGTATGTGTGCACCGCAGCTAGTCTCGAGGTGCTTGTTTTGTATATTTATGACGGGAATAATATACACTTAATTAATGGGAACTTTCATGTTAATATTGTCAATATAATTATTGTATTGTTTTGAGAAAACATAACGGGTTAATTGACAGTGAATTGTATTACTAATTGAGAATCTGAGTTTAAGTAAAGCCCTCTATTTAATTGATAACGCTAGAATGCATTATGGGGATCGAGTAGTAAGGGGTGGAACTTATTACGTTTTGGTTAGATATATATGTCATTTAGATGGGTAAGGTACGTTAGGAGTGCACATGTAGTCGAGAGGTGAGAATTTCATGTGAGTGCACGTCCTAACTTGTATTTTGCATTTAATGTTTTAATGTTATTAAAACACTTGCTGTTTTTAAAATGATTTCCACTTTCGGACTCTGACCCATTTGCTTTCAAATCTATTTTTGTAAAAACCATTTTAGGTGCCCATCCACAAGGACACCATGCTTAGGATCCTCATTCAGGTGACGAGATGTAGTTGTTTGTGGAAGTTACAGAACTTTGCTTGTAGACGCTTCATCTATCTTGACTCTATATTCAGCACTTATCAGTTGTAAGGCATGTCGCCCATTTCTTTTAGAGACTTTTCATTTATTTCAGTTATTCGGACTTCTGGCATGTAATTAATTCAGGATTCAGACTTGTCATTTTATTTTTCAGTTGTGGGATTGTTGTGAGGAGTTTTCCTCCGGACTTATTATTATTTGTTGATTATTTCATTACTTCGTTATGGTGAATGGATTATGTTGTTCTTCCATTATTCTTTTATCGCATGTTAATCAGACTTAAATTAAAATTTGGCAACTTACTTTTTAAATACTAGGTGGTTAGTAATTATTAAAATGTTTTCGACAGTGATGCTATTAACTGAACCAACTTGGCATTTTGTATTGATTTAATAAAGGAGTAGCTACCCGGTATTTAATTAGTCGGGGTGTCACATAAATATGCGCAATAAGTAGCATAGTTTCAAAAAATCTTCCCGAACAATGTAGCAACCAACGATGAACCTATCCAGATCGACTAGTTTGGTGTATGAAACGTTTTTGTATGATGTGAAACGAACTTTTATGATATGATATTCAAATGAAGTTGTATGATATTCAAATGAAGTTGGTTTATTATATGATTAATTGTAGTTGTAATTAATAAAGTTGTATTAATGTAGTTGTTTTATTGTATGATTGATTATATGATTGTAGTTGGTTTATTTTATGATTGTAGTTGGTTTATTGTATAATTAATTGTAGTTGAAATTAATGAAAATCCATTACTGGTTCGGTTTATCTATATAATATGGGAGAGGGGTGTTTGAATAGTGCCAACGAATTAATGGTTGAGATCAAATTTTTTAGGGTAATCTAATGGTCTAAGGTTGTGCCACGTCATAATTTTAACATTGTGACATGACAAAATCGGAGAACCTCGAACCCATACTCCCGCCCATCTTTCAAAATTGGAGATAACATTGTGACATGGCCAATCTGCCTTGAGTCTCCCGTACATCCCATCTTTCACTCACTATCCCCTTACAAACCTACTACCTCAATTTCTCTCTCCAAAACATCCACGCTCTCTCCCATTTACATCCTCTCAAACCTCTTCAAGTGGCTTTCTATTGAAATCACATTAGGATTTTCGCTTCGTGAGTTTTCATTTGAAATTTATTTGGAATTTTAGTATTTTGGTTCAAGACTCTGTACGAAACCGACTCCGTGTGTGTATCATTTGGTATTTTGGTTTTCATTTGAAATTTATTTAGCTAATATGGTATTTGTATTAGGATTTCAGGTGTTGGGCATTGAAGAGAAAAAGAGGAAAGGAGAAAGGTGATAATGGGTTCCGAGCAAAGAGAACCACAAATTCCGTGGTTAATTTTTTTTAGTTCATATCCACTTTATCTTCATTGGTTTCTCATTATTTTTTGAGGATTTTAGTTATTTATTGTAATAATCTCATGCTTGATAGTGTTTACAACCATAAAATGAATAGGGAATTTTTAAGAATAACCCAAATAGTTTAGGGGTCAAATGAGTACTTTAGTTATTTCTATTACACTGCCTCTATTTTCTTTGATTTTAGTTATTTTTATTGTAAGATCTGTTGTTTAAAGGCCTTCATAATATACTACATCTTGCGTCTATTTTCTGAATCTTGCCTCTATTTCTATTACATTGTCTCTATTTTATGAATCTTGGCGATATGGGATTTTTGTATATTGGGTTTCTTGATAATATACTACATTAAAACCCGTATGGGTAGTTTGGCGGTAATTTGCAACAAAAAGTAAGTTAGGGGCCATTTGGAAATAGCCCAAACCGTGTGTTTATAATCTTCATTTGGATTTAGAATTATAATCTTCCTGGCTTTGTCATTGTAATAGTCACTTGGATTTTTATTTATTTCTAGGTACAGTGTTGAACTTGATTTTGAAGCTAATATTTACAAGGTTAGTTTAAACACCCTCGTCGCCACCCCTCTCCCCTTGTTGCGCCGCTTCTATTTCGTAAGTTTTGAATGGTTTTCAATTTTAGGTTTAATCGATTTTAGGTTTATAATGGTTTCAAATGATTTTAGGTTTACAATGGTTGGATTTTGATTTATTTTTAGGTTCAGTGGACTTGATTTATTTGTTGGCTATTACCATTGGTTGGATTTTGATTTATTTGAAGATGCTATTTACAAGGTTAGCTCTTACTAACTTTAATAGATTACACTACTATTTAATAGATTACACTGCTATTTAAGTTCTTACTAACTTTATTATCTATTATATTTTAATATTTTGTAGTCTATTAGCATTGAGTGGACATGAATCAGATAACCCTTTCTAAATAGCTCGAACGCTTCCATAGCAGAAACATGGGTGTTGTGATCTGTGATGTATCTGAACTGGACATCATTCGTACAGAGGTAACTTCAACCATTTTTTATTTTTTTTACACAACTAGGCAGTTTACATTATTAATAGATATATTTTATTTTCAGAAGAGAAAACACGCAGAGCAATTTTTGGATAATGGAAAGGGGAAAAGGAAAGAGAATAACCCCCCTTACTCGGTTCTCTTCTTCTTTCTTCTGTAATGAAATTAAATTTTCACACCGTAAAACTTTGATTATATTTAGTCTTAATTTCTTAACTATCTATAAATTAGCAGGAATTTCCACCTACTTCTGCCTGCATATTGGGTCAAAGATGTCGTCGTGAACGATAACGGTCACAAAATGAAATTAGTGTTTCCCGACCTACATCAAGTCGCATTGATACAACTTCTCCATTTCTAAGCACACTTACATTGCTATGTGGCCCTCTGCGAAACCAAACCCCCATATCAAACATTCGTACACACATTTTAAAGCGACATATGGGTAACCTTGACTCGGTGCGATATTTTGTATTTTGTACTTAATTTTATTTTTAAACCATATAAACACTGTAATTTTGATTTTTCATTTTTTATACTTTCTATCCGCAGGTATGTTCAACTTCACACGTCTAAAGACACACTTCCACCTTAAATGTGCCTGTGGTGTGACATTTCTTCCACCTCCATATTTATTATTATTCTACTTTCATTATCTTTCGTCTTCATTTACTAACTATTTATAACGTAGCAGGAAATTCCACCTACTAGCGCCACGTGAATGAGAACAATCTGATGGTATGTTGTTGCCCTCAATATGTACTGATGGTATGTTGCTGCTACCAATGCTCCCACAAACGGTCCAAGTAGATAAACCTGTAATACCCCGTATTTTTGTGATATTTATTTTATGGGATTAATTAAATTAAATGCGTATTAATTGGAAATTAATCCGGGTTAAAATACTAGAGAGATGCGAGTTGGTATTTGATTATATGTGCATATATGATTATATATGAATTTTGAATTATGAAATTTGTCGTGAGATTGAAATACGGAAATTTGGAAATTTTGTTGAGACACGTGTGACAGTCGCGTCATGGTATATAATTATGATAATTAAAAAGTGAATTTTATTTCTATTATCCGTATGGTCGTTTTGAGTGCGCCAACTAGAGCTGTGTTTTTTATCCGAACATTTCGATTTTTTCGATTTCCGATCCGATTTTTTCCGAATTTGGAATGAAATTTTAGTTTGCCGATTTCGGATTTTCCGATTTCCAATTTTTCCGAAAAAAATCGAATCGGAAATAATTCTGAATTTCCGATCTGATTTTTCCGATCCGATTTTTCCGAAACTATGCCGATCCGATTTTTCCGATTTTTTTCCGAATTATTTCCGATTTTTTCGGAATTATTTTCCGATTTCCGATTTTTCCGATTTCTTTTCCGATTTTTTAAAAGTTTCTCATATCCCACATCGGTTGGGAGAGGGAGAGGGCTCCAAAATATGCTCTATAAAAGGAGAGTATCCTCCTAACTTCTACACAAATGAAAAATGAGCAAAATCCTCATGTGTTTACATGTTGGGTTAAGCTATTTTCATTGTTTCTTTAAAATGAGAATTTCGAGTAATCGAAAATCCATAATTTATTTTTTTGAAATTTTGGAATTTTCGAAATTTCTGGATTTTTAATATATTTTGTGAATTTCCGATTTTTTCCGATTTTTGCCGATTTTCCGATTTTTCCGAATTCGGAATTTTTTTTAATTTTCCGAAAAAATCGGATCGGAAATCGGAATAGTTATTTTATTTCCAAAAAAATCGGAATTTTTTCCGAATAGGCATTTTCCGATCCGATCCGGCCGAAACACAGCCCTAGCGCCAACGCGTCCGGAAGGGTCGAAATAGTCAGAAAACACTAGCCGAGGGTTTGGTTTGGGTCCCGGGGTATTTTTAGGCCATAACGGCAACGTATAAGGGTAGTTTGGTAATTTTGAATTTTGGGGAATTAAAACCTACGAAAAATGGGAATTAATATCTGATTTGGCATTAACCCACTAAGCCCACTAATACCCAAATAGGCTACGGAGGTTATTGAAAGTTATTCCAAAGAGTTCCTAAACCACAAAACCCTAGCCACCATTGTTACTTGGAGAAGAGAGCTTGTAGAGGGAGAGATAGAAGGAATCTGCAGAGGAGAGAGATCCATTCATCAAATTCGTCATCAAATCCAAAGTTACCATTAAGGCAAGTGGTTTAATTTCGTTTATTTCAAAGAATGCTTCTTCCATGTGTAGGAATTTATTAAAATCATATTGTTCTTGGGAGTTAATGAAAAACCCATGTAAATTGGAAATAGAAAGTACATTTTGATGAGGAAATCGCATGTAGATTGGTGTGTAATGATTATTCTGATGATATTACAATTAGTAGGAGAACAGAAACGGATTTAATTCAGTTCTTTGATGATTCATAAATTCTAGGGTTCATAGTTTTAAAATTGGGGAAAAATATGTAGAGATTTGATATTTGAATGATGTTAGGATGAATTAATACCCCCAAACATGTCAATATGTGAACTAAGTATGTTTAGGGACGATTAGAGACCTTAAACAATTGTTAGATTGAGGTTTGGATGAGATTTGGGGAGTAGAGAAGTTGGAAAAACGAAAATAAGAAATTTGGGCTCGAATCTGGTAGCTCGTTAGAAGACCTGCCCAGGTCGTTCGAACGACCTCGTTCGAACGACCTTCTAACGAGTTGACCATTGACTTCTAACGAGGGTGAAGTTCGTTCGACGAGATCGTTCGAACGAGATCTCGTTAGAAAGCCCAGTTCGTTCGAACGAGATCTCGTTAGAAGACTCAGTTCGTTCGAACGAAGTCTCGTTCGAACGAGACTTCGAACGAGTTGACAGTTTAGGCTTTATAGCCTGTTTTGATCCCGAGTACCCCGTAACCTTGTGTATAGGTAGAGATAGCCTTTCCTTGATGAGTAATTGATATATTTGGGATGTTTGGGATATAATGAGGAGTCAAACCTAGAAGTGTAGTTTGAACCTAAGGGAAAATATGAAGTGGGACGTGAGTGTCTATTACGATGTGAGCTATTGACGGCCTAATTAATTACATTAACCGGGAACATATAAATGGTGTAGTATTATATGTCAGTACGAGAACAGATATGTACCAATATATTATGGTGATTACTAAGATGTGTGCATACTTAGTATATATGTATTGATTTTATGTGTATGACATACCTACCATACTTGCTATCACGGGAGGTTCGCGTTCGCTTAGGGCCCTCTAATCCTTGTGTTGCCCGAATTTAGACTGGTTACCTCGATGAACATAGGTCAGAGAAGGACTTATTGGGATGTTAATAAGTCTGCTGATCGTGGGAGCGCAGGTATGTGCGTGACCCATGTGATGTGACTGTGTTCGCCTCCATTATTTGTGATGTTGTTATCTGAGAACTATTCCTGAGAGATTTGGAATATGTGATCCTTATGTACGTGATGTACCGGGATGGATAGCAGAGTATGTGTGCACCGCAGCTTAGTCTCGGGGTGCTTGTATTGTATATTTATGACGTGAATAATATACACTTAATTAATGGGAACTTTCATGTTGTTATTGTGAACATAATTATGGTAATGTAGTGAGAGAACATAACGGGTTAACTGATAGTGAATTATGTTATTAATTGAGAATTTGAGTTTAAGTGAAGCCCTCTACTTAGTTGATAACGCTAGAATGTAATATGGGGATCAAGTAGTAAGGGGTAGAACTTATTACGGTTTGGTTATATGTGTATGTCATGTAGATGGGTACGGTACGTTAGGAGTGCACATGTAGTCGAGAGGTGAGAATTTCATGTGAGTGCACGTCCTAACATGTACTTTGCATTTAATGCTTTAATGTTATTAAAACACTTGCTGTTTTCAAAATGTTTTCCACTTTCGGGCTCTGACCCATTTGCTTTCAAATCTATTTTTGTAAAAACCATTTTAGGTGCCCAGCCACAAGGACAACATGCTTAGGATCCTCATTCAGGTGACGAGCTGTAGCTGTTTGTGGAAGTTACAGGACTTTGCTTGTAGACGCTTCATCTGTCTTGACTCGATATTCATCAGTTATCAGTTGTAGGGCATGTCGCCCATTCCTTTTAGAGACATTTCATTTATTTCAGTATTTAGACTTCTGGCATGTAATTATTCAGGATTCAGACTTGTTATTTTACTTTCAGTTGTGGGATTGTTGTGAGGAGCTTTTCCTCCGGGTTTATATTTATATTGTTGGTTATTTATTATTTCATTATGGTGAATGGATTATGTTGTTCTTACATTATTCTTTTATTGCATGTTAATCAGACTTAACTTAAAATTTGGCACTTACTTTTTAAATACTAGGTGGTTAGTAATTTTTAAAATGTTTTCGACAGTGATGCTATTAACTGAACCAACTTGGCATTTTGAATTAATTTAATAAAGGAGTAGCTACCCGGTATTTAATTAGTCGAGGTGTCACAAAACCTAATGGGGTGTTTATGGTAATGTTGTTGCTGATAATGCATTTATTCAGAATCTATCATGGTTAAGGTTTGTGGTGTATTAAGAACCTAATGGGATTCAAATAGATAAATACGATGTTTGTAGGTATATAAATACGATGTATGGTCTAATCGAATATGTAGGATGTTTCGAATGGAAACTTTGGCTTACATATGATGTAATTGTGAGCAGAGGTTCCAGTTTTCCCCAATTTTGACAAATTTCAGCGGGTTTTTAATTTTCAACGGACCCAAATCTTAGACCGTATGATTCTCCGACCACCACCACCACCAACTCTCTCTTGAAATGTCAATATCACTTGCTTTCAATGCAGTAATTTTTTTAGAATTCCCTCTTTTAATTTTTGTTGACTTGTAGATTCTGGCCAAGGGGAATCCCCATTTTATATATCGAATTCGCGTTCTGTTAAAGGTTTATAGGGAAAAATCTACACCTATTATTTTCCTCTTGAAACATTAGTACCATATGTACTATGGTTCGCAATTTTTGGATGCTAACTTCGAGCTTCACTTAAAGAAGCATAAGGTAATTTGTTCGAACATTCCTTTTTACTACCTTGAATTACCATTATTTTCCTCTTGAAATCATATTGTAATGTTCAATTTTTCTATCTCGACAAATTTTCTTAAATTTAGTGTACATCTTCTCTATTTTCAGGTAGGAAGGAAAACGTTATTTCATATTTTTTTCAAGCAATGCATAATTATATTCATGAACACTAACAACGTCTTGTTCACAGATATAACAGATTTTGGTGTTATTCTTTACATTGGTGTTGTTGCTGTTAGTTCTTTGATTAGTTTTGTGGTCTCGTTATTATATATGTGTGTTATTGCTATTAGTAATTTGATTACTATTTACGTTGGTGTTGCTGCATTCTTTATTAAACAGTTCATATTCAATAACCCCCTTAATTTTAACTAATATAAGTTATATAGTTGCTATTATTCAACTATAGTTTATATTATTCAATAATTGATATTCAATAACTATAGTTTATAGTATTCAATAACTATACAACTGACATTATAAAAGTTTTGATAAACAAGTTATGAAGTTGATGCTGGAACACTATTGATGCTCCTAGATGAAAGATATAGACGTGAACGAGAACGAGCATTGGATACACAATCATGTAAGTTGTTTGATTAATAGTAATTGGATACACAATCATCTAATAGTAACTAAATGCGATACTTACAAGATACTAAGTTGTTTGATTAGAAATTTCGTTTATTGTAGTATTAGTTAATATATGTGTTTTTTTTAGTTGGGTTGAGTATTGAAATATTCTATTAATCGTGTTCATCCCACGAATTTGATATCTATAAGTTTTATTTTTTCACTTGATGTAACTGTTCTTAAGAGTATAAATTATGAAATTGTGTAACATACAACGACAATGCCTACATTTATTAAGCACGTAAAACTCAGACAGGCAACATAGTAAAACTAGATGCATAAGACCTTTTAATGCATACTATATATAATATAAAGATTGGATTTAATTGCCTGAAGAATTGAGGGAAAGATTTGATCATAGATGTACTATTGTGAGGATTCCAATAGATCTTCTTCATAAGACCTGTTCACAAATGTACATTTAACACTGTGCTAAAATGCATTGATACTTGAATATTTTTCATTAAAAACATGAACGCAATGATGCTCGAATGCGACCTAATTCATTTTTGTTTTGTGATTTGTTTTGCAGATTTAACAAATATGGTTTTCCTTGTTATGTTCATTATTAAGGTGCATATATTCGGGCATGCCACAGTCACATTACCTGAGAGAAATGTGGTACTAAGCAGCTAAACGTCAAATGACATCTAAGAACTCATGATGCCGATGGGGCTACATTCGAGAGGATAAAATGCACAGCTATAAGGGTTGTCTCCACATATTTTCATCCAGATCAAAATCTTTGTCAGTATATGAAAGCTATACACATCACACAAAAACCATTTGCTTTTGGCATTTCTGGGTGGCATGAGATTTGTGTTCAGGCATGTGAGAGATAATCATAATCAATCCGGATATCATCTTTACACTCCCGATGATTTTGAGGAGTTCGATGAATAATTTCATTCAAAGCCAAGGGGTGGCCGAAAAAGGAAATACCCAACCATTATAGAAACTTTTATACGGAGAAGCATTATGCATATTCCATCAAGTGAATCAGATTCTGTTTTGGACAAAGGACTTGATGATGAACTGAATAAGTAGTTGAGTTAGTTATTATTAGTGGTTAAAACGTAGATCAAGAAATGTATAGGTCATGTTTGTGTTGGTTTGTTCATATATTGTCACAAATGCTCTGTATACATGTAGATTAAAACTGTGTATTGGGTTTGTTTGAACATTTTGAATATTGTATGATTGGTTGTTACCCCTTAACCAGGATGGGTAGTCCAATATACAAAGGAGACTATGCCCGTTTTTTTAGAATTGACACATTGTTGATTTGAGGCACAATGTGAATTCTAGCGATGAATTTATACTATTTGAACGTTTTTGGACTATTTTTTATTTGTTAAGACTATTTGAATGTTCTTAGCAAACGAATTCGAGGGTGGAAAATGAATTTAGACTATTTAGACTATTTGAATTCGAGGGTAGCAAACGTTGAACATTCTTAGCAAACGAATTCGAGGGTGGCAAATGTTATTGGACAATGTGAATTCGAGGGTGGCAAACGAATTTAGACTATTTGAACATTCTTAGCAAACAAAATTTTTGCCTTCTTACAATTACGTACTTTGAAAATTTTTGTCATTTTGTGATTATCAGCATGCCTTCAGACACGGGCATACCCTAGTATGTATATATATATATATATGTGTGTGTGTGTGTGTGTGTGTGTGTGTGTGTGTGTGTGTGTGTGTGTGTGTGTGTGTGTGTGTGTGTGTAGCTAAATAGTATCCTTATTTTGCTGTATTCATGCCGAATGGACTTCAAGATCCAACACAAATAGGACACTGTTAGGGATCTATATGCCGAACCAAGTTTCCCCAGGACTGGTTCGATATATATATGCCGAATTAGTACCCTTATTTCGCTATAATGATGTTGAATGGACCTTACTCTCCAACCAAGAATGGACAATGTTCGGGATGTCTATGCCTAACCTAGTTTCCCCAGGACTGGTTCGGTATATATATGCCAAATTAGTACCCTTGTTTCGCTATAATGATGCCGAATGGATATTGATGAATTATCATCCACAAATATGGATGTTGATGAAATATAATCCACAACCAACAATTAGGGATGTTTATACTGTAATAATCCACAATAAACAATTAGGGATGTTTATACAAAATAGTCCACAATCAACAATTAGGGATGTTTATACAAAACAGTCCATAGTCAACAATTTTGGATGCAAGTTTCAAAATAATCCACAACCAACACTTAGGGATGTTTATACGAAATAAGCAACAACCAACAAAATAATTTCACATTCATCAATAAGCCAAACGTTCATACAATATTGTTCCACTTTAATACAAATATTCAATGACACGATGCCTATTTCTTTCTTTTACTTCTATCCGACCCCTCAACTACTTTCTCTTTTCTCTTGCTATTGGACTTTCTTTTCTTCATCGCCCACTCCTCAATGACAACTGGCACGCCTACCTCAATGGTTGCAGCTAGGATATCGTAGGCTTGCACATCGCGTGCAATTAATTTGATCGGATCAGCAACAATTCCATCATCAATATTGCTCTTCATTAAGTCCATAGCCGTGCGCACCTCGTCCGCCTATGGAACAGATAATAACATCGTGAGATTAAATTAGACAAAAAAACTTATATATAATTACATATATATAATACCAAAAGAAGTTTAGACAAAAAACTTACCAATGACGTTTGTTGTTGTTTCACGCTGCGGAACTTGGGATTTTGGACTCTACGATGGGATTTGGACATAAACCAAGCCATATAATCATTGCTACAATCCCACGGGCTAGATATGGGCACATACCTAGATTTCCCGGATAAAAGGTGGTCTTGCCAGTGGTACCATTTTTTCATATCGAATTTAACTTTGTACCGAGCCGCCTTATCTCCCTTATCGTCCTTCAAGGGTGTCGCTGGGTCACGCGGTATGATTTGTAGTCGTCCCATTTGTCTAAGGCCTATTTCAGGGTAATAAGGCTCCCCCACCTCAAAACAAATCATAATTCCGCTATACCATGAAGCTTCATGAAAGGGATAAGCAGCCCTAGAATCTCAATAGAGTTCCCAAATGACCTACAAATACACAAAACATAAATTAATGTCAGAAAATATCAAAGTAAAAAAAACGTAACAAAAAATATTTGAATTTACTCCAACACTCATATCATCCAATTGCTCCCGAAAATTGATTAAGTTTGTAAATGCATTTTTCTGAGAGGCGGACTACAACGACCAACGTGCAATCCTTGGCATGATTTCATCAAACTCCATATCAACGCATCCGCCAACCCCTATAAAATGCTCATATATCCATGACAGCAAAACACACACCTTATGAATTTATTAGAAAAAAGCAGGAAATTGATAAACATTCATAATCAAAATATGAATGTGTGTTATTAGTTACCTGTATAAGAGAGAGGCAACAACTCATTTGTCTCACACCTGAATGAGAGGCAAGGACCAACTTCCTATACACATGCGCTAGGATCCCCATACACCATGCTAGTTTCCCCACCTTCTCCATGTCTCCAAGAACATGAAAGTATCGCACGAAAACCATGTTCCTTGTCTTGTCGGGAAAAACTGTGCACCCGATAATGTAGAGTAAGTAGGCACTGGCGCAATAGTCTTTGTCTTCACCTGATGCATTGGCGTCGCGCGACCTCTCCTTGAAATTCGAAGTGAGCCAGTTCAAACGAATGGCCGCATGCTCGCCATATTCCTCCAAGGCAACTTCCCTGCTCACTCCTAACAACTCTACCACTAAGTCCACAAGTGACGGGACCACTACGTCCTCCTCCTCCTCCTCCTCAACTGCGCGTTGCGGGTTATACAGAGGTGATCCGACGAAAGGAACACCCAAGATCGTCGATACGTCGTCGAAGGTAATTGTCATCTCCCCAAATAGCATATAGAATGTGTTAGCCTCCGGATGCCACCTGTCGACAAACGCATATATTAGGGCGTAATCTAAATAACGGTGGCTAGATGAGATAAGCCCCCCTAGCTTAGCCCTTTGAACCCTCTTTCGTACACTTGCAAAAAGATCAGTGGATTGCCACTCCTTGATCTTTGTCCAGTGATTGATGCCCAATAACGACACCCGCTCCACCTACAATATAAGCAAAATATTTATTAAGGTTCATGAAAATAATGGAAAATTTAAAATATTAATGATTTAACATTTAAGGGAAATGAAATCAACACTAATCCAGTCCAAATACCGTAGGCCACATTATGCTTAAAATGTTTTAATAGGCTAAGAATGGTGGGTCCCCCGTATGCCGCAGTAGAGGTGCCTTCTTCAGGCACCTTTTTCTTCTGGCTATATGCTACTGCGGTCTTGTGTACAATGCTAAATGGGATTTCAGGTCGTTAGGGAGCAACATTCTCCGGCTCAGCACACCTCTCCTCCGCCTCATGATCAACCTCGGCCTCCTCCTCAACCTCAACCTGAACCACAACCTCCTCGTCATGAACCGTAACCTCCTCATGCATCTCCACCACTCGGGGATCCACCTCCATCACATCTGGGACAGTCGCAGTAGACAGAGCATGGATCTCTTCTCGACGTTTCCTCTCTGAGGTAGTCAACGTCTTTCAGTTCTTGAGAGAGTAGGATACTAGGTTATCTGTGGTAAACCTGCATTCATTATAAACATAAGTCAATTCGTAGGTTGTCATTGTGTTCTTATAAACATAATACATACGTAATCATGTATCAATTCGTAGGTAATAATGAATTCATTCATAGGGAATTATGTATCACATCATAGGTAAACATGTATTGATTATAAACATCAATCATTTCATAGTAAATCATGTATCATTTCGTAAATAATAATGAATTCATTATAAACATAAATCATAGATAATAATGTATCAATTCGTAGGCAATCATGTATTGATTATAAACATAAGTCGTTTCATATGTATTTATTATAAACATAAGTCATGAATTCATTATAAATATAAGTCATGTCATAGGTAATCATGTATCATTGGTATTCATTATAAACATAAGTCATAAAGATAACAAAATAATTGATTCCATTCGGGTTAAAGGTGTCGACTGGTGGTGGTTACATTCGGCATAAACATCACGAAAAAATTGAATCCATTCAGGGTAAATGTGGCGAATGAAACATATAGAAACTTGTTGATCAATTCGGCATAAACATAGCGAATTAAATCATACATTTCGGGATAATGGTAACGAATGGATACCCATTCACAATCCATTGATTCGTTGTATAAATTACGAAACATTATACCTCATTCGGTATGAATGATGAAACCCTAGGTAATCAAAAAAATTATTCGTCATGAACATATCGAATAAATGGAATTCATTCGGTGTGTTCATAACGAATGAAACCCTAGTTTAGTGCCTTCAACTTTTTTAACAGTCCAGGCGAGATTATAGTAGAAAACAAAAATTCATTGGAACTTTTTGAACAAGAATTGCAATCGTTGTAGTCATTAAACATTATCGTTTTCATTATCTACAATCAAGTTACTTTGTAATTCGATTTCATACTCTTATACTAGAACAGGTGTAATTCGATGTAGAAGGAGAACTTTGAAGTTCGATCCTTTGAACAGCAAATGGATATATATTACGCTGAAGGAGAATGGATATATATTACGCTGAAAGAGAATATATATATATATATATATATATATATTTGGGTATTCAAATGGATAGTGTATTCAATGTATCAACCTGATGTTTAATCTTTAGTTGAAGGAGAATGGATGTGGAGACGAAAAGTTTAGAGGTGAAGATGAAAGGTTTGGAGGTTTGATGTGTAAAGAGATGGAGAGAAAGTGTGTAAATGATTATTAGAACTTTAAATATGTAGTGGCCATGATGTGGTATTATGAAGTGACTATTAAAATTTAGTGGTATTTTGTAGTAAAAATATAGTTGTAGTATTTTGGAGCAAAATATGTGGTGCCCTTATAAACTCCCTTAATAAATGGTATTATTATGGGCTAGTCTGATTTATTGGGCCTGAAGGTATCATTCACACGTACCCATTTGAAATCCAAGTACTCTCTCTCTCTCTCTCTCTCTCTCTCTCTGCTCCACCCCCACCCCACCCGAAACTCGTTGAAACAGTTCGCCTAACATTCTCGTCAAAATATTTCTCTCTTCATTTCTCTCTCCCCCCATTCCTCTCTTCGTCTATTTCTTTCCTTTTTCTGGTCCACACCAGCGACATAATCACTGAAGCCGAAGGAGAGTTTTTCGCTGAAAAAAATTGAAGCGTTACAATTACAGCAAATCTATTTTTTCAATTTTTTCATCCAAAATATCAAATATGAATGTTGTTTGATAGAACTTAACGAATAGATTCCGAATATATAAATTTTGTAAATCTTAAGTTATGGGCTTTTAAATATTTGATGGGCTTTTTTAATTAAAAAAGAGAGAGAGAGATGTCAAAAATAATTTCTTGAGTATATTGATTTTAATGTGCTAAATTGTCAAAATATGATATTTGACACCATTAACCCAATAAAATAATATCTTGCATCATTGACCAAAATTAAATGATGAATGCTAAAACTATTAGAATCCAAGCTCACAACCCCACTGAAAAATCTCACGCTACTTTGAGCGGTTCCTTTGTTCTTTTCTTTAAAACTCCACCGTTACGAATGATGCTATAAGAGTCTTGACACTGTACTGTACATTAGGAATTCTCCTTTTGGGCCGCGAACATTTTATTAATATACAAGGATGTTCTAAATTAAAAAGAAAATTAAGTGCCAAATTGGACCAGCCCATTATATATATATAAGGAAAAAAAAAAGACGTGTTAACAATTTCTTGGGTTCTTTGCACTTTGAGGTCTGGCAGTTATGTGTATTTTTCGTCTAGGGTCCAAAACGTTTCATATTAGCACTTTGTAGTCCATTTTCACTTTTGAAAACACTTATGGTTTGTTTGGCAACCCAATTCCAAGCCATGAAATTGAAATTGACCTTTCAATTCCAATTCCAAACGTTGAAATTGGATTGCCAAACGAGCCCTTAATATAATCAGCTTCTGAAGTACAATCCACTTATTGCAAGTAGGCTACAACTGACACATCAAATCACTAACACGTACTTATTTACCTAAGTCCTTCCAGGCCGACTCTCATTTTCGACTCAATGGGTGCGACCCGCTAACATGTCGCACTTGTATTGGATTGTGTTTGAGCCGCGACACATCAGCGAGTCGCACCCAATGAGTCAGCAATGAGAGTCAACCTATAATTATTATTTACCTTAAGGTGTTGAACATTATTGCAAGTGCTCATTTGGATCGAATTTGTTAGCCATCTAAAATCTATAATTGGTAGATCACACCAAAAGTTCTAATGATTTTGGCATGCATAATTCTTAGAACACACACGCAAAAAAAAAAAAAAAAGGAGCAACACTAGCATCAAACATATTACAAAATATCAAGCGAGATAAAAAATATTTTAAAAAAAGTAAGTACAACCCACTATGATAAATCACATAATGCGGAAAATAAAATGAAAATGCAGGCATACAATTGTAAATCCATCGAACATCACAACCTTATTTTGTTGAAAAGAAACCGACACATTGAACCACCATCTTCGGAACACTAACAAGATTTTTTTAAATTACAGCAGCATAATGCAAGACTTGGGAGAGAATGAGAAACCTTAGCCTTCCCAAGTGATACTTATCGAACTGCTAGTGATGATGATGTCCGTGATCTTGAACATAGCGTAGGCCACAATACTTGCAGATAGCCGGTTCTTTCAAGTCGAGGCATATGAATTCTATTGGATGCCCAAGCGCCGGATTGGTGTCTGCAACAGAGAACAGCGTTTTTATAAGAAACTCTTGCGAATATAAAGATGGATGTTATTATTCTTTTGGTTACAGATGTCCACGGTCAGTACGTAACTCATTTAAGGAGTTTGATTACACGGTTCGAAAAGGATTGAAAAACAGTTCATCTATCTGAAAAGTTGGAAAAGGACTCGTATAATTTTCCATGAAATCCAAGAGTTTGGGAATGCGTAAAACATGTTTTCCATGAAAAATGTGTGTCACGTATTATTATTCCCATTAAAGATGTCCAAATCATTCGAGCAGGCAAGCTAGCAAGTATATGGGAGATCTCGTTTTAGACCGCTATTTAGTATCCAACGGGAGACCAAGATAGTTTGGAACAAACACCACAAAGGTAAATGAGTAAAAAAAATAAGATTTTACATGGAAAAAATGTAATGCTGATCACACGCACCCATACTTCTTCACAAGAAACTAGAAAGTTTTGAAATACAAACTAACCTCCTTCACAAGCAACAATCCTGCCTTCAACCTTGATGGGTGGAACTTCATTGATCAACTCCATTGGAGACTTCTTATCTGTATTCTATAAAAGTAAAGCAAAGAGTGAATGCGCAAATATAAGGACAATGATGAACTAAATCCCACAGTAGTGAACAAGTCTTGATCTTGACCATTGTTCAAGCGAATCCTTAAAAACCGTTATTTTCAAAATCGCAACAATTAATTTGGGTCGGAGGTAGTAGATTATTGTGTAAACATATCATTTGGAACATCCTGTTAAGAAAAAGAACTAGGGGAGGAGTATCATCCCTATCTACAAACGCCTTCTAGAAACAATACTAAATGAAATCAGAGTATCATGATCTAGTAAAAATAAAAACTAGTACTAATAATTATAAATATAAAAATTAAAAAAGTGGCATGAACTATACTATAAATGACCCCCATGTCATAATTATTCTTCTATTATTTCGATTGCTAAGATTAAGCTATTCCTAGAATTTTTTCACGTTGGCGACAAATGCTGAATTCGCATTTTAAATTTAAAGTTGGCCTCGAAGATTAAGAAGTCACATCGAAGGCTCTATTCAACTTAATGACAAGC
Organism: Sambucus nigra; assembly: GCA_949130495.1. Lineage (NCBI taxonomy): Eukaryota > Viridiplantae > Streptophyta > Magnoliopsida > Dipsacales > Adoxaceae > Sambucus > Sambucus nigra. The sequence goes on from OX422213.1 coordinate 650,454,395, forward strand.
TCAATCTGTTGAACGGAATTAAAATTTAATAGAAGCTTCAACAAAGAAAGCTATGAAGCACGGACTCGACACGCAATACGTGCTTCGACACGACACGCGACACGTGATTTTTCTAAAAACTAGAATATGACACGCTAGGATACGTATAATATATAATATTATATAAAACAAATTTTTTCCATAAAATACATTATTAGAGCTTTTAACATAATAAAATTAAGAAAATGGACCATACAAAACAATATTCAAACACACTTTAACATTAAAATCATAAATAAAATAGAATCACCATCACATTAGTTGCATTTAACATTCAAACACACTTTTTTTTGCTGTTTATTTTATTTATTTATTTGTTGTTTCTAATCTTATTTATTTTGCCGTAGTTGCATAAAATAAAGAGGGAGAAACAACAAAGAAAAAAAGCAAAGAAAAGGGCAAAAAAAAAAAAAAACAAGAAGAGGAAATAGCAAAAAAACAGGGACGAGCGTGCCCCTGCGTGTCGGGAGCGTGTCGCGTGTCCGACACGTGTCAAATGAGATTCGTCTCCTCCAGGAGAGTGTCGGTGCTTCATAGAAAGAAAGCAAGGCTAGGGGGATGGAGAAGAGTCTTATCATCTTCCACACTTGATTACCAGAAAGCTTCAGAACAAATTCCTTTCCACAAGCACAAAATTGGATGGGGAAAAAACCATATTCCTCAAATATAAGTACTTTTGAAAGTTACTTTAGCTGGTACTTCATGACAAATAATTTAGTGAAACCTCCTCATTCTGAACCTTAACTGAAAGGAACCAAAAAGTTTGATGGACACAAAATCAACTAACATGTTATGTTGCGACTAGACATGGAATGACATGAAGATTGCCACATGCCCCTAAACATGGAATAACTAGCAAGTTCAAATCTAAATTGCAGAGTTTGTGCGAGGGTGTATATTTATGAACAACCAAGCCTCTTGGCCCAGTGGTATAAGGCTGTCACTGGGACAGTCTTGGGGGTGGATTGAGTTTGGTCCCCAGTTCGATCACTGGCAATGTCAAAATAATACTTCGCCACACGAACCGCGAATGGGGATTAGTAGAGGTGCGTGTAAGCTGGCCCGAACACCTCATGGTATGTTACTATATATATATGAACATATTTCCGGAATCTACAAACCCGCAAATGTACCACGATACATGATCAACAACTAGAAACATGGTGGGGCTTGCGATCTGGATCTCCAAAGTTAGCGACCCAACCCCTTCCTCCCACCATCCCAAATAAATAGTCGTTGTTTGTCAAACAATTGAAAAAGATTAACTTTCCAAATTTGTTCTCTTAAAAATGATATATAGCTTTGAACGGAATACATGCACTTAGATCATTGTTCTATCTAGCAAACATTGTAATCTAACCTAGTTTTATATACTATTTTTAGAAACAAGGCCATAATTTGGGACTTAGAGAGTAATATTTTATCTATTATAAGTAATAATGCAACTTTAAATATAAAGAATGAAATAAATGGAGAAATGATACTTTCTAGCCGAAAAAATAAAAGTATTAAGAAAGGTTTACAAATTTTTTTAATTTTTACATAGATTATACACTGTGTTCAGTCTAAGTGAACCTTTCCATATAGGTGGAGCACATTTATTCAACTATTCTTGACAATATACTTATCGTTCTAATTTATAAAATGACTCAACATGAGTTTTAACACATTCCATAATATGAACTGAGCCTACTCCCCCCCCCCCCCCCCCGGCACCACATAGCTGCTAAGTCAATGTACCACGTACCAGAACGTCCCTACGTTCCAGGTAACATGGTTCATGAACTAATACATTGGAAAATTCTATAATTTTCCTACATGAGATGCAGTGCAAGTAGTATCAGATGAAGAGGTAACAGGGAAGAACAATTATGGTACGAGTCTGAGACTCTGAGATACAACTATTGGAACGTTTCTAATAAATATTCATGTCAGTGCTTCTTTTTCTTCTGAAGTGTGCAATTCACCTCAATCTTATCAATGCCTAACCAAATCAGTTGATATGATAAAACAGATAGGTCCTACAGCGACTTGGGAGCCTAAGAACAACAGCAAGAAGAAAAGATTTTGTGCCTCCCCTCAATGTTAATTTGGTGCTATAGATGGAAATTTGATATGCATTGTATTTACTCTCTGTAAGCATCATGTTCCACATCTGTCATAAACGATTTTTTTTCTTTCAAAGCAGTGATTATTGTTGAATAATAGGTCCGTTCAATAAAAAGTGAGATCAAGGTTGAACCACACTTGGAACACCACCTTACAACCTGACCACTATGCTAAAAGCCCTAGGCCTGATCAAACAATATATAACCCTTTGGGGTTGTAAATAATCAGATCAATATATCAAAATCAGCTAAACTTAAGGAACATGTAGAGTCAAATACTTCAACCAATCAAGAGTGTTAGATACCATCATGCTCCACATGTCATCCACGTTATTCTCGTGCTAGGTAGTTTTTATTTTGACATATAAAAGAAAATTACAAAATACAACAATTTATACAACACCGTTCCCTCCAGCTCAACAAAATAATTGATGAAGAAACCCCCCGGTCATACAACACCGTTCTCTCTCTACTCTCTCTACTCCTGCTCCCCACCGGTTATCCCTCCAGGCGGTCATCAGTTCAGCCTCCTCCAGCGGCCTCTCACGGATCTCCAGCTAAAAGGACAACTGAGTTCCCTCACAAATCTCCGGTCAGACAAAATCCACGGTCACGGTCGCACAACACAGCCTCACGAATTCCCTCCGATCAGACTCACGGACTCGTCAGACTCACAAACTCGTCACTTGTCACTCGTCACTCGGTTGGATCTCCTCCGATCATTTTCAAACTTATTTTCCAACCCCTCGAATTAGTTTTTTTCATTTTTTGTAAGCTTTTCATAAAATAGTTAAGAATATGTTTGCTGAAATAGTTTGTTAGAGAATCCACAATGGGGTTGCTAAAATCCAAGAAAATGTGTAAATGTAGAGAACTGGACGCTTGCAGTGGAGGAGTAAACGGTGTAAAAAGGGTTTGGCTTCGGGTAGAGGGATTGCAAAGTTGGAGAATGGCTATAGAATTTGTAAAGTTTATAAGATTAACATTTGATCGTATGAACTTATTTTGAGTTGATACAATTAACATTTAATCATATCAAATTATTTTGAATTCATACGATTAAATGTTATTCATGTGAACACAATTTCTATTTGATACGACTAAGTGTTACTATTTTTAGTTTCATACGAAGAAGAGAAGTTCGCATGAAGTTAAAAGTGGCAAAAACTACCCTTCACCATTGTGGAGTGTGTTGTGCAGAAAGGGTAAACCTCACTTTCAAAAAGGTATATTTACCTTTAATGAGCATTATGCTCTTTAGAGCATTTTTCTAGCTCTTCATGAAATAGTTCTCATGGCATTTTTCACATTTTGGTACATTTTTATATGATATAGTAATGACAAATGAATTGTAAAAAAGATGTTGAAAAGGTACTGTTACTTTTTATTATTTGTAAAAGAGATTGTTATTTTGGTACTTTTTTTTAATTGAATGTATTGCGTAATACCTTTAATATGCACGGTATTGTAAAACATATTTTTTTAACAGAATTTTGTGTTTTGAACAAAAACAATTCCGAAGTGCAAAATTTTCGAACAAGGTGACAATCAAAGTCAAACTTCAGTTAATCCTGATTCAAGCAACTCCCCTTCATCCCAAAATGATCAAAATGCTAGTGGAGTTTTTTATGGTAGAAAAAGAAAATTAACATCGAATGTTTGGTTGGATTTCACGAAAATAAACATTGATGGAAGGACTATGCTATTTGCAATACTTGTTCAAATAAGGTCAAAGCAAGTAATACAAAGGGGACCAAATCATTACGTGAGCATAGAGATAGACATAATAAGACTGAAAGTCTAGATATAAAGCAACACAGGATATAAAGCATAGGATGATATGTAGACATCAATAATCATTATTTCGATCTAAAGAAATCACGCTATGAGCTTGCATGTATGGTTATTTTACACATATACCCCTTATCAATTGTAAATCATATTGGGTTTCGAAAGTTCGTGAGTAGTCTTTAACCATAATTCAAAATACCCTCGAGAAATACAGCTAAAAGTGACTTTATCAAAATCTTTGATTGCGAGAAGACAAATACAATGCATTTGATGGGGAAACTAGGATGCAGAATAGCAATCATTACCAATATGTGGATGTCCAAACATACAAAGAAAGATTTTATGGCTATCACGTCTCAAATTCATCGATGATGCATGGATTCTACATAGTCACATATTGAGGTAAATTAGTATATAACACTTGCATTTTATAATCACTTTATTTAGTATGTGTATAATTTAATTCAAATTATAATTTTTTTCAAGTTTGTTTATGTTCCCGCACTACATAACAAGAAGTGATTTTGAATGTTTATATTGACACTTTGTTTGATTGGAACATTGATAAAAAATTGTCCACAATAATCGTGGACTATTGCACAACAAATGATGCAGTGATTAGTGTTCTTTTACACAAGCTCTCTAATAATAATTTTATGTTGGATAGAAGTGTGTGCTTTATATGCTTTGTTGTGTGCATATATGGAATCTAATTATGAAGGATGGTTTAAAAGTGATAAGCTGAGCGATTGAAAAAATCCGAGATGGTGTTGTCTTTTGGATAGCGTCGGCGGGTAGGATTGAAAAAATTGAGGAAGCCGCCAAGCAATTGTACATACCTTGCACTAAGAAGTTGATTGTAAAACTCGATGGAAGTCAACCTTTTTTATGCTTCAAACCACAATTTTACATAAAGATGTGCTCCCACGAATGAAACAACGAGAAAAACTATATACTTCTCTATCAACGGATGAAAAGTGGGAGTTGGCCAAAGAAATTTGTGGGAAGTTGAAATTGTTTCTTAATGTCACCAAATTGTTTTCCAGCACCCTTTATCCATTGCTAAATGTTACTTTCCAAAAATATGCGACATAAAGTTAACGTTGGTTGAGTGGAGTAAAGTCCTAATCCGTTCATAAAAGGTATGACATCACAAATGATGGAGAATTATGAGAAATATTGGAGTGATGAAATGTGATCATGGGAGTAACGGTTGTTTTGGATCCAAGATACAAGATGAAGTTGGTGGAATTTCATTCACAATGATTCAGTTGATGAAGTACAAAAAGTTCGGCAAAGTTGCTACAATTTGCTATATAAATATTAATAAAAGTCGATGTCCTTTGATACTTGTGCTATGCATCTTCATCTTCTTATGATTCGGATATCACTGATTCAGGTAGCATAAAAGACATTGATCCACTATTCAATTTTGACAAATTTGTCAATGTTTCCTTCACTTCTTCATTGGCTAAATCGGAGTTGGATTTTTATTCGAAGGAAGGCATATTGCCAAGGACACCAAACTTTGATGTGTTGAGTTGGTGGAAGACAAGTGGAGTCAAGTTTCCCACTTTACATATGATTCCTCGAGATAATTTAGCAAATCATGTGTCGACTGTTGCATCCGAATTCGCTTTTGGTACTAGTGGTATATTGATGTGTTCACAAAGTTAGTTACAGGGTGAAAGAAATGGTAATTAAATAATAAAGTGTATTCGATTAATTATTTTGCCATTCATATTTAATATATGTTTTTTTTTTGTATTGCATAAATAATTGTTTAAGTTAGTTACAGGGTGAAAGAAATGGTAATTAAATAATAAAGTGTATTCGATTAATTATTTTGCCATTCATATTTAATATATGTTTTTTTTTTGTATTGCATAAATAATTGGTGTACAACCAAGAGTTCATCTTGTTCTTCCACAATGTATAAGGAGGAAGATATTGACTAGTTATTACCTGTGGTAAATCTATCAAACTTAATTATTTACATTCTCTTTAAATATATTTAGAATTTTTAGCCATCAATAACAACCTTATTCTTATATATGCAGGAGGAGAGAGAGTTGGTTTCCTGGTGAATTTTGCATATTTACATCAAATTTTGAAACAATTAATGGTAGTGGGATATTTATTATGCAGGAGAAAGTTGAAATTATTCTGACACTTTGATGGTGACTTTTGTGTTATTTCATTTAATTTTTTAATTTGGATTCTAGGAACTACTAATTTGGCACATTGAATATTATGTTGAATGAGATGTTTAATTTTATGATGCATGAACTTTTAGTTTGGATTTATAAATTATTAGTCTTAAATGCATTTTCAAGCAGTTGAAACTATTCATATTTTCGTCTCAAGGAGACGGGTGATGATAATGTATGTATTTACATATTTGTTGTCCATGTTACTTTAACTCTAATAACAAATTTAACTTGTCAATATTACTTTTATTTTTTGTTCAAGAATTACAAACAATGACATGTTTTTCACGTATTACAAAACTTTGAAAAAATTGAAACAAAATCAGTTAAAAAAGATTATATTAATTGTTTTTAAATATTTTTTCGAGTTCGGGGGGCCTGCAGGTTTTTTAAGCAAGGCGAGGGTGGGGGAGAAAAAATCGAGGTTGGGGCCGGAGTTGGGGCGGCACTCCCCCGACCCAAACCCTCCCAGTTGACATCCCTATAAATAATCCCATAATGAGTTTTATTTAGTAGAAACTTTTGCAATCATTTTCCCAAAAGGCGTTATTCCTTAAAACTAAATTCCCGACACTTAAACCCTCATTATCCTTTGACTGAGAGCATAACTTTCCAACTAACCAATATTTTTCCTTTTCCTCCCAAACGCCTCTTACAAAACAATCTCGTAAGTCCCATTCACTTTCCCCACGAGTTTAAAACCATCTGACTGCTTCATTAACAGTATACCAGAATTCTCAGTTGCTCTTTCGAATAATATATTTTGACTGCTTCATTATCAATGAAAACGAAATCCAAGCATGTCTTCCTCACAAAAAGACCTTGTGTTAGTGATATTGTCTCACTCAAAACCCCTCTCAATCTAATACATAGATGTTTATCAACCCCCTGTATAAAGTACAGAATTTATGAGTCTGAAATCCTCAATTTTCATGAATTTATTTTCCATAGAATGAAATACATATAGGTCGCATTGGTACTAATATCAAGTTCCCCATCTAAATCCTATCATCATGATACATTCATAACTAGTGAAATTTTCTAGAAGAGACACTTTGTGAACATATACCTCACCAAATCTTGAACTTTGAGGTCCACTCAATCACTAAATAGTTATTTCAATTTTTGGATTGATACGCATAAACTCAAACACACAATACACATAGCATACATATAAATGAGCGCGTGTGCATGTATCGAACCATGAAATAAGAAATCTTCCGTGTCAGCTCAAAAACCCCAATTTAATCAAGGGGAAGAACCTCCTCAAAGCAGACACACTTGTAGGAATTATCATCTTATCCGCTACATAATGTTATACTACTCTTATTATAATTAGTCTCGAGAATATTTTATGTATGATATTTGCATTCAACATTTAGCATTAGGACGCGAGTTAGCTGCTGAATGTTGAATCTCTTTAATGAAATTTTATTCCAATCTTACCCTTAATATTTTTGTTAAACGACACTGATATAAAAAAAAATTAGGATACATTAATTATGGTAAAATGCTCAAAATAACTTGTATTTACCAAATAAGATCAAACAAACAACATAGGCATAAAAATGAACATATTTCAAATTTCAGCATTCAGCATCTGACGCTAAGGGGTCGTTCGTATGTGTAGTGAACTCAAAATGTTGAATGCTAAAAAGCACGTTCGTTTTCTACTCCAAATGTATGTTGTTTATTTAAATTTATTTCGTAATCAATGTTTAACTAAAATATTTTATATTAGTGTCCTTTACTAAATACAATAAGCGTATTAAAAACTGTTAGGAAATTAGACGTAGTAATTTTCGCCGAATGATATCATTGGAAATTAGATATTGCTAATATTTGCCAATAATATTTCCAGGACCTTGGGATTTAATGAATCTCAAGAAAATAATGCAAAATAATAATCCACTCACAACATAAGAAATTTACGTGGTCCACCAATTTGGCAACGTTTACGGCTCACTCTCTTTTCACTAATAATGATGATGTTTACAAAACACACAATATGTATCCCTCGCACTCTGAAAATACTAATTCTGTATTTTCTGGCTTACACTATATATCACTAACACCGCTCATTATTTTTGTGGAGGCTCTACTACACACTCTAATATATCCTTCACTCAAATATATCCCACTCTCTCTTGTATATTGCTCTGCCGAGACTTGCTATATTTATTTTGTTGATTTCATCCAATATATATTCAATTGGGTCAACAAAGGATGAGGGGACAAGGAGTAAAATAAGGCAAGAAAGGAGATCTGGAAACATGGAAGAATGTTTTGTGAAAAAAAAAATTGGTGATGGTGATCCACCTTGTTTGCCACAATATTCTCCATCATTTAATAATCTCCTACTTGGAGACTATTGAGACGTAACTTTATCAACGCATCTCTTCATGAACTGGGTGTGAGACTTTCCTATAATCTATACTTTAAGACCTATTAAATTTGAGCACAACTTCGGCTTATTTGTAATCACTGGCTTGGTCAACATGTCGGACAAATTCTCACTTCTAAGGATCAACTCCAATGTTAACACCTCATCCTATAGTAGAGATCTGACGAAGTGATAATAGAGTCATGTGTGCTTGGTTCTTGAATTAAATGCTGAATTATTTGTCAAATGTATTGCGCTCTAACTATCACTATGCAAAATATTCTCCAGTTGTTTGAACCCTAACTCTCCCAACAATCCTTGTAACAAAAATCATCTCCTCGCAGGCCTCAGTCACAACTATGTACTCTGCTTACGTAATGGATAATGCAACTATCTTTTGTAGCTGCGGAACCCGACAACTAACTGTGTAGATGGCGGAGAATACTGTGGCAAAACAAGGTGGACCACCACCACCAATTCTTTTCTCCACAAAACATTCTTCCAAGTTTCCTGATCTCCTTTCTCTACTTATTTTACTTCTTATCCCCTCTTCCTTTGTTGACCCAATTGAATATATATTGGATGGAATCAACAGAAGAAATATAGCAGATGCGGTATAGCAACATATAAAAGAGAGTGAGAGTAAGATATATTAGAGTGATATATATATATATATATATATCAGAGTGTGTAGTAAGCAGTAACCTCCCAAAAAATAGTTAGCACGGATACTCTCTGGAGGTCGCGATTTTTTTTTTTGACACGTATAGGATACGGGATACGCTCAGATACGTTAGGATACGCGAATCCTAGAGTATCCCATTTTTGTATTATTTTTAAATGGCTCGGATACGTTTAGGATACGCTGAGGACATGTTAGGATTCGTTTTAGGATACGTTTAGGATACGCTGGGGGTGTTAATAACATTTTAAAACATATGTTTTGTGGCCAAAAACATAAAAATGAAAATTTTTACGTTATAACTCGTAACAAAGCCCATATGTTTTAAGTTATTCTCATAACAAAACCCAACTACGGTTTAACTCATAACAAAACCAAGCTAGGTTTTCACTCTCTCACCCGGCGACTAACAAAACTCCAACCCAGCTACAGTTTTCAACCCATCTACTATTCCGGCTAGGGTTTTCATTTCCCATCTCAATCCGATCTCAATCGAACCCATCTGGAGTTCCGGCTAGGGTTTAAACCCATCAGGTATGTGTTTTTTTCACATCCGGTATTTTTTTTTCCACTACTGACATTATTTAGTGTTGTTCTTTGTTTTTTTATGCTTTTATGCTCAATCTGACCTGTTTTGTTCTTTCTTTTTCTTTCTCTGTGTATTTTTTTTTTCACTTAACTGTGTTGTATTTTTTTTTCACTTCTAGACCTCATTTGGAGCTGCTGCTGTATTGTTTTCTTATTTTTTTCTTAATTGTTTTTTGTGTTTTCTAATTATGTTTGTAGATTTTATTTGAATGTTTTATTGTAATGATGTTTGTTTGGTGACAATAATCATGATATTTGAGCACTTTAATATAATGGTATTTGATGCTTTACTCTCATTTTATTCAAGTTTATCATTAATATATATAAAATAAAATATAATGAATATTTAACGTATCCGTATCCTACATTTTTGAAAAATCACGTATCCCGAATCGAGTCGTATCCCGTATTACGTGTCGAGTCCGTGCTTCTTAGGTGATACATAGTGTAAGCCAAAAAATACAGAATTCGTATTTTCAGAGTGTGAGTAATAGACAACGTGTTTTGTAAATATCATCATTATTAGTGAAAAGAGAGTCTGAGCCGTGGACGTAGCCAAATTGGTAAACCACGTAAATTTATTGTGTGTGCATTATTACTCTGTATTATTTTCTTGACTCATTAAATCCCAAGGTCCTGAAAATTGACAGATATTAGCAGCGCCTAATTTTCAATAATATTATTCGGCAAAAATTACTGTCTAATCTCCTAACAATTGGTAGCTCATTGGTTTGACAACCTTGAGTAGGCAAAGTTGTTTGACAAAAATTACTCTGCGTAGTTTTTTTTTGTCTTCAACATATTCGATTGGGTGGCGTCAAAAAGGGAAAATTCTAAAGTTGAAAATTTTGACGGTACAAATTTTGGATATTGCAAAATGCAAATAGAGGATTATCTCTTCCAGAAAGATTTGTACTTATCACTGGGTAAAAAGTCAGAAGAGATGAAGGATCTCGAATGGCAACTGCTTGACCGAAAAGCTCTTGGCACCGTGAGATTATCACTCTCAAAGTCAGTGGCATTCAATATAAAAAATGATAAAACGACGACGTCTCTCGTAATTATCGTCTCCTACATCGATTAGCAGCACTCTGCAGCAAATAAAGTCCATTTGATTAAAAAATTATTTAATCGAAAAATGGCGGAACGTGAACAGTTTAGAGAACATCAAAACGCATTCAACGAAGTGAGTGGTTAATTAGAATCGGTTAAGAAACCAATTTAAATGATGAGATTCGAGCTACATTAATTTTGGGGCAGTTGCCCGAGAGTTGGAGCGGAACAATTACTGCGACCAATAGTTCTGCATGAAATCCAATCTGAAAGGAAATCTAGAGGCAATCAAACGGAGCCTCCACTTCGGCATCGGCGTTATACATGAAAGCCAAAGGCAGAGATTTAAACAGGAACAGAGGGCAAAGCAGATTCAAATCGAGAAATGGCAGGTCGCAATCTCGAAATCCCAAAAATTCCAACAACCAAAATCAGAACAAGAAGGCGATTGAGTGTTGAAATTGCAGAAAGATCGGGCACTACAAAAGTCAGTGTCACGCTCAAAAGAAAGAAGCATAAAAAAAACTGAAGCCAACGTTATTTCAGAAGCATTAGACGACGCGCTAATATGCTCTTTGGAGAGCAAGGCAGAATTCTGGGTGTTGGACTCGGGGCTTCTTTTCATGCTACCTCAAGCAGAGAACTCTTAATGAGTTATGTACAAGGAAACCTCGGTAAGGTGTATCTTGATGGCGACCAGCCTTGCGACGTCGTTAGCAAAGGCGACGTACATATTAAGTTGAACGGTTTTTTGTGGAAGCTAAAGGTTGTGAAACACTTCCCTGACTTGAGAAAAAATCTTATTTCTATGGGTGACAAATGAAGGTTATGTCACTAACCTTTAGTAATGATAACTGGAAAATTTCTAGAGGTGCCATGACTATAGCACATGGCAAGAAGAGTGGCACATTCTACGTGAGCACCGACGCTTGCGGGTCAACTGCAATTGCTTATAGCAAAGACGACTCACATTTATGGCACAAGACACTTGGTCACATAAGTGAGAAAGAGCTCAAAGTTATGAAAACTGTCAACACTACAGCCAGTTGATATTGACTTGTGCGAGAATTGCATATTTGAGAAGCAAAAGCGAGTCAGCATCCAGTAGAGTGGTAGAACTCCAAAAAAATCCAGCCCCAGTCTCATCCATTGGCGAAAAGTCTTAATTTGTGACTTTCATTGATTACCACTCCAGAAAGGTGTAGGTTTACTTCTTGAGACACAAGTCTACGGTCTATGAAGCACGGATACTCTCAAGAGGTCGCGAATTTTTGTTAGACACGTATAGGATACGGGATACGTTAGGATATGCTAGGATACGCGAATCCTAGAGTATCCTATTTTTTATTTATTTTTAAATGGCTAGGATACGCTAGGATACGTTGGGAATACATTAGGATACGTTTTCACTTCTGAACTTATTTGGAGGCTTTTTTTTTCCTTCCTATCTTAACTATGTGTTCCTTTTTTTTCTGAACTGTTTTGTTCCCGTTTTTTCTTAACTGCTCTAGGTATTTTTTTTTTCCACTTCTGACCTCATTTAACTGTGTTGTTTTTAACTGTGCTGTTTTTCATTCTTTGATTCTTTTTCTTTATTTACTGTGTTTTTTTTAACTGTGTTGTTTGTTTTTCGTTCTTTGCTTGTGCTGTATTATTTTCTGATTTTTTTTCTTAACTGTTTTTTATGTTTTCATTCTTTTTTTTATCTGTGTTGCTTTTAACTGTATTGTTTTCTTTAACTGTTTTCATTCACTCTTAATTGTGTTATTTTTAACCTTTACAACCCACTGTTTGAATCTTTTCTCTTCATAAATAAAAACCTTCTAAAAAAAATTCCTATTTATGTTTGTAGAGTTTATTGTAATGGTGTTTGTTTGGTGATAACAATCATATTTGAGCACTTTAATATAATGGTATTTGATGATTTAGTTTCATTTTATCAAGTTTATCATTAATATATATAAAATAAAATAATAAATATTTAACGTATCCTAGCGTATACGTATCCTACATTTTGAAAAAATCACGTATCTCGTATCCCGAATCGAGTCGTATCCCGTATTACGTGTCGAGTCCGTGATTCCTAGTCTGCGGTGTACGACGTGTTCAATAAATGGAAGGCCATGGTGGAGAATGAGACAGGATTGAATATCAAGAAACTGAGACCCAACAACGGTGGAATATGAAAACATTGGGTTCAAGAAGTTATGTTATAAAAATGGCATTAGACTAAAGAGGACTGTGCCAGGAACACCGCAACAGAATGGTGTGGCAGAACGAATGAACCTAACATTAATTGAGAGATCCAGAAGCATGCGCATACATAAAGGTTTACCTAAACAGTTCTAGACAGAGGCACTTAACACAAAATCAACAGAGGACCATCAGTGCCGTTGGAGCACTGAATATCAGAGGAGGTATGAAGAGGAAAGGATATAAAACCTTTGCGGGTCTCTTTGTATGTGTTGTCTGGAAAAAGGAGGACCCAGTGATTATTCGTTCCCTGGGACCAGAAGTCAAAACTTTGGTAAATAGGGATCACATAAAAACTTCTTTCGAAGAATGGGCCAAACCGGGTCATTTCTCAAGAACAATAGCTAAAGGGGCCTAATACTACAACTTGAAGGTTTTCAATCGTGTGTCATATATGCATATTAGTGATCATGCCAGATGTAAGCTTGACCGTAAATCACTAAAATGCACTTTCGTTGGATATGGAGAAGATGAGTTTGGTTATCGATCCTGGAATGACCAACAAAGAAAATAATCAGAAGTTGAGATGTGATATTCAATAAAAATGTGATTTATAAGGACAGAGATGCACCGCAGTCTACTGACGCAAGACAGAATGATCCAGTGTACATTGATTTCGAGGATATTCCAAATTGTAGAGTGGCACATCGGACAGATGAAAGTTCTCGGTAAGAGGAACCAACACCGCAGAACAGCCTACAACAGACTGACACACCACAATCTTCACAACCTACTCCGGCATTGAGAAGACCGTCTCGACCTCCTGTACCAAATAGGAAGTATATGAACTATTTGTTGCTCACTAATGGTAGTTTAACCCGAATGCTATAATGAAGCATGTCAGATGAAGGATGCGAGCAAGTGGGAGATTGCAATGAATGATGAGATGAAATCCCTTGTCCCTAGCAACGCATGGGAACTAGTTAAGCTGCCCGTGGGAAAGAAGCCTCTACGCAATAAAATGGATGTACCAAGTCAAAGAGGACATGATGGTTCCAAGAAATACAAGGCAAGGTTAGTGGCCAAAGGTTCCAGCAAAAGGAAGCAATTAACTGCACCGAAATTTTCTCACCACTGGTGAAACTAACTACCATTCGGTCAGTTCTAAGCATTGTTGCATCAGAGGATTTGCATCTTGAGCAGCTAGATGTCAAAGCTGCTTTCCTCCATTGTGACCTAGAGGAGGAAATATGTATACAACAGCCTGAGGATTTCTTAGTACCAGAAAGGAGAAACTAGTGTGCAAATTGAAGAAAAACTTATACTGCTTAAAGCAGCCCCGAAACAATGGTACAAAAAGTTCGACAAGTTTATGCAGAAAAATGGCTACTTCAAGTTCAATGTTGACCACTGTTGCTACTTCAAAAGGTTTCAATCCAGTTATATTATATTGTTGTTTTATGTTGATGACATGTTAGTAGCTGGCTCAGATATAGATGAAATCACAAATTTGAAAAAGCAATTGTCGAGTGAGGTTCGACATGGAAGATTTGGGCACAGCGAATCATATTCTTGAGATTCTTGGGATGAAGATCAATAAGAACAAGCAAAGAGGCACTTTGCAATTGTCTCAATCTGACTACATTGGTCGTGTTCTACAGCGTTTCAACATGAGTAATGCTAAGACAGTTAGCATACCCTTGGCTAGTCACTTTCGGTTATCCAAGGGCCAGTCACCCAAGACCAAACGAAGAGAGGGACATCATGGCTAAGGTCCCATATACCTCAGCTATTGTAAGTTTGATGTATGTCATGATTTGCACAACACCAGATATTGCTTATGCAATGGGAGTAGTGAGCAGGTTCATGACAAATCCCAGAAAGGGCAAACAGTGGAAGATAATCAGGTATTTATAATTCAAACGAGGCAAGATAAGATTGCGAGGATAAGTATATGCTAACTTTGCTGGTGAGGTAAATCACAAGAGGAGCATCACCAGTTACATTTTCACAGCAAGTGCTACTGCAGTTAGTTGGGTTTCGCAACTACAGAAGATAGTCGCATCATCCACTACAGAGGCAGAGTACATAGTTGTAACCGAAACCAACAAGGAGATGATCTGGTTACAAGGATTGTTGGCGGAGTTAGTTCAAACAGGTGAATAATGTTTTGCACAGTGATAATTGAAGCGCACATCGAGCAAAAAATTCAACATTTCATTCAAGAACGAAGCACATAGGACTCTATTATCACTCCATCATATCTCTACTAGAGAATAGGGTGTTAACATTAGAGAAGATCCTTGGCAGTGAGATTTCGTCCGACATGTTGACCAAAACAGTGATTACAGAAAAACTGAAGTTGTGCTCAACTTCAGCAGGTCTTCAAGTATAAAAGACAAAAAAGTTTCACACCCAGACCCAGTTCACTAATAGATGCATTGATAAAGTTGCATCTCAATAGTCTCCAAGTGGGGGATTGTTAGACGATGGAGAATATTGTGACAAACAAAGTGGGCCACCATCACCAATTCTTTTCTCCACAAAACATTCTTCCATGGTTCCTAATCTCCTTTCTCTCCTTATTTTACTCACTATCCCCTCCTCATTTGTCAACCCAATTAAAAATATATTGGATGGAATCAACAAACGAAATATAGCAGTCTCGACAGAGCAACAAGAGAGAGAGAGAGAGAGAGAGAGAGAGAGATTTTAGAGTAAGATGGTACCACGCAATGTTAGTCTTCACAAAAATTGTGAGCGGTGAAAGTGATATATAGTGTAAGCCATCATTATTAGTGAAAAGAGAGTGTGAACTGTGGACGTAGCCAAATTGGTGAACCACGTAAACTTCAAATTGACAGATATTAGCAATACCTAATTTCCAATGATGTTATCCGGCGAAAATAACTACGTCTAATTTCCTAAGAAAAACAGTCTTGAACTACTTTCCAACATTAAGAGCTACAACAAATAAGCCCTTAAATTGGTTTCTAACCATTCCAATATATCCTTGAATGAATAAACCATGATTGTCCTACAGTTTGTAAATACAGATAGCAACTAATCAATTCCCAAAAAAATATACCTTCGCATCTAAAACGTAGAATATGGAAGAAAAAAAATCTTAGAAATGAGCATAATCAAATCAGTCAATTGATGTGCTATAAAAAAACAGTGAAAAGCTAAAGAAATAAAAGAGACCTAATATAATGAACATAATCAGATGAGATAATTTGTTATTGAGCAGATATACGTATGTGTTTGTGTGTTTATGGATTGGTACCTGCATCCATTTAGCAGTGTGTGAGGTTATGATCTCGCTGTTAACAACGCCGCTTAATAATCTGGAGTTTGAAGATCGAGTTAGGGTTTTTAGCAGATTGGAAGCCATTGTTAAGCCTTGTTTTCTTCCCATCGATGCCATTTTTTTTTGTTGATAGGAGAGAGGTTGAAATTAGAAATAGGCACAAATAAACTTCTCTCCGCGCAAGTGTATCAATGGTCCTCTCCACCGGTGTCAATTTTAGCGGTACGTTAAGTCTTAGATCTGATATTTAAATCTAAAATCTTCGAATTTGTATTCGTATCGTGCTTGTGTCGGATTTATACGAAATCATATCGTGTTATGTTTGTGTCAAAATTATGAGTCGTATTTTATCGTATTAATCGTGTTTTTTTCGACTTTTCATGTCTATAGATGTTTAATTTAGTATGAAATTTATGAAATCGTGTTAGTCATATCGTGTCATATACTATTTGGGTCGTGTTCGTGACAGATAAAAAAATACGAAAGTGTGTTGTGCCGTGTTCGTGTCCCAAAAATCCTTGTTGTGTCATGTCATGTCAGTCTATGCGCGACTCAAAAACATGAATTGTCACCCCGTACATGTAGCATTTAGACCCCGATTCCCACCCACAATATTATCCCTTGGTCATGCAAAACAAAAATAATAATTATAGGGGGCTCATGATTACAACACAAAGTGGTGTGACTACTATTTGGACCACACTCATGAGTCGGCATACAAGGATTCAAACAAAAATTAATATGTGAAATGGTGAATCTTTAAATTTAACATCGTTTTGGCATCTTTAATTTATTTCGTTTGTCATGGCAAAGTTTTTCGACTAATACAACACAATAATAAACATTTTGATGATTTGTCGTGGCATAAATTTTTCTCTGAGATAGTAAGTCAAAATTTGCATTGGCAAATATTGGCACCCTATGTAATCAACGGCCCTTAGTAAATTAGAGGTAATTTTAAGTTTTTTTTTTACTTTGGACCATGATCAAATTTCGTAATTAAACATGAACTTTTGATTTTTTTAAAATTAAACTTAATTTTTGCACGTGCATCATTCCACTTGTAGTTTATGCATTGATTCACTTGAATCTTATGCATAAGAGAGTAAGTCGAATTATTGAAAATCTAATGGGGTCTCTATAAATACAACATTATCTCGGGAAAAGTAAAAAATAATTTTTTTAAGAACTTGTTAAAAAGGCACGGTCATTGGGTTTTTAAGTGATTGTGTGTGGTCTTTGGTTGTTATTTAATGGGTATTGTAGTTTCATGGTGTAATATAACAAAAAAATCTAATATAATAGTATCATAATATAACATAGGGATTGCACGCAATTTTCTATTAGCTTTTTAAGGACCGCACACAATCTTCTATTACATTAGGGATCGCACATAAAAACTATTAAGATTTGGTGCTAAAGACTAGAGGCCTCTTCATTTTTTTGCACTCATTGTTCCATGTTAATGAACCATGTGTTGTTTATTTAAACTTAATATAAACTACAATTAATCCTCTTGAACTATAGTGATTTTGCAAATCATATTTAATATTAAAAATCTTGACAAAGTGTCCCATAAACTATTGAATCGGGACAATTAGCACATTTTCGTTAAAAAGGTTTGATATAAAGGAGTTGTATATAAAAGTTGTTAAAGTTTGTACGAATATGTGTTAATTGTCATGATTCAATAGTTTACGAGGCACATTGTCGAAATTTTTAGATTAGGAGGGTGATGTGTAAAATTGTTATACTTTAGGGGGGTCATATAATGTAATACCCCGTACTTTTTTGTGCGTTCTTTAATTGTGAAAATTAATTATGTGTGCTTACTGTGACATGTGATGTCACTATTTATATTGAGATGTAATAACTTTTCTTAATTTAAATCGAACTTAATTTACGATAATTCATTAATTAAATATTTGGAGGTGACATAGTATTATGGACGACTATAAAATGGTCAAGGATTTAGTATCGATGATTTTCTTGTTTCAATTATTCCCTCGGTGTCGGGTTCCACCAATAATAAGGTAGTCTCATGTAATTCGGTGTCTTGAATAATTAATAAATAAATAAATAATTGATAATTGGACTCGTACCGGTCAGAATATTAAATTATTAAGTTAATAAATTAATCGGTTTTTGGAATATTTCGGGTTAGTAATTGGAAAGCGTATAATTTTCGTATTTGACTTAAAATAGTGGGTTTTAGGCATATTAGGTTAGTATATGACTAAGGTAGTATTTTAGACCATTTGGAGGTGTATTTGGGGTTCATTAGGTTGAGGCACATATGGATCCCAAGCCTAATTTCAAGATTAAATGGCTTAGATGGGTTAGTAGGTTTCTCATTAGTCACAATCTACACTTTGTAGAGGAACCCGAAGGCTAGGGAGAAGATGCACCAAGAAGAGAAGAGGAATTGGAGGATTTTGGGGATTGATTCATCAATCAATCCATAAGGCAAGTTTGCATCGTTTAAGAATTTAATTGGGACTCTATTGTAGTAGTAGCATTAGTCCATTGAATTCGAAACCAAAATGAATATAATATAATTTTTAAGATTAAATTAGTTAATTTCGTTATTAACTTAATTGTGATAAAAAAACGTGGTAATTACATAATATGAATTTGATTGATTTCTTCATGATTTCGAGTGGGAATCGTTATATAATGATTAATAATTGATTGTATATTGTTAATCCATCAAACGAACCATTTTAGTTTAAACAAATAATGTAAATCTTAATCTAATTGAAGTGATTTCATAAAACTATGGTTCTTCATATTAAATATGAAAAATCATTTTTAATCATGTCGAAAATTGTGTATTTATGTTAGATATAGGTTTTGATCTTATATCTGAGGTGATATTGATGTATAGTAGTTGGTTAAGCTTGGGGTAACCATTAATGGAGTTTTGGATGGAGAAATGGGAGTTTGGAGGGGTTAAAGCTCATAGGTAGAAGAAGGGCTCTCGTACAGGTACCCTCGATCGATCGCCCCCCCCCCCCCCCCCCCCGGATTTGGAATGGTCTTGGGTCGAGGTTTGTTTTGGTTGGGATCCAGGACTTAGTGATAGCTTATAGGATGGCCCTCGGATTGTTTATTCATATATAAGAATAGGGAGATGGATGTTTCGAGGTTTCAAATTTTAGGTGTTTGCAAAGTTTTGTAATTTGGACCCGTTTTGGTTTGTGGTGGGTAATTTGGTTATGAGGCATTGAGCTACAAATTCGATAGTATAATGGATTGTTATATATGCTTTTGGATGATAGGGAATTGGGGTAGATGGTTAGGTTTGACAAGATTAGTGTGAGATGTTAACAGGATGTATATCCTATGGGGAGTCTATGATTAAGTCAAAAATCCTAGGACGGGGTAGTTAGTATATTAAGTGTATTTCTCATATAGTTAGGTGCGTGGCTATACAAGATTTTGGAGCTTTTTAGAATCGATTAGGTTTAATGTGTCTTTCACCCTTTTAATAAGAGTAATAATATGTATGACCCTGTGGCATTGGGTCTGTTTGTGTTTGCCTTAACCCGTTAGCGAAGGATTATATATTAACTTGTGTGTTTTTAGTTCATTGTATACCATGTGTGAGTAATCGTGGCGTACGTACTATAGGGGATATTTTTTATGGGGCGCGTACGACGTCGACCGTGTTGGTACCCCAATGAGAGAGACGGACTTTACCTTGGTCATTTTACCCCGGACGCATACCTGTAGTGATAAAATGGAAGGATCCTCTCATGTAGATTTGGTATGGGGCCATATGATTCACTAAGCCATTATGACACCCCGTAAAATCTAATAATAGATTGATCAGGTCTACATTAAATGATAAAGAAGTTTAAACAATTAAGTACCATTTTAAGCATGACTAATAATGAAACATGAAACGGTAAATAACTCAACAACAATGAGTGGAAACCCATCGCATCCGATACCATGAATCTCAACAGTAAAGTCTACACAACTATCGACATCTGTCTAATAAATCCTAAGCAATAAAATGTAAAATAATAACATAATCTGGACCATCCAAAATGGAAATAACATAAATGATAATGGGAACATAGGCTCCGACATCTACATCCCAAAATCAGCAGCACAGGATGAGATGTAATATCACAGTATCAAAGCTGAAGCGAAAATAATGGCCTAGGACCTGAGATGTAAAGTCCACGAAAATGTTAACATCAAGTCAATATAGAATAAAAGTATAATTAAAACTAGGATAAATCATATCCATGCATCTACCTCTCATATTTTAGTTTCTTTTAAGTTCATCCAAACCTAAACTATCCTCAATGTCACATGAATCTAAAAGCCTAAATATTATGTGAACCCATGATTAAGTTTTGTTCTATGTAATTTGAATATAACTAACGGATTCATAATAATAATACACTAAACATCTAAAGTATATCAAATAAGTAAGACAGTATCAAAGTCTAATATCCACATGAGTACGATCCCTAACATATACAATATAAATGGGCTCACTCAAGCTCGCAAATAATAAAGGCTTATCCATATCGCCATCGGGGGATCACTCGTGCATACTAGGTATAGTCTTAGGCCTCCCTAAACCTAAGACCTCATAACTAATCAAGGGACAAAATGCCATGCCTTCTCGCTATTCATATAGCCTACCATACCTAAGACTATACGACGACAACCACCGTTAAAAAACCTCGAGATACGGGTACGTCGATAGTAGGACTCGTGGAAAAATGATCGTGGTAAACTTGTCTCTTTCATTGAGGTACCATTGCAATAGACATCGCATGTGAACCAAAATGGAATCCCTCATATTGTGTCACCTACAAACACCCGCACATTATGTGCAATTCACAAATAACATAAAAAAAGAAATCCTACTCATTCATGAAAATCTAGCCTTAACATGAATTATTCAATTTCATAACTTTTATAAGGGTAGGGATCTAAACATTAGACCCACTTAGAATCCTTGAATTCACCATATTAACATGCTCATATAAATCAAATTGGACTAAATGTCAACCCCAAATTAACGTAAAATCCCAAAATCTAACCCACAAAATACTAAGTAAAATTATCAAAAATCTGGAGGCATCGATCGATCGACTGTCATTGATCGATCGATGGCTACAGGTATTTTAAAGTTTTTCGTCTTACTGGATTTATCTTCTCCAAAACCCAAATTCTCTTTCAGAACCATCATTAGTGCGTTACAAATCTCCCTCCAAGTCCCAACAAGCATCCCAACCCAATAACAAATCCACGTGATATAACCGACCGGAACATACTTATAATAACAAATCCCCAAGTTTATAACAAGATTCAAAGGAAAATCGAATTTCTCATTCAAAAACCCTACATCTACTCATTTTTCAATTACCTTAGTGATTTCAATGGATTATTACTCATAATAAAAGGACTTTTAAATTATTAACAATAAAAAATATATCCTAATCATCCTCTAATAGTTTCAAGTCAGGTTCTTGACTTGATTAGATTAATTATAACATTAATCAATTTAATCACTCAAGTGAGATGAAAACATGAATATATTTAGATTTAAATGAATAGACATAATCTAACTTAATAACTATCATAATTAGGGTTGTCCTTTTTTTTGAACTTCTGATTTTTTCGATTTTCAATTCGATTTTTTCCAAATTTGAAATGAAATTTTAGTTGGTCGATTTTCGATTTTCCGCTTTTCGAAAAAATCGGATCGAAAATCGAAAATAATTCTGAATTTTTGACTTTTTTATTTTTCCGATCGTGTTTTTTTTAAACTACGCCGATTCGATTTTTCTGAATTTTTGCTTTTTTCCGACGTTTTGAAAATTTCTCATATCCCACATCGGTTTGGAGAGGGAAAGGGCTCCAAAATGTGCTCTATAAAAGGAGAGTATCCTCCTAATTTCTACATCAATGAAAAATAGGTCAAATCCTCGTGTATTTACATGTTGGGTTAAGCCATTTTCTTTGTTTCTTAAAAATGAGAATTTCGAGTAATGGAAAATCCATAATTTATTTTTTTGGAATTTTGGAATTTTCTAGATTTTTAATATATTTTGTGAATTTCAGATTTTTTTTTTTTTGTCAATTTTTTTTATCTTTTCGACTTCGTTTTTTTTTCTGAAAAAATCGGAATAATTATTTTATTTCAAAAAAAATTGAAATTTTTTTGAAAGAGGCATTTTCCGATCCGGCCGAAACGCATCCCTATTCATAATCATATTCTTAATAAACTTGCCTCAATCAATTTTGAAGAGGAATTAATGCATTGTAGTTAAGATGTGCATAACAATAACATCGATTATTGCTATATTTATATGACATATTATAATAAATTTAATCGATGAAATTAAATTATATGTCAACTGTTTGAGGACTTAATTTATCAGATCATTTTATTTATATGATAAATGGGTTTCAATAAAAAAAAATTGTGGTAGATCTATATAGGATATCTAATATCCCATACCTTTGTAGTTCTCTTTGACTTGAACCGTGAATCGACGGTGTGGTTGTTACGAACTCAAAAAAATCCCCAAGATCTTAACGACCTCAAAATGAGATATTCTTCAAGTGTTTGTGGCTTTCGGCCTTTAGAACCTAAAAAAAAAATCAACCCATTACAAAAAAAATAGTTCTTAATTTATGATTACGACAAGGAAGACACCATGTCATGTTGAGAATTTGTTTGGGTGGATGAAATCTGATGTTCTTAAATCGATTTCATCCCCAAAACTTTATATCCACATATCCACGAGTATTATATTAGGGTTATGTGAATAATAACGCATTATTTAATATTGAATCAACCTTATCGATTTCTTCTTAATTCGATTCTAACTCCATTTCGTGTTGTCACATGTGTTTCATGAATCATTATTTTATAAAGATGCGTGAAGTGGACAGATCGAATAATCTCCGAATGACCTGAAATTTGGTTTGGGTATTCATATATCTATAATGACCCTTTTGTATTTGTAATACCCCATATTTTTAAGTATTAAAATATATGGTTATTATTAATTATTTTAATCTTACTCGTTGTGTAATTTATCAAAATTATTGATTTCATGTTATAGTTAATTTATTTTTTTTATAATCAATTTAATTGGTGAAAAAAGATTATATGCGGATGACTCATAAATTAATAATAATGCGTTGATTTATTTTTATATTGCGAGTTAGTAGCGTTGGAATGGGCTCTAGGAAGTACAACGACCCAAAAATGTAGTATGTCGATTTGGGCCCCATGGGTGAGTATCCATTTGGACTAAGTTTTTGGAGTGTGTTGATAGCATTTTAAGCTTCTCTGGATGTCTAAAACTGAGCTCGTAGGAGACCTGCGAGATTTAGGGTTTAAAAGAGACTTAGCCCTCATTAAACACTCATTTTACACATAACATAAACTCTAGGCATCACAGGAGCTTGGTGAAGATCAAAACAGGGATAATTTTAGAATTACTAGAGGAAGCACTAAGAGGAATCAAGATAAAGACATCAATCCTCCATATTCAGGCAGTAAATAACTTATTTTACTATGTATTTTATGTTACCTGTATAGAATTAATTGTCCTTTTCATCTATATTGGGATAAGACAGATGCTAGGCTTGGATCTGGTGCATTGTTAGATTGTACCTTAGTTATGAGAATATAATAATGTAATGTGTTGCATTAATGCGTTGTACTTTAATCATTGTCACGAATATATGCTTAAAACTTATTTAGATCTATTATAAATCTGACTATGATTGATCAATCGTGTATTGAAAATAAACTTTGATGATTGAAATACCTATTTTTATTGATTGAACCTGAAATTAAGATGAACCCTAATTACTTTTATGTTAAAAGTTGTGATTTAAGCCTTATTTTTGTGTTTTGATCTAGGTAACGATCATTTAGTATTGGAAACATGTCAAGAAACAATTAGATATCGTGTTCAAGGTCTACATATATATATATATATATATATATGTGTGTGTGTGTGTGTGTGTGTGTGTGTGTGTGTGTGTGTGTGTGTGTGTGTGCGCGCGCGCGTGCGTTTTTTATGTGTTATTTGTGGACATACCGTGTGTACGTATTTAGCTCGTGGGGAATCTATCGATGGGGGTGTGAATTTAAATGGATTACGAGACTGTGTACAATGCTTCTGGCTGGTAAAAAAGCTATGTAGAGGTCTTTACTTTTATCGTACATTCAATTGTTCGTCGTGTCACAGTGGGGAGACATGGATGACTTGATCCATTCGGTTGTTTGGTATATGACCACATGATGGTGTAACCACGTAACGATCCCCAATTCTTTCGTGCATGCATGCTTTGAATTTGTTATGTACGGGTTCCATATGGATTTACCAATAGAGACAAGAGAATATATCCAAAGGTTGAAACTTTATATGGTTTAAGAGAAATATATATTTTTATTAGTCCAGCAATGGACATGATATCTAAAAATATGGTGTCACGTTTTTGTGCTCATTATGATATTGCATACATCTTATTATTCATGTGACACGCGGGGCCTATGCTAGTTGTATCCTTAATATATGCATAGGAATTTCGTTTCGTTGTAGTCGTATGATAGTATGTGATAGGTTACTCACTAGTCTTAGAGTTATGACTTATATGTCATAGTTAGGATTTTGTTTGGGATTACTATTGTTAGTGTGATATTGTTACTTATCGGTTATGAGGTGGTGTATGGGTACTATATACAATTCATTACTCTTATTGCATAGTTAGATTTATGATACCATGGTGGATTATTAGAATGTTATAATGTAGATATCTCGGGGAGATTAATAAGCAATTGTATAATGGATTATTGTATAGCTAGACCAATGATGGACTAGGTTGTATGGGTACCATGTAACATAAAGTTAGATTACTGCTAAATACGATGTACCAGGATATAGGATAGTGTCGTAGTTAGCCTGCTGACAAGTAGAGATTATGGGGTAATTATGTGTGGGATAGTAGTTAGCCTTAGTGAAGGACTTTGCCTATCTGAACATTGCTTGGGGTGAGGGTACTTTGAGTGGATAGTAGTATTAGTGTATTATTATCAGTGGAGATATTATATGGTATCACGAGTTATGTGTTATGAAGGTTACACAGTTAGTATTGGAACTTAGATGATTACAGTATTAGTTATGCCTTGAGTGGGATGAGCGAGCATGGCTAAAAACCACCTTAAGATAGGTGGGTGAGGTATTTTGACATGACTGCCGGTAGAACGACATGAGGCGTAAAAGAGTCGTATTTAATACTTTAAACAAGATAAGTTATTTCTTGCTTATTTGTGGTATCCAACCCATGTTATTCCATATAAACTATGTTTTAGGTATTCACCAGTTGCAGGAGAATAGATGAGGGGACCAATTGTAGGGTCAGTCTTATCCAATTATTACAGCATGAGAAGTGAAATTCCTTTTCACCGTATTTATGATATAATTAGTACTTTTACATTTTAATTTATTGTTCAGAGACATTTGTATTCATTAGCCTTTATTAAGGATATGTATTATGGATATTTACTTTATTAAGTTATCCAACTGTATTCATTCTTACTGATTATGATATTGGTGACTTGTATTTATATCTTATTTGATTCGCATATTTTTACACTGTCGTGGATAGTTTTAGTTTTCCTCGGTTATTCATTAATGGTTAGAATGATTTAAATTTTTCTACGTCCCCTATCTTCGACATTGAGGTTTGGCCACCCGATACGTGAATAATATGGTGTGTTGCAGTATTTTTTTCCCCACATTTTTATGACTCTCAAGGTGTCCAAAATCGATTTTATAAGGTAAGAGTTATGAGAAAGACCTCGTGATCTTTCATGTTATTACTTTCAAGCTAATACATGACACTAGTCTGTGGGCACCAAGTAGTATGACCCTACCCTCTTTTTGTGTATTTTCTAAACTATAATGATCTCATGCTTATTAGGAGATAATAAATTTCTTATTTAGGCTAGCTCAGAGGCCCTAAGAGAAACAAGAGACCACCTTCTTATAGATTTAAGTATTCTAATTAAACTCTATAATTAATTTCATAAGTATATAAATTATTATTCATTAAACTAAATAATAATAATAATTGCACTCTAGTTTACCATCTAAAATTTATAATTTCGACATCGTCGTCATTAAATGCTTAATAATCTCCACACATCAAGATTACAAATATCCGTCGATTAAATTAAATTACTGATAATTATATTAATTGACTTCTTGTAAATTCCTTGAGACCACCCGCTTAACTTATTTTATATGTCAGATAGTTAAATCCACAGACTAGGTTTGGCATAATCAAAACTTATAAGCTACCGGGGGTGGGGGGTCATCAATCTCTAAACCGAGACGTTGATTTCATACATAACTTTCACCATACATTAATCACCAACACTGAATCCACAAATATTATTGATCCATAAAAGAATCTTACCTAATATGTCAAATTAATAAATAACTAATGCATGTGTCCATAAATTATGTTAGGATTAAGAGCTTAAGCACTCATAATAATCATGAGATGTGTCTTATACAGTTTATATAAAGACAATTATCTCAAATTGATATCGTTCAATACACACAAAGTGTACTAACACAATAAGTTTAAAATGTACGATTTTCTATAATCAATATAACACTAGTAAAATTCCATGCTACATCCTTATTGACGGTGTGTACATATTCATCTAAGATTGTGAACCATATTTATATTCTATAAGAATTTATTGTCTGACATTATGTATATAAGTTGGAACTCTACACATCAAATCATCTATTATGTAAAATAAAAGACACTTATGCATCAATATATATAATAACGTAATGTAAGCATTGTTTGAGAATATTCTCATTAAATGCACATACTAAAGTTCTTAATGAACCATGGCTTTTAACAGAGGACCCTAATAATGACTTGTAAATAAATAATAATATCGTGATTTATCTTTAAGTTACGAGTTAGTATCGTTGGACTGAGCTACGTGAATACAAAAACCCAAAGTGGTATCTTTAGTATGTTGGTTTGGGACCTGGGGGTGACCCCTTTAGGATATGTTGTGGGATTATATGGTTTAAAAGATTAATTCAACTAGAAAGTAAACAGAAAATACATGTTTCGTTCAACGGTGAGTTTCCTAAAAAATGAATTTTAAAAGAATTAAAATAAATAATACATTTCACCAACACAACTATGGAACCTATAAAACAAGGTTTTCTAAAGAGCACTGAGGTAACTAATTAAGATTACTCATCTATTTTAGCCCTATAATCACGGACCACTATGATCAATTTTTTTAGGGTTTCAATACAAAAGGTTCTACCCTTTACATACATTTGATACAAATACAAAAAAACAACAAATTATATATAACTATCTTATTTGATTACTTCTAGGATTGTACGAAGATTAGACCGGATTTTATTGCGAACCAGCTTATCCTTTGTATGGGGTTATTTGATTACTTCTAGGATTGTACGAAGATTAGACCGGATTTTATTGCGAACCAGCTTATCCTTTGTATGGGGTTACACAACGGTTGTAACAAAGACACGCTTGGTTGTAAATTCCTATATCAAATATAGAGAAAGATTTATCGAACTAGTGGGAGAAAGGGGTATACATACACCATTTTCAATGCTGATGTTGAAGAATGGGATGATAGTGAACGATGTCACAAATAGTGACACTACAACGTTGGCATGTTTGTAAAAAAGTGTCGAGTTAAACCATTTTTGAAAAAATATTTATATACATTTTTTACCACGTTGTAAAAAAATATAAAAAACAAAGATATTTTTTTTTAAACGATGATGTTTTATATTTCAACTTAAAATTTTGATCCACCATAGTCGTTAACCCTCATTTTGGTAAGGTATTCAAATTTTTACTCAAGGTTTGTATGATGGTTAATTACATAAATTACTTTATTCCTTTAAATTTTTAACCTAGAAAGTTGAAACAAACGGGTCAAATATTTATTTACAACCAATAGATGAGGTGGGTTAACAGGACCTAACGGTGTGGGTTTAATTAGGTGGGGGCGGGGGTAATAAAATGAAATAATGGGTTATAATAAAGAGGGATCATACTAAAGTCAATACATTTTTTTCTCTCACACCACAACACTATTTTTTTAAACATAATGCACAATCGCTTTTAAACACTATGCAGTGATGTCGAATAACAGACTGACTTTTATCACGATCCAAATAAGAAGGGTGTTGTTATTGGCACCCAAAAAACTACTCCATAATACCATAACAAAAATAATATGTTATTACTAAGGGCAATCACATGGTAACATGGTATAAATAGTTGATGTAAAAAAAATCATTGGGTCCCGCTTCATTTTTTCTCACCTCAACTCAACTCACACAACTCAGACTCTCACATTCTCTCAACCATCTTCTCCACCACCACACTCCCCACAACCTCACCCGACCAAACCATATTCACCACCCCACCCCACTATCTCCATCACCCACCAACAAATCTTTCTCTAGACATACACACACATCTATCTCTCCATCGCTCTCACAGACAGACAAAAACCCCTCTCTATTAAAAAGTTTGTATTTGAAATGAAAAAATGACTTACATAAATATTTTCGCTTCATATTTAACCCAAAAATATCTTCACATACGATTCAAATTACACATGAAAAAAAAAGGTTTGAAAACCTGAAAATTGATTAAAAAATAATATATTTATACATACTCGGTATCTAAGCCTCAAGTTTAGGGCAAACTTTCGGGTTTTAAGCCCATAATTTGGGATAAAAAATCGAGTTCAAAGTCCCGACTAGGTAAAATATCATCATTTTTTAGAACTAAATCCATTCGGGGTTCAGATCCCTAATATAAGGCCAAATTTTGGGATCCAGACCCTTAATATCGGACCAAATTTTGGAGTCTAAATCCCTAATATAAAGCCAAATTACGGGGTCCAGACCCTTAATCCGAGGTCAAATTATGGGGTCCAAGCCCTGAAGTTGGCGAAAAATTTTGGGATCGGGGTAACGAAGTTTTAGGTTTCAAAAATTTTGATTTTTTATCAAAATTTTATATGACTTCGATAAAGAAAGCCGAGTCCCCCAACCACTATGGTTTGAATCATATGTTGCATGTAATTTATTTTATGTTTGTTATGGATTGAATCTTGAAAAGTAATATTTTTTATGATTATTTATTGATTAAAAATAATTACTTTTTTATTAAAGGTTTTTTATGAATGAAAGTTAATGAGAGAGAAAATATATACACATTTGTGCACACACATACACCTAGATTGTTGCATTAGTAGTTATGGTCATGGTGTGGTGGTGGAGATTGTGATGGTATGTGTAAGGAAAAATTCACATTGAGTCATATTGTAAAAAATTTAATGTAAAGTTTGTAGGATTGACTTTATTTCGTTTGAACAAAACTATTTAAGTCATAGGTTAGGATTTGAGTTCAGTTTGTCCTTCAAGCCATGCACATTAAAGATCGCAGCAACCAAGTAAAGGGACATCAACATCGTTCCAGGTTTCGTGCCAAGTTTCATCTTCATTCCATGGGATCTTGATAAGGTATAAAATGCATATTTATTTTTTATCCCTCAATTCATTTTGGATTTTTAAGGTTTTTAAAATTTTATTGAGGTCGCTTTCAAAAGGAAATTTTTTTAAAAATATTTTAATTTTGGAAGTCATTCGAATGAACTTTTCTCTTGTTCAAATGAGTTTTCATTTTTTGTTCGAATGAGTTTGTGATATCATTTAAACGAAGAAGAAGTTTTCATTCAAATGAGCTTTGAACGAGCTTCGAGTGATATGGTTATATTTGCTCACGCCAAGGTCGTTCGATCCTCATTCAAATGAGTTTGGCATTATCGTTCGAATGACCATATTTGGTATGACGTACCTCATTCGAATGACCTACATGTTTTTATTTGAACGAGTTTTCTTAAAAAAAATTTGTTTCTAGATGACAACCTTGAGGAAATTCCCGAGCCCAGACCCGAAGACACCGAAGAAATAAAGCAAAAGCGTGTGAAGAGGAAAGAAGACGAATTTATGTGTCGAGGACACATTCTCAATTCTTTATCTCAAACTGTTTATAGCGCTCATCGAATGATTTCAACGGTAAAGAAATTATGGAAGGCTTTGAAGACAAAGTATCAAAACGAGGAAGCAATCAACCATGAATAAACTCAGTTTTCATGATAGGCATTTTTATATAGTTTCGAAAACAATTTGCTAATAGGAAATACAAAGCTTCCAAACCCCTAATTTACATCCATAGTTTGAGATCCAAGTTTCAACATCATAATCCGTTTAACATCTTATGTGTCTTTCACCAACACTATTTACTCTTCATCGAGTATTTTTTTCGAGTGATGTATTGTGTTTTTCGCATTGGACGACAAATGAATTAGTCAAGAAATAAGTAAGATTAATGAATACATAGACGTGAGAGGCACATGCGTTGTGATTATAGCTGGAAGGCATCCAACATGGGTTATAAAGAAGGTAATAAGGAGAAAAGAAACGAACCAAGGCTTGAAGACATAGAGTTTGTGAGTAAGTCGTATTTGTCCGTATATTGAGACATATATTATAGTGAGCTTCCTAGAAAACCCAGTAGTCTATTCGAGATCTAAAACACCCTCACTCAGTATGTGACACATCCTCCTTTCTTGCTATCAAAGTTGAACTCTTGTCTTTATTTTCTTTTTTAGGAGGACGCATATTCATCTCATAGGTTTGGTTATCACCTGCAAGTTTTAGCACCCATATAGTATTGACACCACTAAGAGAATCTAGCAACGTGACCTTGGCATTAAATCTTTCAGGTAATGACATTAAGATTTTTCTGACCACTCTCGACTTGAGGATATGCTCACCTAATTTAAACGAGGATTACATTGCGGCGTTGTGATTTATTGCCTTATTTTACTATTGCACATATCACATGTATGCATGCTGAGGTCAAGATAAAAAAAACTAGCACTGGAATTTCTCAAATTGGTATCAGAGTGGGTTACAGTAATTTATCTTATTTCATCCCTGTTTTAGTGCATTTAGGGTTGTTTATATCGAGTTTAGTTAAGAAGGTAGTTCTATAACCTGATCTCCCATGTTTGATAGTTCAAACTATCCATATTGAAAAGCCCAATTGATATTTTTCCTAAAATCTATCGATAATAATTTTGGAACTCCGTGAAGCAAGAGAGGTCTCCTCCCATCGAGGGTGTTTTACCAAAATCGTACTCCCTTTAGATAATGACTAAAAAGAATGCCTCAGCATTTAATTCCAAGGGTGTGATCGCTATCTTTTGTTCTGTTACAATGAGAATGTTTATACACATTATGACTTGTGAGGGCGCTAAGGATGCTTAGGAGATTTTAAAATCCACACACACGAGGGCACTGACACTTTTAGGGTTTATAAGTTTCAAAATTTAACAAATAAATTTGAAACGATAAAAATATTAGAGCACGTGCCATTTGATGAGTTTTATGCTAAGTTGTCAGATATTGTCAATTCCTAGTTTGACTTAGGCAAGTCTATCCCCGGGTCAAGAGTGTTGCGAAAAATGTTAAGGTCGTTACCTGAAATATTTATCGCCAAGGTCATCGTCGTAGATTCTCTTGGTAGTGGCGATCCTATGTGGGTCCAAGAACTTGTGATCTTCAAACCTATGAGATGAACATATATCCTCATAAGAAAGAAAAGAGTTCAACTTCGAAATCTACAAACGAGGACGTATCGGAGTCTGAGAGTGAGGGTGATTTAGATCCCAAAGAGATTGCTAGGTTTTTTAGGGAGTTCATTATGTTTACTAAACTTAGAAAAAATAGTAAGAAATCTAGTAACTTCAATAAGAGGAATAAACATAAGAAACTGTATGACTGGGACAAGTGTTTCCAATGTCAAGGCTTTGGGCATCTTACGCAAGAGTGTCCCACTAGACTAAGGAGAGAAGCTAAGAAGCCTAAGGCATATAATGCTACCCTTAGTATAGTGAATCAAAAGAGGAGTGTAATTCTCTCGTGGATTATAACTATACCATTTTCATGGCTAGTCATGTGAGCCCAATTGAAAAACCTTTCAATGAAGGTAATCATAGGCGTGAGAGTTATGAGGTCCAGTCGTGGGATTCCAAAGCTAGTGAGTAATAAGAAGCGAGTGGCGATGAGGAGGAGAGTGAGTTTCAAGTAGCCCCCCGTGAGTTGTACACTTGGTCGTTAGAGTTGAAAAAGGTTGAAGTTAAATGATAAGTTAAAAGAGCATGCCATACAAATAAATGGTGCTAAAATGATTGAGAATTGGAGGCCACGTGAGGAGACTCTGAGGGAGAAGATCAAATATGTTGATGAAAAGATAAATAACATTCGAGGGTTGTTTGAAAATTTAAAGAAGGACTCCCTAAAGTTTGATGAATTTAAGATTTTACTTGAGTATAGGATTGTGGAGTTGCAAGAGAAATTAAGAGACTCAAGTCACGTTAAATTTGATTTGGAATCAGGCCGGAGAAGTTAGATACAATTTTAGGCACCGTCCAAATAAAAAAAGACAAGGTTAGAATTGGCTTCGATTATCACTCTAACAGTAAAATTTATTACTGAGGTTGGAATTGGCTTCGATTATCGCTCTAACAGTAAAATTTATGATTTTTTTATTATGTTTATAGTTTGGCATATTTCGTTACACCCAGCTACACCATTATGTACATTCTCAAGGCTTCAATTCAAGATAAGTTGGTGACCGAACGCGATAATCGAAGATCGGATAGTTGATTTCGTCACTGCATCGTACGATGAAGGTATATGAGGTTTATCTTGTGTAAACATTATGCTATCGGGTATTTTATAAGTGTTTGAAACATAAAATATTTTTCAAACAAAAAATCATTTTTAAAGCATTTCGTTAGAATGAGTTATTAAGGGTCGTTCAAATGAGTTTCATCAACTGGGTGTATATCATCCGTTCGAACGAAACTTCAAATGAGTTATTTTCCCCGTCGTGCTAGAAAATTGTCCGTTCCCTTATTCGATATAGTTCGAACGACTTTGCATATGTCGTACAAACAAGGTCCAATTCGTTTTATCGATCATGTGAAAAATTATTTTTTACTTGGTTTCAAACGTAATCTTTTCAAGTCCATCTCTTGGAGATTTGTCTCCCTATTTAAAAGATACAAACTTGAACTTCTTTGCAAGACCTTTTTCACTTATTTTGTGATCAAACACTTTGGTTTTTCAAATCCAAACCCCTTAGGTACCTTGTGATCACTTTAGCAAACCTTGAAGAGTACATTAAATGTTTAAATCCCTGTGGAGTTGATTTTTCACTGCTGAATATAGAAAATAAGTTTCCCGAGGCTAATCGATGGATACCGAGGTAAGTGGAGCTTGTTGTGAGGCGTTGCTGGATCTGTATCGCTTTTTGTTATTAATAAAAAAAGGCACAATTGCAATACTTAGTTAAGTGTAGTTTTTTAAGTCTGCATGGGTTGCCTGTAATACCTTAGTAGTAATAGTGCCGAAAAGGATTTTTCCCAAAAGGATTTTTCCTCACTTCTCATGTTATTATTTATTGTGTTTGATTTAGATTTAATATCTTGCACGTCTAGTTTCACCTAATTAATTAAGATAAAATTGGATTAAATTGAATTTGACTTGTATGTGACCTAATTTACGGAATATACCTTTGACCATATAATTAATTGGGACCACTTTATACGTTTTTCAAGTTGGTATCATAGCTTGTTTTTACAAGTTATTTAGATGAATCCTGATGGTTATATGGAGAATTAATACAATTATCCACCTTTGTTTGATGGCACGAATTATGTTTGTTGGAAAGGTCAAATGAGATAGTCTCCAAAATCGATCAAAGAGCGCGTTGGACTTGTCGTTAAAAGGGGGCGGATTCGTCCCACTGTAACTAATGAAAATATCATTAGTCTCAAGCCAGTTGCAAATTGGACTAATGATGACTTTAGATTGAGTAATTTTATGTCTCGTGGTTTGAATGCTATATATGGTGCTGTCACACCCGACGAATTTTGTCACATCATGACGTGTACCACATAAAAAAAAAACATAGGATATCCTCCAACTCACACATGAGGGTACCAATGTTGTTAAAACTTCTGATCTTAAAAGTCTCATCATAAAATTTGAGACTATACGCATGCTTTAAACATCAACATTTAATGGATTTTATGCTCAAATATATGATATTATGAATTCCAATTTTAATTTGAGTGAGAAATGAGTTGT